>CM038121.1:23260715-23875449 GCA_001642375.2 Mentha longifolia
AAAATTTTCGGTACGGTATCGGTACGGCGAAATTTTTTCAATATACCATACCGGTCCATCCCTAGCCACCGTAGTGCCTCCTTTACTCTCATTCTCAGTCGTGGTTCCATTTCTTATCTCTGGCCGGCGACCCATCACCATCACCATTCACACTCTGCTATGGACGTTGGGATCCACCACCACCAGTGCCATCAACATCTGAGGGATCGGGATCTGACTTCAATCTGGATCCTGCCGATCCTCCTTTTGCACCACCTCCTCTGCAGCCGCTGTGTGGCGGCTTCTCTCTCTCTCTCTCTCTCTCTCTCTCTCTCTCCACTGATCGAATGAGATCTAGTTGATCCTGATGGTGCTCAATCAAGCCTCAATGAGTAGAGCGTGATGGGCTCGAACGAGCCTCTCGAGATCGACCGGTCCTCTTGTGTTGGCTACGAACAGGCTCAATAGAGCCCAACCTTGAAGCTCGATCGAACCTTAGTGTGTTGGGTTCGAACGGGCTCGATCGAGCCTGTAAATTGGACTTGAACGGGCTCATTAAGGGTATTAATTATGTCTCATCATGTGAAAGTGACTACTTTTTATATGTTTTTAAGTTAGTGACTAATATTTTTCATCCACTATCATCAATGACTATTTTATATTTTGCCCCATGTTTTGTTGCTGACGTCGTGACTTTGCATTTGGGATCCTCTATTTCTATTTGTGTTCCAACCGTGTACCAAATCTTAACTTTTACTAATTTTATATAATTTTCTTCAATAATTTTAATTTATAATAATTTAGTTTAATTAGAATTATTTTGTCGGATTCACTCATCCAATTAGGATTTATAATTATTTTTAACATCTAATTTCACTTTGATTAGTTATATTGGGATTTGATAAATTCAAAATTAAGAAATATAATTATTAAAATTAAATTTTATTTATAAATATATATTATGATTTATTATATTATAGTAGTAATTTTTATTTTATAAAAAACAATATAAAACTAATAAAATTTAAATTAGAGGCACGATAGGTACACGAATTTGAGACAGATGATCTCAACCGATGACTTTCGGGAACAAATTAGATTGGGTAACGGATTTGCCTTTATTTTGGCCCTTTTTATTGATTTTGAGTTTGGCCTCCGTAGAAAATGGGCCATATCAAATGAAAAAAAATGCTTTCTGTAATCAAAGTCTAGTAAAATTGTACAACATCAAGTTGAAGTGTCATTTTCTGTAATTTAATAATCAATTTCCGTTACTTGGAAGGGCTTTATGGCAAAATTTCAAGATATAAGGGTTAATTCACATTAATTTCTAATTAATCTCTTGTTAGCATAGTGTACTTGTCTCGCATCAATTTCTACAAATAATTAGTAATTCACTAGGTCTTGCATCTTGGTAATTATGTGAACAAAAAGTATCACAAAAAACTTCACTACATAGGAATTTCAAAATTTTCCTGTGCTTTCGAGTTTCTGACACTTGAATTATGGAAATTTACAACTAAACAAACGTACAATGACAATGAATTTTATGGTATGCGAACAAATCAACCATTTCAATAATGCAATTGCTAGAAATTATGCACATGGGAAAACATGTATACAGACTGCCCCAACAATTGTTTCTTCCAATTCATTGCAAGTAATCAAGTAAAACATACATGGTAGATGCATCAGAATTAATCCCATACCGATTCAAACCTAACCTTCTGTTCGAGGGGCAGAGCTACGGAAGGATCAAGAGGTTTCTCTAACGCAAGAGGCTGCCACTCTTTACCAAACATTTCGTAAACTTCCATATTCACTTTTTTTAGACCAAACTGTCCAAACATATCTTGATCGGGAATTCCGCAGTTTGGAGTGATCACTTGCTGCATAAGTATCTTGCAAAGAATATCAAGGCAGCCATTGGAATTCCTCCAAGGGCAGAACTTAGCAGTTACGAATCTGGGGCGAAAGAACCCAAACAATCGAAGCAGAAGAGCACAAAAGGATGAAGATGGTGCATCAATCATCAAATTCTCCAACATAAGAGGGTTCGGAACAGCTCCAATATTAACCGCATGCTCAGATCTCCCTCCACCAACACTCATAGAGAGAGAGATTCTTGATTGCCTAAACTTTGCCAATGTCTTTTTCAGGTTTCGGAACCAAGAAGTTTTATGAAAACTGGTGCAAGCTATAGTTATATTGAATTCCCATTCCTTTGAAGATGTTTTGATGGAAAGGTGTGGTAGACCGGAACCTGCGCAACTAAACTTTTGAATATTTGAATTATCAAACTTTGCCTTTTGTGTTGACGTATAGGGCTCAAGGGTTATGGTTTCCAGTGAGCTGCTAGCAACTTGTATTCTTGCAACCTTTCGCAACGAACAATGGTGAGATCCTTCCAGCACGGAAATCTGGTGGCGATGTCACTGAAAATTTTGCTATCAATATCCATGTCATACAGGGACAGACGCCTGAGCTTATGAAGCTCAATCAGATGCGACGGGCGTAAGCCATGAGTGTTAGAAAGTGACAATTCCTCCATCTCAGTACAGAGTGAAATTATATCCTCAAACACATCATTAAATCCATTGTCGACACTCTGTAAGCTGAGAGATTTAAGCCTTGAGCATTTCCATAGGCTGTGCCCCCATTTAAAGATAATCTGAGGAGGGTTTCGGATCCCAGCACCTCTTGGGGCAGCGTGAATGAGAGAGGCAAATCAAGTTCGACATTCGAAGCTCCCATTGTCATGGCGCTGACAATCACACTTTTGAGGGTGGTATCAATTTTGAGATAGCTGATGCTACGTAGCCTGAAACTCTCAATATTCAGATTCAAGTCTTGGTACCTTTTCATTTTCTTCTTCACGAGTTCTTCAAACGCGTGCCATGGTTCTCTTCCTAGCTTATGGGAGGCGACTTCATCTAAGTAGATGGCCGGACGAGTTAACCAGGCGTTGTACCATGATTTGGACAGGATAGTTGTTCGGGCTGCTTCTTTTCCACTAAGAAACGATTGTATGTGCTGAATTATGGCTTCAGGCAGTGGGATTTCGCCATTAACGGTTTCGACCCTTTTGCCCTTCTCCATGTCAACTACTATTTTACCAGAAGTAACGATCACATGTTAATTCAAAGAAATGAACTAAATATTACAGAACATAAATCAAAGAACAACAACTAAAGTCTAGCTTGAACATGCAAACAAGATCTTCCAACTCTGGTTGAGAACTTTCGACAAACACTTACTGTGCATTCTACTTGTCTTTCTATTCCAACCTAAATGCTGGAGATCTTCGGATTGTGTGGAAACTTATATACCAAATGTAGTAGAATAGGTTCAATTTTGACAGTCAATTCAAGAAAAGTTCATGAATAGAAAAGGAGAACAACTAAGAACACAGCATCATATTCATATTCATATTCATATTCATGAAGTTCTAATTCGGTAATTTTTTTTTTTCAATTGTTCAAGAAGATTCCTCAAACAAATCGAAACAAATCAAAATCCATACAAAAAGAACAGTAAAAGAACGGAAGAAATATCGAGAGCTCCGCTTACCTAAGGATCAAGATTCAAGAACAGGTAACGATCGAGAAACCCAGGCCCAGCCGCGAATAAACAAAGAAGAAGATATTGCATTAAAAATGGCGCATCAATTGTAGAGGGATTCCAAATTCCGTCTTTTTGTTTATCGGTTTATGGTGGGAGAGAAGTTTTAGGGAAAGAAAAGAAAAACAGAGATAGAGATCATGCATTTGGGGAGGGGGGAATGTTTTGACGCCTTTAATTTGGGCTTTCTATCAATGGGCTATATGAATTTTGGACTTTTAGTTAACAAAAAATATGTGCCACGTCATGTGTGTCAACTGAAACTGAAAAAGATGTGGCCCACTTAGTTAGACTCTTTAAATGGCTATTTTAGTAAAATTATTGTACATGTAAATTAAATGTAACAAGTTTTGTGTTCAAATATTTGGATCAAAGACCTCATAATGTAACAGAATATTCATATTAATGGATTACAATTATGTCATTTAATATGGATTTGAGATATAAGAAAAAGGTTATTATTGAGTTGGCGCAACATTTATACGACAACATATGTGTCATTTTTATTTTTTTTTAATTATCACTTTTCTCGTTTTTTTGGAATACATGATAAGTCAAGCTTTTGGTTGGCATGAAAATAATATTGTGTGAAAATATGATTTTTAGGAATGTGATTCCCAAGTAAAATGATTATCCAAATTCTTTATATGTGTGTTTAGAAACATCATGTAAAAATTCTTTAAATTACATGTACTCAGTGTTCTTAAAATCGGCCTAGGCGGCCGCCTAGGCACTAGAAAGTTGGAGCCCGACTCGATTTTGTCCAAGACGGAATCTCTAGGCGGTAAATAAAAGTCGGCCGCCTAGCGGCCGACTAGGCGGCGTTGGGCGGAGCTAGGCGGCGCTGGGTGAAGCTAGTCGGACTTACCTCTTCGGCTCTTCCTCGAGCTGCGACTTGCGACTTCTCCTCCACACCCACCACGAGCATGAGCTTGCGCCACCGGATTTTAGAGGAAGAAATGAGGAAGTCAATTTGCAGACAAAGGACAAAAGAGAAAGACCAAAATTTGTATAGAGAGAGACAATTTGGGGTTGCGGCTGCTTTTGTAGATAATTAGGTTTGATAAAGTGGCTTCTACTTTTGACTATTACTATTGGGCCTAAAAATTAAATATTTCATACTACCTAACTTTGATGAATATAGTTAGAAAGTTGATTTAAGGCTTAAATATTTCAATAATAATTTTAAAAATATGCATAATACTACTAATCCGCCTAGAAGCCCGCCTAGACGCTAATCCCTATCCCGCCGCCCTACTAATGTTTAGCGTCTTTTAGAACACTGCATGTACTCCCTCTTGTTCATCTACATTTAGCCTATCTATATTTAATATTTTGACAAATACTCCTGTACTGCGGGCCTCACGGTGCGGCTCAACCTACCCAGCCCATTACCCAATAGGCCCACCAACTCAGCTCAACCCACCCAGCCCATTACCCAATAGGCCCACCAACTCAGCTCAACCCACCCAGTCCATTACCCAATAGGCCAACCAACCAAAAAAATGCGCAGCCTTTGAAGGCCTATTGTAAGACAACTTTCCAGCCCTACTTGCACGGTTTTATTTTTATTTATTTTTTTATTTTAATCATAATAGTAGTTACATTTTTTTATCATTTTTTTGTACAAATTTGAAATATATGTAAGCCTTTTTTTTTTTTTTTTCCTTTTTTTCATTTTTTTTTCTTATTTATTGATAAATTATACTCTCCTCATCCACGAAATCTTTGTCTATTTTGCAAACCATTTTATGGACTGAGCGAGTACGCAAATTATTTTGTGTGTGTGTGTGTGTGTTGGCCTAGTGGTAAGGGTTGATGCCCAAGACTATTAATGTGACAACATACTAGTGATCAAAGCATATTTGTGCACTTGAAGCAATACAATAATTATTTTTATCGTATTTTTCTCAAAATTGTCAATCTACATGAATGAAGGTGTCAATCTATATGAACAAAAGTGCCGATCTTTGAAATTTCCAAAATCATCATTTTTCTATTATCGTAATTTTCCAATGGCTATTTATGCGATATCTTACGAGTGAGCAAAACATATTTCCGCACTTGAAGCGATAAAATAATTATTTTATCGTATTGTTTGTAAAAGTGTCGATCTATGTGAATAAAAGTGTCAATCTGTATGAACAAAAGTGACAATCTTTGGAATTCCTGAAATTGTTAATTTTATTTTTATTATTGTAATTTTCTAACGGCTATATATGTGATGTCTTACGAGTGAGCAAAACATATTTTCGCACTTGAAGCGATAAAAGAATCATTTTTATTGTATTTTTCGTAAAAGTGTCAATATATGTGAATAAAAGTGTCAATCCGTATGAACAAAAGTGTCAATTTTTGGAATTCCTAAAATCATTAATTTTTTTATTATTGTAATTTTCCAACGGCTATATATGTGACGCTTTACGAGTGAGCAAAGCATATTCCCGCACTTGAAGCAATAAAATAACTATTTTTTTTCGTATTTTTCATATAAAAGTGTCAATTCGTATGAACAAAAATATCAATCTTTAAAAATCTAGAAATCATCAATTTTTTAATTACTATAATTTCTCTCAAAGTGATTTCGACTTCACCACCGACTATGTTACTAACGCTTCTTAATTTTATTTTAGATGGAGTTAATTAAGTGCAAATGCTAAAACTATTTAATATTTTTTTATAAGCAAACACAACACACACTCACACACGTACTCGCAATGACTCAAACCCCCAACTTCTTGGTTTGCCGCTTTTACAATACCGTGGAAAGGAAAGATGAGATAGGGGTGAGCACGGGTCGGTTAACCGACCATTTTATACTTAAAAAACCGACCATGCAGTTTTTTATCGGGTCGGTTAACCGTTATAAATTAAAGAATAAAGACAAAAAACTATGAAAGCGGTTAACCTAAAAATCGGGCCGGTTAACCATTTATCTAACGGTTAACCATAAATAAAAGAAATATTCTATTTTCTATAGTTCATAATAGGAAAATTCGAAAGAATTCATATCTTAGAATATGCATGCAAAATAAATAATTTATAAAAATTAAAAAATAATGAAATTAAATTGCATAATCCTAATAGAATAAGCTTTGCAATAATTTAAACTAACAATCGAGCTATCTTCAATTGCTTATTTACTTTTGGCTCCATCAATACTCCTAATCGGGTGATCTTCTCTCAAACTTTATTAGTAATATCTAATTAAAAATATACATATGATATAATATAATATGCGTATATATATAAAATTATATATTTATTTAATTGGTATCGGTTCGGTTAACCACCGGTTTTTTAGGCATAGAAACCGAAACCGACCGTTAGAGTCGGGTTTTGAAAAATAGAAATAAAAACCAAACCATACGGTTCGGTTACCTATATTTTCGAATCGGGTTCGGTCTAGATAGTCGGTCGGTTCGATTTTTCAGTTTCTTATGCTCAACCCTAAGATAAGAGCATCTCCAGCTTAATTCCGTATTTACCCAACGCATTTTGCCAGCTCAGCACCTTGGACTCACCGTGAGGTTGCGCTCACGGGAGTGTCTCCCATAAATATAAACATATGAAAATGCTCAACTATTTTTAGAGTTCAAAATAATATTATTATTTATTTATTTTGTTTGAAAGGAGTTCAAAATAATAATTAAAAATTTGATAATTAAGTATATAAAATTTTGTAAAAGTATGGCTGATTTACACGTGTGTTGCTTGTGGGCTTCGGAAGTTGGAAATTGGAACTAACAAGTTTCATGTATAATTATTGCAAATCTCAAACTAATTAAACTCCATAATCTCTATGGATACTTTTATTATAGGGTTAATTATCACTTATCGTCTGAACTTTCATCGTATAGTTATTTTATGGCCCGAACTTTCAAAAATATCAAAAATAGCCTATACTATGACCTTCATAGTGAACTAATGGCCCGAGAGCAAAAATCCGGCGACGGAAAGTCGAGTAGGACCGTTCATTGCTGATTTGGACACTTAAATGCCAAGTCAGCAGTATATTAATTTATTTATTTATTTTTCTTTTTCCTTTTTTTTGAGAAAGTGTTAATTATTTTTCTCCAAATGCTAATTAAACTCAAAAAAAACCCTATGTCCTTTCATATTCTGCTTCTTCAAGTAAAGCTTTTCCGCTAACTCACCCGACATGCTCTTCGTAATTTCAAAAAACTCCTCCTTTTGAACTGGAAATACTTGGCAATTTCTGGGTTTTTGAATATTCTAGGCCTTTTCTGAATTGTTGCTACTGTAGGCCTTCTTTGGATTTTTGAATGCCTTTTTAGCCATTTTTAATTGCTAGAGCACTGATGGCTTTGATGCTTCACATGAGCAGCTTAGAGAGATAATTGCTTTTTGGAAGATAATTACTGCTACTATTTTTTTTACCCCAGATTTGTGCAACTTTTTTTTTAGTAATCAAATGCATTTCTCTTAGTTTTGGATTTGTTGACTTTGTATTATCATTGGCATTTCTAGTATTTTCTATAAATAGACCGTAGAGATATCAAATTTGAGGCATCAAATTTTTTGATATAATATTAAAATATACTATAAGTAGTTTTGATATGAAACAAAAAGACTTTGAAAAATTTTCACCGTTTGTTTCTACGGAATTCACCAAAATTTTCAGAACATTAAAAATGATGACTAGCAGCCATATTTCCTCACAGAACGTTTGTCGAACAGCTAGAGTGCAAAAAAGAAATGATAAGAAAAAGAAATTAAGAAGATATTGCTGACTTGGCATTTAAGTGTCCAAATCAGCAATGAACGGTCCTACTCGACTTTCTGTCGCCGGATTTTTGCTCTCGGGCCATTAGTTCACTATGAAGGTCAAAGTATAGGCTATTTTTGATATTTTTGAAAGTTCGGGCCATAAAATAACTATGCGGTAAAAGTTCAGGCCATAAGTGATAATTAACCCTTTATTATATAACTTACCTTAACTTATCTAAAATTATATGGCTTCTATTTTGAGATAAATTTAATTTAAATAAGTTAATAACGTATTTGAATGTAGCTCTTCTTCTTCTTCTTCTTCTTCTTCTTTTTCTTCTTCTCCTTCTCCTCCTCCTCCTTCTTATTCTTCTTCTTCTTCTTCTTCAAACACCATTTTATTGATCTTATGTAGATTTCATATTCCTTTCTAGAAACGTTAATGCATGCGCTGCAAACTAGGTCATAGCATCAAATAAAATGGCACTTAGCTTCAAATATCTCTCAACTTGTATAAATTTATGAATGTAGGGTCACAAGTGGTGGTTTGGTGGAGAAGGTGGGTGAAAAGCACATGCCTTGCACACCTAAACTCAAACTTTCTTATGGAACTCAATATCATTATATGAAGCCTAACTCCTCCTTTGACCATTCAACTACTTGCATGTTGGATAATATGATAATGCATATTCTAATAATCAATTTTCCGTTACTTGGAAGGGCTTTACGGCAAAATTTCAAAGATAATGGTAATTCACATAAATTTCTAATTAATCTCTTGTTAGCACATTACTTGTCTCACATCAATTTCTACAGATAATTAAGTAGTAATTCACTAGTTCTTGTACACTGGTAAGTGGTAATTATGTGAACAAAAAGTATCACAAAAAACTTCTCTACATAGGAATTTCAAAATTTTCTTGTGCTTTCGAGTTTCTGACTCTTGAATTATGGAAATTTACTAATAAACAAACATATAATGACAATGAATTTTATGGTATGAGAACAAATCAACCATTTCAATAATGCAATGCAATTACTAGGAATTATGCAAAACATGGGAAAACATGTAGACAAACTGCCCCAACAATTGTTTCTTCCAATTCCTTGCAAGTAATCAAGTAAAACATATACATTGTAGATGCATTGGAATTAATCCCATACCAATTCTAACCTAACCTTCTGTTCGAGGGGCAGAGCTACAGAAGGATCAAGAGGTTTCTCCAACGCGAGAGGCTGCCACTCTTTACCAAACATTTCGTAAACTTCCATATTCACTCTCTTCAAACCAAACTGTCCAAACATATCTTGGTCAGGAATTCCGCAGTTTGGAGTGATCACTTGCTGCATAAGTATCTTGCAAAGAATATCAAGGCAGCCATTGGAATTCCTCCGAGGGCAGAACTTAGCAGTTATGAATCTGGGGCGAAAGAACCCAAACAAACGAAGCAGCAGAGCGCAACAGGATGAAGATGGTGCATCAATCATCAAATTCTCCAACATAAGAGGTAAAGCATCTATATGAAGCTCATGCTCAGAGCTACCTCCACGATTAACACTCACAGAGAGAGAGATTCTTGATTGCCTAAACTTTGCCAGTGTCTTTTTCAGGTTTAGGAACCAAGAAGTATTATGAAAACTGGTGCAAGCCATAGTTATATCAAATTCCCATTCCCTTGAAGATGTTTTGATGGAAAGGTGTGGTAAACCAGAACCCGTGTAACAAAACTTTTGAATATTTGGAATATCAAACTTTGCCTTTTGTGTTGACCTATAGGGCTCAAGGGTTATGGTTTCCAGTGAGCTGCTAGCAATCTGTATTCTTGCACACCTGTCACAACGAGCAATGTTGAGATCCTTCAAGCACGGAAATCTGGAGGCGATGTCGCTGAAAAATATGCTATCAATATCCATGTCATACAGGGACAGACGCCTGAGCTTATGAAGCTCAATCAGATGCAACGGGCGTAAACCATGAGCGTTAGAAAGTGACAATTCCTCCATCTCAGTACAGAGTGAAATTATATCCTGAAACACATCATTAAATCTACTGTCGACACTCTGTAAGCTGAGAGCTTTAAGCCTTGAGCAACTTACGTAGTATTTTCCATAGGCTATGCACGGTTTTAAAGATAATCTGAGGAGGGTTTCAGATCCAAGCACCTCTTGGGGCAGCCTGAGTGAGTAGGGCAACTCAAGTTTGACATCCGAAGCTCCCATTTTCATGGCGCTGACAATCGCACTTTTGAGGGTGGTATCAATTTTGAGATAGCTGATGCTACGTAGCCTGAAACTCTCAATATTCAGATTCAAGTCTTGGTACCTTTTCATTGTCTTCTTCACGAGTTCTTCAAACACATGCCATGATTCTCTTCCTGGCTTACGGAAGGCAAATTCATCTAAGTAGATGGCCGGACGAGTTAACCAGGCGTTGTACCATGATTTGGACAGGATAGTTGTTCGGGCTGCTTCTTTTCCACTAAGAAACGATTGTATGTGCTGAATTATGGCTTCAGGCAGTGGGATTTCACCATTCACGGTTTCGACCCTTTTGCCCTTCTCCATGTCAACTATTTTACCAGAAGTAACGATCACATGTTAATTCAAAGAAATGAACTAAAATCACAGAACATAGATCAAAGAACAACAACTGAAGTCTAGCTTGAACATGCAAACAAGATCTTCCAACTCTCGTTGAGAACTTTCGACAAACACTTACTGTGCATTCTACTTGTCTTGCTATTCCAACCTAAATTCTGGAGATCTTCGGATTGTAGAAACTTAGATGCCAAATGTAGTAGAGTAGGTTCAATTTTGACAGTCAATTCAAGAAAATTTCATGAATAGAAAAGGAGAACAACTAAGAACACAGCATCATCATTCATATACATATTCATGAAGTTCTAATTCGGTATTTTTTTTAAATTTTTTTTCAATTGTTCAAGAAGATTCCGCAAATAAATCGAATCAAATCAAAATCAATACAAAAAGAACAGTAAAAGAAAGGAAGAAATATCGAGAGCTCCGCTTACCTAAGGATCAAGATTCAAGAACAGGTAACGATCGAGAAAGCCAGCCGCGAAAAAACAAAGAAATGAAGAAGATATTGCTGAAACCAATAACATCAATTGAACGCAAAAGACGAATATGACGGTTGAAATGGCGCATTAATTGTAGAGGGATTCCATATTCGGTCTTTTCCGTTTATACTGGGTGAGATTCTTGCAGAAGTTTCAGGGAAAAGAAAAGAAAAACAGAGAGATCATGCATTGGGGGGGGGGGGGGAACGTTTTGGCGCCTTTAGTTTGGGCCTTCTATCAATGGGCTATGAAATTTTGGACTTTTAGTTAATAAAATACATTATATGTGCCACGTCATGTGTGTCAACTGTAAACTGAAAAAGATGCGGCCCACTTAGTTAGACTCTTTAAATGGCTATTTTAGTAAAATTATTGTACAAGTAAATTAAATGTAACAAGTTTCGTGTTCAAATATTTGGATCAAAGACCCAATGTAACAGAATATTCATATTAATGGATTACAATTATGTCATTTAAATGGCTCTGGAGGTGTACGTTAGTGGAGTGTGCTAACTTGCACCGTTCGGATCCGGCCATGGCGAAGGGTGCCGGGAAACAGAAGGGGAGGCCAAAGAAGGTGGATACTGTACTCAACCATTCCCAATCGACACCTATGGTGGAGATTGTTGAAAGCTCAGCAGCTACTGTAAGCAACGATGCTCACTCGAATTGTAGCACATTGAATGGAGATCTATTGAAACAACATATCGAGCTGGAGATACAATTAACCCTCTGTTGTAAAGCAAGCTGCAAAAATGGTTGCAGAGGACTCAAAGGAGGCGACGGTGATGAAAATCGAAGAAGGCGAGGTCCCTCCGTTGCGGAAACGTGGTATGCGTTGGGATATGTGGCTCCGATCTAAAATACGGTATACCTACTGCTACACTTGTACTTTCTAAGCTTGATAAGGAAACTGTGAAATGGAAGCATGTTGTGATTCTTTATGCGATAGGGAATCCCCGACTATCTCCTACCTCAAAGTTTTCCTCCAAAAACAGTGTGGTATTCTGGGTAATGTTGAATTTTTTTATCACAATGAGGGGTACTTTATGGTTAGATTTGAATCTCCAGCTGATAAGGATAGATTACTGTGTGAAGGGCCTTATACAATTGCTAGTAGACCGATCATTGTCAAGGAATGAGTGGCGGATTTTTGTTTTGAGAAGGAGGTTTTGAAGGAAATCCCTCTTTGGATTAGATTACCTAATCTTCCTTTGACATGTTAGAGTGGCGATTCTTTGAGTAGGATTGCTAGTGTGATTGGGAAGCCATTTTGTGCTGATGAATGTACATCTTAGCACAAGAGAATTTCCTATGCACGCTTGTTGGTAGAGATTGATATAACAAAACCATTAATCTATAAAGTGCATATTGAGGGAGAGAATGGTTTGAGGATAGATCAAAAGGTGTACTATGAATGGGTTCCTATGTACTGTCAAAAGTGCCATAAAGTGGGACACATATGTAAGGAGAAGCAACAAAATATAGGTGTGCAACCCCAACAGCAGAAACAGTGGTAGGTTAAGGATAAGGGGAAGGAAGTTGTAGTGGACACTGATCCAAAAGAAGTATGGAACAAGCCAAAGAAGGTTGCTCCAGCATCTATCCAAGTAGGAAATCTGCAAGTCCCTACTAGAATATATTTCATGATTTGAGTAAAACACCTTCTGTAGAGGGCGGGGACAGAGTGGTTATTTGGAATGTGAGAGGATGCAACAAACCATTTAAACAAAAGGAGATTAAGGTATTTTTACAAGTAAATAAGGTTGATGTTGCAGTCCTCTTGGAAACTAGAGTTAAAAAAGAAAAAACACAAAAAATAGTGGGTAAGATATGTAGGGGATGGGATAGTATAAACAACTATGATTCTACAGTTAATGGTAGGATTTGGATTTGCTGGAACCCTAGAGTGGTCCAAGTCAGCTGGGTTGAGGAGCATGCACAAGCTCTTCAATGTGATATTCTTGATATACAATCTGGGATTACTCATCATTTGTTAGCAGTGTATGCCCTCAACACTAATGAGCAGAGGAATGGTTTATATATGGAAGTTTGTGAGCAGGAAATTTCAATTAGCTCATCATCCTATGGTGATGAGAGGTGATTTTAATGCGGTTTTAGCTTGTGAAGATAGAGATCAAGGGACCCTGTGAGTCTTTCTGATGGTACAGATTTTAAGCAATGTATTGAGGATAATGAGTTGGGAAAAGTGCGGGCTGTAGGAACTAAATTTACATGGACAAATAATCAAGAGGGAGTGAATAGGATATGGTCCAATATAGATAGGTGTTTTGCAAATGCTTTATGACTTTCTGAGTTCTCAAATGTGGTGGTTGTGAGACTTGCCAATGGTATCTCTGACCATTGCCCTCAACTGTTGAGGTTTGAAGTGCATCGACCTAGGAGAGGCTTGTTCAAATTTTACAATGTACTGGTTGAGCATGAGTTGTTTGAACAAGTTATTAGAGAAAATTGGGGGGCTGCTGGTTTTCAGCATCAACTGAGAGATGTATGGAACAATTGTCAGAGGCTTAAGAATCCATTGAATAAATTAAACACTCAATGGTTTCTTAAATCTTCAGAAAAAGTTGCGGGGATCAGGCAACAACTGCAACTGAATCAAAATAGACTTGCACAATGTAGAAGTGATTTGGAGCCGATTAAAGATGAGGTAAAATTGATTACAGAACTGGAAAAATGGAGCAAGATCGAGGAGCATATCTGGTATCAGAAGTCTAGGCTTGATTGGATTAAACTTGGGATTTTAACACCAAGTTTTTGGTCCACCAACCAAAAAAATGCGACAACCTTTAAAGGCTTATTGTAAGAAAACTTTCCAACCCTACTTGCACGGGTTTTTTTATCAAAATATTAGTTACATTTTTTTTATCATTTCTTTTTCTTTTTTTTTTTACAAATTTGAAATATATGTAAGCCTTTTTTCCCTTTTTTTTTCTTATTCTTTTTCTTATTTATTGATAAATTATACTCCCCTCATCCACAAAATCTTTATTTATTTTGCAAATCATTTTATGGACGGAGTAAGTACGTAAGTTATTTTTTGTGTGTGTATATGTTGGCCTAGTGGTAGGAGTCGATACCCGAGACTATTAATGCGACAACATACTAGTGATCAAAGTATATTTGTGCACTTTCTCAAAAAAAGAAGAAGGTATATTTGTGCACTTAAAGCAATAAAATAATTATTTTTATCGTATTTTTCTCAAAAGTGTCAATCTATATGAACAAAAGTGTCAATCTATATGAACAAAAGTGCCGATCTTTGAAATTTCTAAAATCGTCATTTTTCTATTATCGTAATTTTCCAATGGTTATTTATGCGACATCTTACGAGTGAGCAAAATATATTTCCGCTCTTGAAGCGATAAAATAATTATTTTATCATATTTTTCGTAAAAGTACGCATGCCGATCTATGTGAATAAACGTGTCAATCTGTATGAACAAAAGTGACAATCTTTAGAATTTCCAAAATTGTTAATTTTATTCTTATTATTTTAATTTTTGAACGGCTATATATGTGACGCCTTACAAGTGAGCAAATCATATTTTCGCTCTTGAAGCGATAAAAGAATCATTTTTATCATATTTTTCGTAAAAGTGCCAATATATGAGAATAAAGTGTCAATCTTTGGAATTCCTGAAATCTTTAATTTTTTAATTATTGTAATTTTCAACAGCTATATATGTGACGTCTTACGAGTGAGCAAATCATATTCTCACACTTGAAGCGATAACATAATTATTTTTATCGTATTTTTCGTGAAAGTGTCAATCTATATGAATAAAAATGTCAATCCGTGTGAACAAAAGTGTCAGTATTTGAAATTTCCGAAATCGTTAATTTTTTTTTTGACGGAATCGTTCATTTTTTTATTATTATTGTAATTTTCCAACGGCTATATATGTGACGTCTTACAAGTGAGCAAAGCATATTCCCGCACTTGAAGCGATAAAATAATAATTTTTTTTACGTATTTTTCGTGTAAAAGTATCAATCCGTATGAACAAAAATATCAATATTTAAAATTTTCGAAATCATCAATTTTTTAATTACCATAATTGCTGCTTTTACTGTGCTGTGGAGTGGAAAGATGAGAGCATCTCCAGCTTAGTTCCGTATTTACCCAACTCATTTTGCCAGCTCAGCACCTTGGACTCACCCTGAGGTTGGGCTTACGGGAGTGTCTCCCATAAATATAAACATATGAAAATGCTCAACTATTTTTAGAGTTCAAAATAATAATATTAATTTTTTTTTTCTTTTTTGGAAGGAGTTCAAAATAATAATTAAAAATTTGATAATTAAGTATATAAAATTTTGTAAAAGTATGGCTGATTTACACGTGTGTTGCTTGTAGGCTTCGGAAGTTGGAACTAAGTTTCATGTATAATTATTGCAAGTCTCAAACTAATTAAACTCCATAATCTCCATGGATACTTTTATTATATAACTTACCTTAACTTATCTAAAATTATATGGCTTCTATTTTGAGATAAATTTAATTTAAATAAGTTAATAACGTATATGAATGTAGCTCTTCTTCTTCTTCTGCTGTACGCGTTCTTCATCAAACTATGCATATATGTAACTTATAATAAGTATGCGAAAGTTGTATATATATATATCACGCTTAAAACTTAATATATCGCAAATTCCCTAAACCGGTTATCTCTACATATTAATCCGAGATAGAATCTAAAATAGCCATATAAGATAGTAAAAATTAAAATCTAGCCACTAACATAAAAACATATAAATACTAGCCACTTTCGATGCTTTGTGACAAAATTACCCTTTATACCTAAATAATAAAAATCTAAAATCTAGTAATTAAAAATTAGATATCGTAACAGTTTCTACTCCACCCTTACAAACCGCCGCCCCCAAATCGAGGGTTTCGCCCATGTTGCCGTCGCCATCAATCGAGTCGCCGACGTTGTTGCCCATTCGCCGTCGATCGAGCCACAGTTTTCACCGAAGGACGAAATCGAGCCTCTGCCGTCGTCGGTCGAAAAATCCAGCCGCCACCATTCGTCCACATCGCCGCCAAAGGAGCCCAGTTGTTCGCTATGCACGAACTAGACCACCATCGCCGCTGCACGTTGGACTCTAATCGGATGCCATTCTCGCCGCCACCTTCAAGCCTAACACCACCACACGCCGGATTAATATCAGAAGACGGGTCCGACCCGGCGGCGTGTACCAACAGGTATGCCCGCATCAGAAACCGACATAAGGCTCGAATATATCATGGGCTCGATTGGCTCGATTGCGATCTATTCGAGCACTAAACCATTTCACATGCTCGATCGAGTCCATACTGCTCGATCGATCTGGAAATGCTCGATCGACGCCACTATGCTCGATCGAACCCACTATGCTTGATCGAGTCATTGTATTTCCATGCCACTATGCTCGATCGAGCCATTTCCTGCCACTATGCTCGAACGGCATTAATCGAGCCCATTGTTGCAGCACGACGCATCCCCATCCTTCTACCTTGCGAGCACCCATTTTAAACGTTCAAATCGTCCAAATTAATGCCTACTTGTATCAGAGAGTGAATGGCTCGACGACATATATTCGAGCCTTTCGAGCCCAGCCCGTTTAAGTCTAGTGGGTAGAGGCAGCACGCCTATGTCTGTAGATGCGGTGGTGGAGTGAGATAGCTGAGCCACCGAGTGAAATGATGAGGTGTTGTTGTACGTGAGGAAGAAATGGAGAAAAAGCATGGAGGCCTGGGAGAGAGAGAGAGAGAGACGTGGTTGAAGAGAGAGAGAAATAGGGGGATGATTAGTTATTAGGTTTGTGTTTATATTTTTTATTTTATTTTATTTTTAATAATTTTATTAAGAGTATTTTTGTCCAATCAAGTCAAAAGTGGCCAGAATTTATATATTTTTAAGTTAATGGCTAGAATTTAATTTTTGTTAAGTTTAGTGGCTATTTTTGACTATAATCACTATATATTCACTATAATATTCACATGAAAATGAGTAAATTTCACGAAAACTATCAAATTAATTTCAAAATCTAAACTTCTTCACAAGCAAAACTTTCATAGTTAGTGCAATGCTCATCAAATTAGCACGCAAATACCCTTTGCTAATTGATATTAAATTTTAGACCACAAACAAACAACAAATTGATGAATTCCTTAATCTAATTAATTAATTAATTAATTACCCTCACCATGAAATTTAACATGGATGAAACCCTAGGTAGGGCTACGTAGGCAGGCGTACGATTGCAAAGCACAAATCTTGGTCGATTCTGAAACTCCATAGCTGCACCACCGTGTTCATCTTGAGATCATTCCTCTTCACAATCTCGTACCACGTCCCGTTGATGACGTAAGTTGATGACGTATTCGCCCCGTTACTCTTCGCCATATCCCACCGCGCAAACTTCACCGTCTCCGCCGCCGTCGATGGCTCCACCATCTTCACCTCCAGATACTTCTTCCTCCTTCTCTCGTCGTAGCCGCAAAGATACTCTTCCTCCTCCTCCGTCAAGAAATCCTTACTCACTATCTGACTTATCGGAATCGAGAGACGGTTGTTGTTGGGCTTCACGTCGGTGTCGAACAAACGCTTCTGTATCACCAACTTCGCCGCTGTCACGGCCCTCCCCTGTAAGAGTTGCCGGATCGCGCCCTCGAATCTCTCCGGCAGCGGCGGCGGGGGATGCTGCTCGATTTGAGACGGCCCCCTTCTCGGCAATTTAGGGTTTCTTGATTTCTTTTCGCTGCTGCCGACGGCGGGCCTCTCTATTTTCTTGGGCGGCGCGGCGATTCCTTCGGTTTCGAGTATGTGTTTCGCCCTGCCGGCGGTGGCGAGGAGGAAGTCGAACTTAGTTCCTTCAATGGCGAGCAAGTCTTCGACGTCTTCCATGGTGATATCCCTCACCTTCATCTTTGGTTTGAATTGGGAAAGAGAAGAGAAGAGATTGCGAAAGGAAACTTTACTAATGAATGTGTGTATTGATCGAGTTTGGTAAGAGAATTGAAAAATTGTTGTGTATCGATCTCTTTATATATAAATTGGGGATACATGTCTTAAGCGAAGTAACATGTTCTTGTTTCTTTTATAATAGTATATATTCGGTCATTATATTTATTTATAAAATATTTATTACATTAAAAGAAAAAAGTTTATTTTTGTATATTTAAGATCAATTGTTAATTAAAATATGACCTTAATTCGCAATTTCAACACTATTATGAAAGTTTTCAGCAAGGACGATTGTTTTGATTTGTAGTAATTTCCATAATTCAAATTCAGCAATCAGAAATTCTGGCACGATACAAAAGGATGTCTGTTTATTTTATTAAAAAAATCAAAAAAGAAAATATGAAACAATGTATATTTATGTATATTGCAGGGATAAAAAATAAAAAAAATAAAAAATTCATCAAGGACCTTTACTGCAGCCTCAATCTCACCTCGATTTTAAGAACGTAGTTCAGCAGTCATCATTCATCAAGAAAGATTACTACTAATATACTACCAATAACCAACAAATTAATTAAGACAAAAACAAACAACAAATGAATTATTTACTTTGCCCTAATGTTAATGTGGAACCCTAAGTTGAGGAGGAGGAGCGTACGAGTGCAAAGCACAAATCTTGATGAACCCTAAAGCACCATAACTGCACCACCACCATCCCTTTTCCCAACTCATTCCTCTTCACAATCTCGTTCCACTTCCCATTGATGACGTAGCTCGACGACGTCTTCCCTCCGTTCTTCTTCGGCATGTCCCACCGGCTGAACTTCACGGTCTCCGGTTTCAGCGACGGGTCGAGTATCGTGACCTCGACGAACTTCTTCTTCTTGTTCTCGTCGTAGCCGGCGAGGTGCTGCTTCTCCTCCTCCGTCAGGAAGTCGTCTTTAATCTGCCCGATCGGGATCGACAGCCGGTTGTGCCCCCCGCTCGTGTCGGTCTTGAACAGCCTCTTCTGTATCAGCATCCTCGCCGCCGGCGGGGGAGCGTTCCTCCTACGCGCCACCTCCTCGATCACGTTCCTGAACTCCTGTGGCAGCGCCGGCTGCTGCGGCTGCTCATCACCGTTGTTAGCCCTGATATTGGGGGTTCTCTCTCTACTTCTACTCCTCTTCCGTCGCGCTTTCACCGCTGCCTCCTCTTCTTCCAGTATCTCCTTCGCACGTGCGACGGTGGCGAGTAGGGCGTCACAGAGAGTTGCTCCGATGGGAATCTTGACGTCTTTCATGTCATCCATGGTCATGTCTCTGAGCACCATCTTGATTTCTTGATTTCTAGAGAGAGAGAGATAATTATTAATTTGGAATTAATTTGTTCATGTATGAAAGAGTTTAAGCTATGTGTTTCCTTATATAAAAGATTGGAAAAGGAAGTTTGAGTTTCAAATTAATTAGGATTTGATTTCTATTCGAACACAACCGTCTATTATAATTTAATTCAATTATTTTATTTATTTTTATTTTGTGGTTGAAGGTTAATATATGTAAGTATATAATTTTAAGATTTTCTAGATCTCCGGAATCTTGTAGTAATCTAAGATAATGATGACCTAAAATTGGAATTTCTTAATTTGTTAAATTGAGATATAAGCCCTCTTCGATCTTTCGTCTCCTTTTTCCTAATTTTGTCATAATATGACCGTTGGGAAACTTGCGCGCAAATATAACAGCTAATGAGCAACCTCACCATATAAGTAACTTCAATATGTATATCTGATATTATTGACTAGATTAATTTATGTTTAATTATTGATTTAGGGACTGAAAAGTATTTATTATAGATGTCCATGAACATATTTGAAGGACATATGGAATATAATATTTATTGTCTTGGAGTTTCTAAAAGCGTTAATGAATAATGAGTAAGTTGCATGTTGTAAAAATTTAGAATGCAAACGCATCGAATTTAATTTTTGTTTTATTTATAAGTATTTTTTTATGTCTTTCTATCTCACATTCCTAGGTTAATATACAATAAAATTAAAAGTAAAAACATTGATTCCATTTTTTATTTAGCAAAACATATATATTCCATTTCTAGTCGACTAGAAATACTATTAAGAAACTAGTAAAACTATAAAGAACAACACAATTTTTTTGGAAGAAAGAACGACGCAATTTAGTTGTATGGATTCTAACAAGAACTCGTCGGATTTTTTTTTTTTTTTTTCGCAGACAAGCTAATCAATAGATTTAGCTGGTATAAGAAATTTATTATTTCGACTTTTAATTTATCAAATAATAGAATTTCATCGCCTATTAAACATATAATGAAATATAGGGTATTTTACAATTTAATTGCTAAATTTATTCAACTTTTTATAATTATGTTCAAAACTATATGAAATAGCACTACAATAAAAATATCTAGTAGTGACACAATTTTAATAACATCATGAGAGGTGTCACAAAATTTACGACATATTTAGTATTGTAAAATTTAGTTACACACATATATCTATAATATTTTGTGACACATAAAAATATAAGTAAATTAATTATATTTAAAAATATAGCAAATTTTGTGACATCTATACATGTGACTACGTTTTGACTACATTGTAGAGGGATTCCGAATTCGGTCTTTCCGTTTATACAGAGAAGATCATTATAAGAACGGAAGCATTTGGGCGGGAAAATGTTTTAATTTGGGCCTTTAATTTGGGCTTTCTAAGAGATTCTACTAATGGACTATGAATTTTGGACTTTTAGTTAAAAAGAATATGGGCCACGTCATGTTTGTTTGTGAACTGAAAAATATGTGGGCCATGATTTCGTAGAGGTTTGTTAAACTCTTTAAATGGCTCTTTTGGTACAATTATTGGAGAAGTAATTAAATGTAACAAGTTTTGAGTTCAAATATTTGGATCAAAGAGCATATGTAACTAATGTTCCTCGCCTAAGTCCGTCTATTCCCTGTTTAGGCGCTAGGCAGTACTCCACCGCCCGACTAATGTTAAATCCACCTAGACGCTTAGTGGCACATTAAAGCTTAATTAGTCTCTATGTGTGAACTAATCGATACTTATGCTAACTAGGTTGTTTATATATGTGATTTGGATGACTAGACGGATTTAGAGCTAAATTAGATTACAAATATTGTATTCAATACATATTATGTTGAAAGTTTTAGAAAAGGTTATTGTGGATTATGAAATTTATTGGATTGAACTATAGTATCATATTTTTATGTTTTTATCATTAGTTTGGTAATAAAATTATGAATAATATATGTTAATATAGTTTCTAACGGCTGACATAATGTATAAATAATAAAAATAAGCATTGTTTTCCTAATCTGCATAGCCCCCCCCAGGCATTAGTCCCCAATGATTTTTAGAACATTGTATAAACAGAAGTACTACCTCCTTTTCCTTACATTAGTTTTCATTTGACTTGCACAATAGCCAATGCGAAGTCAATAAAGCGAATAAAGCACAATAGCCAATGCACATTAGTTGGACTTATGTTAAGAGTAATTGGATTTATAGTGAATTAAGTATGATTGAGCCCTGATTTTGATGTTAAATACTTCTATTTTTAAAAATGGGACTAATATGATGGGACAGACCTAAACGAAAAAGAGAACTAATATAACATGATGAAGGTAGTAGGTGTGTTCTCCTGGCGCGGAGCTAGAATTTTAAAATTGGACGGACGAGATTAAGTTTATATACAAAAATACATGCTACGTTTCATTTTTATCGAAAAAATCCCAAACTATTCCTCTTTTATCAAAAATACTCTGAACTATTGAAAATAACCAATTAAATCCTAAACTATTAATTTATTATCAAATCTACCCTATGTTCAATTTTCTCATTCGGGCATTTTATCGAACATATGGTGGGCATAGCTCTCTTGCTCTCTTTCCCCCTCCTCTTCTTCTTCATCCTCCTCCATTCTCTCTTAAACACGTCCAGGTCTCCCTCCCCGACGAGCTCGAAGAATTTGGGGCTAATCTGATGCCTCTGATGTGATTAATTACACGTTTATACTTCCTTCAAGAAGGGTTCTTTTGTTTAGTCTACATAAAAAGAGAGGCGCTATTGGTGCTGCTTAATACACATAATATGTTTTCCTAAAAATTCATGAGAGTTGAAGTTTGATTACACAACTTCTGTGGGAGGCGCGAAGATGAAGTTGTAATGGCATTCCTTTTTTGAATAGAGAGAGAAACATGCAAACTAGGAAGAGAAAGATGAAAACTTGTTTTCTGCATTTATTGAACTCAAAGAGAAGATTACAGAATTAGGTCATCGATTTTGTCGGGGAAGGAGACCTGGACGTGTTTAAGAGAGAATGGAGGAGGATGAAGAAGAAGAGGAGAGGGAAAGAGAGCAAGAGAGCTGTGCACACCATATGTTCGATAAAATGCCCGAATGAGAAAATTAGACATAGGGTAGATTTGATAATAAATTGATAGTTTAGGATTTAATTGGTTATTTTCAATGGTTCAGAGTATTTTTGATAAAAGATGAATAATTTAGGGTTTTTTTGGTAATTAACCCAAACGAAAAAGAGAACTAATATAACATGATGAAGGTAGTAGGTGTGTTCTCCTGGCGCGGAGCTAGAATTTTAAAATTGGACGGACGAGATTAAGTTTATATACAAAAATACATGCTACGTTTCATTTTTATCGAATTCATAACAAGGGAGGGGACCTTCCACACGAACTTCATCTAAATATTAAATATACAACCTTTGCCAATAATGGTTCGAATCTTCCATGACACAAACCTTTGAATTTCAGTTAATTATATTTCAAAAATAAAATCTTTGCCAATAGTATGAGAAAATGGTCTAGTTTAAATATCAAATGCATATCATAACACACACAAGAAAACGAATCATCAGCACCGCAAATCCTAAGGGCTGAAACTCACAAGGCACAACCAATATGCATATAAAGGTGGAACACACATAAAATAAAGACCTTTTAATTTAAAAACCTTCAAAAATACTGCATCATTTCTACTCCAAAAAAACACACCTAAATAAAATTATTCCACCATACCATCATCATTAGATTCCTCATCAGCTAGGTCGAGATCCGCAAGAAGCTCGTCCAGCGGAACAGAAGGAACGTCCTCACCGCCAGTGACGGGTGCCATTTCTGAAGGCTGGTATTCTTTATTCCGATACAGCGACAGATTAAACTGTTCGTACTCGGTGTTCACCTTCTCCTCGTGATCTCTACCTCTGAAACCGTCATCCACCTCCATGTTCAGAGACTTGAGCTTCCACGCACGAGACTTTCCATGTTTCCTTTGGCGCCGCTCCTCATAACCTTCTTAACTAATTTCACATCAGGGAGATCAAGACTTTCGTATTCGTTCAATTCATCACAATTATTATTGGCACCATACAAATCATAACCAAGAGCATGATCTCCAGTAGTCAATATATGCCAAATGTGTCCTCACAATGCATTTTCTGTCATTCTTCCCGAAATCCGACACTCGAGCTCATAGTTGTTAATCACCCATCGCGCAAAATCGCGCCAACATGTTCAGGAGCTATCATGCATCACGCATTGCGTCACGCGCGCTATTTGAACGGTGCCGCCTTATTAGATTCAAATATTTTTTATATATTTGATAGCTTAATCAAAATATGCTCAGTATTGCATCTCAGAAAAACAAACATAGTTTTAATCTACACATAATTGTAAGACAAACAGAGGATCAGTGTATTCTTAAGATTGGTTTGAGAACTCACTGCTTTGATATTGTTCATAACCAAAAATACATATTAGCTTAAAGTTTTTTATTTTTTTGTGACTAATGAAGTTAAATACCAACAAAAATAGACTGCCCAATTACAAAACAAAGGAAGACACCTATTTTCAGCAGTCAATTAGCAACAGATCATGGAAGGGAAATATATACCTGATCAAAATACCTGACCATGGATGCTAATACCCTCTTAACAGAAATTATCATAATCTTTCTTGGCAGCAGAATTAATCCCATATCAATTCCAACCGAATATTTTGATCATTTACCGGAGTTTCAGAAGGATCCAGAAGTTTCTCCAACATGAGAGGCCGCCCCTCTTTATCAAACACATTAACTTTCTTGAGACCAAACTTCCCAAACATATCTTGATCTGGAATTCCGCAATTTGGAGTGACTGGTTTCTGCATAAGTCTCTTACAAAGAATAGCGAAAGATGCATTGTCATAGATCGAAGGCTTGACTATTTCCTGCAAAAGTCTCTTGCGAAGAATACCAAAAGATGTATTGTCATAGCTCGAAGAACAAATCTTATCAGTTATGAACTTGGGTCGAAAAATCCCAAACAACCGAACCAAAAGAGCACAACATAATGAAGAAGGTGCATTGATCGTCAAATTCTCCACCACAAGAGGTTTTGGTAAAACTTTAATATCAACCTCATGCTCAGGCCCACCATAAAGTTTAAGAGACACGGAGATTCTACATAACCTAAACTTTGCCAATGACTTCTTCAAGTTTAGGAACCACGAAATCCTATGAACACGTTGGCAATCTATAGATACATCGAGCTCCCATTCAGTTGAACCTCCTTTAATAGAAAGTTGGGATGGTAAAACAGAACCCGAGTAAGTGAACTTCCGAATATTCGGAACATCAAATTTGGCCCTCCAAGATCCCTTCATGACAATAAAGCGTATAATTTCAAGTGAAGTGGTAATAATATAAATTCTTGTAAAGCCACGGCAGTAATGAATGGTGAGATCCTTCAAGCAAGGAAATCTAGATGCAAAGTCAGTGAAAAACATGCTATCAACATCCACCCTCGACAGAATCAGACGCCTGAGCTTGGGAAGCTTATAAAGATTCTCAATGTTAAGCCAAAGCAGGAAGACACGAATAATTCCTCAATTGAACCACAGCACGAAATTAAATCCTTAAAGGCGGCAGTTATCTCGAGAGACTCTAACATGAGGGCTTGAAGCCTTGAACAAATTACAAAGCTTCCATCAAATCCGCACCCGTATAGAGATAATCTGAGGAGGGTTTGGGTTCCGAGCACCTCTTTGGGCAGAGTAAAGACGTGTGTGGGAAAATCAAGTTCAACGTCGGTAGCTCCAATATTGATGGCGCTGACAATCAAGTCATGGGCCCAACTGCAAACCCTGTCCATACGTAGCCTGAAGCGCTCAATCTTCAGACTCGAGTCTAGGTACCTTTGCATTGTCTTGTTCGCATATTCCTCAAACACCGGCAACAATGATTCTCGAGGGAAGTTGCGGTAATCCAAATCTAGCACCGGACAAGTTAACCAGGCGGTGTACCATGATTTGGAGAGGACGGTGGTTCGAGCAGCTTCTTTCCCGCTCAGATAAGATTGTATGAGCTGAATCATGGCTTCCGGCAATGAGATCTCGCCATTGTAGCTTTCGATTCTTTTGCCCTTCTTCTCCATTTCAAGAGACTGCTAGAAACAAATCAGCAAATGCAATGCCCCACAAATAAGTTGCTTCCAGATTATAAAAATTACTGTATAAATGGAAAAGAAGAAGTGGTGAGATCTCACTTGCAAACAATAGCTTCGAGCTGTCGTTCAAAACTTTCGACAAACAGGTCCCGTGCGTTCCTCTATTTCCGAGATATTACTTCTCTTCAATGAACAGTGGTTCTCCTCCTCCTTTCTACTGAAATGAAGGTTTTAAACGTGAAGATTGGAGAGAATTTGAAAAGTGGATAGTACCGCCAAGGCGCCAATTATGCTTAATGTGCAAAATTCGCTATGGAAAAACTTGGAATCGAATTTGGGTAGGTTTTTAGTTTGATTTACAGATTTGGGAAAAACGAAAGCTTAACGACGTTGTTGTATGTCTTCTTTCGGGCGGACACTCTAGTAATACCCTCCCTCCACAACAAAGTATCCGGATCCGGATCCAAATTATACACCCGAAATAAAAGATCTAAAAATATTTTCTTAAAAATTACTAATAATTCAGTACAAATGTACTTAAAAGATCTAAAATATTTTCTTAAAAATTACTAATAAATCAATACAAATGTACTCATTTCGTCCCGCCGAATAGGCTTTGTTTTTCTTTTCGTCACCAAGTTTAAGGAGGGAGTGTGTTTATGAATATATTTTAATAGTATTAATTTTTTTTGTTCATTACATAAATAAAGTTTTCAAAGGAGGGAAATGTTAATATTAATTTTCCCTAATTATTTCGTTTTTAGATAACAAAGCTTATTCAACGGGACAAAAGGAGTATGAAAAATGAAAAATTCATCTATAATATATTTCATTACCGATACAGAGCACCACATTAATTCACATGACTACGTGGCATCTTCACCACTCTTCATTCTTTTTATCTACTCTCTCAGTCTTATTAATAGCATCATGTTTCTTTTTTTGGCAATAATATGATATTTACTCGTCCCATAGATTTGGGCATGAGAATTAAAAAAGTGTAATATTTTCTCAGTTATAAATAATATATGGGACTAAGCAGTATTATATTACTACCCAAAAAGAAATATGCCGCTATTAATGAGACGTAGAGAATATAATATAAATTCTCAATGTTATTAATATCTTCTTAACAAACTACATGAATGAGACTGAGAGAATATAATATAAATTCTCAACATTATTAAGATCTTCTAAACAAACTACATAAGTTCAATTATGGCCTATACACACCAACTTCATCTAAATTTTAGTTACACAACTTTTGCCAATAGTTAAGAAAATATCAAATGCATACCATCACACAAAAAACCAGATAAACTTGCTACACTTACACCTTAATTCAAGAAAACGAATCATCAGCACCGCAAACCCAAAGGGTGAAACCCAAAAGGCTGAAACTTACACTTATGGCCCAATATCATTATTGTTTGCATAAAGAGGTGGAATACATATGAAATAAAGACTCTAATTTAAAAAACGTCAAAAATATACTGCATCATTTCTACTCCAAAAACACAACTAAATAAAATTATTCAACCATACCATCATTAGATAAAATATCATGTGTGATAAAGTATTGCATGTGAGCTTATATTTTTGTCATATTCATTGTAATGTTAAAACTCAAACTGATGTTAAGTTATGTATTATCAGGATATAACCTAAGATCGTGTTAAAAATCAAACTCGTACCAAAATTTGTATACTGTCAGGCTATAATTTAAGTTCGTGTTAAAAATGAAAAGCATACCAAAATTCATGTATTTACTGGCAAATAACCCATAATAATCAATTTTCTTGGAAGGGCTTTATGGCAAAATTTCAAGAGATGAGGGTTAATTCACATCAATTTCTAATTAATCTCTTGTTAGCATAGTACTTGTCTCACATCAATTCACTAGTTCTTTTACCCTGGTAATCATGTGAACAAAAAAGTATCACAAAAAACGTACTACATAGGAATTTCAAAAATTTCCTATGCTTTCAAGTTTCGACGCTTGAATTATGGAAATTTACTACATTGTTGATGCATCGGAATCAATCCCATACCAATTCAAACCTAACCTTCTGTTCGATGGGCGGGGCTACGGAAGGATCAAGAGGTTTCTCCAATGCAAGAGGCTGCCACTCTTTACCAAACATTTCGTAAACTTCCATATTCACTTTCTTTAGACCAAGTTGTCCAAACATATTTTGGTCGGGAACCCCCCAATTTGGAGTGATCACTTGCTGCATAAGTATCTTGCAATATCAAGGCAGCCATTGGAATTCCTCCTAGGGCAAAACTTAGCAGTTACGAATCTGGGGCGAAAGAAAACAAACAAATGAAGCAGAAGCGCGCAACAGGATGAAGATGGTGCATCAATCATCAAATTCTCCAACATAAGAGGTAAAGCATCAATATGAAGCTCATGCTCAAAGCTCCCTCCACGATCAACACTCACAGAGAGAGATTCTTGATTGCCTAAACTTTGCCAATGACTTTTTCAGGTTTAGGAACCAAGAAGTATTATGAAAACTAGTGCAAGCCATAGTTATATCGAATTCCCATTCCCTTGAAGATGTTTCGATGGAAAGGTGTGGTAGACCGGAACCCGTGTAACTAAACTTTTGAATATTTGGAATATCAAACTTTGCCTTATGTGTTGACCTGTAGGGCTCAAAGGTTATGGTTTCCAGTGAACTGCTAGCAACCTGTATTCTTGCACACCTTTGGCAACGAACAATGGTGAGATCCTTCAAGCACGGAAATCTGGTGGCAATGTCGTTGAAAAACATGTTATCAATATCCATGTGATACAGGGACAGACGCCTGAGCTTATGAAGCTCAATCAGATGCAACGGTAAGCCATGACTGTTAGAAACTGACAATTCTTCCATCTCAGTATACTGTTAAACCATTTTTCGTTGCCATCTCAGTTCGATGTTAACCTTGATCTTATTGACCTTGATCGAATTATGGGATATGAAAACTATAATATTTTCATATGTTTAATGATATTTATGGCTTAAAATGTCTGAATTGTGGCCCATTTCAATTTTTTGGATTGATGATCGGAGGAGGTGGATAGTGAAAAATACAACCTGCTGCGTGTAGCCACATTTTCAATTAACTACGGAATAACTACCGAAAATTCGGTAGTCAATTTCGGTTAAACCGTATTTAACTACCGAAAATTCGGTAGTTGTTCTCAAAATTGACCGTTGACTTCTAGCGACCGATGTTCAACTGAGATGTTAGAAACGAACAATGGTTTAACCGACTGTTTAGACCGAGAGAGGGGGAATGGGAAAGGAAGAAGGAGAGATAGAGAGAGGGAGTATCTTACCAGCGCCGATGATGAATCATCGTTGCCAGCGCCACCGGTGATTCTGGAATTAGGGCACGACCACCTCTGTGATTTGGGAGAAGTCTGCAGGGAGAATTAATTCCATAGTTGACTTAATTAAACATTAACTATTTAATTAGGACAAATATAAAATATTACAGGCACGAGGCATAGTCAAACCTATTTTATTATTTTTATTTGGCACTAGGCGACGTGTTTATAGATTTCACATGAAACAATAATTACGAAATATTGAAGAAGAAAAAAATATACGTAATCGAATAACACGAATATATATCATATCATATAATTATTAATAGCATATGGGGGAGCCAATGAGGGTTGACTAAGCCTAATATATAGATATATAATATTAACAAAATTGAAATAATAATTAATCAGAAATTGCCTCAAAAATTACTAATAATTTCTTCATGTGAGTCTACATAACTTTATGTTAGATACTTTTTTTTGTCAAAATATACTCTAAAAAAAATTAGACATTAACTACCGAAATAAAATCGGTAGTTACTTCGCAACCGAAATTCGGTAGTAAAACATAATTATAATTATTTATTTTTTCTTAAAATGGTGCCGACCGAATTTAACTACCGAATTAAATTTTCGTAGTTGTTTAGCTACCGACATAATTTCGGTAGTTAATATTAACTACCGAAATAAAATCGGTAGTTATTTCCGTAGTTAAAACCCGCATTTTTGTTGTGGTACAGAGTGAAATTATATCCTCGAACACATCACTAAATCTATCGTCAACACTCTCTAAGCTGAAAGATTTAAGCCTTGAGCAACTTACGTAGTATTTTCCATAGGCTATGCACCCATTTAAAGATAATTTGAGGAGGGTTTCGGATCCAAACACCTCTTGGGGCAGCATGAGTGAGAGAGGCAAATCAAGTTTGACATTCGAAGCTCCCATTGTCATGGCGCTGACAATCGCACTTTTGAGGGCAGTATCACATTTGAAATGGCTGATGCCACGTAGCCTGAAACTCTCAATATTCAGACTCATGTCTTTGTACCTTTCCATTGTCTTCTTCACGAGTTCTTCAAACGCATGCCATGATTCTCTTCCAAGATTATGGAAGGCGATTTCATCCAAGTCGATGGCTGGACGAGTTAACCAGGCGTTATACCATGATTTGGACAGGATAGTTGTTCGGGCTGCTTCTTTTTCATTTAGAAAAGATTGTATATGCTGAATCATGGCTTCAGGCAGTGGGATTTCGCCATTCACGGTTTCGACCCTTTTGCCCTTCTACATGTCAACTATTCACTGGAAGTAACGCTCATATGTTAATTCAAATAAATGAACTAAAATTACACAACATAAATTAAAAGAACAACAACTGAAGTCTAGCTTGAACATGCAAACAAGATCTTCCAACTCTCGTTCAGGACTTTCGACAAACATTTACTGTGCATTCTACTTGTCTAGCTATTCCAACCTAAATCTGGAGATCTTCTGATTGTTTAGCAAATATTACTGAGACACTGAACCGGAGTAGAAACGTAAATGCCAAATGTAATAGAGTAGGTTCAATTTTGACACTCAATTCAAGAAATGTTCATCAATAGGAAAAGAGAAAAAAAATAAGAACACGGCATCACTTTTTCTTTTTTTACAGTTGTTTAAGAAGATTCCCCCAATTATATGCATACAAATCGAACCAAATCAAAATCCCTACAAAAAGAAAAGTAAAAGAAAGGAAGAGATATCGACAGCTCCGCTTACCTAAGGATCAAGAACGGGTAACGAAAAACCCAGCCGCGAAAACAAAGAATTGAAGAATATATATTGCTGAAACAATTAACAATCAATTGAACGCAAAAGACGAATACGACGGTTAAAATGGCGCATTAATTGTTTCCGTTTATACAGGGGCGAGATTCATGGAGAAGTTTTAGGAAGAAAAAAGATCATGCATTTGGGCGGGAAAATGTTTTGGCGCCTTTAATTTGGGCATTCTAATATACTACCTCCATCCCATATACTTTGTCCACTTTGCTTTATTCACGTATTTCCATCGAAACCTAATACGGGTTTTAAAATATAATTTTGTAGTATCGTTTTTTTTACAGGATAAAAAAAACGATACTACAAAATTATATTTTAAAACCCGTACTAGGTTTCGGTAGAAATACGTGTCAAATAGTAAAGTGGACTAAGTATATGAGATGGATGTAATATTATACTAATAGACTATGAATTTTGGGTTAATTACCAAAAAAACCCCAAACTATTCATCTTTTATCAAAAATACTCTGAACTATTGAAAATACCCAATTAAATTCTAAACTATCAATTTGTTATCAAATCTACCCTATGTGTAAGTTTCTCATTCAGACATTTTATCGAACATATGGGGTAAACCTCTCTTCTCTTTCCCTCTCCTCTTCTTCTTCATCCAGACGATTCGAGTCTTTGAATTTGGTTGGCTGGCCATGTGGCGATGGTGGAGATTCTTACTAAATTTGTACTCTGGAAACAAATGCAAAATTCGTATTAAATTTATTGAAAAAAATCGTACTCAGCCGGAACATAATTTAGTGAACTTAATCAAACAAAATATTCGCTTCAATTGAATTACCATGAAGAAGCGAAGGGGGAGATCTCCTCTGGTTTTGAGTTGTGGATGGAATTGATTTTCCCTGACATTGGTGAGAAACGTGAGCTTTCCATCCCAGGTACAAGCCAACCGCCGGCCTGCCTATCCCTTCCGCCGAGGATTAAACCGCCCTCCCACCACCCCAACGGCGTCGTCGGCCTGTCGTATACACAATGAAAAACAAGACAAGAGAAGAGGCTTGTCGTCAGCCTGTCGAATTGTCGGGATGAAGAAGAAGAGGAGAGGGAAAGAGAAGAGAGGTGCACACCATATGTTCGATAAATTGTCTGAATAAGAAAATTAACATAGGGTAGATTTGATAAAAAATTGATAGTTTAGGATTTAATTGGGTATTTTCAATAGTTTAGAGTATTTTTTATAAAAGATGAATAGTTTGGGGTTTTTTTGGTAATTAACCCATGAATTTTTTGACCTTTTTTTTTTAGGAAAATTTTAGTTAAAATATATATGGGCCAAGTCATTTGTGTCAACTGTCAACTGAAAAAAGATGTGGGCCATGATTTCGTAGAGCTTAATTAAACTCTTTAAATAGCTATTTTAGTAAAATTATTGGACAAGTAATTAAATGTAACAAGTTTTGTGTTCAAATATTTGGATCAAAGACCATATGTAATAGGATATATATTCATATTCGTGGATTACAATTATGTCATTTAATATGTATGGATTTGAGATATAAGAAAAATGTTATATGAATATAAAAATTGGGCGGACGAGATTAAATTTATGTATATAAAAATACATACTACGTTTGCATTTTTTTGTCGACAAAATTTTCATTTCCTTTAACGTGATTTTTCATAGTGTTTTATAATTTTTCAAATATATAATGTAATCTTTTAAACCTTCCAGACCTGATTAGCCCACACCTAGACTCGCCTAAAATCGCTTGGACCCACCTAGGACCGCGTAACAAACTTGCCATAATCGACACGGCCATGCACCTAGAAGCACCTAGAAGCACCTAGACGCCGTTTTAAACAGCCAAATCGGCCTTCATTTTGAACATTGGTTTAGATGATCATTAATTTAAGATATTTATGAGATAATTTCTCGTATTATTTATACGTTTCATTTTTGTCAAATTAAAACAGGGGAGGGGACCTTCTACACGAACTTCATCTAAATATTAGATATACAACCTTTGCCAATAGTATAAGAAAAGGGTCAAGTTTAAAATGAATATCAAATGCATATATCATCACAAGAAAAAAAGAAAAAAAACAGATAAACTTGCTACACTTATACCTTAATTCAAGAAAACGAATCATGAGCACCGCAAACCCAAAGGGTTGAAACTCACAAGGCACAATTAAGTTGCATTAAGATTCTAATTTAAAAGACTTCAAAAATGCTGCATCATTTCTACTCCAAAAACACAACTAAATAAAATTATTCCACCATACCATCATCATCAGATTCCTCATCAGCTAGGTCGAGATTCGCGAGAAGCTTGTCCAGTGGAAGAGAAGGAACGTCCTCACCGTCAGTGACGGAAGCCATTTCTGAAGGCTGGTATTCTTTATTCCGGTACAGTGACAGATTGCATATCAGATCAGGATTCTCCTCCAAATCTCGCAAGAACTGTTCGTACTCGGTGCTCACCTTCTCCTCGTGATCTCTACCTCTAACACCATCATCGACATCCATGTTCAGAGACTTAAGCTTCCACGCACGAGACTTTCCATGTTTCCTTTGGCGCCGCTCCTCATAACTCTTCTTAACTAATATCACATCAGGGAGATCAAGACTTTCGTATTCGTTCAATTCATCACTATTATTATTGGCACCATACAAATCATAACCAAGAGCATGATCTCCATGAGTCAATATATGCCCTAAATGTGTCCTCACGATGAATTCATGTCTATCAGTCTTCCCCAAATCCGACACTCGAGCTACCTTGGCATCTGCCAAAGCATATCTTGATTCACCAACGTATACTTCAGAAGAAACCGGCTCAATATCTATCACCATGTATTCTACAAGCTGTCGGCTTGATAGTAAGGCCTTAAAACTCGTCCTCCAATACTGATCAGCATCGAGGAAGCGATGCCTAAGGGTGCGTGGGTCTAATAAATCTATGCTATTGCTCACTTTACTGCATAGAACCATTGGTCCGAGGTTTCCCAAACTAACAGCAAGTTTAGGCGGGAGACAAATCAAATCCTCACGACAAATAGGACTAATCTCGATAGAGAAAGTGTACTTGTAATGATAGGTATTGCTCTTCTGGTCCTGAGAGACGAGCTGCTTATCACTACGGCTCCTAGTTGGAGCTACTTCACCAATAAACTCTACAAACTTCACACCATGGCTACGTTTACCGAAGAAGAAATCAATACCCTGATGCATCTGCTTGATTCTGATGGCATCTTTAGCCGCGTTGTGTTCGAGGATAAGCTGCTCGATGTAGAAGAAAGTGCGCCTGTGGGAGACATGCTGTCGAAGCTGAACTGCAGCTACCCACTGATCCGGATTAGCCTGAACCCTCACACAAGATTCACACATCTGATCTTGCACGACGTATTCAACGATGTAAGTTTGCTCGAGTATTGCTCCGTGAAGAACCTCCTTTTGGACCCAGAGCTTGACTTTGATCCTCTTCGAATGGGGTTCAGTCCAGACGAAGTCTGCATTCACCATTCGAACAGTGTTCATATTCTTCAGCCTGTTTATGCAGAAGGCGAGCAGCTCTGTCGACTCTAGCTGTGCCTTGATCCAAGTTTTCGGTGGTTGAAGGTAGCGTTTGCATTCGGGGCAGTAGGAGATGATGACGTGCTTCTGGAGACCTTCAGTTATGTCGATCTCCGAGCGGAGGCAGTTGGCACACATATTTGCAGCATTCGGTTGCATCAAGATGCCGCATTTGCAGCACAAGACACTGCCAATGGTCTGTGGCACAGTAAACACACCCACTGCTTCTGCCATAGCTACATACATGATGCAGAAGAACATCACAAATTGAAACATGCAAGTTCATTGATCATGGTATTTCCTAATTAATAAGATTAGGACCTAAGATTAACAAAATCAGGATTGAACAAATAATAAGTTTGAATCAAGGCTCACAATAACCTCTGTGGCTGATAACAAATAAATCAGTTTTAAAGCACAAATCTCTCGGAAGGAACGCATGTAGCGAGTGCATCACAAAATTATAATAATCAATAGGGAAAATATCGGAAGTTGAGCACAAACTAAAGCAATTTGTTCACTTGGGTTGAAGATCAACACAAGCTCTGGTTTTAATCATATAAAAAACAATTCAATCACTTTTATGCCATCTAAATAACAAAACGAAGCAAGTTATCGAAGAGATGAATAAAAATAAATAAATGAACAGAAAATCGATAGAAAAATGAGAGGATACCAATCTTTATGTGTGTTCTGATGGGTAAGCGGCGAGAAAAAACCCACTGCAGTTTATATCGACGTAGGGCGGCGATGGAGGCGGCGAATCGTTGCACAGCGCCGCAGATAGAGAAATACAGGGGGGTTTAGAATTGAAGGGGGGTGGAGGGTTTGTTTCCTTTTTCTATATATATATTTTTTTCGTTTTATTGTTTTTTTTTCCTCCCTTTTTGGATTTGGCTGGGTTTGTTAATCGACTTTATTGGGCCATAAAGATGTTATAGAAAAAAAAAAAGAAAAAAAAGAAAGGCGTAAAGATGAGTTGTAGGAAAAAAAAAAAAAAAAAAGTCAAGAGCACAAAATAAAATATTTTGACTAATTATATATTTTTAACATGTATTGACACACAACAAAATTTCTTGAAAACTGCAAACGTTTCAATTAAAAAAATTCAAAATACAAATAGTGCATGTAATTATTAAGTTTTATATATTGGATTCATTATATTTATATACGTATTTGCTAGCTTAATCAAAATATGCTCAGTATTGCATGTCAGAAAAACAAACATAGTTTTAATCTACACATGATTGTAAGGCGTACAGAGTATCAGTGTTTCTAAAGATTGGTTTGAGAACTCACTGCCTTGATATTGTTCATAAGAAAAAATACATAGTATTAGCTTAAAGTGTTTTCTTTTTTGGTGACTAAGTTAAAAAAAAATTAAAAAAAAGACTGCCCACTTACAAAACAAAGGAAGAGCCCTGTTTCAGCTGTCAATTAGTAACAACAGATCATTGAAGGGAAACATGAAACATATGCATGATCAAAATAATTGCAGATGCTAATAAGTAATACGTCTAGAGAAAATATCAGTCTTTCTTGGCAGCAGAATTAATCCCATATCAATTCAAACTGAATCTCTTGATTATTTACCGGAGGTTTAGAAGGATCCAGAGGTTTCTCCAACACAAGAGGCTGCCTCTTTTTATCAAACCTTTTGAAGACTTCCACATTCACTTTCTTGAGACCAAACTTCCCAAACATAACTTGATCTGGAATTCCACAATTTGGAGTGATAAGTCTCTTGCAAGGAATAGCAAAAGATGCATTGGCATCGCTCAAAGAATAGAACATACAATCCATGAACTTGGGTCGACAAATCCCAAACAGGCGAAGAAGAAGAGCAAGACGCAATAAAGAAAGTACGCCAATCATCAAATTCTCTAGCACGAGAAGTTTTGGTACGACTTCAATGTCAAGATCATGCTCAGACCTACCAGCATCTTTGCACTCATAATCAAGAATAAGATAGAGAGAGATTCTAGGAGGCAAAGAGAGGACAGAAAAGGAATTTCGCGCATTGGCTCTACAAACTGGACTTAGAAGGCTACTCAAAGTTTGTGCAGCCTTCCATACTTGTATCATGGAATGTCATAAATGAAACAAGGATAATCTACTGTCTATTCTTTAAAATAAAAAAAATAAAAATAAAAACTATTGCAATCAAATAAACTTGAAGCAATATTTTGCTAGGAACTTGATCATTTGTTAGCATACGATACAGGTGGAAAGGAGAGGACATGAACAGAATTTCAAGCTTCATATAACGAATTTTAAAGTATTAAAACAAATCAACCATTCTAATTACAGCGAATCTTGTGAAACATGGGAAGGAATACGAACACATAAAAGCATAAATATGCAAATATGTAAAGATTACAGAAAAAAATACAGACTACCAAAACTTGTTTCTTGAGATTTCTTGCATAAGCAAATTGTGAGAGTTGTTTTAGTTAAGTTCGTATAGATCTTCAGACAAATAAAATACTTCGATTTAACATAAATTTATAAAACACCAAAAACAAATAACCAAATATATCATGAAACTTTGTTTGACAAATTAATAAGAAAACTAAAAGATGAGATGGCCACGTGTTTGTCAGTGCCGAAAGAACAGGGAAATCTTTACAAAATGCCAATTTCTGGATAGACAAATGAAAAAACAAAGTCGGACTTCTTAACTCATCATTAGCAAACAATTACTTCCACTCCATAAACATATATATCTACCTCTCTGCATTCTCCAAAAGTTTCTGAAAGAAAGAAATAATAAATTAAAATATTTAAAGCTTACTGCTATTTTCTCCAAATTTCCAATCACAAATAAAACCGAATTTATAAAAATTTTCAAATCATATATCATCCAAAATAATACGCCCATGTTTACCGTCTAAATACCTCAAACTACAGCAAATTTATTTGCTTGCCAACACTACATTCTCGTAAGAAAAAAGAAAGTATATTTGAATAAATTACTAAAAACAATTAGATGGATGTCAATTGCAAATAAACTCATCCCAATGCCTTAAAACAAAAGCAAAATTATTCAAATAATAGGACATAGATTTCCGAGTTCTTTTGGTACCTTTTCCAGTAGTCTCAAATTTGTTGAAAATTCTCGAATGACCCGACGCGTTAATCTTATGGTTTTTAATTAAAGAGAGAATACAGAAAGAGAAACAGATCGTGTCGTATCTATGGAGAGAAAAAGAAGTACCGAGATTTTTGTGATCAGATACTTAAAGGCCGATTAAAAAAAGAACGCTCACGTACGTGTTTCTTCATGAAAGTATAACTTTAATTTAATATCTGAGGATAAGGAAAAAAAAAATAGAGAAAGATATATTCAAATAAGATCAACCGGAGGCTTGTGCTTTTGAAGATCGGAAACTTTCAAAATTAGAGAATCAGTAACGGCGCTGCATATGAAAGTTGTATCAATCGGGGCACGAAGAGATGGTCGATCTTCTGCGAAATCGGCAATATCAAATTTCTCTGGTGACACTTGCGATGGTAGGTGAGGTGAGAGAACAGTTGGATGGTAATGGAGAGTTACTGCCGCTGTCGTAATTTTTTTCGAATTGAGCATCCAAATCCTTGTTCATCGTCGCACTTTTGCTCAAAATTTATGAGCGATATTCAAAGGTCGTTCCGAGAAGAAGAGTTATAATATTATAGAAGAATAATATTTTACAACTACCACGCACTCCTCTAACACTCATCAAACGGCATGGTTATTACTACATCTCAATACTGCGGCATGAAGAAAAAAAAAAAAAAAAAAAAAACCCACCCCAATCTCCACATCAATGGCACCGCAGCTCAATCACGGTAAAAAGAACATTTTGTTTTAGAGGCAATCCCAAAAATAGTCATTTTGATAATGTAAAGGTAAATTTTAGCCACACATAAAAGAACATGTAAATTTTAGCCATTTTTCTTGTAAAATGACATGTTTGCCCTTTTAGTTAATTACATGACCGACGATTATACGACTACATAGTCGTATAATGTTGGTCGTGTATTTTGCACGGCAAGGCGAACACGGCACCCGGCATGGCATTGCACGACCACGACTCGAGGGTGCATGGTTGTGCATTCGCATGGCAGCCATGGTGCCCGGCGTTGCATTGCACGACCATGACTCGAGGGTGGTCGTGATCGTGCATTCGCATGTCCCGGGCAGCCACGGCACCCGACGGGGGCTTGCACCCGTGCCACGACCAACACACAGCCACAGCCTGGGGAGGCGGTCGTGGTTGTGCATTTGTACGGCTCGGCAACCACAATGCGGGGCGGGGGCTCGCGCCCGTGCCACGACCAACACACGACCCACGGCCCGGGGGAGACGGTCGTGGTCGTGCATTCGCACGACACGGCAGCCACAACGCCCGTGCCACACCAACACACGACCACGGCTCGGGGGAGGCAGTCGTGGTCGTGCATTTGTACTGCCCAACAGCCACGGTGCCCGACCGGGGTTTGCACCTGTGATGTGGTCAACACACGATGCACGGCGTCGGGCACACTGCTCGGATGTCGCCCCTGTGCCACGGCCAACGGGAAGCCCCGGCATGCCAATGCACGACGCACGGCCACGGCCTGTTGTTGTTGAGTAAAGGGGAGAGAGAGAGAGAGAGAGAGAGGAACCTGTGCGTAAGTGTTTCTTCTCCAATTAACATTCATCTCCTTGATCAATTCACCTTTTTCTCCAAAATTTCAACAACGAATCAAAGTAATTGACTACAATTAATCATAGATTTGAACTAAATCCCATGGAATTCTTCTTCAATTTCGTGATGGAGATTGAAAATTATCTTCTGAGTCGTCAGCACTAGGATCAGCTTCGAACCGGAATCGCAGTCGAGATCTATTTAATTTTGCGGCGGAGATACAGTCGGCGAACTCGTCTTCACATCGGAGACGCAGTCGTGAATCATGTTGGAAGAACTCGGTGGTCGCAGGGATGAAGTAACATGGGAGGAAGGGGGGCGGCGGCGAGTTCTGCAGCAGACGGCGTGAGGGGGGAGGCTGCGTGAGGTTGGGGACGACAAGCAGGTTTGTTTCCTTTTCTATTTTTTTTCTAATTTTTGAAATTTTGTTTTTACTTTTAGTTCTTTGATTTTTCAATGTTTTAAATATAAGAGAATCAGGGGTAATTTAGTAAAGTTTGGCTAACATATTCTTTTATTGGTGGCTAAAATTTACCTTTGCTTTATCAGAATGACTATTTTGGGGTATTTACTCTTTTGTTTTATATATATATATATATATATATAGATAATAGATTAATTTGAAATATAAGAGTTTTAATGTTCAATGACATTGTAGTTTTTAAATAGATCTTAGAATGAAGGTGGTCTCGGGCCTATTGGGAATCACTGTGCTGTCCGAAGTCTGACCCGACCTGACCCGACCCGACCCATTTGTGTCCTAATTAAAACCCTAGAAAAAAAATTGTAAATAAAATCAACCGTTTCGGCAAAGTAAAAGGAGAAAGAGGAGAAAAGCCTAGAAAAGTGAAATAAGGGGTGGATCGGGAGGAGAAGGTTACATGTGTACAGAATTCCACATGATAGATCTCAAAGAAGAAGATGGAGGAGAAGTAGAGAGGAACTGTTATCCAGAGCTAATTATGTTTGGAGGAGCGGGTAAAATGTTGCGCGCCGGTACCAATCTCTACGTAGTGGGTGGTCTCATGGAACGCAATTCAAGGACTGAGCGCCTCGCTGTCCTTTCTCTTTCAGGCTCACGCTCAGGCTCAGGCTCAGGCTGGACCCATCTTTCCCTTCCTACCAAGTGTCGCTCCTTCATTTCGAATTACGCCGTACTCGACACTAAGATTTATTGTTTGGCCAACCTCCGCCTTTACGACTCTTCTCTTAATCCTAATCCTAATCCTAATCCTAGTTTATTAGGGAAGTGGGAGTTCGTGTGGTGCCCCGACAGCAAGAATCGCTTCGTGGGGGATGCATTGGTGTCCGACCCCGCAACGCCCGCCTGCTTATCAACCAATATGGCGACCTCTATGCCTACTACACTGCTACCGATGAAACGGAACTTGTGGGCCACCATGTCAATCCATGGTATGACCTTGTTGCCGTTGCACATGATGTAGCCTACGTCCTCCTACCTCAAGAATACTCCTCTCTATTGCTTAATGCCTTCGATATTTCCAAGGAGGGGAAAGGAAAGGCCTTAGATGTTGTTTGGACAACCATGGTGGTTCACGACGTCATCATTGATGGCTTGTCGTCTGATATTATTGATCTCAAATAATTTGATTCCCCTATTGAAGGATTTTTTCATGTGGCCAATACCAACTTGTTCTGGTTTGCCGCTTGGGACAGTGTTGGGGACAATATTGACACTCGCGTCTTCTTCGTCAAGTTTCAAGCCATTCACGACAAGGACAAGATCATCTGCACTCCTCTTCATGTCCGCTCCAATCTACTTCTCTCCACCTTAAATGTTTGTGACTTTCTCCTCCTTCAGGTAACATTCATTTTACTACAACAATACATACATATTCTGCTTTTTTCATTTCCTTTGTTTAAGTTTCTCCGTCACCTCAAATTAAATTAAAAATATTGCAAGTCTAAATGCAAATCCACTTGAAATTGAAGTGTAACATTTAACTACACATACTATTTGGATGTAAAATAAACTATAACAACACACTTGACCGAATTTTCTTTGGAAATCAAAATATTTATGCATGTAAAGTCTACACAAATCAAGAGTGTTTATTATGAAGGCATCTTCCAGCTTTGGAAAGAAGTTGCTAAAGAAGTTAATAATACTTTTTCTTTTGTAGGAGACTTGCAAATGATGGTAGAGGTCCTTGAACAACCGCAATCTAATAAACTATTAATGATTGGTTTTGCTATTATCTTCCCCTGTGAGTGGGAGGGGGAGGGGGAGGTTATGCCCATATGTAGTGGTGTTTGCTTGTTTGTGGACTTTCTGGTTATAGCATTTGTGATTCTGGTGTTAGTGTTGCAGACTTGCCTTGTTACTGTGGTACTAGCTTTCATGCCCGTTATCTATGTAACTACATATGAAATTAATTTTGTGTTTCTTTGTTTATCTTATTGTAACTTTTAAATTCAGCTAATGCCTATCTGTTTGTTCCTGTACGATTTTTCAGCGTGCCTTGTTTTTGTCTTTCCTTTCGTCACTTCGATTCATATGGTCATTGCAGAAATGGTAATTCATGAATGTCAAGATGAAACTCACATATTATGCTGATAGATAGCCTTTGGAAGGAGGATTGTGTATGACGTTTTAGCTTGAGCTAGTTGAGGATAAGCTGTTGCATAATTCTCACCACTAACTAATTGTTCAACCAATTCGCAATCTGTATTCTTGTACAGCCACGACAGGGACGAATGCTGAGATCCTTCAAACAAGAAAATCTGGACGCAAAGTCGCTGAAAAACTTGCTATCGACATCCACAGAATCCAAATGCAGACGCCAGAGTTTGGGAAGCTCGTACAGATTCATCAGGCTTAATGCTAAGCCATTGTTGCTAGATAGAGTCAATTCCTCAATCGAATTGCAGCACGAAATTATATCACAAAACAAATCATCTCTTGTGAATGTGAGACGCTCTAAGGTGAGGGATTTAAGCCTTGAACAACTAATTACGTAGTTCCCATCAACTCCACAACCCTTTATAAATAACTTGAGGAGGGTTTCGGATCTAAATACCTCTTGGGTAATGTGAATGAGTATGGCAACTTAAGGTCGATATCCGTTGCTCCCAATTTCATGGCGGTGAGAATCCAGCATTTGAGAGCAATATCCCTTCGATAACTGAAAGGACTAAGCCTGAAACGATCAATCTTCAGACTCAAGACTTGGTACCTCAGCAATGTCCGCACCACAAATCTCTCAAAATAATTCTGGACCGTGATTAGGGACTTCCCTTTCAACTAAATCGAGGACCGAATGAGTTAGCCAGGCACTGTACCATGATTTTGAAAGGATAGTCATTTGAGCAGCTTCTTTTCCCCTCAGAAAAGATTGTACGTGTTGAATCATTGCTTCCGGTAAAACGATTTCGCCATCCACGGTTTTGATTCTTTTTCCCTTATCCATGTCAAGAGATGACTACAAGTAATGCCCACATGTTAATTAGCATACAAAATAAAAGATCGAAAAAGTGAAATCTTACTTGAATTAGCAGACAAGATCTTTCAAATCTCGTTGAAAACTTTCGACAAACACCTGCTGTGCATTCCCCTTGTAAAACACCGTTGTCTCAAATTAAATTAGCAAATTGCCTGCTCGAATCGAACCGCAGCCCGCAGCCCGCAGCCCGCAGCCCACAGGTGAAGTGAATTTTCTGTATTTTTTGTTATTCATTTTCTTTTATTTTCAGATGGAATTAAATGTATTTTTATCAGCAACGGTTCTACTTCTCCCTCTCTACTGAATTTGAAAATTTTTACTAGGTTACCAACCCCCCCCCCCCCCCCCCCCCCCCGTTCGCGCCACCCGCTATTTAATAAACCGGGCAGTTTCTTTGGACCGGGTTGGGTTTATTCTTGGCCGAAGTCGACAACATTGTTGGGCTATTTCTATTTGAGATAATTTTATGTATTGGGCTAATTGTTAGTACATTTTAACATTTGGGTTGGGCTAATTCTATTTGAGATAATTTTATGTATTGGGCCCCTTCAAAATTTTATGTTGGGCTGATTTGATTTCCCAATTACAACTATGTACATTCATGCTTATTGATATACTTACTATATACTAATTGATGCTTATTATGACGGTAGATCAATAGCTCATATAAGTTTCTACTTCTCGTACGAAAACTTATTTCTATATGAACCAAAACCCATGCTAATACTTCTTGCATCAGAATTAGTCCCAAATCAATTCAAATCGAACCTTACCATAGTCCACTGGAGTTTCACAAGGATCAAGAGGTTCCTTCAATTCGAGAGGCCGCCACTTTGCATCAAACACTTTGTACACTTCCATATTCACTTTCTTCAGACCAAACTGCCCAAACATTACTTGGTGTGGAATTCCGCAATTTGGAGTGATCACTTGTTGCATCAGTCTCTTGTAAAGATTATTATGGGATCTATTGCCATTGTTCAATTTAGAGAACATTTCAGTTACGAATTTGGGTTGGATGATCCCAAATAAATGAACCAGAACAGCAGAACAGAACGAAGATGGTACAACGATACTCAAGTTTTCCACCTCGAGAGGATCTGGTACAACTTCGATATCCACCTCGTGCTCAGAGCTCCGTCCATGCTCTCTACAATCAAGTGTTATAGATAGAGAGATTCTTGATAGCCTAAACTTTTTCAATAACTCTTTTAGGTGTAGGAACCAGGAAAACTTATGAAAGCTTTTGCACAATATACCTATATCAAACTCCCATTCCCTTGAAGCTGCAGTAATGGAAAGACGTGGTAGACCGGAAGTTGAGCAAGTAAACTTACGAATATTTGGAACTTCAAACTTAGCCACGTATGATTTCCTGTACGGCTTATAGCTTACGGTTTCAAGTGAAGTGCTAGCTATCTGTATTCTTTTACAGCCATAGCATTCATGAACGGTTAGATCCTTCAAGCAAGGAAATCTAGAGGCAAAGTCGCTGAAAAACGTGCTACCAACAACCACACAATCCAGAAATAGACGTCTGAGCTTGGGAAGCTCATGCAGATTCACCGGGCTCAATGTTAAGCAGAATCTGTCAGATAATGTCAATTCCTTGATCGAATTGCAGCACAAAATTATGTTATTAACCACATCTTTATTCACGTCTATCATCGGACTGATTTAAGCCTTGAACAGTTAATTACGTAACTCATAAACTCAACTTCACAACCCTTTATAGATAACTTGAGGAGGGTTTCGGGTCTAAATACCTCTTGGGGCAATGAGAAATAGTGAGGCAACTCAATATCGACCTCCGTAGCTCCCATTTTCATGGCGCTGACAATCCAGTTTTCAAGGGCAGCATCCTCTATCTGATAATCGGAGATACGCAGGATGAAACTATCAATCTTCAAACTCAAATCATGGTACCTCTGCATCGTCTGAGCCACAAAACTCTCAAACACGGTCGATGACTCGCCATTGTTATTAGTAAAGTTTCTTTCATTGAAATCGAGGTTAGGACATGTTAACCAGGCGGTGTACCATGATTTGGAGAGGACGGTGGTTCGAGCAGCTTCTTTTCCACTCAGAAAAGATTGTATGTGTTGAATCAGGGCCTCAGGCAAAGCGATTTCGCCATTCACGGTTTCGACCCTTTTGCCTTTCTCCATGTCAAGAGACGACTACAAGTAATTCTCGCATATCAAATCAAGCACACAAATACAAATAGAAAGAGAAACAAGTGAAAATCTTACTTGAATTTTCGGTGACAACTTTCGACAAACACCTTCTGTGCATTCCTTTTCTCCAGCTGAATATTCAAACCGCACTCCGAAAATCTGAGGAATGTTTAGTTGCCTCATGTAAACACCATTGCCTGTGCTTTGATAGTGGACTAGAATTAAATTAGCGAATTCCCATCATAAATCGCAGGAGAAGTGAATTTCTTTTAGGTTTGTTTCTCCTTTTCTTTTCTTGTACACACTTTTTATAGTTCAAACACCCAGAGAGGGTGAGGGGTTAGGGAGACCCCCTACCTGTATATAACACGAGCAAAATCATACAGCGTCCGGCGGAGATAACACTAAAATTGAGTGTTATCCCCGGCATAAACCGAAAAAAACAAAACAATTCGGAATTGGATCAATAGCCGATCCAACTCTCAACAAATAATAAGAGAAACAATAAAGGAACCAATACAATAATCATGGCCAAAAAATGACCATATCAAGAAACTAATAAGAGGACCTATCAAAATGGCAAGTAACCAAAAATAATAGAACATATTGTTAGCTATATCGGAACCTAAAATTCGGATAACTCAGCTGGTCTATCCGAACAAGTGCCAAAAAGTATCGAGGGGCGCTAGCAGCATCAAAGAAGGTCATGGTGTCGGTCTGAGAACCCCAACGCGCCATGAAGTTCAGCAGGGCGATTCCCTCTCGACGGAAAATATAATAGAATTTGAAAAGTCTGCATTCACGTGTCGCCAATTAAGTGGCTACACGTAGCCCCGTCCCCCGGTAATATATATAAATAATCACCTCATAATATCTTTAGTAGGAGTAATGCTCCAATGCCCACCGTGGGTATGCTTAATGTATCCACGGATGACGTGACACTAGAATATATAGGGAAGTTAATGAAAACCCTACAAAAAAATAATTAAGCCCTACTATAAAAAAACTAAACCCTAACATAAAAAATTAAACCCTAAAAAGATTTAATATGCCCACGGATGATGTGACACATTAAGTGTGCCCACCGTGGGTAGAGGAGCATTTCTATCTTTAATAGTTATATTTTTATTTTGAAAGCTTTGGACAATAATTTCATTAGCACTCATCTAAAAGCAATTATCCCTATAAATTATTAAATATTATGTTTATTTCTTTTATACGTCTAAAGATACATATTCTAAATAATCTTTTTCTTAAAAAATCATGTTGAGAAATAAATGTCGAATTGAAATTTTTTTAAATTAAAAAAAATAGGATATAGTAGGAAAGAAGAAACAAAAATGATTATTTACATCAAATTAAAAACAAAACAAAACCTATTTTCTAATGGAATTAATAACATATTTTCATAAGAAAAATAAACAGATAATGAAATAAAATATGTGACTCTGCCACTTCATAAATCCAACAATATTTATTACATATGATTAAGTGAAGCAACATACAACATCAAAATGGATTCAAATCTTTTATTTTCCGTTTGACATTTTCACGTGTCTTGCAACATACAACATATGATTAACAATGAATGATTTTCACATGTCTTGTAATATTTAACTATCAACCGAAAATTGTAATTATTACTGATTTTGTAGATATTGTAAATATGAGACGATCATCCATTAATATAATAAAAGATGTCATGCGGAAATACGATAAAGGATTTGAATCCGTTAAATAGGGGTAATCATATACATAGCCCCCATTTTACTCTTCGTAGCCCCCATAAAATAAATAAAAATAAATAAAAAGAAAGTAATAATTAGTATAAAATATGAATGTACTATTTTATCCTCATCGTCCCCATATCAAATTTTGGGCATAACCCCCCCAAAGAAGTTCAGCGGATATAACCTCCAAAATTCACGTTTCAGACTTTGACTTTTGTCAAAAACAATACATTTATTAGTCCCCAAAATCAAGGTTTTAGAATTTGCTCTATAATTCTTACTCTGCAGATGATCGAATATACAACAATTAACTTGAATAGGACAAGAATATCGAACTATTTCTCAATTAGAGATAACCAAGAATAATGATAAAATTAGAGAAATATTAGAATTTATAGATTGTAGAAGACGTGTTTGAATTTATAGTCACGCGCGGTTGCCATTGTGTTCCTCTTCAAATTTAATTCCTGGGGGCTATGCATAATACACGATCAAAATATTGCTATAGTGAAGTAGGGAATACAGGGATAATATTGTACATTCGCTAATTATTTTTATTTATTTATTGATAAAAGGGCTATGAAGAGTAATTTGTGGGCTATGTTTAGAAAGTAACCGCAGTCCATCGATGTCTTTTTATGGGATATCATACTCGACCAGCCCCCACATAATTCGCCAATCCCCATCTTTGCATCCAAAAATCAAGAACCAGGAACATTTTTGATTCAATGATATATATAGAAGATAGATTTCGCCTCTTCATTCATTCAGTTGTTCATACATTCATTATATGCAGTCCAAGTAGAAGATGTTGCATTCAACGCACTTCTAATGTACCAAACACGCTACTTCACCTTATTAGACACATATCAATGATTCATGATGTAACAAACTCAATTAGACAAGAATTCAGATCCCAAACACGCAGCTCCTAGTTTATTTTGTGTGCATGCTCCATCAGAGAGTAAAACTCTGTCAATTATGAGAGATATTTGTTATAAATGAAGGAAAAAGAGGAGAAATTTTCACTTTTTATTTGAAATTCATACTATCTAATTTGAATTCGAAAAGAGCACTTATTTTAATTTTTGATTAATAAGTAATTTTTTTATAGATGATAATTCTATTATTTTTTTATTCAATTTACACATTGAAATGGATATATGTACACCTATTTATAGAGCAACAACCACATCTATTATGTGGTTATGATTTGCCATCTAAAAGTTTCTTTCTAGATTATTTCTTAAAATAGTTTTTTTTTTTTTAATCCTTATTTCAAACAACTAACAAAATATTACTCCCACCGTCTCTCAAAATCACCTTCTACTGTTGTAATATCCTTTAAACATTACATATTTACTAAAATTTATCATCTATATATGGCCCACCACTTGGCAATATCCATAGACAATAAAAGTAGGACTTGACAAACATGGTTTTTACTCATCAAATTAGGACAAGAAGTTAATGGTTTTGGGTGAATTTGTTATTAGTTTATACCTTGTTGCATGCGATTTCCTTTAATTGTCGAATTTATGGCTTCTCGAGTTTTTCTTGCATTTTTGTAGGAAAAGGAGCATGAATTTGGCAATAGAAAGGAATGCATGTCGATGCTTGGAGTAAGGAAAGCCCGTAGGAAAAGTCGGGATGCAAATTGGAGCTCGAACGAGGAAGAACGGGTTGAAGAAGAGAACGAGAGCCGGCAAGGAGTGACCTGGCGCGCGACCGCTTCAGAGAGGGGGTCCGGTCGCGCGCCAATGAAGGAAAATTGTGCTGGACCGCGCGACCCGGCGCGCGCCCGCACCTCCCTCTTCCCTTCTCCCGGATTTCGTATTTTCTCCCCCATTTTTCCATATTATTATACTTTCACCCCCATTTCTATCTTTCCCAAATTGCAATTTAGATCCCATCTCATAAGAACATATAAATAGGAATTTTGGCTCATTTTTCTAGGTTAATTCTCTCACAAGCCACTTTCCTCACACACTATTCTCTACACAAATTCATTCTCATCAATTCATCCACCCAATTCCATTCCACCTTGAGAGAGAGTTCTCCATTGAAGATTGAAGAAGGAAAGCATCAAGAATCAAGACTCAAGAGCTCAAGACAATAGGATTTGATTTCTTCATTTCTCTATTTCTTTTGTTATTGGATCATGTTTTCTTTGATTTGGATATTATGCTAGACATGAATATGTGTAGCTAATTTACTTTATTCTAGAGATTTGGCTAGGTGAAGCTGTGATGGATTGGGATTGATCTTGCTAATCTTATGATTGAGTTTTTATTTCTTCCTATTGATCATGTGTTAAATGCTTGTTTAATTGATTAGCTACCTCTTAAACATATTAATTATATTGGGTCAAGATTCGGGAGATGAGACTTAATATAGAATTATGATCAATAGGCGCTTATAATTCAATAAACTGAGAGGTTGAGAGTTTAAGTGAGGGTTAATAGATCCTAACGGCTTTTTGGAGTTATAGGCTAGCATTCGGTTGGGGACAACGTTTCTAGCTCTTAATCAACGGAATTAGTCGTTAGGGAGGGGGCTAATTCTATATCGTGATCACCTTAAGAAATAGAACTCGATCATAGGTTTGTGTGGTCAAGAGCAATTTATTTACAATTTCATTGACGCCAAGTCTCTAGGATAGCTTTCCTCCTTTGGTTTCCAATCATTTTGTTTACTTGTATGTTTTTATTAGCTTAGTTTATTTTGCTTTAAGTAGTTAGTTTTAAAATCAAATCAAAAATATTTGTTAGCTTAGATAAATCCAAGTGATTAAGTAATGGTACTCACATGTCTCTATTAAACTAGTCCTTGTGGATTGACCTTGATTTCTACTTTATTACAATAGAACCCATACACTTGTGGGCGTCTACTTAATAGGTGATCAAGTTTTTGGTGCCGTTGCCGGGGACTAGTAGATTTAGAAGTGTGATATTGTAAACGACTAGGAGGGTTTACTTTAAGCATTTTATTTACGTATTTTACTTGTTTTTGTTTAGCTCTTGTGTTGATTTCATCTTGGTGTTGTTGGTAGGTGGTGTATGAGAACAAGGTCTAAGGGAAATCCACTCCCATAAAACTTGAACTCGAAGCTCAGTGTCGACATAACAACGTAAGACGAAGGAATACATGAACTAGTGAAGGAATGGCAAATCCGGGTGGTGATGCTCTTGTTCGTCAAATGCAACAACAACTAGAAGTTATGCAAGCACAATTGCAAGCTCAAGAGGCCAATAGGAATAGGCCACGACCTCCTCCCATTAGTGAAGTCTTCCATCCAATGGTGCACCAAGGCATGATGAACAGTCCAAGAGTTGAGGCCAACAATTATGAGTTCAAACCCGCTCTTATCTTGATGATAAAGCAAAATCAATATGGAGGAAGAGCTCATGAGGATCCAAATGCTCACTAATCTCAATTTCTAGAGATTTGTAGCACCATCAAGATAATTGGAGTGCCCGAAGATGCTATCAAGTTGAGGCTCTTTCTATTCTCCCTTCATGATAAGGCAAAGCTATGGTACAATTCGTTGAAAGCCGGAAGCATCGACAAATGGGATGACATGGTCCAAATATTCCTCTTGAATTTCTTTCCTCCCGAAATGACTATGAAACTCAAGTCGCAAGTCACTCGATTCCAACAACTAGAGGGTGAATCCTTCTATGAGGCTTGGGAAAAGTTCAAGGAGATGTTGAGGAGATGCCCGGATCATGGGTTTGACCAAGAATTGAGAAAATGCTTCTTCTATCATGGTTGTAGCGTTGAAATGAAAAGGCTAATAATGGATGTCGCGGCCAATGGAGCTCTAATGAGGAAGAGTCTTGAAGAAGCTTTGGAATCATAGAAAACATGGCCATGAATAGCTACCAATGGCCAATGGAGAGAACCATTTTGAAGAGGGTTGCTTCTACAACTACTCCAATGGATTCTATGGAGTTATTGGCTCCCAATTTTCTATGATGAATAGCAAAATTGATGCTATGGCCAAGAAAATGATGGAGCCTACAGCCCTTGTAGAAGAGCAAGCTCATTATGAAGATGTCAATTATCTTCATAACAATATGAGTTATGGGAATTATCATCCTCAACAAGGAGACTATCAAGGAAACTATCAAGGAGGCAACCAATGAGGTAACCAATATCATCAAGGTTACCAAGGTAAGCCTACACACCCTAATCTTTCATATGAGAATCCTAATAATACATTGCAACCTCCACCGGGCTTCTCGGTATCTCATGGTATTATAAATGAAGAGAAGAAGCCTAGTACGAAATAAGCAATCTTGAAAGTGCTTACATCAATGCAAGCCAAGCTTGATATTGGGGATGCTAGAATGAGTAAAGCCGAATCAAACATAGAGGTTCAAGGGACCCAATTGAAGATGATTGAGAAGCAACTAGGGCAATTAGCCTCGGTTATTAGTAACCAACACAGTGAAGACAAATTTCCAAGCACTATAATAGTAAATCCGAAGGAACATTGCAAGGCTATTGAATTGAGAAGTGGGAAGGCTTATGAAGGGCCAAAGATGCCCACTCAAAAGAATGATGAAGAAAAGATTGAGAGGGACAATGATGCTACATACAAGGATAAGGAGGGTGAAAATGAAGGTGCCAAGAAGCTAAGTGAAGAGTACATTCCTCCACCTTATGTAGCACCTCCGGCCTACAAACCTCCTTTACCATTCTCACAAAGGTTTCAAAAGAAGAATGTTGAGGAACAATTCTCTAAGTTCCTTGACATATTAGGAAGGTGCAAATTAACATTCCACTTGTTGCAACTCTTCAAATAAATGTCAAGCTATGCAAAGTTCCTCAAGGAGGTTATTTCCAAGAAGAGAAGATTGAATGAGTTTGAAACGGTTAAGTTAAGCGAGAAGTGTAGTGTTGTTCTCCAAAGGAAATTTCCAACAAAGGTCAAGGATCCCGGGAGCTTCACTATCCCTTGTGGTATTGGGAAGGATAGGTTTGAGAAAGCTTTATGTGATTTGGGAGCTAGTATTAACTTGATGCATTTATCAATTTTTAAGAAATTGGAGATTGGAACCATTACGCCTACTACTATAGCTTTGGAAATGGCGGATCATTCCATATCTTATTCAAAGGGAGTCGTGGAAGATGTGTTAGTTAAGGTGAACGATTTCATCTTTCCGGTGGACTTCGTGGTTTTGGACATGGATGAAGATAAGGATGTTCTTTTGATTCTAGGAAGACCATTCCTAGACACCGGAAGAGCCTTGATAGATGTTTCTAAAGGAGAACTTACTCTTCGTGTTAATGATGAGAGTTCGACCCACCATAGTAATACTTTTTACGTCCACAAAGAGTGCATTGTTTTTATAGTTTTTGACCGTTCAATGTTTATTTTTGTGCATGAGCCCACACACATTATAATATTTTAAACTTTATTTATCTCAATATTTTTAGAAAAATCTACATTGTGTAACATAATACATCGAATCTACTAGACCTTATTCTCCACTTAAAAAAGCTACCAAATATCTACAAATTTTTCTTAAAACTCATGTCACTAAGAATAGAAGGCACTCTTGTATCTTGGTGAATGGAGGGAATGTATGTTACTATCATGTTTTTGTTTTTGTGGTGTTCCATTTTAAATGACATATTTTCATTGTTTTGAATAATCTATATATATATATATATATATATATATATATATATATATATATATATATAATAGCAAAATAAAGGTTGATCAACCATGATTTTTCTTGATTATTTTGCTAAATTCTCATAATTTTGGCTAATTAATCAATAATTTAATCTAATTGATATGTATCTTTAATTTGATATATATCTTTAATTATTTCATAGTAATATATATCTTTAATTAATTTATAAAATTTCAATTCATAGCAATTAACAATGTGCAAACTATTAAATTAATAATTTTAGCTGATATATATCTTTAATTATTTTAAAAGTTATATGCACACAATTTAAGTGTAACGTTGGCCTTTATTTAGCTTGGACATTTTAATGCAAAAATATTGTTCTATCTAATTGGACATCTTTTTCTATTCAATTTTCTAAATGATTTGATCAAGTGTTGCTTCAAAGTTCAAACAATCAACGACCTATTTATTTATATATATTCAATAATCTCAAAATCACTTACTCTTATTATTTTAGAGAACAATAATTTTCCATGATATACTTATTCATGGCGAATGGTATTTTGCCCTTTCAAATACTGACTCAATCAACACCATTACACTATTACACATTTAACGTAAAAAAAAGAAAAAAAAAAAAGAGGGAAAATGAAATTGTTAAATTTCTTCCAAACAAATGACAGAGTTTCAGTTGATTGAAAACATTGATTAAAATGACAGATTTATCCCTCTTTTATTGTTGATTTCATGTTGCATAAGTACCGTTAGATAAGAAGATATCAGGCCTCGAGTTTTCCTACAATGGAAGGGCATAATTGTAAATTCACATCCCATCCCCCAGTATTTCCTAATTAATCAATACTTTAAATCTTTATTTCTTATTATTATTTTATTAAATTCTCATAATTTCACCTAATTAATCAATACTTTAATTTAATTAACATACATCTTAATAGCAAGATATTCCACATCTTTTAAATCCTATGATATAATTTATGGGACAAAATGTAAAATAACCATTTAAGATAGTGGATGGAAAAAAAAACTAGCCACTAACTTAAAAATATATAAAAAATAGCAATTTTTACATGATAAGACAAAAATAACCTTAATGAGATCGATCGAGCCTGACACGCGGGATTGATCGAGCCCAATGCTCTAAAGATCGATCCAGCCCTTGAGCCCAACACACTAAGGATCGATCGGGCACTTGACCCCAACACACTAAGGCTCGATTGATCCCGACACATGGGATCGATCGAGCCCATTCGACCCGAATACACTAAGGCTCGATCGATCCCATTTCAGGTTCAATCGCGCCCAAGACTTTTTTTCTTCTTACATGTATTAAGTATTAAGGGTAAAAATGTCAAGGTGACTACTTTTTATATCTTTATAAGTTGGTGACTATTTTTTTTTCTGAAGTTAAGTGGTTATTTTCTATTATTACCACATAATTTATTTTAATGCAAACTGGAGTGCTAGCTATTCCATATTTCTAAGCAATCGAGAACTTAGGGGTGTTTTCAATTAAATCCAATAAATCCAAATAAGAGTTAGAGGTAAGTATTAACAATGAAACGATACAACTAGAGTAAAATTGAGAGAAATTGATAGTAAACATATTTTTTTATTATTATCCCACATCGATTATTTATGAAACTCCACCAAAATTTAATCAATATAAAGATACATCACACTTTAAAATTATTTGTCTCCAATTAAAATAAAAAATATTTCAAAAAAATATTTGATTTTCTATTTTTTTTTAATTTTATGAAAATTTAGTGTAAGGTTTAAATGTACAAATATTATCCTAACATAAACATATTCATTAATTCTAGCTCATAACAATTTCAATAATTTTTATTTGATTTGCTATAATATTTTATTTTTATGAGAAATTTAAAAATATCATTCTTAAAAATTTAATTGGAATATACACCTATATATTTTCTTAATCAAAATCTCAATTTCAAAATAAGTACAACTACCAAAATATGTGTTTGACCCATTTTTAATTACATCGAACAACGGGCGGCTTAACATTTAAATTGAATTAAACTACTTGAGAAATAATATATTTTCCTGACCTAATTTTTTTTGCTTATGTAAACAACGGGTGACTTCAGAAATATTATCTCTCTTGACCTATTTTTGTATGTCGATAATCAACGGGCAACATGACATTTTAATCGAGTACAATTTTGAAAAAAAATAAATTCTACTACTTCTTTGAAATTAAATTAAACTACTCAATAAATGACATATTTTTCTAACCTAATTTTTTTGTTAATATAAATAACGAGTGACTTTAGAAATATTATCTCTCTTGACCTATTTTTGTATTTCGATAATCAATGGGCGCCTTGACATTTAAATCCATTAATTATGCAGCTTTTCAATGCTCCAGATTTATGTGCATTGTTTTAATCCGATTGTTTTGACTTATAACTTTCTCAATTGATTTATAGATATTTTATGCAATAACATACTAATTTTTTTTAGAGAATCGATAGGATAACCCATATAAAAAGAGCTTAAAACAGTATTTAACTTGACATTTGAAATAAATATGAATATTCAATAAATGTGATGCCTCTTTCACCTACTTTTCTATTAAAACGCACAATATATAAATTCACATTCAAAACGGATACTATTACTTAAGAAATTACAACCCTCTTTAACCTAATGAACTTTCAGTGTCTCTTATAACATACACCTATACAACGGGCAAATTGATAATCTATATAAGTACAACTGCCCGAAAAACCTCCTTATTTTCAATCACATCAAACATACAGACAACTTAACATTTAAATTGAATTAAGTTACTCGAGAAATGACATATATTCCCGATCTAACTAATTTTTTGCTAATATGAAAAATAGATAATTTCTGAAATATTATCTCTATTGACTTATTTTTGTATTTTAATGATTAACAACTTTTTAACTGTAACTACCTTAGCAACGTTGTGTTTGACATAAAAAATAAATATTACATATGTCCCACTTCATTAGTCTAATTTCAATTTTTCTACGAATTTTACATAATATTCACCTATTTTTTCCAATATGATTTATACAAAATATAAGTACTTGAAAAATATTATCAATTGCCAATTTATTTCTATATTACAACGTACAATAAATTGATGGATGAACATTCAAAACGAGTACAACTATCAGAGAAACGCACATCTCCTAATTTTTTTATTTTATTACAACAATTAACGGATTGTTTGACATTCAAAACGAGCAAAACTAACCGAGAAGTGTCACACATCATTGATCTATTTTTAAAATTTATCTCTCTTGACTTATTATTGTATTTCATTAATTAGCAGGCAATTTAACGTTTAAATCGGGTATACATTTTCAAGAAATTTATCCCTTCTTGACAATGAGTCATTTGACATATAAAATAAATATATTTCTACGAATTTTACTTCTCATTCACCTTTTCTAATATTATTTCAATCCTAACAATTAAAATTGTCACATTACTATCATTTTATCTATACTTTTTAATATATATTTTACGATATAGTACGAGTCCTGTCAAATTTTGACGGGCACTATCTAGTTATCCCTTTAAAGTGTGTGGGTTCTATGTTTTTTTGATCTAATTTATAATTTCTTCTGAATATCGCCCAAAAAAATTAAGATAAGCAAATTGGGACGAATAGAGTTTTTTTATTTTTATTTTTATTTTTTTCAGACAAAATATTATGTAATATTATTATTTTCAGCATGTCTTATCAGACTTAGTATCATATTTCTTGAAAACTGCCAACATTTCAATCAAAAATTTATTAAAAATGACAAATAGCACATTAAAGTCAAAACGAAAATTAAGAAAAAGTAAGATTAATAAATTTTATTTAATAGATTAATTCTTTATATATTTTAATCAAAATATGCTTAGTATCGCACGCATCTCATACAAACAAACATAGGGTTTTTTTTTTTTTTTTTTTTTTTTTTTATCTTATTCTTTTTTTTGGTGACTAATCAAGTAAAATACCAGCAATAATAGACTGCCAAATTGTAACACAAAGGAAGACACCTATATATTTAAGAAAAGTCACTTGATAAATCTATACATAATCATAAAACTTACAGAAGCTCATACCCCCAAGAGAAGTTATGATAATCTAACTTGGCATCAGAATTAGTCCCATATCAATTCATACCGAATCTTCTGTTTGCTTACCGGAGTTTTAGAAGGATCGAGAGGTTTCTCCAACAGTAGAGGCAGCCACTCTCCAACCATTTCGTAGACTTCCATATTTACTTTCTTCAGACCAAACTGCCCAAACAAATCTTGATCTGGAATTCCGCTATTAGGAGTGACGGGTTTCTCCATAAGTCTTTGGCAAAGAGTAGCAAATGATGCATTGTCATCCCTCAAAGAACAAAACTTATGTGTTATGAACTTTGGTCGAAAAATTACAAACAATCGAACCAGAAGAGCAAGACACAAAGAAGAAGAAGAAGAAGAACGTGCCTTGATAATCAAATTCTCCACCACAAGAGGTTTTGGTAAGACTTCAATATCAACTTCATGCTCAAGCCCACCACGACACAATGAAGAAGGTGTATTGATCATCAAATTCTCCACCACAAGAGATTTTGGTAAAACTTCAATATCAACTTCATGCTCAGGCCTACAGTAAAGATTAAGAGACACGGAAATTCTTGATAACCTAAACTTTTTCAACGACATCTTCAAGTTTAGGAACCACCAAGTCATATGAACACCTCACAATCTATGGATACATCAAGCTCCCATTCAGTTGAACCTCCTTTAATAGAAAGTTGGGATAATACGAAAACGGAACCCGAGTAAGTGACCTTACGAATATTTGGAACATCAAATTTGGCCTTCCAAGAACCCCCCGACGTCATAAGGCATATGGTTTCAAGTGAAGTGGAAACAATATGTATTCTTGTAAAGCCACGACAGTAATTCACGGAGAGATCCTTCAAGCAAGGAAATCTAGATGCAAAGTCGGTGAAAAACATGCTATCCACATCCATCCTAGACAGAACAAGAAGCCTGAGTTTGGCAAGCTTATGCAGATTCTCCAGGCTCAATGTTAAGCCAGAGCAGTAATACACAGATAATTCCTCGATCAAACCACAACACGAAATAATATCCTTAAAGCCGTCATCACTTGTTATCTTGATATTATCTATAATGAGGGATTGAAGCCTTGAACAACATACGAAATTTCCATCAATTCTGCACATTAATAGAGATAATCTGAGGAGGGTTTGGGATCTGAGCACCTCTTTGGGCAAGTAAATGCATAGTTGGGAATATCGATTTGGACATCGGTAGCTCCAATATTGATGGCGTTGACAATCAAGTCATGGACCCAACTGCAACCTCTGGTCATATGTAGCCGGAAACACTCAATCTTTAGACTCAAGCTTTGGTACCTTTGCATCGTCGTCTTCGCATACTCCTCAAACACGGTCCATGATCCTCGAAGGAAGTCGACGAAATCAAAATCGAGCACTGGACGAGGTAACCAGGCGTCGTACCATGATTTGGACAGGATAGTTGTTCGAGCAGCTTCTTTTCCGCTGAGATAAGATTGTATGTGCTGAATCATGGCTTCCGGCAATGGGATCTCGACGCTCTCGCTTTCAATTCTCTTGCCCTTCTTCTCCATTTCAAGACACGGAAACTGGAATCAATGCTCCGACAAATGAATATATCAATTCCAAACTATAAAAATCACATTAAGTAAGTGAAAGAAACAAGAGATGAGAGGATCTTACTTATTCAGCGATTTCGACAAACAGGTGGTGTGCGTTCCCTTTACTCAGCTACGTCAAAGATAATGTTCTCTTTTTTATTGCACAATCACAATGGCTTCTCCTCTCCCTCTCTCTAATGAAGATAGATTTGAAAAAATTCGAGAGAAATTGAAAAATCGATGGTATGGGTACCGCCGAATTATGCATTTCTAATTTATATATAGCATTTATAGGGCAAAACCTAATAAAATTCGCCGCCTTAACTTAATAAAAACTACTTTTTTGGTTATAATTATAAGAAACACAGTAAAGGATTCGGATCGAAAAGACGAAAATAAACAACCTACCGGATCCGTTTAATTTCTTTTTTTCTAGATATTCATAACTTTGTTGGGCCATCGTGTAATTCTACACATAGGCCCCTTTTTACTGCGATTATTAAAAAAAATATTAAATTCCAGACAACAAATTAATTTTCCATGTTTATTGTTCAATCAGTGAAGCTTCATTTACCTTGTGATTTTGTTCTTCAAGTTCCATACGTGTTTCTCTATAATCCGGGGTTTGGGAAAGACAAACGGCCCCGTGCGAACTTTAAAATTAAGCTTCTTTTAAGATTAATAACAAAAAAAGTTCTAATTACCCAACTTTTTCATATGTAATTAAAATAACCCCAATTTTTAATTTATGTTAATTCTCTCTCTTTCCTTCACCGTCTCTCACTTTCTCTCCTCCCTCTCAGCCGCTCTTCTCTCTCACCTTCTCTCGCATCCTCTACTCTGCCTACTCCTCCCTCTCAGCCGCCATCACCGTCTCCATCCCCAATCTCTCACAGCCGTCGCTCTATCACTCTCCACGCAACCCTAAATATGCGAGCCCTAATTTGAAACCCAGTAAGCCTTCAAGCCCTTCCTCCTCATCCACCGCCGTCAACCACACGTTCCTTCTCCTCCAATCCGTGACCTCAGATCTAGGTTGGATGTGGCTAAGGAGATTCGCCACCTCACCAAGACCTCGCAGCTCTACCGCCGTCATTTCTCCGTCGCGATCCCAGCGGAAAAGGAAAGAGCGCGCAACAATGGGAGCTAGGGCTCAGCCTCCTCATTGGATTCCTGAAGACGACGTTTTCCTCCCATTGTTAAAACCCTCTCTCCTATTTTTATCACTATGGAATATATGAAAAAACAAATTCAATGTTCAATTGATCGAGAAACGCCTGCGATTGGTGGGGGATCGGCGATTTAAGCTTTTCCCCTGTAAGTAGTAACCCTCTAAATTCTGTATATTGCTGTCTTGGATAATGATGAGATTGCATGTTTTTATTTGAATGCAAGATTTACACCTTCATTGCTTTGGAGGCGATTACTTGAGTATTGATTCGAATAATGGGATCTGATTTTATTCGTTGGATATAATGTATGATGATCTGAACATGATATAGCTTATTGGAATAGTTATTGAACAAGAATCTCACATAAGTAATTTGCACCTTTCTTGTGAAATATAAGGAGAATGCTTATGACTAAGCGTTTGTTCTGACTCATGATTCATTAAGGTATCTTGATTTGCTTCATTTTAGACTAAACTCTGCTGAATTTGAGGTTATAATGAATTTGGAATGAGGGGTGGAGTAAGCACATGTTTGGTGCAAACGCTGATAGTGTCCATTTTGGGTATGCTTTGGGAAAATGAGGTATAAGCTTGCATTGTTGTTTCCGTATTAGTGAGGTTTTATGCTATGGTTTTTTTGGGAGTGAGAGAATATACTGGCATTTGTTCTTTTTACCACTTGTTATCTTCTTTAAACTGTGATGAGGGTACATGTCCATAGTAGTGAGATTTTATGCTATGGTGATTACAGACTGTGAGTTTAGTTGGGTTACCTTAAAGTTAATTAATAAGGTTTATGTAGTGTAAAAATAGTGAGATAACTCTAGACTGCTGTAGACCCTATACCCAAATAATGTATTACTGCTTCTTCTGCATTGTGGAGTTTCTTCTTAGAGAAATTAGTTGTGCAATCCAATCCCAAAACTCAATAGAGCATCATCCATGGCCATACCTATACCCTTTCGTCATGATTATGGGTTAAAACTTTAAATTTACACATTGAAGGTTTCATTCGTCCCCCTTTTTGTTGGGTTGTATTCATTGACTCGTGTTTATGTGTTGTTCCTTTGGTACGAATTAATATTCTTAATAATTTTTACTAGTATATAGTTTGAATTGACCAATATTCGTACTGGTAACCATATACTAACTTGTATAATTCGTACTATGTTACATGTAAGCAGTACGAATTGACTCATAATAGTGCCAATAATTTCATTCTTATTTTTGTAATTTGTATTATATTATAGATAGTCGGTAGGAATTGACTCATATTGTTAACTAATAACCATATACTTATCTATATATTTATGAAATAAATGCAGTCCCGAAGAGATTGATGAATCAGAGTATTGGAGCGCGGTACAAATTGACCGATATTCGTACCAGTAACTTCATACTTGCTTATATAATTTGTACTATATTATAGGTAATCGGTATTAAGTAATTCGTAGTCGTACTACCAATAACCATATACTTTTATAATCATGGAATTTTTACCCGACTTTGGTACAAATTTTTTCGTACCTTTTTATTGTTCTTAACAAAATTAGTTTTCTTTTGTGTATTTGAATTTGGAATGAATTTTATGAAATCCTTACCTCATTTTGGGTACGAATTCACATTTCGTACCACTTTCATGTCCGTATCACAATTGATTTTATTTTTTGCATTTTGAATTTAGAATGAATTGTGAAACCGTCAGTCATTTTTTTGTACGAAGTACACATTTCGTACCTCTTACATGTTCGTCACAATTGATTTTATTTTATTTATTTGAGTCTGAATGAATTATGAAATTTTTAGAGGGCAACTAGTAAAAATAGTCACTTTGGGATAGTAAAGATAATAGTCACATAGATAAAAAAAGATAAAAAATAGTCATTTAGATAAAAAAAAATAGCCACTAATGAATTTTGTAAATTACTTGTTTTTTTCACTAATTCACGAATTCACGAAATTGAATTTGTGAATCCAGGCATTTTGTTTGAGTGAATTTACGAATTTGGATGAATTTGTGAATTCAGACATTTTTTGAATGATAACACGAATTTGGGTGAATTTGTGAATTCAAGCATTTTTTGTGAGTAATTCACGAATTGAGTTAGTATAATTCGTGAATTGCCTTATATTTTTAGAGTAATTCATGAATTTAAATTCGTGAATTAGGCAAGGGCGGAAGTATTATGGTAAGAGTGGTTTTTTTTTTTTTTTAATCCAAGTGACTATTATTTATCTTTACTATCTCAAAGTGGCTATTTTTGTCTATTTACCCAAATTGTTACCTGATTTTTAGTATGAATTTGGCACTCCGTACTTCGTACCACTTCACTATTCATACAAAAAAATAAAAAAGGACCGGAAAAAAAGAAGAAAAAAAGACAGGAAAAAAACAAAAATAAAAAAATAAAAAAGAAAAAAGAAAAAGGAAAAAATGAAAAGAAAAGGCTGAAAAAAAAAAACTTGAAAAAAGAAAATACGAAAATTAAAAAAATTGAAAAAACAAATGAAAAAAGGAAAAAAACCAAAAACCAAAAATGAAAAATGAAAAATGAAAAGGGAAAAAAATGGAAAAAAAAACACACAAAAAATGGTAATAAATTGAAAGAATTCAAAATCAGTAAAGTAAACAAAAAAAAGAGAAAAAAAAAAAAGCGAGTAGCGAGAGAGTGGTGAAAAGAGAAAGAAGGAGAGTAAGGGTATTTGAGTAAAATGGTAGTGCACATGTGCAAAAAAAAAAAAAAAAAAAAAAGCAGGCAGATATTGTGTGCTATTAAAAGGGGTGGGTATATGTTCATTTTTTTAAATGAAAGTAGATATTTGGCAATTTGCCCCAAGTAACATTGTAATTTAAAACACATTGACATTCAACTAAAAAGTCTTGGTCTGTATGCATGTCTGAAAAATAATACTAAGAGAGTATAATTGTTTTTAAACATGATAAGACATTCAATAAAGAAACGAGCAAGAATTGCTTCAATTTTTATTTAAAACAATTATGTTAATCTCTAAGCAAAAAGGATAACTTTTTAATTACTAGCATATGACACATGCGTTGCACGTGGATATGTTATTTTTTATATGTATTTTATAAAATAGAATAAAGATAATGTAATTTTTGTATTTCAACAACTTTCTCATTATATTTTCTGCATATTATATTTTCAAAACTTTGGACATGTTGAACATTTTTTGCGGGCGTCATACCAAATTGATTGTTTAATTTGAATTCCATTAATAATTCCCGTGAAACAGTAGTAAATTCTTGTAATATATTCTCTATGTCTCATGCTATTAGTCTCCTTTTATTATCTTATACCTCATATATATTTAACAAATGAGACTAATAGCATGGGACAAAGAAAGTATATTACCCCACACCCGTCCCCCAAATTTATGCATGTAATTAATTAATTTTTGGAATGTCACCCTAACTTATGCATATTCCATTTTAGTTAATCAATAATGTCTTTTTTATACCTTTACTACACTATCTATTTACATTCTATCACCATGTGAAACTCAACACTAACTTAACACTATACTAAATGTGAAACTCAATCTCCACTCACAATAAACAATATAATATATCATCATTTCGTCTTAAAATATGTGTTACTCCAAATGATGCACAATGTAATATTCGGTCATCATGTGGCCGGCGGCCACAAAGTGACATTTTTCTAGATATATATAATTTAAAAAATAATAAATTAAAAGTTATAATCAATATCTATATATTTTTTATAGATTAATCTTAATTACTTTTAAATTTGAATATAGAAATATTTTTAAGTTGATGGCGCACAACACGATGATTGGATCAATTAACTAAAGCAAGATGCTGTCTAAAAATATGTATATAACATTAGACATACAAAATTGAAAAATTATAATTATTCATTAACAAATACATGACCAAATACCTTACTCAAGGTAGGGTCTGACAGCTTCGCAGTTAGAAAACACATATTGATGGGCTTTCTTTAAAGTTTCAGAATCAAATGTGTAACATCCCATAAATTCTCTATCTATTTTAGATGTTTAATTAGGGAATTAAAGGAAATAATCCGCTTTTAGTAAATTAATTTCACTTTTGTACAATAGAATTCTCTAAGAATCTTGGGTCGCTAAGAATCTTTTAGGGACTTGGTCCGTCCACAGAGAGTATTAAAACTTAGTCCTTGTTAGCTAGGATGTTGAAAATGTTGGGAGTTATAAGAATCTTGGGTCGTTAAGAATCTTTTAGGACTTAGTCCTTGCTAGGACGATGTTGAAAATCTTGGACTGTTAAGAATCTTTTGGGAATTTAGTTGCTAGATGAAAATTCTAAAATAGAATCGGGCAGCCACTTGATGCCCAACAATTATTAGTTAACTATCGAATAATCGAATAGACACTTTATTTCGATATTCGACAAAGTAGTAAATTATTGCCTTGTTATACTTTAACAAGCTAAATAGATTCTAGTGTATCAATTATTTTTATTCAGGAGATATATTAGTATATTAGAAATTTTGCACCGCGTAAGACGCGGTGTTGCCATAATTGCCCCTCAAATTATGTGAGAACATGCAACTTTGTTGTCGTTAAATTATGATTTTTGTATGTTCTCAATTTTAGTTATAAGACAATTTGTATGGAGTGTAATTAGATTTAAACCAAAAGAACATTTTCTGCCATTATCAGAAAGCCCACCTATTTGTTCGTTTACCAAGTTTGGCACAAAACTAATGATTGAAAGTAGAAGAATATTGATAGAAAGTTTTGCTTTGACATACTTTGAATCTAGCCTGGCGTCATCAACCCAACCACAAGTGGTAATGGCATCAATAGAGTACTCATCAACCCAACCACAAGTGCTATCTGCATCAATAGGAGTACGTGCAAGGAATAGATTAAGCAATCCACAATCGAAAAAGAAAAGTAAATTCACAACGATGAACACATAACATATTAAAGAGGAATTACATTTGTTGTGTGCGTCTAATGCGTTCGTGGACCTCATAAATGAAGGAGCAGAATAAAGAGCAATAAATTGTTGGAAAAAAATGATACAAGAACTTGCCGGGCGTACAAATGCATACAACGTAAAGAAGATTACAAGCAAACGGATCTACGAACAAAAAGCCGAGTCGAGGAAAGCCCTCTTTCCGCAAGACGAGATATGCCCCGGTAGTGCTCTCGATTTTGGCGTATCGTCTCCAAAGATAAAACGGCTTCGTCTCGAAGGTAGCAGCACCGCAAAACCTTGGAGCTCCGGCGAACTGGATGGAGGCAAAAAACTGAGCTCAGAAATGAACAAGGGAGAGGTATGCAGCAAGATGCGTTTGGATGTGTGTCTCTGAAATGCAGCCATGCCTCTCTATATATAGGCGACTCATCACGGGAAGATTAACTGCCCACTACGCCACTACTCGGCATTAATGGGCCACTACGCCATTACTTAGCCTTTGGAGGAAGTGGAGGAGTGGAGACGTGTGAAACGCCCTTCTAGAACATCCCCGGAAGGCGGAACGGTCATGCGGGCTGAACGTTGGACGTTGGGCTCACAACACGGATTGGGCTCATGTTGCACAGGCCCAAAACACTATAGTTTTTGTGGTCCAAAAAATATAATATGTAAGGTCCAAGTACAAGCCCACGAACAGGCCCAAATGACCAATCGTCAAGATCCAAGTCCACGGCCACGAACCCCGAGGGCCGGATCGAGTGTGTACTCGCGCGAGAGCCCAACCACACACTTATTCACTTACTTGACCTACTTGTTATTAAGCCCATATGTTTAAACTCTTTTAAACATCACACCATATCAATATTTATTCGATGTGGTATTCCTCTCACTTCATTAAATAATGAAGAAACTTCCACCAAACTTTAAACATTTATATCTCACTCACCGGAAATCAGTTTTGAGCATATAAATATACCACGTTCATCTACTCCACGAGTAGAACAATAATTTAATATTTAATTTACGTAATAAATTAAATATTAATTATTATTTATTTGGTCAAAAACCAAATTTCCAACATAAATAAACTTCGGTAGTAACAGAATGTGCAAGAAGAGTCTTGAATCAAGTGAAGAGACCATAATGCTAGTATTACTATTTTGTTTCTTTAAGGTGTGAAGTTTAAAACAAGTTTTTCAATGTCCAAAGGTGTGTTTGTGTTTTATTTTATATGAGAATCAATTCAAGTTTTGAGTTTACTCTTGAATATTTTCCGGGTTTAACAAAGACCTGTAATAACTAACACCATAATATGATGACCTTGAATCTAATATATCAATGAAATTTTAAGACTCACCAATAGAACCCGAAACTTCAATAACAAAGAAGAAATGGATAAAGGAACATCACCATACTTCAACTTCCTACCAAAAAGAAAAAGAAAAGTTTAGCCCTACCGTAGAACGGTTTAATTGCAATTCACATTTTAGCCACATGACAAACTATGCCCATTAGTAGTGTAGTTATAGATATTCTGAAGAAGCATTAGTTATTCACACAACTTAATTGATCAGATCTAAATTAGAATTTTAAATTAGAAGTCAGAATAAGAAATTACTCTCTATATATCATTACTTAAAGTAAAGTGTATTTATGGAAAGCAGGCATGTATATACAGAAATATATAAATGTATAAGAAAATGAAATTTTCATTGAGCACCTATTATAGGTGGATACCTCGAACTTATGGGAGGCATAAGTTTCAGATACATGAATAAGGGCTTAGATACATGGGACATGAATATAGGTTGATGAGATATGCATAGCATAAGATCAAGAAAAAGGGGTGGAAACTTATTATAATTTGCAAATTGGATGCAAAGATATTTGTTATAATAATTAAATAATAGGGCCAAGAAATAAAATACAATCTTGAATAATTTTGGTAGTTGTAACAAGTGATTCTCTCACATAATCTTTTATTCTTTTTGAGACTCTTGTACAGTCACGTGAATGTACTATGCACATACATATGTTTCTCAAATATTCTTAACTTGAAATATTTTGAAATTAAAAAGGCTTAAATTAAATGGACAAAAATAGTTCCGATAGACAACCTCTATATGGGAGCACACATGAGCAAATCATTAGGGAACCAACCTAAGCAAATCGAAGACCCAAACTAACAATACGCAATCATACAACATAATGAGAACCTTACAAAACTTAAAGTCAAATAGAACCGATCTTGTTCTAATATATAAGTAACAAACTACATTCCTAAACCTCAAACCAAACGATAATCGAAAAATTAATAAAACTTTATGAATTGTAGCACAAACAAAAAGCAGAGGAAAACTGGAAAACTGAATGCACCTATATAACGAAATTGAATTTAGAGAGGCTAAATAGTTCCAAGAAAGCTACAATTCAAAAGGAAAAAGGATGGATTCACATTGCAACCAAAATCCATGTCATCAATATATCGGTGGCTCGATTTACGGTTACAATGAGTATTTCAAGACTAAGACTAAAGCTTGTGGAAACCAAAGAAGGTTTCCACATATTCTGGTCAAGTATATATTTCCTAATATTTTCTTGTTTTAAAATATTCCTCAATTCAGGTATGATAATTTTCTTTATATCAAGACAAATGTTATCAACAAGTATTCTACAATCCCAATCAACATGTTCACGTTTCCTTTTTGAGCCGTCTCATTCAAAGCGTCCATTTTCCCTTTTTGGAAATAATTACCTATTCAAAATGTGTGGTTCTCCACTTTTCAAAAATTTACACCTTCCCACTAATTACCGTGCCGAAAAGAAATTAAGAAAGTGGATCCTTTGAATAGATGGAGGGAGTAGCAGATAAGTAAATGCAAAATTATTCCACACAAAATGAAACACATCCTCACAATAGCATTCATTTATAAGTATGTTAATGCAATGACAGGACTCTTAACTACAATTAAAGGCACAAAACCATATAATTGGAAACACAAAAGTGGAACGAAACAAAACTTGAACCATAATAACTTTCTTAGGGTAGAAACACCAGCTGAATTTGGAGAAACATGGACAGACTAACATTCTTGAAATAGAAACAAAAAGAATAGAAAATAAATAACATTGTGAGAGTAGAATAAAAAAAAAAAAAATAGGAAGTGATATAGAACTGATTTAAACAATAGACTGCTCTTGTTTTTATTTTTTCCACTCTTGCCACACATAATCACATCTTTTCCCCATATCTTCTAACAAACAATTTAATTTAAATTGCTCAGTCCCTCCGATTCAAAGTACGGGCTGAAAATGTTATTTTATTTCAACCTCATTAAAAACTCAAACTCAATTTATATAAACAGCATAATGTCTATTAATATCATTAAATTAAATATTATATTACAATAACTTTTCAATCTAATAATAACATGTACAACTCATCTAGATTTCTAGCTGGAGCTTTATTACATGACTACTTTATTCCACACAACCTCAACAACAAGCTTTATTACATGACTACTTTATTCCACACAACCTCAACAACAATGTCATTGGGCACATCCTTACTTTTTGATTCAAAGTCAAAGTCAATAATGTAAAGAACTTAATTCAGAATTAGCTGCAAAAAGTCCTATACAACCAAAATCAAGTTCAAGATGTTATCAATCAAATATGTATAGTCAATGAAACTGAATTTGGACCACAAGGGCAATAGCTTTGCTTGATCAGAAACAAGTGCCAACTTGGAAAATTTGTGGCGAAATAAAGTTTTTTAGAGCAGAAACATAATAATAGAAATAAAAGGAAAGTGATACATAGAAGTGATTCAAATGGAAGGGTACGCTCCACGAACAAACATTTTCATTCCAATCCCGAAATTGTGAACGATGAAAATAAAAGACAAAGTAAGATAAGCTACCTTATTTAGAGAAAAGGCCGAAGGCGACACACTTTGTTGGTGGCCACTCAAGGTGCATCCATTCAAAATAAACTCGATGAGGGTGTTGAATCACATACTACAGAAGACACCACTGTGAGCAGAGCGTGAGCAGAACCATAGTCCTTTCTCTACCTCCATGGGAAAAAGAACTGTGTTATGTATAGTGAATCTGATTGTTTCCTCCGTGCCATGGATAGAGGCCCCATCACTCGCTTTCTACCCTTGGCCCAAGTATGCATTCCATATTCGCTGCTCTAATTCAACCATAGAAGAGAATAAGCATACATTACAAACTAAATTTAAAAAAAAAAAAACCCCGAAAACACCTATAGGTGGAATATCAAGAAAAAAGCATTTTTGTACCTTAAATTCTTAATAGTCGAGGACATTGTTTCTATCTACGTCTGCTTACACGCATAGTTCACATACCACTTCTAAATGCAGCCAGAACTCAAATTAAGCTGAGTGTGCAAGAACAATATGTGTCACACGTCTACTTTCGAAACATACTAACTGCAATATAAGAAATTTAAAAATGATGAACAACTACTCTAGTTGAAAATGCTCCTACCTGCTGCAATGCTTCACAGAACTCGAAGAATGTGATGCTATGGCCATGGCTGTTTCCCTTGATGCACGGAAACGCACAGTCCTTGGTTAGTAAGGTTCGCTTCAGTTCATGCTCAAGACCCATGTGAAACTGTCGAACATGACAAATAATTAGTTAAGTGAACTACCAAGTACATAAACTATATACTTTATATTGAATATTGATGCTAGTAAAATCATGGAATGAGCAACTTCTAATAAGAAAATGTCGAGAAATTTAGCACTTTAATTTGCATTTTCTTCTTACCTGGAGCAATCAATGCTTCACCCGGTTCCAAGTAATTTTCTATATCTATAAGGATTAAGGAGCCATAAGAAATCCACACCACAAATGTTTCCATGATGTATCAAAACAGGACTTTTCTTGAGAGTTGAGAGTAGAAAAATAAATGTAAATCACATTGTGTGCATCTGCATCAATTCAATATACGAATGTGCAACATCATACGAGGATATGAGTCGCTGTGCAGAAAAAGTATCCATTGCCTGTTGAAAACCTAATATTGTTCGAATCTAGCGTCATATTTCCTTTTTATCAAAACTAATAATCGTATATGTTGGAGAATTAACAAGTGTTCTACCATTCAATAGCAAATAAGTAAATGCAAAAGTAATCACGAACAAAATGAAGCACGTCTTCACAACAGCCTCATGAACAAGATACACTTTATCTCTTAATTTTTGTTTTTGTAAACTCTATTCAAGTAAAAATGAAGTGGCCATGTAAGTGCACAGCCAAAAAATTCCCGTCACTGAAAATCCTCCAAATTGCTAAATCCCCAATTTGGCTTCACAAGCCCACCATCATGCCACTTTCTGAGCAAGGAAAAAAATTCGAAAGAAAAATACATACCTCTGTAGGCACAGTTTTTTCTTGCAACAGAACCAAAAATCGAGAGCCTAAACCGGAGAAGCAGACCCACAGCGGAAATAAGGTTTCATTTTCTTCGAGAAGCAACACATTCTTCCGGCTGCATAAAAAGAAGCAGAAGCTGAACTCGTAGAACTGTAACAGAAATCATTTCCATGGAGCAGAAATTCACGGTGAAATTTAGGAATTGGTTGTTAAAATGGAGAGGCGATGGAGGAGCTAGCATGTGTAGACAGAAAATTACTTATTGGAGAAGCGCTCAATCCAGAGATTAATCTATACGGTCAAATTGGCACCTCAATCTCTCAACACAACAATTGGTGAACATCAAAACCCCCAAATGACTTTTAAAAAAATACTCAAATGCCATTGGAATTCAGCTACTGTAGTTTTTACTGTGTTTTTACATTAGATTGTGCCTCAAATAGCCAAGGTACACTATTAGTAGCAAGATTCTCACTTATTAAGATTCGTGGATTCGTGCTTATATGAATCAAAGTATACTTCATAAAACTAATATGTCAGTTCAGAATATTTTCTTATTCTACTATTTGAAATAAGACAAGCACGTTCAACTGGCAAGTGAAGCATGATGAAATATTCTAGAAAATAGTAGAAAAAAAGTCATATCTTACTTAGAAAACTGAATATGAAATTAATGTTTTCAATTCAACTAATGGAAACAAAAAAACATAATTATATAACAAACTGCAACTTTATTTGCTTGAATTAGAAACAGTAGGGTGAGCTAGAAGTACTTCAAAGTGTTAAACGTTTGAAAAATAAGTAGCCTTGAAAAAATGTTCTTTCTAAACTGGCAATGAGTTGGACCTCGCCCCAAAAACTTTATCCAAATTTCCCAGATTCCTGCAAATAAAACATTGATGCCATTGATATTTGCAACACGGGCACAGAAAAGTATCCAAGCCCTGCTAAAAAACTAATATTCTTTGGTTCAAGCATGAACTTTCTTTTCATCAAGACTATACTATATTTGTTAAGGAATCAATAAGAATTCTACAATAAAATAGCACCTAAGTAAAAGCACATCCTCACAGCACGCTCACACTAAGATATACTTTATTCCTTTCTTTCTTCTTGTAAACTCAATTCAAGTGCAAACTAAAGTTCCCACGTAAGTGCTAAGCAAATATAGATCCAAAAACTAACTGATCACTCGCGAGCGAAAGTGGTGAAGCCAAAAACTAACTAATCACTCGCTCACAAACACACAAAAAAAATCCTAAATGACATAGAACCACCAATGGTAGTCTCAAAACCGAAAATAAAGCAACCATACATAACTGACGGGAGTAGAAGCACACACACATCCTATTGAAAAGAAAAATCCGATTTATTATCAAAAATGTCTGCAGACAACCAACCAATTTGGCTTGAAATCCACCATGATTCCACAATAAGAGCACCAAAAAAAATTCGAAGTTAAAACATACCTGCAAAGGCACAAACTTTTCTTTCTTTTCTTGCGGCGGAAACAGAAACCTAGCCCTTTAACCAAAGAAGCCGAATCAAAATTTGTTCCCGTGTAGCAGAACCCCATTTTCTTGGAGAAGCGTCGGAAATCTTCTTACTGTAGGAACAGAAGATGAACGTAGAACTCGCAAAAACAAAATTAGAAATGGTTCTGTGCAGCAAAATTGTTCTTGGAGAATTTGGGGATCTAGGAATGGCTAAATGCAGAGGCGACGGAAGGGATAGCGTGCTCTGAAATTGGGACCTAGGTTGGTGTCCATAAAAAGTCCCCCCAACATGCAAAAAATCACCAAAATGCCTTGCGCAATTTGTTACTGTAGAAACTACAGTGTTTTTCAAAAAAAATTGCCTTGAATAAGCGTTAGTGTACTGTTCCTAAGCACAGTAGCCATCTTCTCATTTATTAAGATTGGAAAATTAATATGACAGTTATCTATATATCATACCCATTCTAACAGTTGTGATCTCCAATCAACACACCTCTTCAGAAAGACACGATAAACTCTATAAAATTACATGATATAAACAACGATAAAAAAAACAATAGGAAAATCCTTACCACGGGAGGGAGGCATGTATATGGCACGATTCAATGGAGATGAGTGGAGTGCAGTTGTTGTGATGTTTGGGGAAATATAATCCTCGGCCAACAGCAAAGCAAAGTTTTCATTTCAATTTTCATATTCTGTTTGTTACGAATTTAAAATTTCAACCAATAATATTACAAGAAGAAATGCAAAATTTAACTTTTCTCTGAGGGAAGTGAACCGCCTCTTAGTTACTAATCTATTTTGAGAAAAATCAGAAAATAAATTATTTAGGCAAAAACTTGGGTGAGGACGGCCACATAGTGTGGCCGGGTCAAAGTGCTAATCTATATGAATAAAAATGTTAATCTATATGAATAAATGTGTCAATCTTTAACATAATTATTTTACGAATAAAAGTGTTAATTTTAAAAAGTACCAATCTATATACATAAAAGTGATAATCTATACGAATAAAAGTGTCAATCTTTAGCCGGGCTCACGGTGAGCCATGGCTGACCCAAGTGTGCTCCAATTATTTATAATAAAATTAGAAGATAAAATTATATTTTGAGGCAAATTTTTGTTAATCTTTAAAATAGAAAAGAGAATTTGTAATATTACAGATTTTGTTTGTAATTTATAATTTATAAAGATACATAAATGATCCCCTACCCACCGTGGGCACACTTAATGTGCCCACAGCTAACGTGACAATGCTACGTTAATAATTTTTCCTTTTGGGGTTCACTTTTCTTTAGTAGAGGTTTAGTTTTTTATGGTAAACTTTATTTATATAAGTTATATTAATTACTATTTTCCTTAAATATAATGCCGTCATCCTATAAAGATAATTCAATCCCATCCATCAACATGATATTATTAATAGCAGTGATCAGATAATGGTCTGATCAATATTTAGACAATTGGTGATACCGTGATAGCAGCAATTATTTAGTACTAATTGATAAGAATTATGCAATGTACCATAATCATTCTAAATAAATTACTATAATTAATGTTGTGATTCCATGATTGTTTATTTCAAAACTGCCTTTTTAAAATTATAAATTGTGAAAATTGGTATCTGTTTTTTGACGAAATGGAATTCCACAGAGTCGAGATTTGTAAATATGAATATAAATATTTTTCTTTACGTATGTGATATAAATATTAAAATAAATTTTACATTTGCAGAAAATCCTCTGGTTTGTTTTAGTTCAATAGAATCCCCATGTTCACACTTTCTAATCTCGAGATTCTATGTTCCCATTTTGATATGCCAACTAAGTGCCAAATTAATTTTTTAAAATTAATTTTATGCCTTTTTTTTTGGTTGAAAATTTTAATTAAAAATGAAAAGAGAAATCACGTCTACATGTCTACATGCATATTAAACATTTGTTCTTGAATTTGTATCTATGCACTTTGTTGATGAATTTGTATCTATGCACCTGGGCATGTTTTCTTTTTCAGCGGTCAAACAACTTTGTGATCATCACCTTAAAATTAAATTAACATTTCATGTTCTACTAAGTCCAATGGAGACATCTTATGTTTAGAATGTTTGTTGGGTACTTCTAAAGTATGCCAACTTTTAGGTCTAATCTATAACTATTATAAAAGGATGCATTCTTACAAAATATATTATGCCTATTATATCCTTCTATTAAGTTATTTAATGAAGGGTATTAATGTAATATGGTAATTAAGATATATATTATATCAATACGTAATATATTGATTTGTGTTATAAGTCTTTAAATTTGTTTTGTCTGCCTTATCTCATCCAATCTTCCTACGGCCCCACACCCTATTTTACAAAATAAAGTCCAACATGGAGAATATAAATTCTTCACCGAATAGAATTCTAAAATTAAACTCTATAAATCATAATTTGCGCACACATATTACTTACCTGCTCAAATTATTAGCAAATAGTTATAAGCAAAAGATGAAGACTACATAGGTGTATTGACAAAGAAGACTTTTAAAAATGAAAAGGAAATATTCAGAAACAAAGAAAAAAAATTCAAATGTTAATCCTCGGGATTTGAATTGTAAGTAATTTTCTTATCATGTTATGCACGCAACTACAATTGCACAGATATTAATATTGATACACCTGAACTCATATTGTTTTATTTAGGTTCAACAATCCATGAGTAAAAAAGAGTCTCAGATTGTGTCCATTGTGGTGCTGCGAGATTAGAGTACGAACCTTTTTTGTTGTGATAATGGAAAAATTGTACTTGTACCTACCGAAATTCCCAATGAATTGTACGAGCTGTTTAATTCTGAATCACAAGAGGCAATTGATTTTAGAAAAAGAGGAAAGCAACCAAGCCAATTCAAGTAAAAGAAAAAAAAATCAAATTCAGAGATGTAGCATCATGAAGAGCAAGGAATGGGAAAAGAAGAATACTAAAAAAGAAATTTGAAGATTGCATTATTATTCCCAATGATTATGATGATGATGAAGAGACGCGGGACACATTTATTTCTAAGAGCAAAAAGAAGAAAAGTTTGGCATCCATCAAAGTCAAATAAGAAAAAAATTTAATGTGAATACCATAAATTCATATAGTTTTTTTAATTTTTTAATTTTACATTTTTAGCAACACAATAACATAGATAATTATAGTTTTTTTTTAACTTTATTTAATTTTATGTCTTTCAAATTTAATACTTGATTTAATTTTATGACTTTCAGGATTAACATATATTCATTATTTTTCTTTTACGTTTTGAAAATTAATAACATCGAGTATTTAAACTATAAAAGATAACAATGTTAATAAAAAATTAGTATAAAAAAACGTATTCACGTGCAACGCACGTGTCTTTTGCAAGTGTATATAAATGCACTAATGTAAGTCTTAATTGTTACTCTTTTAAATATTTTCTTTTTATATTCCATTTATAAGGTTGGGAAGTTCAGAAAGCAGTTGAATCTTGAATGTTGCAAAAAGCTGTACATTCTTCGTCAAATACCTATTTTTCCATGCACAACTTTCATTTGTGGTCTTTTTTTCATTTTTTTTTAATTTAAACATCTTAGCGTATACTCCACATCTTTGATTTACTAAAGTTTTTTATATCTAACTAACCATGTTTTACTTAATTAATTGAGCATAAAAGATTAGAAAGCATATCAAATCCTAAAAGAAGAAACTATTTTGATTGGATTAATATCATGAATTTTGATTTATTTCCAATGGGGTTAGTGAAAAGACTTCCGTGAATGTAAAGTTGTTATAATTTTTCAAAAAGATATAAATTTCATTATTTATCAAATGCGTTAAAATTTGTGAATCAGCAATTTAAGAATAAATGGAAAAAATATATATATATATACCAACATCAACAAATTACAAAATAAACATTTAATATTAACTTTTCAAAATTAATATTCTCTCCATGACTCCAACCATTAAAAAAGTGAACATTTATTTTTTCTTTTTGATCCATGAAATAGATAAGCAAAATATTTATATCACACGTCAAAATCATAGAGTTTTGAATGTTATTACTTCCGAGTATCGCTCGGGTAAATATTCTAGTTTTGCTCAAACTAGTGTTTTGGTGGCATTGGTGGGAAAAAACACGTAAAAATAGAATATAAATCTAATGAGTAGATTTTAATAATCAATTTCAACATTTGTTTTTTTCAATATTAATATTTTTCATTTTTAACACACTTAATGTGCTCACCGTTTATGTGGCATTGCCACATCAATAATATTTTCAATTTAGGGTTCAATTTATTTTAGTAGGGTTTAGTTTTTATTTTTTATTTTTTTAGGGTTTAATTTTTATGGTATATATTTAAATTAATTTTCTTATATGCCACGTCATCCGTGAGCACGTTAAGTATGCCAACGGTGGACATTGGAGCATTCCTCTTGTACTGAATTAGTATTAGCAATTTTTTTGAAAATGTTTTTAGATATTTTATTTTGCGTTATTAAATTTGATTTGGCACGTAGAAAGTACTAGGGGTGTACGCGGTCCGGTTTGGTGCGGTTTGATGTCTAAACCAAATCAAACCGTAAAATACGGTTTGATAATTTTTTGAAACCAAACCGAACCATACCAGCACTAAAACCAATCCAAACCAAACCATATTAATGCGGTTTGGTGCGGTTCGGTTTGTGGTTTTCAAATATTTTTCATCTGCTTCTTTTTTATTTAAAATATATTTGTACTTAAATTTATTTTAATTAATATTTTTCAACATTCAATGTTGGTAGAATAAAAGACAATGTAGTATGTCTAAAATAATAATTTATACTAATATTTATTATCAATATATTACGGTTTACGGTTTGGTTTGGTTTATATATTTATAAAAACCAAACCTAAACCGTAAACCATAATTTTTGAAAATAAATAACCAAACCATAAACCAAACCAAATCAAACCATATAATACAGTTTGGTCTGGTTTGGTTTACGGTTTTAACCAAACTGTGAACACCCCTAAAAAGTATTACTACCTCCATCCCATATAGTAAGTCCACTTTGCTTTATTGACTTTTCCGGCACGCATTTCCACCGAAACCTAGTACGGGTTTTAAAATATAATTTTGTAGTATCGTTTTTTTTACGGGATACTATGAGTGTCAAGTCTATGCCTTCAGGACAAAGGGGGAGGAGAACCACCGTTCATTGAAGAGAAATTAATAATATAGTGGAAATAGAGGAACGCACGGAACCTGTTTGTCGAAATTTCTGAACGAAAGCTCGTAGCTATTGTTTGCAAGTAAGATCTCACCACTTGTTCTTTTCCTTATGTACTGTAATTCTATAATCTGAAACCAATTTATTTGTGGGATTCATTACTGATTTGCTTCTACAAGTCTCTTGAAAGTGGAAATGGAGAAGGGTAAAATAATCGAAGGCGAGAACGGCGAAATCAGATTGCCGGAAGCCATGATTCAGCACATACAATCTTATCTGAGCGGGAAAGAAGCTGCTCGAACCACTGTCCTCTCCAAATCATGGTACAGCGCCTGGTTAACTCGTCCGGTGCTTGATTTGGATTACTTCAAGTTCCCACGAGAATCATGGCCATTGTTCGAGGAGTATGCGAAGAAGACAATGCAGAGGTACCAAGACTTGAGTCTGAAGATTGAGCGCTTCAGGCTATTTGTGGACAGGGGTTGCAGTTGGGCCCATGACTTGATTGTCAACGCCATCAATATTGGAGCTACCGATGTTGACCTTGATTTTCCCTTTGACACTACTTTCACTTTGCCCAAAGAGGTGCTCGGATCCCAAACTCTCCTCAGATTATCTGTATCAGGGTGTGTAGTTGATGGAAAAATCGCAAGGTGTTCTAGGCTTCAATCCCTCAAGTTAAGCTCTCTCGATATAGCAAGCGATGACATTAAGGATATAATTTCGCGCTGCGTTTTGATCACAGAATTATCACTGTGTGAGTGTGGCTGCGACGGTCTAACATTGAACCGGGTGAATCTGTATGAGCTTCACAAGCTCAGGCGTCTATCTCTGTATTCCATGGATGTTGATGATACGTTTTTTACCGACTGCGCCTCTAGATTTCCTTGCTTGAAGGATCTCTACAATGTTGATTGTGATGGCTACACAAGAATAGATATAGCTTCCACTTCACTCCAAACCATAGGCTTTACGACAACGGAGAAGAGGGGATCTTGGAGGGCCAAATTCGATGTCCCAAATATTCGGAAGTTTACTTACTCAGGTTCCAGTTTACCATCCCAGCTTTCGATTAAAGGAGGTTCGACTGAATGGGAGCTTGATATATCTATAGAATGTGATCGTTTTCATAAGAATTCCTGGTTCATAAAGTTGAAGAAGCTATTGACAAAGTTTAGGTTATCTAAAATCTCCCTCCATCTTTATTTTGATCATGACTGCGAAGAGGTTGGTTGGTCTGAGCATGATCTGGACATTGCAGTCGTACCAAAACCTCTCGTGCTAGAGAATTTGATGATTGGCCCACTTTCTTTGTTGCGTCTTGCTCTTCTTTTTCGTCTTTTTGGGATTTATCGACCCAAGTTCATTAATTGTATGTTCTATTCTTTGAGCGATGCCAATGCATCTTTTGGTATTCTGTGCAAGAGTCTAACGCAGAAACCAGTCTCTCCAAATTGCGGAATTCCAGATCAAGATGTGCTTGGGAAGATTGGTCTTAAGAAAGTGAATATAGAAGTCTATGAAAGGGTTGATGGAAAGTGGCTGCCTCTCGTGTTGGAGAAACATCTGGATCCTTCGAAAACTCCGGTAACCGATCAAAAGATTCGGTTTGAATTGATATGGGATTAATTTCTAATCCCAAGAAAGATTATGGTAATTTCTCTAGGAGTATTAGCATCTGTAATGTTTTTTTGGATCATATGTATGTGTTTTTGTATGAAATATGACTTTTCTTTTGTTTTGCAATTGAGCAGTCTATTTTTGTTGGTATATTTCACTTGATTTGTCACCAAAAACAGAAAAAATAAAAGCAAAGATCACTTTAGTTTATTGGGTACATTCATCCTGAAGAACTAAAAGTAAAGAAAGAAAGATTGAACTTGTGAGAAACTCTTGTGCTTCACATTTTGGAGATGCAGAGTTAGATTCTTCCTCGTGAGAACTTATAAATGAGATCAACTTTGAGAAAGCATTAGTTAACTTGGTGAAAAACAGACGCTCATCCATGAGACGACGACCTTGTTCAATGTCCTCAGCAATTCGAAGTCATATGATAGCCAACCACATTCGTATATCAGACACCGGATTGGAGCACCGGAGGGTTTAGTTTGATGATTTGTCTCCAGAATTTTTAATTCGTTTCAACTCGACGCTCCCTCCTTATGGCTTGTGGAGTATGATATACATATATATAAGAACTCCTCTTTCTTGGCAATCTTCTAGCACAATACTGGAACAAGATCATGCAGTTTAAAATATACTATATCTCCTTTGAAAACTCACTTTCTCTTCTATTCTCTTTCTTTCTTTGCTCCTTTAATTTCAAGGAGTTGGCACTCATTATAATTTTCATATACAGACATATGAAACTGGACATAGCAAGTAGCAAGTAAAATCACCTATCAAAGATATGCATTATTCTTATAAGGCTTGATGAAATGCGACGATTAAGCATATTTTGATCAAACTACCAAATCTTTTTTTTGCGAAAAAGCACGCAAAAAAGAGAATGAATCTAATATTTGACCACATTTGATGCTAGCTCAGCCCTGAGGCCTTTTTTGTCACTGGTTAGGATGGACCAGCTTGATTATCCTAACTTCATGTTGCATAGTTAGATATTGATGCATATTTTTTGTAGAGCTCTATTTTCTTTATCACGCTAGCTTGTCTGTATATATGACCCCTCGTTTAGTCTCTTTTATTGTAGGTTGATCGAGTTGTCTTTTGTAGGGTGAGCTCTTTGGATTTAACCTCTTCACACACGTTGTACCTCTTTCCCCGTAAGGGCTATTTTGATGTATGATGATGTTTCTTAAAAAAAAAGAAAAAGAAAAAAAGAATGAATCTAATAAACAAATTCTGATAATTAAATTTAACACATGCTTAATTTTTCATAATTTTTTTAATGCATTTGTTGTGAACTAATGGCATTTTTAAGAAGACAAAAACTTGGGTGAGGTCGGCCACATAGTGTGGCCGGGTCAAAGTGTCAATCTTTATACAGAAAAGTGTTAATCTATATGAATAAAAGTGTCAATCTTTAGCATAATTATTTTACGAATAAAATGTCAATTTTTAAAAGTGTCAATCTTTATACAGAAAAGTGTTAATCTATACGAATAAAAGTGTCAGTGTTTTAGCCGTCCGCACGGTGCCTCTGGCTAACCCAGTCCTTTTTAAGAAACTTTTTATGTTTATTAATTAATAATCTGAAAGTTGATAATAGTTAAATAATAAATTTTGATTTTTTTTTTTCTAATTATTTTTTAGGGTATCGTGATTAGGCGTGACTAGAAAGTATCGTGATGGAGACTGTGTGGTTCAGTTGTTTGCGTAGGTGAGGCAAAGTGATTAACGATGGCCTAATTAACAAAGTTATGAATTATTGAGTCGACACTCGACAATCGTCCAATCCAACCCTAAGTACAAATTCTTCTTTCAAACTTTCAAGTTTATCTCCACTGCAAGGGGAACGTGCACTAACTGTTTGTCGAAATTTCTGAACGAGAGATCGAAGCTCTTGTTTGCAGAGTAAGATCTCGCTACTACTTCTTTTTACTAATAAATTAGCTAATGGCTCGGCCCAGTCGAAATCGTAAAATGGGGTGACCGCTAATTTATTTACCAATCTTAATAAATGAGAAGATGGCTACTGTGCTTAGGAACAGTACACTAACGCTTATTCAAGGCAATTTTTTTTGAAAAACACTGTAGTTTCTACAGTAACAAATTGCGCAAGGCATTTTGGTGATTTTTTGCATGTTGGGGGGACTTTTTATGGACACCAACCTAGGTCCCAATTTCAGAGCACGCTATCCCTTCCGTCGCCTCTCCATTTAGCCATTCCTAGATCCCCAAATTCTCCAAGAACAATTTTGCTGCACAGAACCATTTCTAATTTTGTTTTTGCGAGTTCTACGTTCATCTTCTGTTCCTACAGTAAGAAGATTTCCGACGCTTCTCCAAGAAAATGGGGTTCTGCTACACGGGAACAAATTTTGATTCGGCTTCTTTGGTTAAAGGGCTAGGTTTCTGTTTCCGCCGCAAGAAAAGAAAGAAAAGTTTGTGCCTTTGCAGGTATGTTTTAACTTTCTTTCGATTTTTTTTTGGTGCTCTTATTGTGGAAACATGGTGGATTTCAAGCCAAATTGGTTGGTTGTCTGCAGACATTTTTGATAATAAATCGGATTTTTCTTTTCAAAAGGATGTGTGTGTGCTTCTACTCCCGTCAGTTATGTATGGTTGCTTTATTTTCGGTTTTGAGACTACCATTGGTGGTTCTATGTCATTTAGGATTTTTTTTGTGTGTTTGTGAGCGAGTGATTAGTTAGTTTTTGGCTTCACCACTTTCGCTCGCGAGTGATTAGTTAGTTTTTGGATCTATATTTGCTTAGCACTTACGTGGGAACTTTAGTTTGCACTTGAATTGAGTTTACAAGAAGAAAGAAAGGAATAAAGTATATCTTAGTGTGAGCGTGTGCTGTGAGGATGTGCTTTTACTTAGGTGCTATTTTATTGTAGAATTCTTATTGATTCCTTAACAAATATAGTATAGTCTTGATGAAAAGAAAGTTCATGCTTGAACCAAAGAATATTAGTTTTTTAGCAGGGCTTGGATACTTTTCTGTGCCCGTGTTGCAAATATCAATGGCATCAATGTTTTATTTGCAGGAATCTGGGAAATTTGGATAAAGTTTTTGGGGCGAGGTCCAACTCATTACCAGTTTAGAAAGAACATTTTTTCAAGGCTACTTATTTTTCAAACGTTTAACACTTTGAAGTACTTCTAGCTCGCCCAACTGTTTCTAATTCAAGCAAATAAAGTTGCAGTTTGTTATATAATTATGTTTTTTTGTTTCCATTAGTTGAATTGAAAACATTAATTTCATATTCAGTTTTTCTAAGTAAGATATGACTTTTTTTATACTATTTTCTAGAATATTTCATCATGCTTCACTTGCCAGTTGAACGTGCTTGTCTTATTTCAAATAGTAGAATAAGAAAATATTCTGAACTGACATATTAGTTTTATGAAGTATACTTTGATTCATATAAGCACGAATCCACGAATCTTAATAAGTGAGAATCTTGCTACTAATAGTGTACCTTGGCTATTTGAGGCACAATCTAATGTAAAAACACAGTAAAAACTACAGTAGCTGAATTCCAATGGCATTTGAGTATTTTTTTAAAAGTCATTTGGGGGTTTTGATGTTCACCAATTGTTGTGTTGAGAGATTGAGGTGCCAATTTGACCGTATAGATTAATCTCTAGATTGAGCGCTTCTCCAATAAGTAATTTTCTGTCTACACATGCTAGCTCCTCCATCGCCTCTCCATTTTAACAACCAATTCCTAAATTTCACCGTGAATTTCTGCTCCATGGAAATGATTTCTGTTACAGTTCTACGAGTTCAGCTTCTGCTTCTTTTTATGCAGCCGGAAGAATGTGTTGCTTCTCGAAGAAAATGAAACCTTATTTCCGCTGTGGGTCTGCTTCTCCGGTTTAGGCTCTCGATTTTTGGTTCTGTTGCAAGAAAAAACTGTGCCTACAGAGGTATGTATTTTTCTTTCGAATTTTTTTCCTTGCTCAGAAAGTGGCATGATGGTGGGTTTGTGAAGCCAAATTGGGGATTTAGCAATTTGGAGGATTTTCAGTGACGGGAATTTTTTGGCTGTGCACTTACATGGCCACTTCATTTTTACTTGAATAGAGTTTACAAAAACAAAAATTAAGAGATAAAGTGTATCTTGTTCATGAGGCTGTTGTGAAGACGTGCTTCATTTTGTTCGTGATTACTTTTGCATTTACTTATTTGCTATTGAATGGTAGAACACTTGTTAATTCTCCAACATATACGATTATTAGTTTTGATAAAAAGGAAATATGACGCTAGATTCGAACAATATTAGGTTTTCAACAGGCAATGGATACTTTTTCTGCCAGAATTGTAAATATCGATAGCATCACAGCGACTCATATCCTCGTATGATGTTGCACATTCGTATATTGAATTGATGCAGATGCACACAATGTGATTTACATTTATTTTTCTACTCTCAACTCTCAAGAAAAGTCCTGTTTTGATACATCATGGAAACATTTGTGGTGTGGATTTCTTATGGCTCCTTAATCCTTATAGATATAGAAAATTACTTGGAACCGGGTGAAGCATTGATTGCTCCAGGTAAGAAGAAAATGCAAATTAAAGTGCTAAATTTCTCGACATTTTCTTATTAGAAGTTGCTCATTCCATGATTTTACTAGCATCAATATTCAATATAAAGTATATAGTTTATGTACTTGGTAGTTCACTTAACTAATTATTTGTCATGTTCAACAGTTTCACATAGGTCTTGAGCATGAACTGAAGCGAACCTTACTAACCAAGGACTGTGCGTTTCCGTGCATCAAGGGAAACAACCATGGCCATAGCATCACATTCTTCAAGTTCTGTGAAGCATTGCAGCAGGTAGGAGCATTTTCAACTAGAGTAGTTGTTCATCATTTTTAAATTTCTTATATTGCAGTTAGTATGTTTCGAAAGTAGACGTGTGACACATATTGTTCTTGCACACTCAGCTTAATTTGAGTTCTGGCTGCATTTAGAAGTGGTATGTGAACTATGCATGTAAGCAGACGTAGATAGAAACAATATCCTCGACTATTAAGAATTTAAGGTACAAAAATGCTTTTTTCTTGATATTCCACCTATAGGTGTTTTCGGGGTTTTTTTTTTTTAATTTAGTTTGTAATGTATGCTTATTCTCTTCTATGGTTGAATTAGAGCAGCGAATATGGAATGCATACTTGGGCCAAGGGTAGAAAGCGAGTGATGGGGCCTCTATCCATGGCACGGAGGAAACAATCAGATTCACTATACATAACACAGTTCTTTTTCCCATGGAGGTAGAGAAAGGACTATGGTTCTGCTCACGCTCTGCTCACAGTGGTGTCTTCTGTAGTATGTGATTCAACACCCTCATCGAGTTTATTTTGAATGGATGCACCTTGAGTGGCCACCAACAAAGTGTGTCGCCTTCGGCCTTTTCTCTAAATAAGGTAGCTTATCTTACTTTGTCTTTTATTTTCATCGTTCACAATTTCGGGATTGGAATGAAAATGTTTGTTCGTGGAGCGTACCCTTCCATTTGAATCACTTCTATGTATCACTTTCCTTTTATTTTCTATTATTATGTTTCTGCTCTAAAAAACTTTATTTCGCCACAAATTTTCCAAGTTGGCACTTGTTTCTGATCAAGCAAAGCTATTGCCCTTGTGGTCCAAATTCAGTTTCATTGACTATACATATTTGATTGATAACATCTTGAACTTGATTTTGGTTGTATAGGACTTTTTGCAGCTAATTCTGAATTAAGTTCTTTACATTATTGACTTTGACTTTGAATCAAAAAGTAAGGATGTGCCCAATGACATTGTTGTTGAGGTTGTGTGGAATAAAGTAGTCATGTAATAAAGCTCCAGCTAGAAATCTAGATGAGTTGTACATGTTATTATTAGATTGAAAAGTTATTGTAATATAATATTTAATTTAATGATATTAATAGACATTATGCTGTTTATATAAATTGAGTTTGAGTTTTTAATGAGGTTGAAATAAAATAACATTTTCAGCCCGTGCTTTGAATCGGAGGGACTGAGCAATTTAAATTAAATTGTTTGTTAGAAGATATGGGGAAAAGATGTGATTATGTGTGGCAAGAGTGGAAAAAATAAAAACAAGAGCAGTCTATTGTTTAAATCAGTTCTATATCACTTCCTATTTTTTTTTTTTTAATTCTACTCTCACAATGTTAGTTATTTTCTATTCTTTTTGTTTCTATTTCAAGAATGTTAGTCTGTCCATGTTTCTCCAAATTCAGCTGGTGTTTCTACCCTAAGAAAGTTATTATGGTTCAAGTTTTGTTTCGTTCCACTTTTGTGTTTCCAATTATATGGTTTTGTGCCTTTAATTGTAGTTAAGAGTCCTGTCATTGCATTAACATACTTATAAATGAATGCTATTGTGAGGATGTGTTTCATTTTGTGTGGAATAATTTTGCATTTACTTATCTGCTACTCCCTCCATCTATTCAAAGGATCCACTTTCTTAATTTCTTTTCGGCACGGTAATTAGTGGGAAGGTGTAAATTTTTGAAAAGTGGTGAACCACACATTTTGAATAGGTAATTATTTCCAAAAAGGGAAAATTGACGCTTTGAATGAGACGGCTCAAAAAGGAAACGTGAACATGTTGATTGGGATTGTAGAATACTTGTTGATAACATTTGTCTTGATATAAAGAAAATTATCATACCTGAATTGAGGAATATTTTAAAACAAGAAAATATTAGGAAATATATACTTGACCAGAATATGTGGACCTTCTTTGGTTTCCACAAGCTTTAGTCTTAGTCTTGAAATACTCATTGTAACCGTAAATCGAGCCACCGATATATTGATGACATGGATTTTGGTTGCAATGTGAATCCATCCTTTTTCCTTTTGAATTGTAGCTTTCTTGGAACTATTTAGCCTCTCTAAATTCAATTTCGTTATAGAGGTGCATTCAGTTTTCCAGTTTTCCTCTGCTTTTTGTTTGTGCTACAATTCATAAAGTTTTATTAATTTTTCGATTATCGTTTGGTTTGAGGTTTAGGAATGTAGTTTGTTACTTATATATTAGAACAAGATCGGTTCTATTTGACTTTAAGTTTTGTAAGGTTCTCATTATGTTGTATGATTGCGTGTTGTTAGTTTGGGTCTTCGATTTGCTTAGGTTGGTTCCCTAATGATTTGCTCATGTGTGCTCCCATATAGAGGGTGTCTATCGGAACTATTTTTGTCCATTTAATTTAAGCCTTTTTAACTTCAAAATATTTCAAGTTAAGAATATTTGAGAAACATATGTATGTGCATAGTACATTCACGTGACTGTACAAGAGTCTCAAAAAGAATAAAAGATTATGTATGAGAGAGTCACTTGTTACAACTACCAAAATTATTCAAGATTGTATTTTATTTCTTGGCCCTATTATTTAATTATTATAACAAATATCTTTGCATCCAATTTGCAAATTATAATAAGTTTCCACCCCTTTTTCTTGATCTTATGCTATGCATATCTCATCAACCTATATTCGTGTCCCATGTATCTAAGCCCTTAGTCATGTATCTGAAACTTATGCCTCCCATAAGTTCGAGGTATCCACCTATAATAGGCGCTCAATGAAAATTTCATTTTCTTATACATTTATATATTTATGTATATACATGCCTGCTTTCCATAAATACACTTTACTTTAAGTAATGATATATAGAGAGTAATTTCTTATTCTGACTTCTAATTTAAAATTCTAATTTAGATCTGATCAATTAAGTTGTGTGAATAACTAATGCTTTTTCAGAATATCTATAACTACACTACTATGGGCATAGTTTGTCATGTGGCTAAAATGTGAATTGCAATTAAACCGTTCTACAGTAGGGCTAAACTTTTCTTTTTCTTTTTGGTAGGAAGTTGAAGTATGGCGATGTTCCTTTTCATCCATTTCTTCTTTGTTATTGAAGTTTCGGGTTCTATTGGTGAGTCTTAAAATTTCATTGATATATTAGATTCAAGGTCATCATATTATGGTGTTAGTTATTACAGGTCTTTGTTAAACCCGGAAAATATTCAAGAGTAAACTCAAAACTTGAATTGATTCTCATATAAAATAAAACACAAACACACCTTTGGACATTGAAAAACTTGTTTTAAACTTCACACCTTAAAGAAACAAAATAGTAATACTAGCATTATGGTCTCTTCACTTGATTCAAGACTCTTCTTGCACATTCTGTTACTACCGAAGTTTATTTATGTTGGAAATTTAGTTTTTGACCAAATAAATAATAATTAATATTTAATTTATTACGTAAATTAAATATTAAATTATTGTTCTACTCGTGGAGTAGATGAACGTGGTATATTTATATGCTCAAAACTGATTTTCGATGAGTGAGATATAAATGTTTAAAGTTTGGTGGAAGTTTCTTCATTATTTAATGAAGTGAGAGGAATACCACATCGAATAAATATTGATATGGTGTGATGTTTAAAAGAGTTTAAACATATGGGCTTAATAACAAGTGGGCCAAGTAAGTGAATAAGTGTGCGGTTGGGCTCTCGCGCGAGTACACACTCGATCCGGCCCTCGGGGTTCGTGGCCGTGGACTTAGATCTTGGCGATTGGTCATTTGGGCCTGTTCGTGGGCTTGTACTTGGACCTTACATACTATATTTTTTGGACCACAAAAACTATAGTGTTTTGGGCCTGTGCAACATGAGCCAAATCCGTGTTGTGAGCCCAACGTCCAACGTTCAGCCCGCATGACCGTTCCGCCTTTCGGGGATGTTCTAGAAGGGCGTTTCACACGTCTCCACTCCTCCACTTCCTCCAAAGGCCAAGTAATGGCGTAGTGGCCCATTAATGCCGAGTAGTCAGTTAATCCTCCCGTGATGAGTCACCTATATATTGAGAGGCATGGCTGCATTTCAGAGACACACATCCAAACGCATCTTGCTGCATACCTCTCCCTTGTTCATTTCTGAGCTCAGTTTTTTGCCTCCATCCAGTTCGCCGGAGCTCCAAGGTTTTGCGGTGCTGCTACCTTCGAGACGAAGCCGTTTTATCTTTGGAGACGATACGCCAAAATCGAGAGCACTACCGGGGCATATCTCGTCTTGCGGAAAGAGGGCTTTCCTCGACTCGGCTTTTTGCTCGTAGATCCGTTTGCTTGTAATCTTCTTTACGTTGTATGCATTTGTACACCCGGCAAGTTCTTGTATCATTTTTTTCCAACAATTTATCGTTCTTTATTCTGCTCCTTCATTTATGAGGTCCATGAACGCATTAGACTAGACCTGCCTGGGCTTTCCGGCCCGTCGGGTTTGGCCCGGAACCGGCCCGGAGTTAACGGTTTTGGCCCGGGCCCGCCGTTCAACGGGCCCGAACCGGAACCGGGACCGTGAACCAAGGGCCGGGCTCGGGTTGTGATTTTGCGGACCGAAGCCCGCCGGTTAACCGCCGGGCTTCCACATAGCCGTTGGGACCGACAGGCCGGGCCCGGCCCGCCGGGCCCAACGGAAAAAACTGAAGACAGTAGCGGCCGAAATAGAGGTGAGCAGCTTTGGGCTGCCTTTCCAACGGCTAGGAGCCATTGCCATGCTCCTCTTCCCCACCCCCAAGCCTCCAACACCACCTCATACCCTCCCCCTACACATTCAACTATATATATTACTCCCATTCAAACTCAATCTCTCCAAAAATCTATCATTCTCTCTCGATCTCTACTCTCATTTATAACTCATTTTGCAAGAGCAAGTCTCAAGTCTCTACTTTATTTCTCAAGCTTTCACTCTCACATCTTGCACACACTCATTCTCACTTTCATAACTACACACACATACACAATGTCTTCCTCAAAACAATCACAAGGAAACAAGGGCAAGGGCAAGCTCGTTGGTGATACCCGAAGTGAAGGAGGCCGAAAATCTCAAAGGTCAAGAAGGGCGGAAGTGGCGGAGGAAATCTCAAGGCAAGTTGCCGAACGACTTCAAGCCGAAGAAGATGAGCAATTTGAGGACATGGTTAATACGATGGAAAGCCAAGGATTCGAATTTCATGGCTCGAACGACGATGAAGAGCACGAAGATGACGGGCTAAACCAATCTTCCCCAACAAATGCTTACAAGGAACCCAAGTCCGACATCTTCAAGAAACACTTTAGAAAAGTGTTGGCTCCGGTACGTGAAGGCCAACCTCCTCTCTCCGATGGTCGAAAGAGATACTTGGCATATTGCAACTATTGCACGAAGCAATACAAATGGATTGAAAAGGGAGACTATGGCACGCTCAATAGGCACATGGAGAGCACGCATCCGAGTGAGTTCGGAATGTCTACTTCTCAAACTCAAATTCGAGGTGCCACTTCATCTTCGGAGACGGGTACGCCCTCTTTATTTAAATTTGATAAAGGTCGATACGAAGATGCATGTGCTAGATATTGTGCAATGGAAAAACAACCTTTTAATTATGCCGATAGAATAACGTATGAATCATCCTATAAAGAAGGATTAGGTCTCCATCCTAGTAAAGTTGCTAGAACTCAAATGCTTAAGAGGATTAGGCGACAATGCATGGAAAAAAAACAAGATTTGATGAAATATTTGCTTCGTTTGGGTCATAAAGTTTCTATTTGTGCCGATGTTTGGACCGATGCATATAATAGAAATAGTTATATGGGAATTACTTGTCATTGGATTGATGCAAAATGGATTTTGCAAAAACGTTTGATTGCATTTAGGGAGTTTGAAGAGCCTCACACGGCTCAAAATATTGCTTTGATTATTATCACCGTTTTAAATGAATATGGTTTGATTAATAAGGTTTTTTCGGTTGGTTTTGATAATGCAACGGCGAACACCGCTAGTATTCCTCAACTCATTGAAGCATGTGCACCATCTTTTGATGGAAAATATTTTCATTCTAGATGCATTTGTCATATTTTGAATTTATGTGTCCAAGATGCGCTTGAGATTTTTCAAGAGTCCGTTGTTCCTATTAAAAATGCCGTTAAATATTTGCATAAATCAAAAACTTTGGGGAAAAAATGGCAAAAATATTGTCGTTCAAAGAATATTGTTTATACGTGTTTCAAAGCCGATGTATCTCATCGTTGGAATTCTACTTATGAGATGCTTAATAGTACGATGGAGTATAAGGGTCATTTATGTGATTTTTTTATGAAAGAATTTTCCACGGCTCAATTAGTTCTTAATGAGAGTCATTGGGATGCATGTTATGATTTATATGGATTATTGAAGGTTTTTCATATGGCTACTAAACAATTATCGGGTGTTTATTATTGTACTTCCGTTAAAGTGTTGGAACATTGCATGTATATTGCCATGTCTTTTAAGGCTTGTTTTAATAGGCCAAACTTGCAAGGTGTGATTTATTTTATGGTTCAAAAATGGCTAAAGTATTTTAGGGAGATTCCAAAAGTTTTCTTGATTGCTAAATGTTTGGATCCTAAATGGAGATATGAAGGTGTTTGTCAAATGCTTGAGATTTATTATGATGCTTTTTTGCAAATGGACTTTAGTAATGTTGTAATTGATGGTACTCAAATATTTTTTGATCTTCCTAATGTTCAAGAAATTAAGGATGATCTACATAGGACTTTGATAGAACTTTTTGATGAATATAGGAGAAAGTATGGTAGTAATGAAGATAATACGGATATTTCTTCTTCTTCTACTATGATGTCTTCATTTGATTTTCCCTTTGTTATGGACTCAATGGATCCTTTAGTTAGACAAATGCACGGAATGTACCAAAATAGAACCTACGATAATCCAAGGAGCCAAGGTAATAGTGAAATGGATATATTTTTGCAAACTCGTTTTGTTTTTGGTGTTGAAGTTAGTGGTCCGTCGATTGACGTGTTGAAATGGTGGTCGAAGAGAGTGGAGTACCCAATACTCTCCATGATGGCGAATGAGTTATTTGCCGTCCCGGCATCCACCGTATCCGTTGAACAAGCCTTTAGCACCGGAGGTCTTATGCTAGATCAAAGAAGATCAACAATGAAGCCGGCAAACATTGAAGCTACCATGTTGCTTGATGATTGGTGTAGGGCCGACCTTAGAGCTCAAGAACCGGAATGGGATGATCGGAATGAGAGCGAAGATGAAGCCTTCACCGAGACGGATCGATCGGCATCGGCATCGGGTGCGGAATAGGAACCGTTGTGTTGTAATAAGAACTACGTCGACTTTGATTCCTCTATTAATATGAGGATACGTAGGCAACTCGATTTTAGAAATGAAATTGAGTTCAAGTCCCTTATTATAATTTTTAGTATTTTTCTTGTCAAATGTAAAAGTTCTTATTCAATTGTCAAAGTGATTAAATTGAGCTTAATTTAATGTTGTAATTTTTATCATTAATAATGCAAAATTGATCAATTGTTATGCATTTTCAACAATTTAATGAGTAATTAATTTATTTTTTTTTAAAAAAAATATACATAAAAACTTGACAAATTGACATTTACTATTCATTAAATTAATTAATATAAAAGAATAAAATTTAAAATGTAAAAAAAAAGTTGAAAGAAAAAAAAAAAAAAAAAAACACACAGATTTTCGGCAAAATGCCGAGAGCATTTGCTCAAAACAGAGCATTGCTCTGTTTTTCAAACCATTCCAATTTGCAACGGCCCGGCGGGCTGGCCCTAGGCCCGACGGTTTCGGCCCGGCCGGGAACTGGCGGGCCTAGGGCCGAGCCCGTAACCTAAACTTGCTACAAGGGCCGGGCTAGGTTCAAGCCCTGTCAGGCTCGCGGCCCGCCGGGCCGGGCCCGAAGCCGGCGGGCTCGGCCCGTGGGCAGGACTACATTAGACGCACACAACAAATGTAATTCCTCTTTAATATGTTATGTGTTCATCGTTGTGAATTTACTTTTCTTTTTCGATTGTGGATTGCTTAATCTATTCCTTGCACGTACTCCTATTGATGCAGATAGCACTTGTGGTTGGGTTGATGAGTACTCTATTGATGCCATTACCACTTGTGGTTGGGTTGATGACGCCAGGCTAGATTCAAAGTATGTCAAAGCAAAACTTTCTATCAATATTCTTCTACTTTCAATCATTGGTTTTGTGCCAAACTTGGTAAACGAACAAATAGGTGGACTTTCTGATGATGGCAGAAAATATTCTTTTGGTTTAAATCTAATTACACTCCATACAAATTGTCTTATAACTAAAATTGAGAACATACAAAAATCATAATTTAACGACAACAAAGTTGCATGTTCTCACATAATTTGCGGGGCAATTATGGCAACACCGCGTCTTACGCGGTGCAAAATTTCTAGTAAATATATATACTCCCTCCGTCCCCCTTCAATTGTCCAGTTTGACTTATTGACTTTTTGGCACGCATTTCCACCGAGCCGGGAAACGAGTTATAAAATATAATTTTGAAGTATTGTTTATTTTACGGGATACTATGACGCGTGCCAAAAAGTCAATAAGTCAAACTGGACAATTGAAGGGGGACGGAGGGAGTATATATATTTACCAATCTTAATAAACATGGAGTGTTGCTACTGTTCTTAGGAACAGTAGGCGAAGGCAATTTAAGGCATACTAAAGTGTTTACTTCAGTGTAAGAACACTGTAGAAACTACAATAAATTGAACCCGGTGGCATTCTTGTGTTTTTTAGTCCTTTGGGGGGTTTATGTTAAATATTGGAACCGTAAGATCTCTATGAGGATCAATCTCATCCGCCGATTCAGAAAGCGATTCCAGATATCCTTTTATGCCATTCCAGATTCGGCTTCACCAACAAAACGGTGCTAGATTTTTGCTTTGGTTCTTCTGCAGGAAAATGATTCCGCTTCTCCGTGTTCGACTCTCGGCTTTTGTTTCTGCTGCAAGTTCTAGAGGTATGTTAAGTTTTATTTCGATTTTAGTATGTGCTCCCCGCTTCTCTGGGTAATCGATTCCTGATTTTTGCCTAGGGTTTGTGCTGCAAGAAAACGATTTTCGATTCCCCTCCTCCCAATTTGGTGTTCGGTTTGTGTTTCTACTGCAAGGTTGTGACTTCGATTTTAGTTTCTTTACTCTTGTTATTGAATCAACGGTGGGTATGCAAAGCCAAATTGGGGATCGTTTATTGATGAGTGATTTTTAACAATTTGGTGGAATGGAATCTGTACAAATAGATGGTATATTATTTTTTAATAGGATGTGTTTGTGTTTGTGTGTGTGTTTTTATAGTCGTCGGCTATGTGTGTGCGAGGCTTATTTCCAGTTTTGATTTTTTGGACTGCTATTGATAATTCTATGCCACATAGATGGAAATCAATGGATGTTGCTACCAAGATGTGCTTCATTTTGTCCGGGATCAATTTTGCATTTTCTTATCTCGCATTACTATTGGGAGGAATAATTAACCGAGGCAAAATAAGGTGCTTCTCTTTGTATTTTGGCTTTGAAATCATTGTAGAAAGAAAGTTCTGGTGCCATTTTCGTACTTTTGCGCCATTTGGGGGTGATCCATTGTCAAGTTTCACAATTTTTTTCGGATAATCTACAGAATTTCTTGGTTGGGATATGTCTGCTCCATTTGTTTTTGTATCATTGCCAGCCACTTATGTCTCCATCACCTTATTCTATTTGATCTCAATTTATGCGGCGGGTCTTGAAAATGTGGCTTTCATCTTTGCACAAAGATATGGCTTTCAATTTTGTGTATGATATGAAGATTCTTTGGAAATTGCCTTGTTTTTATGATTGCTAAGAGTTATTAGTCTATATTCATCCCATTTCTCTGTTTGATTGTTTTTTCCAAATTTTGTAGGACGAGAAAAAGTTAGGCGCAGAACCCTTATCTCAATATGTCACCACACCATGCAGAGGGCCCGACAAAGGAGTGGCGTCTTGATGAAATTCAGGTTAACATATATACATTTTTTGTATTATTGTACTGAATCTGCTTTTATTTATCCTGAGAGATTTGTATTTTCCCAATACCATAGATTGCTCATTTGAATTTTAGAACAAGATATCAAGTGATGATGATATGAAAATTTTGAAATGGAAGAAAATGTTGGCTTCTACTATTCCAAGTGCTCCCCCCCCCCCCCCCCCTTCCTCCCTCTCCCTCTCCAAATGACAGAAGAAATGAGTGCTTATATATATTCTAACATCTTTGTTTTGGCTATTAGAAAGCAAGAAAATGTGAAAAAGAAGAATATTCAATGCTGAAGAGACGACTACTTTAAATGAAGATGTGGTTGAGGACCTGGTTTGCTTAAAATAATTACTTCTCTGAGTGTTAGGCTGGATGAGTTTGTAGGCTGCTCAAAATATTACACATATTAAAAAAGGCAGGTATCAAGCTAGGAATGTTCTAATGTTATCTTGCTTTGATTTATTACTTCATATGTTTTGGTGAAAAATTTGTTGCGCTCTTTCTTTGATTATTAGGATACTAATTGGATAATGTGCTGCAATATTTTGCTAATTAAATCAATAAAATTTTCCATGTTATGTGCTTTACAGGAAATTTACAAATTTTCTTTTGTAGAATGATATCATATTTCTTTTGTGGGCTTCTATTATGTACTTGAATATTCTCCGATAATAAATTGCATTAAAAAAAATGAGAAATCCCCAAACGGGGGTACACACTGGTCTCGGGTGACACCGAGGAAGGTCGCCTCCCTCGAGTGAAACCGAGAATAGAAAAGTTCGACAAAGGAAACACCAATACAGGCCTAAACACGATGGTCGAAGGAAAAAGGGCCAAAACAAGTCCAAAAAAAGGAAAGCAACAAAGCAAGAATCTCAGTAACAACCAAGGGATCAAGGAGCAAAGGTGCAACAAAAGTAGAAGAAGGGTTAATCAGCAGCAGCAACATACAGAAGTAGCATCGAAGGCGATCCGCAAAAGTGAAGTATAGCAGCAGCAATAAACAGCCAACAAGGAATAGGCGTGGAAGCGAGAGCATAGCTGTGGCAGAGGAACGAGGATGGGAGCGGAACTCAAGGGAGGACCAGAAGGGCAGCAACGGTGAAGAAATGTAGCAGCATCAGAGAAGAGGGACGCAACAGGTATTCAGCCCAGAATGAAGCAGGCACAGCAAGCAGCAACATGGTAACTGCCTTTTTATAATTTCATCGAGGCTATAGTTGAATCAAAAGCTATATGATAACTGCCTTATGTTAGGGATATATTTTAGTATTATTTAATTATCCTTTTTATTTGATTTAGTTAGTAGTTACATTATTTAATTATTTCTTGGAGGTTAAGTTAGGATTTAGGTCAGAATCTTATTCCCTTAAGGAAATATTTATAAATATAAATAGAGGATTCTCCATTAGGAAGAGACGGCTAGGAATTATTTTGGAACTTAGAATTCGGCGCTAGACGCTTGGCGGAAGATTCAGACCTAAATCCTAACTTAACCTCCAAGAAATAATTAAATAATGTAACTACTAACTAAATTAAATTTAAATAATACTAAAATATATCCCTAACACCTTATCATCGTAGTGCCTTATGATATGTTGCTATAGTTGAATCAAAAGATTTTGATCAAATTAAAAAGTCTCAATTCACCGTTGATTCCATGAAGCACTAACAAATTAAAAGCAAAAGAAATTTACATACCTCTATGATGCGAAACAAAATTTAGAGATGCAATACCGAATTGGAACTTGACGAAGCAGATTTATGAATGGCGAGAATGGATAGGCTATGGGGCTCTAGCGTAAGATGGCAGAAAATCGCTTTTTGAACAAGCGGAAGAGATTGATTCCAAGAGAAATCGACGGTGAACTTTGCACCACGATTTCCGAACACTACAACTTGCTAATGTGAAACCCCTCAAATAATTGAAATTCACGAAAATACCCTCATCACTGTAGTGTTTTTACATTGGATGATGCCTTAAATTGCCTTTGTGCAGTGTTCCTAAGAACAATATCATACTCCTTATTAAGATTGGTAAATCACCTCTTAAACAAAGACAAAGCAACAAATTTGAGAAGTGCACACAAGAGTCGGGGAAAGAAAATATAGGAAGGAAGCTTGACAGGAAGCAACCTTTAGTTGAAGACATCATTTACATGACACAACAAAATAACCAAAGTATGTGGATGAATTAATGACCCGAGAAGTAGCGATTCAATCAATATAATAATAAAACATAAAATCAAACAACACAAAATGTGCTATATTATGAAAAGAAAGTAAAGTATCAACTCACCGAAGCTGCAAGAGAAGGTTGAACATCCTCGGTTGAGCACACGCATCGGTCATGGTTGTGCACACGCACCAATCTTAACTAACCAAACAAGGCTCTCATAATAGGCTTCCATGTGCATAACACAAAGTAGATATTACAAATATAGCATCAATATCATACCACGACCACAACCAGCACAAGCAATTTTTAGATCCCAAACAATAAACTTGAAACAAATAAACATTTAAAATTAAGATGAACTTCAGCCTCAACTCCATTTTAACTAATCCTCCTTCCCTTGCAGCCATGTGAATCATGCTTATTCATTTATGTGCATAGTAATATATTTCAATGATCAACATAACAAAACTAAAATATAGAAGTCTGTCATACTGCCATCAGTTTGGGTCTCGAAACTATTGCAATGATCTATGAACAGACATACGTAGGGTAGGGCAGCGGCGCGTCTATTTTACTTTCCGGTAGTGTTTCCTCTTCTTGTATTTGTGTTCTAAGAATGATACTGCCGGCCTCCAAAGTCGTACTGATGATACCAATTTAGTTTTCTGCTTTTTTTTTGTGTTGCAGTACTATTTGTCATGGTTTTGTTCCCTTTGATTGTAGTTAAAATTGCAGAGATCCTTGCAGGAAGATATGTCGCGGGCCATCTATTTTACTTGTGTTGTTTTCTCTTCTTCTATTTCTACTCCAGGAAAGCTACAGTTAAAGAAGAAAATGGACAGGAACCAAATTCCATGTCGTGGATATATGGGTGGCTTCATATGCTTATAGAGCAAGTCTAAAGATGGATAAGTTTGTAGGCTGCCTAAAATAATTTATATACAGATTAAAGAAGGTTTCCATGTACTTTGTTTTGGTGTCTTTTAATGTTTTCTTGCTTTTAACTTTATTTTCATATGTTTTGGTGGAAAATTAATTGTGTTATTTCTTTGATTTTCGGGATGCTAAATTGTACTTGCTCTTGGTTTTGTAGGCTGCTCAAAAAATAGTTCAGATTGAATAAGGCTTTCAGGTATTTACATTAAGTGTTTTTTTCAATGTTTTCTTGATTTCATTTACATTTTCATATGTTTTGTTGGAGAATAAGTTTTGCTTTGGTTTTTAGGATACTAAATCTATCAATTTGCTCTTGGTAATGCCTGAAATATTTTGTTAGTAAATACAATTCTCCACCTTTCGGTGCTCTATAGGAAATTTATGAATCGTCTTCTCTAGAGTGGTAATGTATTTCTTCTGTAGGCTTCTAATGATGTGGCTGAATTCATAATTGCCTTTTTATCAAGACTAATGTCAGCTGATTGTGTGTAATGATTGTATATGTTGATGGTCTAATCATCATAAAGTCTTTTGATATATTGCTATTATTGACTTAAAAATGCTAGCCCATAACAATTTAGCATCACACATGTTTTCTACTCCATCCTACACGCTTTTATTTTATCATTTAGTTTAGTTGCCCTTTTCTTCTTGGAATATTTTAAACAAACTTATAAACCCCTACTTTAAATTTAAACCTATAAATAAGCATGAATCACATAGCTGCAAGGCAAGGAGGAACTATGATTCTATCTTCATGGTTAGATGATCTATGATTGGTCCATCTTTATCTCTGCTATCTTTGTGGGAATTTAGTTATTTTTTATTTTTTATTTTTTATTTTTTATTTTTTAAATGAGGTCTGGGGAATTCAACTTTTATCTTTAGGATTAGGATCAGCCTGTTTTGTTGTTAGCCTTTAGGTTTTGTAAGGTTTCGTGCCTTTGTATTATTGGGATATCATTGCTTCCGGTGTCTGGTTAGTTTAGATCGGTTCCTACGCAGGGTAGCTGCTTGTGCTCTACCGGAGTATTAACTTTCTATAGCAGCTTTGGTAAGTTGATATGTTTTGTGCTTCTGTTTGATTCCATCTTTTGTTGTTTGTTTGATTGAATTTGTGGCTTCTTAGGTGGTTAATTCATTATCGCACTTCAAATATTGTTGTTAGCCTTCTACTTGACTTCCTAATTTTGTGTCCTAATCTTTCGTTTCAAATTTCAATCTCAGTTTACCTCTTCGTCTCCATATTGGGCATCTGGTTCTACATACGTATAGAATAGATTTGATTTTTGTTCGTGCTGCGATTCCATCTAGATGATATTCTGATATACAATTGTTTTATCTCTATCTTTATGGTAATTTAGTGATGGGTTCCTTCTTTATTTTATTTTTTTTTATTTTGAGAAATTCAGTGGCTTAGGACTAGACTGCCTTTTGCATGGGTTTCGTTCCTTCGTGTTATTTTAATATCGTTCCATTCGGTGTCTGGTTAGTTAAGACCAGTGCCTTCAAGGTACCCGCGTGTGCTCAACCGAGGATGTTCAACCTTCTCTTGTAGCTTCGGTGAGTTGTAACTTTATTTCATTGCAAATTTGTTTTATTTACACGTGAAATAGTGTCTTGATCTTAGTTTATATTTAATTCTTACCAAAGTACCATATATCAGACTTCCTTGCAATATGATCTTTGTGGCTTTATAGAAACTGGTTTGAGGCATTATATTCAAGTGAAGCTTGTAATCGATGTGTAGCTTCTCTGTTTTCTGTGCAAAGTCTTTAATCTCTTTCTACTTCCCATGCTTTTGTTGGTTTATTTTTGAAGAATTTGTTGCGTGAATATCATGTGTTTGCTTGCAATATCTAAGATTTTTACGTTCGGAGTGAGGATTGAAGTATTAGAGGAATTTTGGATGCTCATGTGACATTGCCAGTGAAACGTCTATCGATATATCTCCCACTCCCATGCCTTGTAACTTTTTAGCAGTGTGTGGGGTTGTTATGCTTTCAAGTCACATGATTTGTAATGTTCTAATTAAACCTCCCAAAAAATAAAAGACTTTTGCCGTTGTTGCGAGCAGCAGTACCGGGAGTTTTTCAATCTTGAAACAGACGGGTTACGCACTTGTAGTTATTATTTTTAATTTATTTGGGCCTTTTATGAATTTGCTATGTACTTGCTCAATTTATGTAATTGGTTTTTATATTTGCTTAATCCACATTAATCACATATGCATTTTTCATATTATTATACTAGGATTGGTTTTTGTTTATCATGCGAGATGTTATTTTCTCAGTGTGCTTTTTGGAGATTGATCATCCAAATCAGGAAAAAGATATCAAGTGAAAATGATATGATGATTTTGAACAGAAGAAAATGTTGCTCTATTGCTCCTTGGCCACTATTCCAAGTACTCCTCTCTCCCCAAAAGAAGGAAGAAAAGGGTGTTTGTGTATGTATATTTTCTAACACTTTTGGCAACCGAAAAATGTGAAAAAAAGAAGATAGAGATGGCGACTTTAGAGATGTGGTTGAGGATCTGATTTGCTTACATAGAGCACTTGGACGAGATGTGGTTGAGAATCTGATTTGCTTACATAGAGCACTTTTCCAAGTTTAGGGCCGGATAAGTATGCAAGTATTTTGGTTAGACGCTTTTTAATGCTTTCTTGTTGTAATTTATGACTTCATATGTTTTGGTGAAGCATAGCTTGTGTAAGATGTATTCTCTCTTTGATTTTCAAGATACTAATTCTATTAGATCTTGGTTTTGTGCATATGGGCTAAAATGTTTAGTTAACTATTATAATAATCCATGTACTTATGCTTTGTAGGAAATTTATGAATTCTTTTTCTGTAGAGAGGTAGCATATTGCTTCATTAGCCTTCTATTATGTATTTGTATTTGTATCTAGAATAATCTTCACACGAACATGATAATTGTCATTTTATAGGGACTAATTTGTGATTGTAGTGATTGTATGTATTGATGGTCTTATCATCATAGTGCCTTATGTCTTGAAATGGACTTAGAACGATAAATATGTCATGCAAACTTTTGTGACATAGTAAAATCTTTGTAAATATGAAGAGTATATGTACTACTAAAAATCAATTGATAAAATTTAATTGAATGAGTTGTGTTATGTTTTAGTTAGTTGGAATTTACGTGTCACCATAGCAATTTTTTTTATTTTTAATAAATGACCATATGATTATCTGAAGGGTGGCTTCACAATGATTTAAGTTCCTTAGATTTTTCATTTTGTGTTGACAAGTTGTGTTGTTTGTATGGTCTTGCTTGTTTATTGAGAAAATTGTGATAATTGGTTTACTAAAAATGAAGATTCATATTATTACTCCAAATAGATTTTTCCTTAAGTAGACTAAGTAGATGGATTTGTTTTGCCTCAGAAGAGAAACTTTACTCGCATTAATCAATCTTGTAATCTCAAATGATGTTGATATTTATTGAAATTTTGACGATGTAAATTCTTATATGCTACTCTTTCAGGAAATACAAGGTTTTACGATTAACTAAATAATATGCTTTGAAAGAATAAAATATATTGACTTATTTAATACTAACTTGTCATACTTTTGAAAATACATAATAATCATACCAAACAGAAAACTCACAATTTTTTCAAATGATTTACGGGGTAATTATGGCAACACCACGTCTCACGTGGTGCAGAATTTCTAGTATTAATTAATATAGATTTTAAAACATGTATAACGTGCGTCAAAAAAAAAACATGTATAACGTTTTCTCCAAAAAGTTAATTTTTTTTATTAAAAAAGTGAAATTACTTAAATACCCTCCGTACTTCACTTTTATATAGTATATAGATATAGATATGCTTACTCGCGGCATATATTTTAACGAGCTGCAATTGTAGTGTAAAATGAGGTTTTATATCTAATCTCTATTCAATATTTGTGGATAAATATTTTTAAATTAATATCATATCATTTCCATGGCTATAATTTATATACCGTTTAATTTTCAATAAACTTTTGTTATAGATTTGATACTGAGTCCATATTTGGTTCTGTTTTTTCTGAGTGTGGAAAGAGAATCAATTAATTCATTCCATTTTTAATATTTTCGTTTGAGTAATAAGTATATTATCTTTAGTTGATGCTAACTCAATTTATGAAATTATTACCAAGAAAATAAAGAAGAAACAGAATCCATTACACCACTTGGTGAGGATATAGTAAAAAAAAAATCATGTCTCGATCGATATTGAAATACTTATTATTGCATATTCAAATTATGAATGAAATTTTTTGTCAAAAGATATAGGAAAATTTGAATATTAATGTTTTTTCACAATGATTACATCTCTTTGAAAAAAAGTTTAAATGAACACATGATATAGAATTAAATGCGGTAATTCTAATTCAAATGTTGTTTGTCAAAGCTTCTCAATTCATAATCATTATTATCGGAGTCAGTAGAATAATTTAGTGCTACCACTTACTAAATTGAACTTTATAAAACGATTCTCAATTTACATCTTTTCTTTATTCCTTTAAATAATTTAGTGCTAGAATATTTGATTAACTACTTTATGAGTTTATCTACACACTAAACTGAAGTTATCTTTTTCTTTTTTTCTTTTTTTTTTGGTAACTAATTAAGTAAAATACCAATAAAAATAGCTTAGACTGCTCAATTGAAACACAAAGGAAGACACCTGTTTCAGCAAAGTCAATTGATAAGCATATACATTGACCAAAAAACTTGCTAATACCACTAGAGAAGTTATGATAATCTAACTTAGCATCAGAATTAATCCCATATCAATTCATACCGAATCTTCTGTTCGCTTACCGGAGTTTTAGAAAGATCTAGAGGTTTCTCCAATACGAGAGGCAGCCACTCTACACCAACCATTTCGTAGATTTCCATATTCACTTTCTTCAGACCAAACTGCCCAAACATAACTTGATCTGGAATTCCACAATTTGGAGTGATGGGTTTCTGCATAAGTGTCTTGCAAAGAGTAGCAAATGATGCATCGTAACCGCTCAAAGAACAGAACTTATTGGTTAAGAACTTGGGTCGAAAAATTCCAAACAATCGAACCAGAAGAGCAAGACACAAAGAAGAAGGTGCATTGATCATCAAATCCTCCACCACAAGAGGTATTGGCAAAACTTTAATATCAACCTCATGCTCAGGCCCACCAAACACTTGACCATAAATATTAAGAGACACGGAGATTCTTGATAACCTAAACTTTGTCAATGACTTCTTCAAGTTTAGGAACCACGAATTCTTATAAAAACGACTGCATGCTATATATATGTCAAGCTCCCATTCCCTCGAACCTCCTTTAATAGAAAGTTGGGATGGTAAAACGGAACCTTCGTAAGTGAACTTACGAATATTTGGAACATCAAATTTGGCCCTCAAAGATCCCCTCGTTGTCATAAAGCATATGGTTTCAAGTGAAGTGGTGACAATATGTATTCTTGTGAACATACGACAGTAAAGAATGCTGAGATCCTTCAAGCAAGGAAATCTAGACACAAAGCCCGTGAAAAACATGCTATCAACATCCACCCTAGACAGAATCAGACACCTAAGCTTGGGAAGCTTATGCAGATTCAAGTGGCTCAATGTTAAGCCAAAGCAGTAAGACACTGATAATTCCTCGATTAAATTGCAACACAAAATTATATCCTTAAAGGTGTCCGTAATCTGGAGATAGCTCAAACTAAGAGATAGAAGCCTTGAACAACTTACGAAGTTTCCATCAAATCTGCACCATGATAGAGATAATCTGAGAAGTGTTTGGGATCCGAGCACCTCTTTGGGCAAAGTAAATGCAGAGGGAAAATCAATTTGGAGATCGGTGGCTCCAATATTGATGGCGTTGACAATCAAGTCATGGGCCCAACTGCTAACCCTGTTTACACGTAGCCTGAAGCGCTCAATCTTGAGACTCGAGACTTGGTATCTTTGCATTGTCTTCTTCGCATATTCATCAAACACCGGCAACAACAAATCTCGAGGGAAGTCCCGGTCGTCAAAATCGAGCACCGGACGAGTTAACCAGGCGCTGTACCATGATTTTGAAAGGACGGTAGTTCGAGCAGCTTCTTTCCCGCTCAGATAAGATTGCACATGTTGAATCATGGCTTCTGGCAATGGGATCTCGCAGTTGTCGCTTTCGATTCTTTTGCCCTTCTTCTTCTCCATTTCAAGACAGGGCTACTGGAAGCAATGCTCCCAAAAACATGTTAATTCCAAATAATAAAACTACAGTACATAAGTAAAAGCAAAAGAGCTAGTAGTGAGATCTTACTCTGCAAAACAAGACCTTCGAGCTTTCGTTTCAGAAATTTCGAAAAACAGGTATTGTGCGTTACCCTTGTTCAGCTATTTCAACGAGATTACTCCTTTTTAATCAACAGTGGGTTATCCTCTCTCTTCCTCTACTGAAGGTAGACTCGAAAATTCCAACGAATTTGAAACGTCGGTGGTATCTAGGGGGCACCGCCAATTATAGTGTAAAATTTGCCAAGTATACCCCTCCCCTCAATGTTTCTCTAATTTTTAAATACTAAATTGTATATTTCTAAGTATCTCATCCATAGAAATCTCCGAACTCCTCGTGAATATACCCGTCCCCTCTGCAAAAAATATATATATATTTTTATATACACCTCCCCTCTGCTCGTGAATATATTATCCAAACTCCTCCGTTTTCGTTGAAATCTCCGCCGGCTTCAGCAAAGTCCAGCGTTTCTAGCAAAGCCAACCTCCATAAGTCGAATATATAGGAGATTTTGAGAACACTCCCAATGGGGTGGGATCGCTTCCCACCTCCGCCGCGGAGCGCTCCCGGGCCGATCCCACCCCCCACTGACCCCCCACTGGCGGTCCCAACATCGCAAGGGAGAGGAGCGCTAGAGCACATCCCTACCGATCTCCAAATGTTAACGTCATTATAACGTTAGCAGGTTAATTTATTTTTTTTTAAAATCAATTTTCAGCTAAAATAAATTTTAATTATGTAATTTTATTTTATGTAATATTTTTTTAATTCAATAAATTACTAATTTTAAAATAATTGAATAAATTAAATAAATCAAATAAATATTCGAAAATAAAAAAATCGAATTTAAAATATCAAAAATAAAAATCGAATTAGAAATCGAAATAAAAATAAACATGAAAATTGATTTTTAAATTAAAAAATAATAATATAAAAATAGGAGAGATCCCAGAGAGATACTCGGTGCACTGGGACAGTGGAATCTCTCCACCGTCCACTTTTAAGATATCCCCAATTCATATTTTTTTTGGGTAGGAAAAAAAAAACAATTAATTGATTTTCTTACTTTTTTGTTTGATTTAAGTAATAGCTTATCCATTTTTCATAATTGGGGTAACTCAATTCATTACATTCTAAAGAATGAGGGGAAACAAAGAGAAAGAGAACCCCTTACAAGTGACTGTTTTCCATACTTGAACCAAACACTCAATAAAAATAACATTTATTATTACCGTTTCCTTACTTGACTTGATTGCATTCCATTTTCGTTACCCTATTTGAACCAAACGAGCACTCAATTGATTTGAATAAGTTCCACTATCGTCCCTTGTCAACGATCGATGAATATACAAACGATCGATGGGCTAGTTTCATTTTCATCTGGGAATCGAAATTGGGTAGGGACAGCCAAATGACGTCATTTTAACCCGCCACAGTAAAGGATCCGGATCCAAAATAATCACCCGAGTCCGACTTTGTATTAACGAACTCTGCAAGGGTTTCTTCCTTGGACTAAATAAAGATACTAATACATTTCCGTTTCATTTCTTTTCCTACGAAATTTGTAATTAGGATTGAATTGGGCCCATCGACTGAATTCATGCCAAATCAAAATTAGGAAAAATGGAAACAAATCAAAGCTTATAATTAGGGAGAGCACTATTCCGAAAATCGAAAATCGAATCGAAACCGAACCGAAATAAAATTTCGGTTCGGGTTATTCAAGTTTTTAAATAATTTTGGTTTTGTTTAGTGCAATTTGGGTTTCGGGTCGGTTTTTTTTTTTTACCACCCGAAAATCGGAAAACCCGAAATATTATATATTTTAATTATAATTATTATTTTATATATCCTATATATTATTATTATTATTATATATATTGATAATTTATCTTTGGTGATTGTAATATTTAGTTTGTATTTGATATGAAATTAGTTAATATTTGATATTATGATTTTATTATAGTAGTAAAAATATTATTAGTATTGATTTTGGATGAAATTTAGGTGTGTTGATTAAAAGTTAGAAGTGAATAAAGCAATATATATATATATATAGGGAAGAGTTTACATGCAAATAGATCTTAGTGTGTGAGAAGTGTGAATTATGCTTAAAGTTATACAAAATCATGCTTACAGCTATACAAAATTATGCTTATGGTATATAATTGTGCTTATGGCTTATTTTGTGCTTATGGCTTATTTTGTGCTTATAAGCACAAAATGTACCATATGCATAATTTTGTATAGCTTTAAGCATAATTCGCATTTATCACACTAGGATTTAAATCTATATGAACCAAACTCTTTCTCTCTCTCTCTCTATATATATATATATATATAGATATATATATATAGATATATATATATATATATAGAGAGAGAGAGAGAGAAAGAGTTTGGTTCATATAGATTTAAATCTTAGTGTGATATATATATATATATATATATATATATATATATATATAGAGAGAGAGAGAGAGGGAAGATCATGTACAAAAGCCTAGTTTTGTAAGAAATAAGAAATAATCTCCACCATCCAAATAAATAGATCAATGGCCAATTTAATTTATTATTTTTTTAACAAAATATTACCTTATATGTGTGGGAAAGGGTTATATTTGTACTTTTAGTAGACAAAATTGACTGTTTCATCCTAAAATTAAAATCACGTAAGTTGCAGATTTTTTGTTAATGAGATATTTGTTGTAAAATATCAAATACGAGAAGAAAAGAAGAGAAACGGTAGTCAATGAGGGGAGAGGCGGTTATTCATTATTCATCCAAACAATAGTTACAATAGGCATATATATAAGTATAAGGGGTAAAAAACCCTAATTCTATTACAAGTAATGTCCATAAATAAATAAGGAAATAATATTTATAACACTCCCCCTTGGACATTACGACGTGATCTTCATGCCTCGTTAAAAACCTCGCCGAAAAACCCTGTGGGATAAAAACAGTCGAGGAAAAGAGTACATGGCATACATATATATGGATTGCACTTGTTGCCTCATTAAAAACCTTGACTAAGAAAACCCAATGGGAAAAACTTAGCAAGGGAAAAAGAGTACAACAAAAACCTTTGTAATTTAACACTATACATGTTGCGATTTTCATTTTCCTTTAGTTGAGGATTTTTGAATCCATCAGGGATTTCCATATAAATATCAGTGTCTAATGACCCATACAATTATGCGGTCACGACGTCCATCAACTGCATTTCTAAGTTCATTATTGATGCCAGAGATATCAAGTAGCGGAACGTGATACCATCCAAAACGGGAGAATATGTTTGATCGAAATCAATTGCGGGTCTCTGCGAGAACCCTTGAGCTACTAATCTCGCTTTATATCTCACCACCTCATTATTCTCATTTCTCTTTCGTACAAATACCCACTTATATCCTACAGGGATAATATTTTTGGGGGTAAGTACTACAGAGCCAAACACTTTTCTTTTATTCAGCGAGTTGAGCTCTGCCTCAATTGCTTCTTTCCATTTCAACCAATCAGAGCGCTTCCGGCACTCAAATATAGTTTTTGGTTCTGGATCCAGATTATCATTTGAAATAGTAGAAGCAATTATTGCGGCAAATGTGTTGTCGACAACAATAGCATTTCTGTTATAAGTTTCTCCCATGTCAATATAATTCATAGCAACTTCAATATTGACATCAACCAGATCTTTGACATTTCCCATATTATTGTGATCTGGGTGTTCCGCAATCCTAGTATTTTGATTAGTAGCTACATTTTCAGATGTACTAGGATTATCATCTTCAAGATGATCCTCTTCAGGAGGTTGATGGAGTGATATTTCTTTATTTGTTTTCATCTTTCGAGGATTTTTATCTTTAGCACCAACAGGTCTCCCACGCTTCTGGCGTTGGGGGGTAATAAGCTGATTTTGTTATTGACAGTGGAACTTCAATTCTTTGTGGTGCGTTCATAGCAGGAATATGAGATTTAGTCACTCCTTTATGATCGGTAAATGCATTTGGCAAATTACTTGCTAAATATTGCAAGTTTATTATCTTTTGAACTTTTAGTTCTGATTCGTTAGTACATGGATCTAAATAATGAAGATTCTTTTCATTCCATGTAATTTCTTGACATTCTTTTGAGATTGGGCTTTTGTCTCCCCCTAATGTCGGGAAATGATCTTTGTCGAATATACAATCAGCATACCGAGCTGTAAATTGATCCCCAGTCATGGGTACAAGAAATTTGATAATAGACGGAGATTCATAACCCACGTATAAGCCCAACTTTCGTTGAGCACCCATTGAGGTACGCTTTGGTGGTGGTATTGGAGTATAGACTCCACAACCAAATATTCACAGATGGGAAATGTTTGGTTCATTACCACGTACTAATTGTAAAGGGGAATAATCATGATATGCAGTTGGCCGGATTTGGAGCAAATTAGCAGCATGTAGGATTGCATGGCCTCAACAAGTAATAGGTAAGTTGGATTTTTGTAGCAATGGTTTAGCTATAAGTTTTAGACGTTTGATCAAAGATTCAGCTAGACCATTTTGAGTGTGGACATAAGGGACTGGATGTTCCACTTTGATACCCAAAGAAATACAATAATCATCAAAAGATGTTGATATAAATTCACTGGCATTGTCCATTCGGATAGACTTTATTGGGTAATCAGGAAATTGAGCTCTTAATTCAATGATTTTGGCAATAAATTTTGCAAATGCTTTATTGCGAGTGGACAATAAGCATACATAACTCCATCCAGTTGATGCATCAATTAAGACCATGAAGTATCGAAATGGTCCAGAAGCCGGGTGAATGGGTCCACATATATCTCCTTGAATTCTTTCAAGAAAGGTAGGAGATTCTAATCCAACTTTTGTACGAGAAGGTTGTACTATAAGTTTACCCTTGGCACATGCTTCACAAACGAAATCGTTTGAAGAAGAGATATCTTTTGTTTGTATATTATGCCCAGTATCATTATTAATTATCCGGCGTATCATATTTTGCCCAGGATGACCCAATCGCTCATGCCATAGTCTTAAAGATTTTGGGTCTTTGAAATTTAGACTTAACGCAACATGATTATTAGGTTGAATGTAGGTATAGTATAACCCAGAGGAGAATGAGGAGAATTTTTCAATAACTTGTTTTCGACATCCTATAGTATGAGTTATGATTAAAAACTCATTATTGTTTTCAGTTTCGGTTTCAATGTGATAACCATTGAGTCGGATGTCTTTAAAACTAAGAAGGGTACGTTTTGATTGTGGATACAAAAGTGCATCATTTATAATTAATTCAGTACCCATAGGGAGAATCAAATAAGCTCGTCCGGAGCCGACAATAAGGATATTGTCATTAGCAATAGTAGTCACGCTCCCCCTTTTTTCAATAAGAGTTTGGAAATATTTTCGATCAGTAAGGATAGTATGTGTTGTTGCACTATCCACTAGGCACAAGGTACATGCATTCTCCATGGGTTGCAAGTTTGAGATTTATGATTCTATAAGTAAAGAAGGGAAATATGCATTAAGAGGATAATAGAGAGAAAAAAAAAATAGTCGATAAAACAATCAAGTACATGAAAAATAATACTAAAAAAAATCCTGAAAGTGCATCAAGAACAAACTAGAGTTCTACTCATATTGTGCATAATCCAAAAATATCAGAAAATTCATAGATTCTAAAATGACACTAAATCAAATCATTCTTGATCTCCAAAAGCTTCAAGGTCAAGTTGCATCAAGTCATCATTGTCGGCATTGAAAGTCGTGTTTGCTTCAGGCAAACTAACATGGTGTGATTCGCCTTGAACACCTTTTCCCTTTTTATCCTTTAGCATCCTTTGATATGCTTCAACGAGGTGCTTTGGAGTGCGACATACGCAGGACCAATGACCTTTGCACCCACATTTATGACAAGTTTGTGGCTCGTCTTTAGTTTGTTGAGATGGACCGGCCTTTTGAGAATGTGGTGCCTTTTGAATTTCTCTTCCATGATTTTGAAATCTTGGGACATTATTATGTCCACGGCCTCAACCCCCTCGATGTGACCAACCTCGTCCACCATGTTGGGACCAATTTGCATGTCCCCGACCTCTCCCTCGACCACCCTTATAGGTGGTAGCATGTGCTTCAGGCACTGCTTGTGAACCAACTGGCCTTGCATTGTGGTTTCTCATAAGTAGTTGATTATGCTTTTTTGCTACCAATAATGCAGAAATAAGCTCAGAATGCTTAGTATAATTTTTCGCCAACTACTGTTGCTGGAGTACAAGGTTACTTAGCATGAAAAGTGGATAATGTTTTTTCTATCAACTCATTCTCTGTAACTTCCTGCTTGCAAAGTTTTAGTTGAGACACAATGCGGTGCAAGGTAGAGTTATACTCAATTACGGACTTAAAGTCCTGAAAGCGCAAATTAAGCCAATCATATTGCGCTTGAGGGAGAATAATGGCCTTTTGTTGATCAAAATGATCCTTCAGGGATCGCCACAAGGCTACAGGGTCTTTTTCAGTAAGGTACTCATTTTTCAAGTCCTTATTCAAGTGGTGACGAAGAAAAATAAGTGCTTTCTCCTTCTGGGCGGAGCTACTTGTAGAATCAGGATTAATAGTTTCACTCAGATCACATGAGGCAAGGTATATCTCAACATCTAAGACCCATGTTAAGTAGTTGCCGCCATCAAGGGCAAGCTCGGTGAACTCACGTTTGTTGATATCCGACATTTTCAAAAATTCTACAATAATATCAAGAAGATTTCAATATAACTAATATAATACTAATCTGATATAAAAGAAAAAATATATATAACAAATAAGGAAAAATCTCAAACATATTAAAGAAAAGTATCCTACTGAAATTTGCATGATTATACTTAATACTCATGACATGGAAACAAAATCACACGTATCATATATGCGATACATAAAAAGAATCAAATCAGCAATATATCCAATATATCATATAATAATAGACAACAATCGTACAACACATGTATCCATGAGCATATTTGTGATATACACATATACATTCAGTAGCATGAATTCTGCTGAATTCATTGATTATAAACAATAAACAAAAACTAATATAAGACATGTATGTATATATACTCCCTATGCGTGTAATAATAATAATAAATAAATAAATAAATACTATAACAGATTTTATCAACAAATCGTCACGGAAATATTTGAATTTCGAAAAGAAAAAAAAATCAAAAATATTTTGATGATTAAAAATATACACTCAAGACATCAAATATATATCCAATTATTTCTCATCTTGCAATTTAAAAACAAACATTTACAGAGACGAAAATTGATGGTCATAAAAAAAAAGGAATAACAAATAAATTGGCAACAAAATACCATCAATTATTGAAGATAGTCGGCGAAAACTAATTCTACATTATTTTATTATTATTTTTTTTTTCAGCGGCAGTAAGCCTATGAAAATTAGATCTGACCAAAAGAAATAGAACTTTGATACATCCATCATAAATAAATCACAAAAAAAATACATATACAAAGTACACATGCTGATTCAAGCAGTAAAAACATCATAGATATAACAAATACAACCAAAAAATTTCAAAATTCGAATGTGTAAATGTAAACCAACTAAAAGATTAAACTAAAAGGATTCCATAACCCAAACAATCACCAAAGAATTCACATAAAATATTCAACTAGAGAAAAACGAATGGTACATGCTTAAAGCTTTCAAAAAAAATCCAAATTCCGAAAAATACCTTGCGGGAAAAATCATCCTAGGGCAAATCTCCAAATCACACTTCAAGATCTACTCAATTGGTTAGAGCGTGCTGATAACGTGTTGTAAAATATCAAATACGAGAAAAAAAGAAGAGAAACGGTAGTCAATGAGGGGAGAGGCGGTTATTCATTATTCATCCAAACAATAGTTACAATAGGTATACATACAAGTATAAGGGGTAAAAAACCCTAATTCTATTACAAGTAATGTCCATAAATAAATAAGGAAATAATATTTATAACAATCTTGATGTTGATTTTTCTATTCATTTTATCTTCTCTCCCGTCTTTTTTTCTTTTTCTTCTTTTTATTCTGCAATGGAGTGTTCACACAATCCTCTTTAAGTTTATGACAAATCCTTATTCTTTCTCTCAAGTTTTCTCATTTTTCTCAATCAACCAACAATCATATATTCAACTACGGTTAACAATAAGTTGCCACTCGAGTATATATATATATGTTGTATACATTGCTCTTCAACCGCTGCCGCTGCAACAATTACGTCAAAATAATTTATACTCCCTCTAAAGACACTCACTTTCTTGATCCCTACTTTCTACTGTCGGTCAATGTCCAGTTCTTGTGGTGATGGCCTGATGGGCAGCCTCGATGATCTCTTCCTCATCGGCGGTGCCGTCGATAGAATTTTATGTATTATAATACCTACAATTGATGCATTAGAAACTAATAAACAATGCATTATTAATTTGTATATATCATTTTCATTATTACAGACAACACTCAGAAAACTAACTTTGAAAGCATTATAATATTACAATAAATACATTAAACAGATAATGGAATGCATTACCAATACATCAAATACAAAATTCTTTTATTTATAAAAGATAAGTTATCCAAATGCATTACAAATCAACATGATTTGTATAATTTCACACAGTTACACATAATATTAATATTTTCATACACGATAAGTGCATTATAATATTAATTGAAAATTCTTCAACAATATTGATCATTATAAAAGAACAACATGCACTGTATTTGGAACTAACTTTATATTTTATATATTACAATGCAAAAAGATGCATTACAATAATACAAGCAATACATTAAAATAATACAAGAAATGCATTATAATACAATATAAAAATGCATTATAAACCGACCTAATCAACATTGATTCTTAAAAATTTGAAAATAAAATTCTACATACATCTCTTCACTAATTTATTTTTTCCTTAGGCTCATACTTCTACAAGAAATTGTGGATGTTTACGTCGGATTTAATTTGAAGTTTTCAAATCCCGCGTTTGTAGCCGAAATATGTAATAGTAGATGGAGAGATTTTTAATTTACAAGTATACCCTCTCTTTACTAAGAAGTCAAACCTCGTATTAAATTTCTAATCTATCCACAATTATTTATCTTAAATCCAAGTCATCCATTGTGGTATAATCAGGGGTCTATAATTTTTCTTATTTCTTACACTAGAAGACATTTTTACAAGATCTAATCTCTATATATATATCTATAGGGAAGGGTTTACATACAAATAAATCCTAATGTGAGAAGTAGGAATTATACTTAAAGCTATACAAAATCATGCTTACATCTATACAAAATTATGCTTAGGGTATATAATTGTACTTATGGCTTATGAAATTAAAAATTAGAATTAAAAAAAAAAAGGAATGAAATATTGTGGAACCGGTCGCTCACATAAGTCGCCTAGAATAATCACTCAGCATAGCAGGGTTCTCTCTCTCTATATATATAAAGAGGGAGTTTGAATTTTGCAATCAATTGCAAATCAATTTATTGCAAATCAATTTGAGAGTGGCAATTTGGAAATTATAATGCAATAGCATGGCTATTTGCTTATTGGCCTTTTTTTTTTTCGGTTGTACTATGACGTGTGTTGTTGATAAACTAAATCCATAAATGTAGAAAATAGAGAGAGTGGTGGAAGATTTTTTTTTTTTTTTAATTTGCAAATATTTTTTTCGGTCAATAATTATATGAAATAAAGTTATACGTATATAATATTGATTTTTATAATATTAACATTAAATTTATATATACTCATTAATTCATTACCATAAATTTATATATATATATGTGTGTGTGTGTGTGTGTGTATATAGTGAGTTTATTATCAATAAAAGAATTATAAATCAATTGACAATAAATATAGTTATTATTATTATTATTATCATTATTATCATTATTATTATTATTATTATTATTATTATTATTATTATTATTATTTGCAATAAACATTGAATATGTACTTATCAACTTACCAATTCCATTATTGGTATTATTGGATTGATTTAAGTATTGTATTCGTTTTTTAAGGGATACAATATAATTTTTTTTTTTCTAAACAAAGTTAAATACAAATCTGATTTTTCAGAATTAAAAAATTAAAATAGTTGTTTTCTTAAAAAAAGAAGGTAAAATTAAGTTCTATTGTTATTTTCATTAATATGAACCTTAAGAAATTTTGAAATTATCAGGAAAAAAAAAAGTGATTGATTTCATGATTCACTTAAAAAAATTATAAATTAATAAATAACAATTACTGTACTTTTTAATATAACAATTTGAACATTTTTTTGTTAAATATACTTGCAATAAATACTATGCTATATTATAATCAATGTGATGTTAAACTAACCTAATACACGAGTTTACGAAATAAATAAAGATAAGTGGTGTCAGGGTCGTTCCTGACGAGAAAAGGGCCCTGGGCGAAATTATAAAATAGGCCCTGTTATTTTAAAATTTATGCATACATCCATATATAAAAGTGCAACATCACTTTTTATTTTCATATTCAATTATAAAAAAATTTGAGATTGAAATTTTTGGGCAGTGGCAAGCCGTTTAAGAATTAAATCGGGAACAAAAAGAAACGGATGGAGAGATGCCCTCACGCCCGGCGCCGTCGCGCGAGCAGGAAGATGCAAAAGAAATAAATTAGATATGTCGCGGGTTTCTGATAGAAAGAATTATGATATTATAATAGGCTTGGGTTAGAGTTAAAATAATATTTTTGGCCTGCACATATATATCTATATATATATTTCTCGTTTAAGGACCCTTTATATTAGGCTGCACATATAATAAATATATATTTTAAAATTACATATATACTACTTCCTCCTTCCACAATTTCTTTACACTAATACTATATCGAGACGTCCACAATTTCTTGACTATTTTTATTTTGGGACGTATGTCCTATAGTACACTTTTACACTTTAATACAATTAACAATATTAGACAGGCCAACAATTATTCTATTTTAACCTTTAATTTATTAACACATCATTAAAATACATTAAACTCCATGCCTAAATTTTTAGTCCAAAAAATCGTGAACGGGTAGAGTATATAAGTATAGCTTTGATAAAAAAAAATTGGGCCCCTAAAATGGGCGGCCTTGGACGGTCGCCCATGCTGGCCCACCCTCAGGAACGGCCCTGAATGGTGTAAACGGAGTTTGTGGGTGGTTTTTTTTGAATGACAACAGACGATTTACATGAACATAAATTTAAAGGATCAATGGTAACTTTTCGTTAGAGAAATTATTAACACCGGAAGTCGGAGAATTATTTCAAATTTTATTATTCGTAACCAAAAAAAATGTTTCAAAAATAATACTATGAATGACCAACTTTTGAAAATATGATGAGAGATTGCTTATCTATTTTTCTTACCAATATTTCTTTAGACCTAAATCATTAAGTAATAAGAAAAAAATGAAATGATTTTTTTTTTTGTTAAATCCCACAACTATCGAGTCTTAATTTAAATTGTAACTTCTACTTTTTTCTTTTTTAGTTAGGGGAGAAAAATTGACATTGAACAATGATCTCATCCTTATATTAATGATATAAAAGTGTTTCACTACCATCATAGACACATTTAATATTCTCATAACTGCTGCGGCATTACTGCATAAACTTCTGTTTTAGTAGAATTTAATTATTTCTCAATAAAATTTAATTTTAGGGCATATATGATACAGTAGTAAATTTCTCACTTCACGCTATGCTCGCTTCAATCATGGACATATTAAATATGTCAAGGGTAAACAAAGGATAGAAATGCTTCCCTACCCACGGTGGACATACTTAATATGCCCACCGGTGATGTGACAGTGCCACATTTACAATTTTTCTTTTAGGGTTTAGTTTTTCAGGTTAGGCTTTAGTTTTTTTATAGTATGGTTTAATTATTTTTGGTAGGGCTTTTATTAACTTCTTTATATATTCCAATGCTACGTCATCCGTTGGCACATTAAGCATGCCCACGGTGGGCATTGGAGCATTACTCAAACAAAGGAGCATTCCAAAGGAATGAGAAATACCTCTAGCTAGCTAATATAGATGGAGTTGTATGACTTTATTAAGAGTAGTAGAAGTGTAAATTTGTATTGGTATTATGTTAATTATAATTATAATAGTAGTTTTTAATTATTTATTTATTTTGAATGAGTAGATCGTATAAAACTTCAATATATACGAATAAATACTAAACGATTCATTCATTTGAGTTTGATATATTAAATAGACTATATTTTCTAATATGCAAATATTATTATTATATTTGGATTATATTTTGAGTTTAGTGAAAACGTTAACTTTGAGTTAACAATAAATGTTGTACGTATATAATATTAGTAATAGATGGATAAAAAATAACAAACAGATCTCTTAACATATTATGATTTTGTTTTCAAACAAAAAAAAAACATATTATGATTTTCCTTTTTAAAAAAATATTATGATTTTAGTTTTCTTATTAGATTATTTTGTTACCCTTTTAATCTATTTAAATTATAATTATTATTCGCCACTAACTAAACTATTTAACTATTCAATTGTAACATATTATTTCCATGCATCGCACCGGGGGAAATTTAGTAAAAAAAGAATTGCCAATATTTTAGTACAATTACAAACGCATTGAAAATTATGAAAAAGAAACCATATGTTAAATTTAATTATCAGAATTTTTTATTAAATTGATTCTCCTTTTTGGTGCATTTTCGCACAAAAATATTTGCTAATTTGATCAATTAATCACTTGCATTTCATCAACATCAAGCCTTTTAAGAACAATGCATATCTTGGTCCTGACAATAAAAAAAATAATCATATATTTATAAAAGGAGTGCCAACGGATGGGTATTACCCGGACCAGACCCGCTCAAAAAGTTACGGTTCCGGGTCCAGACTCACCCGCTACACTAAGGACTCGGACCCGGAAATTATAATTTGAATGGGTCTGGGTCGGGTAATTACCCATGGGTCTGGACCCGGACACGAACCCGGCTAGGTTTTTTTTTTTTTTTTTTTTAACCCATATGTGAAGGTAGGTATATAGTATAATTAACGTATTTTTTTATTATTAATTACTTCTTCTTTTTTTGTGATTGTCAGTATCCATATAAATTTTAGTGTGTTACAACTGTTTAAGATGAACATTTCACCACTTTGTACATGTATATTTTCATTAAATGTATACAATAATTAAATTTTTTTCCAACTAATTTGTTTAAACTTAAGACCGTGAAATATAGACAATCTTATAATCTGCATGCAATGCTAATTGATTTCCTCTCTAACTTGTTACTACTTGCGTAAATTATTAACTATAGTGAAGCACTAAATTATAAATTAAATAATATTTAATCAGTCAAATACGGTACCCTACAATATTGATATTTGGAAATGACTAGTATTACATTAAACAATTTTAGTGGGTGTGGGTTCTTAATTAATTGATGATAATTACATACTACAATATTACCATAAATTGTGGTGTTTAATCATAATATAATAAAATAAATAAAGACAATCTAAAATATAATTTCACCATTGTTTTTTATAGATAATAAAGTAACATTAAAACATGCTAAAAAATGCCCAAAAAAAAAAAAAAAAACTGGGCCGGGTCCTACCCGGACCCGGAAAATACGGGTCGGGTCAGACCTGGTGCATATACGGTTTGGACCCGGATCCGGACCCGTAAATCAATTAGTGACCTGGTCTTGAGCGAGTCCGGGTATTACCCACCCACTGACACCCCTAATTTATATTATTAAAAAAGAACACATTTATTTAAGCTTTAACAAAAATTCAAAAGAAAAAATAAAGAAAGAGAGATGAAAAATAAAAACAGAAACCATAAGGTAATATTAAATTTTATGGGCCTTTTATTTTTCTTATGTAAAATAAATCAAATTCAAATAAGCTCTAGTACACCACTCGCTTAGGCCCGGTTCGGCCCAGAACCGGGCCTGATCTTTGATGGGTAATTTAAGGGTAATTCTATTCATACCCTTTTACTCCACCTAGCCCCCATAATTTAAAAATTAATAAAAATCTTAATGGATGTACTATTTTACCCCTTAGCCACCAGCCCTTACTTTTGTCTCGTTTAGAATTTTCTTTTGCAGTCTCCAGTTTTCTGATTATTGCGAACGAATTTTTCTACTTCCCGCTTGTCATTTAGAATCGTAATTCTTCAATTTATTGTTTGGACTGTTGAAAGCAGTTTGGTTAAGAGAGAGAGAGATATAGAAAGTACGTATGAATATAAACTAGTGCAATATAAACTTTTGAAGCAGAGCAAGGTTGCCCTCAGAAGATAGTCGAAAAGTGCAAAGGACTTCCCCTCGCGATCCTCGTGGTGGGAGGCCATTTCAGAAAGTCCTCAATGATTCTCCAACACTGGAAGAAGAGTGCCGTATGGACTCAATTTTGAATGTAAGGATTTATATAAGCTTTCGGAAACGACAGCTCCAAAAAAGTGGTTGCAGAGAGGTACGTAAGGGATCTCTCTCATTTTAGTTGATGGAGTGAGTTTCAATGGAGATATAGTATATTTTAAACTGCATGATCTTGGTTTTGAGAAATCTACACACACTTCGGGATGTAGAGAATTTCAGGTTGAGCAACGAGGTTTGCAAGAGAGTCCCTAATATTCGAGAAATGACGATGATGGTCGGATCCTTACTGACCTTTACTTGTATCCGAGCTCCATCGTTGGATCGGTGTGGACCCCTGATGTGGGAATGCTCAAGTATCTGGGGCTGTGATGATTTGGTTCACTGGGATGCAGATTCCCTTCCTTTTCCACTACTCCAGAATTTCCGTCTCATATACTTGTCGAAACTGAATGAGCTGCCTTCGGGTATTGAAGAGGTACCAACACTTAAACTTATTATATTGGAATAGTGCAGCAAGTCTGCAAGCATTTCAGCAATGGGAAAACTGGTGGAACAGGAGGAGCTAAGGAATGAGAGCCTTCGCGTTTATGTCTCGTTTAGAGGTGATGAGGAAGCACTAGAGAGCTTCAACAACAAGGTTCCTGAAGAATGTGAAGCACAAGAGTTTCTGAATGAATATACTCGATAAACTAAACTAAACTGATCTTTACTTCTCTTCTTTTTTTTTTTTCTTTTTTTTTTTTTTTTTTTTTTGGTGAAATCAAGTGAAATACAAACAAAAATAGACTTCCCAATTGCAAATCAAAGGAAGAGCCCTATTTCAACAAAGTCAATCTGTAACAACACATACATATGATCCAAAAAAATTACAGATGCTAAAATAATACCCCTCGAGAAGTTATCATGATCTTTCTTGGCATCCGAAATTAATCCCATATCAATTCAAACCGAATCTTTTGGTTTATGTGGATGACATATTGCTAACTGTTTGCTAACTGGTGATTCTCATGAGGATGTATTGCATATTATTGAGCTACTTCAGTCCAAGTTTAAGCTTAAAAGTTTAGGTGATGTGCAATATTTCTTGGGTCTTGAAGTGGTAAAAACTGGGTCTAGCTATGCTTCGTATCAGAAAAAGTATATTCATGAATTACTTATTAAGACAAAGACAGTAGATTGCAATGTGTGCAGCACGCACTCCTATGGTTACTTTTCCCAAGTTATCCAGATTAGAAGGGGATGTGTTTGAGAATCCTTCCTTATATAGAAGTGTGATTGGTACTCTTCAATATCTTACCTTGACAAGACCTGATATTGCGTTTAGTGTGAACAAGCTTTGTCAATTTCTTCACTCTCCTACCTCTCTTCACTGGACAGCCTGCAAGAGACTTCTCAGGTATCTCAAAGGGACTGTGTCTCTTGGTTTACACTTTACTCCTGCCTCTGCTTTAGTTCTTGAAGGCTATGCTGATGCGGACTGGGCTGGTTGCCTTGATAATAGGAGGTCAACAGGTGGGCATTGTGTATTTCTAGGGGGGGCAATCTGGTTGTATGGAATGCAAAGAAACAAGAAGTAGTTTCAAGGAGCGGTTCTGAGTCTGAGTATAGGTCTTTAACAAATCTTACAACTGATGTTGTTTGGTTACAATCTTTGTGTCTTGAGTTGGGTGTGATGCTCACAGCAGGGCCTCACAAACTGTGGAGTGACAATACTAGTGCTATAGCACTTGCTTCAAATCCGATTTTTCATGCTAGAACTAAACATATAGAGGTTGATGCACATTATATCAGAGAGAAGGTGCTTGAGGGTATTGTTGAAGTTGGTTATGTGCCCACACAAGATCAGATAGCAGACATCTTCACTAAACCACTTGCAGAAGCACGGTTTATTTTGCTCAGGGACAAACTGAAACTTCAATGGTTGAAACATGGGCATGGTTAGCTCTCTGTGGGGGTATGTTGAGATGATATTTTAGACTATGCTGAGCTGGCAACTACAGCTGCGAGTTAGTTAGGAAGTGAGGCGGTTAGTTTCGTGTTAAGATGTATTTATAGTCTTTAGATTAGATCTGTAAAAGTTAGTTTTCATTCTTAATACAACAGAATACATTTACACACTCTCTCTCTCTCTCTTGTTCTTCATTTCTACATGATTTTATCTCTTTTCAACACTCACAACTTCAATCTTTCTTTCTTTACTTTTAGTTCTTCAGGATGAATGTACCCTATAAACTAAAGTGATCTTTACTTTTATTTTTTCTGTTTTTGGTGACAAATCAAGTGAAATATTCCAACAACTGCTCAATTGCAAAACAAAGGAAAAGTCATATTTCATCCAAAAACACATACATATGATCCAAGAAAAAAATTACAGATGCTAATACTCCTAGAGAAATTACCATAATCTTTCTTGGGATTAAAAATTAATCCCATATCAATTCAAACCGAATCTTTTGATCGTTACCGGAGTTTTCGAAGGATCCAGAGGTTTCTCCAACACGAGAGGCAGCCACTTTTCATCAACCCTTTCATAGACTTCTATATTCACTTTCTTGAGACCAATCTTCCCAAACACATCTTGATCTGGAATTCCGCAATTTGGAGAGACTGGTTTCTGCATTAGACTCTTGCACAGAATACCAAAAGATGCATTGGCATCGCTCAAAGTATAGAACATACAATTAATGAACTTGGGTCGATAAATCCCAAACAGACGAAAAAGAAGAGCAAGACGCAATAAAGAAAGTGGGCCAATCATCAAATTCTCTAGCACGAGAGGTTTTGGTACGACTGCAATGTCCAGATCATGCTCAGACCTACCAACCTCTTCGCAGTCATGATCAAAATAAAGATGGAGAGAGATTCTAGATAACCTAAACTTTGTCAATAGCTTCTTCAACTTTATGAACCAGGAATTCTTATGAAAACAATCACATTCTATAGATATATCAAGCTCCCATTCAGTCGAACCTCCTTTAATCAAAAGCTGGGATGGTAAACCGTAACCTGAGTAAGTGAACTTACGAATATTTGGGACATCGAATTTGGCCCTCCAAGATCCCCTCTTCTCCCTCGTTGTCGTAAAGCCTATGGTTTGGAGTGAAGTGGAAGCTATATCTATTCTTGTGTAGCCATCGCAATCAACAATGTAGAGATCCTTCAAGCAAGGAAAACTAGAGGCGAAGTCGGTAAAAAACGTATCATCAACATCCATGGAATACAGAGATAGACGCCTGAGCTTGTGAAGCTCATACAGATTCACCCGGCTCAATGTTAGACCGTCGCGGCCACACTCACACAGTGACAATTCTGTGATCAAAACGCAGCTAGAAATTACATCCTTAATGTCATCGCTTGCTATCTCGAGAGAGCTTAACTTGAGGGATTGAAGCCTAGAACACCTTGCTATTTTTCCATCAACTACGCACCCTGATACAGATAATCTGAGGAGAGTTTGGGATCCGAGCACCTCTTTTTGGGCAAAGTAAAGTAATGGAAGAAGGGAAAATCAATTTCAACGTCGTTAGCTCCAATATTGATGGCGTTGACAATCAAGTCATGGGCATAACTGCAACCCTTGTCCATACGTAGCCTGAAGCGCTCAATCTTGAGACTCGAGTCTTGGTACCTTTACACTGTCTTGTTCGCATACTCCTCGAACAAGGGCCGTGATTCTTGTGGGAACTTGAAGTAATCCAAATCAAGCACCGGACGAGTTAACCAGGCGGTGTACCATGATTTGGAGAGGACAGTCGTTCGGGCAGCTTCTTTCCCGCTCAGATAAGATTGCACGTGCTGAATCATGGCTTCCGGCAATGGGAACTCGCCGTTGTCGCTTTCGATCCTTTTGCCCTTCTTCTTCTCCATTTCAAGAGACTGGCAGAAGCAAATCAGCAATGGCTCCCACAAATAAGTTTCTTCCAGATTATAGAATTACAGTACATAAGTAAAAGAACAAGTAGTGAGATCTTACAGATTTGCAAACAATAGCTTCGAGCTCTCATTCAGAAATTTCGACAAACAGGTTCCGTGCGTTCCACTTCTCCACGATTGTACTTCTCATCAATGAACAGTGGCTCTCCTCTCCCTTTCTACTGAAGGTTTTAGACTTGAAATTGAAAATTCGAGATAATTTGAAAAGACCGCCAATTATGTTTTACATATAATAATAGCCGTATAGTGCAAAATTCGCCGCGGGAAAAAAACTGGAATCAAATTTGGGTAGGGTTTTAGTTTTAGTTTTAATTTACCGATGTTGGGGAGGCTGAATGACGTCGTTTTATTGCCTTTTTTTTGGTGCGGACACTCTTAATACCCTCCACAGCAAAGGATCCGGATCCAAATTAAACACCCGAATCCGACATTCTAGATACTTTAAGAGATGCCAAATCAAATTAATAAGGAAAAAATAAAATGTCTCAAAACATTTTCTTAATAAATTGCTAATTTTTCACTACAAATGTAATAAAAATAAATATATATATATATTAATATAAAAAAGAAACCAAATGTTAAATTTGATTATTAAAATTTACTTATTAGATATTTTTATCCTCCTCTCTAATCTCTATTCAATATTTGTGGATTATTATTTTTTTCGGTTAATGCTGCATTTAAGTACTAACCAGATCATATCCTTTCCATGGTTATAATTTATTAAGTTTTAATAATCCGTTTGGTTATACATTTGATACTACGTAAAAGAAAAAAGAAATGTCTTGGCTTCATGTACTTTGTGATATTGTTTTCCAAGTTCCACAGGTGTTTCTCTATGTCCATGGTTGTGATTAAGTGTTTACTTTTTATTATATATTTCACATATATTCAAGAAACGAGTCAAACTCGGCAGTATGAAAGAATTAACATTTTAATTGAGGGTTGTAGTCTTGTAGAGTCAGAATAGTGCAACAACCACCACTACTACTGCTACTACTATGCTGATTAGGAATGACAATGAGCCGAATCTCGACCGAGTCTTGTCATGTCAAGATCCAGCTCTAGAATTTCAACCCATGACCCAAAACCGGTCCATATATATCGGGTTTAAGATAATAAAATTCAAGTCTATATTAAGAGCACAAAATAAAATATTTAGGTAGTGTTTGGTGACCAAGATGAACCTAGATGAGCAGTATAAACTAGGTTTATCTTGGTGTTTGGTACAATAGTAATATAATGTGAAGGGCCCGACTTAAAGTCGAAGCCCACTACTATATCACTGTGTGGAGATGTTTACTCATCTCTCCCTTTTGGCCAGTTGACACAACCTCTGTTGAATAGTGAATGCCATATTTATTACCCCAGACCACTTTACCCTTCCACCTACATACCTGAGATTCATTTCCAAGTTTCTCGAAGCGGCGGTCATGGTGCGAGGCCACCGAGGGGACGCGGCGGCGGAGGCTTCAGGGGCGGCCGAGATGGTGGCGGCGGGTATGGCTTTCGAGGAGGCGGAGGCGGGCGTTTCGGTGCCGGCGGAGGCCAATTTGCTCCTCGCGACGAAGGCCCTCCTTCCGAAGTTGTTGAGATTTCAACAATTGTACACGCTTGTGAGGGCGATGCTGTGACGAAGCTCTCGCACGAAAAAATACCTTACTTCAAGGACTTGTGTTTTGTAGCTTTTGTATTCTAGAAACTAATTGTTATCTTTTAATTTTGCCGTCGTTCTTGCAAATCGATGGAAGGAGCAAGAGTTGTTCTGAGTTTGTTTGCCCAATTCAACAAAAATTGGTAAATTTTTATGGTTTCGATTTTGGGGGTATTATTTATGGGATAATCAGTGCCTATATAAAGTTTCGATTTTGGGGGCTTTGCTTCTGGGGTAATTTGTTTGAATTCTTTGCTTCTGTGTTAGAGTTGTTTGCATGAATTCTAGCTTGAGATTCCATTGCAGTTATAGCAATTGGGTGACAATATCTTGAGATTCAGTTGCAGTGTTTCATCGAACTGAAGTTTTGCTGGGAACGGTTTTAGCATTATATGATGGTTATGTTTGGAATTTCGATTTACTTATAAGGGTAATAAGGTAAATCATAGGCTTCATATAGAGTTCTTAATATTGTACCAAACACAACCATAATCTCATCCAACTAAAAATATTTTGCTACCAAATAGCAAGATGATTACTTCATCTTGATACTATTTACATGACTCATGTGTAGATGACTCATCCTTCCATAACTTGATTGATAAACCAAACACTACCTTAGGCTATTGGAATATACATTTCAACATAACTAGTACCCCATGCCGGTAACATATTTGTACAAGTTAGTATATATATATATAGAGGATGGATCATGTGTTAATAAATTCTTATGTGTGAAATAGGAACAAATCTAGTACATCCAATTTTTTCAAATCTAAGGTGCAAATGATTGCAGAAATTAATGATTTAAAAATGATTTGACAGTTATACACTCCCTCCGTGACTCCGTCCCCCATATATGTGTACATTTACTTTTTGCACGCATTTTAATGTGCCGAAAAATAGATATTAAGATAATATTTGAGTCTCACTTGATATATTATATTAATCTACTTAATATAGTGTATATATATTACATCAAATGAGACTCAAATTTTATTTTTAAAATCTATTTTTCGGCACATTGAAATACGTGCCGAAAGTAAATGCACATATATATAGGGGATGGAAGGAGTAACTTATATTAAATGGTTTAGGGGTAATATTGGCTTATTCGGTCATTTTTAATAATCCATATCCCTACAATTAAGGGATTTAATTAACTGACATGAATATATATAGATACTCTACATTTTTTAGCATCTTTATTTTAAGTTTCTCTTCTTATTTCTTGTTCGAGGAACTATTTTACGTTACTTCATCTTCATCCATGCATTGATTAATTAAGCCCATCTCTATTTTTTATTTTTTTTGGAGGAAGATGAATTTAATATTTAATTGAATATAATCATGATTCAAAATCGAACCTATAAAAGTTTAATAATGCCGACTTGTTATAAGATTTTCATTTTCGTTAGAGTGTTTATTAGTACATCACAACTTATGATTTAGTATATATAGGGGTGAGCAAATATATCAAAAAACTGAAAACCAAACCCAACCAAACCAAAATATTTAATTTGGTTTGGGTAATTTTGGTTTATTTGGTTAATTCGGTCAAAATCAAATTTTTATTTGGTTTTTTGGTATGGATCGGTTTCACATTTTAAAAACCAAACAAAATCAAAAACCGATATATATATACATATATATATATATATTATTTTTTATATTAAGAATATAATATTATTTATAATTTTACTTGTTATAATTTTTTTAAACTACGCTATCCTGAACCCTATATAATATCATCATCACATGGTAGAAGCGACCACGGTTCCGGTTCTGGAACCGGCGGTGGTTACGGTTCCCCCAAAGAGGAATTGGAACCGAACTGTCCCCCCCCCTACGGTTCTGGTTTCTAACCGCCGATTTCGGTTTCGGTTCCGGTTCCGGTTCGAACCGAATGGAACCGGCCCTTTTTTTATTTATTTCTTCCCTATATGCATACTTCGTTTATATTTGTTTTGAGTTTGATTGTAAGAGCATTATAATCGAAAACTGTAAATGAAATTAGAAATATAACAAATTAGACGATTATTCAATTTTTTATGTATTTATTTCACCTAAACCTTTGAAGATCACATTTTGATTTCAAAGGCCAAACCTCGTTAAAACCCCAGTGAGGAAAAAAAGTACTCGTCTAAGATTTGACATGGCATAATTACATGTTATCGAAATTGAAATCGTCGTCGAAATTGTCAGTTTCTGCTTGAGAGGTGTTGGTGTCAGTTCCCGCATCGGTGGTGCTTAGTGGATCATCTTGAAAGACCTCCTCCCATTTGTTCTCTTGCTCTCGCATCTCGGCTAAGGCGTAGTAGGGATTTTCTTGATTTGGTTCTTGGATGACAACACATTTTCGAGCCGTTCTTCGGGGAACACGTTGGGGTTGAGTCGACTTACCCTTGCCTTTGTCAGCTCCAGAGGTATTTCTAGCTCCACGACTAAAAAATCTAGACATGATGATGATAAAAAAATGAAAACTTGAGAGTGTGAGTGAGAGTGGAGAATGGAGATGATAAAAATTGAAAGCATGAAAGTATAAAAAATAAAATGTGAGTGAGGGTGGAGGTGATTGAGAGATTGAGAGATTGATGATTGAGATTGAGAGATTGAGAGCTTGAGAGCTTGAGAGATTGATGATAGAGATGAGAGATTGAGAGTTGAAGGTGTGAAGAAATATACAAAGTTCATACAAATTTAACATGTTATCATTCTTAATTAGAATGAAAAATTTCAAAATTGACACTTCATCTCATCTTCTTCATGAATTGGATAATTTATTATCTTTATGTAAATCACTAAATTGTATATTTTGTCATCTTCAATTCATCATCATCATGTGACATTGCTAATTGAATATTTTGTCATTTATATGATTTAGTTTTTTGTTTAAATATTTGAATTTAAAGTTTGAACATTATCACAAAATTCACAACTCACAAGTGCACAACATCCAACATCACTAGGCTACTATATTTTAACTTTGAATGAATAAACATCACATATGTATGTAGTTTTATTCCTTTGTACTTTTTATAATTTGAATTATAACTTAACAATGAAAAATCTCTTTCATTTTACAAATTATACTTTATAATTTGTGTATACTAATAAACTGTTAGATCAAATAATTAGTATGATATTTATACACAACATACAAATAAAATATAGAAATAAATAAATAAAAAATCCGGTTCATCCGGTTTTTTAACTGGAACCGCCGGTTCCCGGTTCCTCAAGAATGGAACCGGAACCGTACCGCCAGTTCCAACGGTTCCGAATCCGATTCCAAACTGCCGGTTCCGGTTCGAAAACTACTTGTTCCGGTTTGGTTCCCGGTTCGGTTCCCCGGTTCCAGTTTTTTTGGCCGGCTCTATCATATGGTACTTCCCGCTTCTTTCTCACTCTACACACGTTTTAATCGTCAACCGCCGTCCTCTCATCTCCTGCCCAACTCTTGTATTGTGATCAGGCATTATGATTCTCATGGGATTTCATTTGAATTTCATTTAATGATTCATTTGTCATACATATATTTCATAACTTTACTATTATTATGCGTTCTACAGTTTGAGATTATGATTTCATAACATATCGACTTTTGATTTAACGAATAGGGAAAATTCGGATAACCGAATAAACCAAATAATTGAATGATTAATTTGGTTTATTCGGTTCGGTTTCTTTCAAGGTCACTTCTATGGTGCATAATAGAAATTAAAAACATATTATGTTTGATCATAGATGCATAAAAACATATCCATATTTAAGCTTTCCGAAATTAAAATTTAATATGCCACTTCTATTAAGCTTTCAGAAATTAAAATTTAATATGCCACTTCTATTAAGCTTTCATTGAAAAATGTAATTAAAAACATGAGAACTATTACGAGATTTCTTGCTGCTTATTGCTGTGAATTTCGCCAGGAGAGAGTTCGTGAGGTCCTCAAGCTTCACAATCTACCCAAATTAGCCTTTAGGTAGTTTAAAATAATGACTTCGTTGGCGTAGAATTAATTTAGATATTAAATCTGGACCACTAATTAAAAATGGATTTATGGATAGAATTTATTCCTATTTAATATGTGGGAACTTATTAACACATGAACCATACCTATATATATATATTGTTTTGGGTGGACTTCATATATAGGATGTTCGTTTAAAATAACATAATGGACATACTGCAGTTATAACTTTACTTTCAAACAACACAACATACTTTTATCACGTATATGACCAATTTGTTAAATTATTTATGATTTTTTTAAATAATCTACTGGTTAAGGATTATCATTTTGAAAGAATAGTTAATAATTATTATTATCAAAAAAATATAATTAATGTAAATTTTTTTCGCAAGAATGTTTTTTTTTTTTCAATTGAAAGATTTTTTTTTTAATTTTTTAATTAGGTGTTTCAGAGTTTGTTTGTTTGATTAATGGAGAATGCATGAACAGATTTACTTGCACCCACCACCAGTTAGTGGAACCATTTTCGGTAACTTCTAGTTTAGCTTTTTTTGATAAACATATTTATAATGTAGACTTGGTGTAGTTAAAAATTCAAATTATTTATGCACGTTATCGAATACGTGGATAGTGGGTTAGGGAGTGATATTGGTGGGGTTCAATTAATAAATTAAAATATTATTATTAAAATATTTATATCTTGCGTACAGTGCATGTAGTAGCAAGGTTGAAAATGAAACTGCTGCAATAGTTGACTTGGCATATAAAATTTGAATATTTTGATTAACTTAAATGTAATAAATTTATTAGTGCATTAACTGCTTTTTAAAAAAAATAACTTCTGATAATTAAATGACAAATTTATCTTTAAATTGACGGTAAAAAAAAAAGGAAAAAGAAAACTGTCGTATTGTTTTGTTTTAGCATATTAATAGTAGCTATATAAAATTTCTTGAAAACAGCCAACGTTTCAATAAAAAAAAATTATTCAAAATAACAAATAGTGTCATGTAATTAATAGATTATACATTTTTATATATTTGCTAGCTTAATCAAAATATGCTCAGAATTGCATCTCATGAAAACAAACATAGTTTTAATCTACAAATAATTGTAAGACATACAGAGGATCAATGTTTCTAAAGATTAGTTTGAGAACTCACTGCTTTGATATTATATTGTTCATAACCAAAAATACATATTACCTTAAAGTTTTTTTTCTTTTTTTTGGTGACCGATTAAGTTAAATATATAGCAAAAAAAATAGACCTCTGCCCAATTACAAAAGAAAGGAAGACACCTATTTCAGCAGTCAATTAGTAACAACGGATCATACAAGGGAAATATACATCATCAAAATTCAAAATATTTCCTTTAAAAAAAAAAAAAAATCAAAATATTTGAAAATGCTAGCTAATAATTATCATAATCTTTCTTGGCATCAGAATTAATCGCATATACACATGATACTTCGAGTTTTAGAAGGATACAGAGGTTTCTCCAACACGAGAGGCCGCCCCGCTTTATCAAACACATAAACTTTCTTGAGACCAAACATTCCAAACATGTCTTGATCTGGAATTCCACAATTTGGTGTGACTAGTTCCTGCAAAATTCTCTTGCAAAGAACAAAAGATGCATTGCTATTGCTCAAAGAACAGAACTTACCAGTTATGAACTTGGGTCGAAAAATCCCAAACAATCGAATCAGAAGAGCACGATGCAACGAAGAAGGTGCATTGATCATCAAATTTTCCAACACAAGTGGTTTTGGTACAACTTCAATATCAACCTCATGCTCAGGACTACCAAGCTCTCTGCCATAAATATGAATAGACACGGAGATTCTTGATAACCTAAACTTTGTCAACGACTTCTTCAAGTTTAGGAACCAAGAATTCTTATGAAAACGATTGCATGAAATTAAAATATCAAGCTGCCATTCCCTCGAACCTCCTTTGATGGAAAGTTGGGATGGCAAAACGAAACCCAAGTAATTAAACTTACGAACATTTGGAACATCAAATTTCAAGACAGGGCAACTGGAAGCAATGCTGCCAAAAACATTAATTCCAAATAATAAAACTACAGTAGATAAGTAAAACTAAAAGAAGTAGTAGTGAGATCTTACTCTGCAAACAAGACCTTCGAGCTCTCGTTCAGAAAATTCGACAAACACGTACTGCGCGTTCCCCTTGTTCAACTACTACTTTATAATGAACGGTGGGTTATCCTCTCCCTCTCTACTGAAGATAGACTCGAAAATTCAAATGAATTTGAAACGTCTATGGTATGGAGTACCGCCGAAATTATGCTTCGTTTGCATTTAAAATTTGTGCTCCCATATTAGCATTGTAGTGCAAAATTCGCCATGGATAAACCTTGAACCGAATTTGGAAAAGGATAGCCAAATGACGTCGTTTTAAGTCTTTTTCTTTGGTCCAATTTCCATACCCGCCACAGCAAAGTATCCGGATCCGAAATAATCACCCTAGTCCGACTTTATATGAACTCAACAAAAGTAACCATTATTATTACCATCCCTTACTTGACTTGATTCTATTCCCTTTCCGTTTCCCAACTTGAACCAAACGAGCACTAGCTAATTAGTGGTTTAGTGGCTTAGTGGTTTGTTATTTTATTTGAATATATTCACAAAACATTCTGTTAGAGAGTGTGGCTTAAAATCAGGAGTCTCCTGCTTGTTTGCTATCTATTCAAAAACATGTAGTTATTTTATTTTGGAGGGGGCAGAAGAGAGGCATCAAAATTATTATCACAAAAAAGATAAATCATTATTTGTGCTCCCTTTTTTGCGTCGAAAAGTTAGGGTTTATATAGGCTAAGGGATTACCAGAAAATTAGTACTTTTAACAGATCTATAATATCACTATATTCACTAGTACTATAGCGTACAAATGTTGTACTTTTGTTAATATTTTAAGTAATTACTATTCTGTTCTTCACTTTGGCAACTCCAGATTCCAGAATCAGAAATTTACACAAATTCCGAATATACAAAAAAAAAAAGTGTGACATGAAATCACAATAGATACTATCTCAAAAAAGGGTTTTGAAAACAGCCCAATTAATATATATATATATATACATGCATGAAATTTTATCTCAATTTATAAGTTTCAAGAGATTAAATAAATGGCAATCAAGATCACGAGAGAGAGAGAGACTGACCCATGTATTTGAGGAACGATCGAGATCAAGAAAACGGCATTGAGGAAGAAGAAGAGGAAGAATTCGACTCGTCGTCGTTCTTGGCAGTCGTCGTCTTCTTCTTCTTCTTATAGGGGATCCCCCTCGCTTTGGCCTGGCACTCCTTGACTTCCCTCAGCAGCCGAAGTTACACGAGGAAATTCACCGGAATCCGAAACCCTCGCACCCTTGATCACGGAAGGATTCCCTAATCTATGACATGACTCAAACTTTCCTCATGTCCACTAACCACGATGATTAGAACACAAGATCACAACAATTAGTTGCCTTCAAACATTTAATAGGATTTATTTATTTAAAACTTAGGAACATTTAATGGTAAGCTTTAAATGAAGCACCTCAAATCACTGGACTCGTCTTGGCTAGACAATGAAACATTATCTGGAAACAGAAAATTTGGCCTATATCATCAAATATACACCAGACTCATACAAACATACATATGCAAATACTCAAATCTCACCAATGCATCTATGTATCTGAGTCTATCACACATGTCATAGTAAGTGTAGTTTACCTCTCATGTGGTTCACCCAGCGCGCACTGAATGTCCTCTCAAGTGTGGATTGGGCTGTCGACTAAGGCTTCGATATATATAACTTTGTTGGGCCATCATTTAATTACCTGTCTCGTAACGGGTGATTTTATATGTGACAATTTTAATTATTGTTAATTTTGAAAATAGTGTAGAAACGTGACAATCATTCATTGATGCGATAAAAGATACACACGGAATTGTAATAGAGAATCTGAATCCGTAAAGAGCGACCCGCACACAACTTAACTAGTCCATCACGATACTTTTCTAGAAATGCCAAATCAAAATTAGAAAAAAAAATAAAAAACAAAAACAAAAAAAACTAAAATTTTTATAATAATCATAAAGAAATCTAAAAGAATTGCCAATAATTCAGTACAAATGCCCTAAAATTGTGAAAAAGAAACAATATGTTAAATTTAATTATCAGAATTTACTCATTAGATTCATTCTATTTTTGTGTGCTTTGTTTTTTTGCATAAAAATATTTGCTAGTTTGATCAAAATGCTTGGTATCAACAGATTCAACATCCCCAAGGTTTGAAGGGTGCCGCTTATTAGATTCATATATTTTTATATATTTGATATTCAAAATATGCTTACTATTGCATCTCATGAGAACAAACATAGTTTTAATCTACACATAATTGTAAGACATGCAGAAGTATCAGTGATTCTAAAGATTGGTTTGAGAACTCACTGCTTTGATATTATATTGTTCATAAGCGAAAATACATATGAGCTTAAAGTTTTTTTTCGTTTTTAATGACTAATTAAGTTAAATACCAACAAAAATAGACTGCCCAATCACAAAAGAAAGGAACACACCTATTTCAGCAGTCAATTAATAACAGATCATAGAAGGGAAACATATACATGATCAAAATATTTGAAGATGCTAATACCTCTAGAGAAATTATCATAATCTTTCTTGACATCAGAATTAATCCCATATCAATTCAAACACGATAAAATGATCGTTTCCAGGATTTTTAGAAGGATCCAGAGGTTTCTCTATCATGAGTGGCCGCCCCTCGTCATCAAACACATTCACTTTCTTGAGACCAAAACTCCCAAACATATCTTGATCTGGAATTCCGCAATTTGGAGTGACTGGCTTCTGCACAAGTCTATTGCAAAGAATAGCAAAACATGCATTGTCCTTGCTCCAAGAATAGACCATATTAGTTATGAAATTGGGTCGACAAATCCCAAACAAACGAAGCAGAAGAGCTCAACACAATGAAGAAGGTGCATTGATCATCAAATTCTCCACTAGAAGTGGTTTTGGTACAACTTCAATATCAACATCATGCTCAGGCATACCAACCTCTCCGGCATCAATATTAAGATACAGGGAGATTCTTGATAACCTAAACTTTGTCAATGACTTCTTCAAGTTTAGAAACCACGAATTCTTATGAAAATGGTCGCATGCTATAGCTATATCAAGCTCCCATTCCCTCGAACCTCCATTGATGGAGAGTTGGGATGGTAAAACAAAACCCGAGTAAGTGAACTTATGAATATTTGGAACATTAAATACATCCCTCCAAGATCCCTTCAAGACAATAAAGTGTATGGTTTCAAGTGAAGTGGTAATAATATGTATTCTTGTGAAGCCATGGCATTAATGAATAGTGAGATCCTTCAAGCAAGGAAATCTAGACGTGAAGTCAGTGAAAAACATGCTATCAACAGCCATCTTACACAGAACAAGACGGCTGAGCTTGTGAAGCTTATACAGATTCGCACGGCTCAATGTTAAGACAGAGTAGTTAGACAGTGATAATTCCTCGATCGAACCACATCACGAAATTATATCCTTAAAGCCGTCTTCGCTTGTTATCCGGATATTGTCTAAAATGAGGGATTGAAGCCTTGAACAAGTTACAAAGCTTCCATCAAAGCTGCACCTTGATAGAGATAATTTGAGGAGGGTTTGGTATCCGAGCACCTCTTTGGGCAAAGTAAAGTCATAGGAGGGAAAATCAATTTGGACATCGGTAGCTCCAATATTCATGGCGTTGACAATCAAGTCATGGGCGTTGCTGTAACAACCGCCGCAACTTAACCTGAAACGCTCAATCTTGAGACTCGAGCCTTGGTACCTTTGCACTTCTTCGCAAATTCTTCAAACACGGGCAATGATTCTCGTGGGAAGTCGCGGTAATCCAAATCGAGCACCGACAAGTTAACAAGGCGCTGTACCATGATTTGGAAAGGACACAGCTTCTTTCCCGCTTAGGTAAGATTGCACGTGCTGAATCATGGCTTCTGGCAATGGGATCTCGCAGTTGTCGCTTCCGATTCTTTTTCCCTTCCTCTCCATTTCAAGACAGGGAAACTGGAAGAAATGCTCCCAAAAACATGTTAATTCCAAATAATAAGACTATAGTACAAAAGTAAAAGCAAAAGAGCTAGTAGTGAGATCTGACTCTGCGAACAAGACCTTCGAGCTTTCGTTCAGAAATTTCGACAAACAGGTACTGTGCGTTACCCTTGTTCAGCTATTTCAACGTGATTACACCTTTTTAATCAACAGTGGATTATCCTCTCTAGACTCGAAAATTCGAACGAATTTGAAACATCAATGGTATTCCGATTATGCTTAGTATGATCAAAAGTAATCACCCGAGTCCGACATTTATAAAAATCAAAATTAGAAAAACAAAAAAGAAAAAAAAAAATCTTAATTAATAATTTATTGACTGCTATCAATTTTCAGATTATAATTCTATACAAATACATTGAAAATTATGAAAAATAAGCCTTGTGTTAAATTTAATTAACATTGAACAACTTACAAAAGCTTCCATCAAAGCTGCACTTAATTGAAAAAAATTGTGGTGATCATTGCGCACAAAGAATCCGAAATATTTTCTTCTACCTCAAAAAAAGTATATCAATTATATTCTCCGACAACAACAAACGAATATTAATTTTTTATGTTATTGTTCAATGAGTGAAGCTTATGCCTTTTTATTTTAACATTTTAACTATAATTGTATTTGTACTCCCACATGCATGCGGGAAATGATTTTTAAATATTTTATACAAAATCACTTCAAATTATATAAACAAAAAATTAAAAAACAGACAAATTTTAATGTTCAAATATGTGTTGTCATTTTAGCATAAGAATTTATATGCATAAGAATTCTTGAGTTGTAATTTATTGAGTTTATTCATATATAAGAATTGTAGGTAAAATTAATTAATGCAAATAATTTTTTTAAGTTTTTGATAATTTCTAAGTTTAATTAATAAAAATTTAATGTAGATAAATAATTTTGGAGGTAAAATTTGAAAAAGACTAATTTACTTTAATATATATCACTACAAGAATCCTATTCAAAGCCGTCGGATTCACGACAGGAAAAAAAAAAAAAAAAAAAAAAAACGTCACCGGCAGATCTCAGGCGGATCCTGAACGGGGTAGATCCCCGACGGATCTGTGGCGGATTCACAAATCCGTCGGGGATCCACCCTGTTCAGAATCCGCCTGAGATCTGCCGGTGGTGTTCATTTATTTTATTTTTTTCCGTCGCAAATTCGCCGGCTTTGAACAGGATTCTTGTAGTGTATAATAAATAAATTGGGACTATATAATCAAAATAGTACAATTACTATTACTCCCTCCGTCCCACTCGCTTGGCCTATACTTTTTGGGTACAAGATTTAAGAAAATTTGTATTAGGAGTAAAAGGTGATGATCCACCTCTTTTAATTGCAATGATTAATAATTTAAGCAAGCTATTTTTTAAAAAAGTGGATGGTCATACACTTTTAATTATATCTAATTAGGTTGTGTCTCACCAAATATAAAATGAGCCACATCAATTAAACATCCTAAAGTAAAAAAAAAATAGATGAAGTCGAATAGAACAGGAGTATTACTTTATAGTAAGGCACAGTGATCCGCACACAACTTAACCAAAGTATTGATACTTTTCTAGAGATGCAAATCAAAATTAGAAAGAAAGAAAAAAAAAAATATATATATATATATATATATATATATATAACGAAAAAATATAAATTTTATAATTTATTGACTATTATCAATTGTTAGATTTATTAATAATTATATAAAAAAAATCTTTAGAAATTGCCAATAATTCAGACAAATGCATTAAAATTATGAAACATAAACCATATGTTAAATTTATTTATTAGATTAATTTCTCTTTTTTGCATGTTTTTTCAAATAAATACATTTGCTTGTTTAATCTAAATGTTAAGAATCAACACCCAAAAAGTTTAAAGCTATATATTGTGAGTGCCAATTAACGCCTAGTGCATGGGAATTTTCAAGACATTCGAATTATGCATTTATGCTTTTGAAAGGTTAATAGGAACAAACAGATCAAGAGCACAAAATAAAATATTTAGATACACCTATGTTTTGATACACCTATATAAAATTTCTTAAAAACTGCTAACGTTTCAATAAAAATCTATTCAAAATGAGAAATAGTGCATGTAATTAACAAATTCTACTAATTAGATTCATACATTTTATATACTAAATGCTAGCTTAATCAAGATATGCTCAGAATTGCATCTCATGAAAACAAACATAGTTTTTAATCTACACATAATTGTAAGACAAACGAAAATACATATCAGCTTAAAGTTTTTGTTCTATTTTAGGTGACTAATTAAGTTAAATACCAAGAAAAATAGACTGCCCAATTACAAGACAAAGGAAAGACACCAATTTCAGCAATCAATTAGTAACTAACATGATCAAAATATTTGAAGATGCTAACATCTCTAACAGAAATTATCATAATCTTTCTTGGCATCAACATTAATCCCATATCAATTCACACGGGATAAATTGATTGTTTACCGAAGTTTCAGAAGGATCGAGAAGTTTCTCCAACATGAGAGGCTGCCCGACTTTACCAAACGCATTCACCTTCACCTTCTTGAGACCAAACTTCCCGCAAAGAGTAGAAAATGATGCCGCATTGACATCACTCCAAGACTTAAGAGTTAAGAACTTTGGTCGAAAAATTCCAAAAAATTGAACCAGGAGAGCTTCACACAGTGAAGAAGGAGCATTGATCACCAAACTCTCCACCACGAGAGGTTTTGGTAAATCTACAATATCAAACTCATACCTACCATAAAAAGTAAGAGACACGGAGATTCTTGATAACCTAAACTTTGTCAATGACTCCTTCAAGTTTAGAAACCACGAAGTCTTATGAACACAATAGCAATCTAAAAATAAATCAAGCTCCCATTCAGTCAAACCTCCTTTAATCGAAAGCTGGGATGGTGAACCGGAACCTGAGTAAGTAAACTTCCGAATATTTGGGACATCGAATTCGGCCCTCCAAGATCCCCTCGTTGTCGTTAAGTGTATGGTTTGGAGTGAAGTGGAAGCTATAGCTATTCTTGTGTAGCCATCGCAATCAACAATGGCGAGATCCTTCAAGCAAGGAAATCTAGAGGAGAAGTCGGTAAAAAACGTATCATCAACATCCATGTAAATCAGAGAGAGACGCATGAGCTTGTGAAGCTCATACAGATTCACCAGGCTCAATGTTAAACCGTCGCAGTCACACAGTGATAATTCTTGGATCAAAACGCAGCACGAAATTATATCCTTAATGCCATCACTTGCTAGCTTGAGAGAGCTTAAACTGAGGGATTGAAGCCTTGAACACCTTGCGAAGTTTCCATCAACTACGCACCCTGAAACAGATAATCTGAGGAGGGTTTGGGATCCGAGCACCTCTTTGGGCAAAGTAAAAGTCATGGGAGAAAATATAAAGTTCAATATCGGTAGCTCCAATATTGATGGCGTTGACAATCAAGTCATGGGCCCAACTGCAACCCCTGTCCATACGTATCCTGAAGCGCTCAATCTTCAGACTTAAGCCTTGGTACCTTTGGATTGTCTTCTTCGCATACTCCTCGAACAAGGGCCGTGATTCTCGTGGGAACTTGAAGTAATCCAAATCGAGCACCGGACGTGTTAACCAGGCGGAGTACCATGATTTGGAGAGTACGGTGGTTCGAGCAGCTTCTTTTCCGCACAGATAAAACTGTACGTGCTGAATCATGGCTTCCGGCAATGGGATCTCGCCGCTCTCGCTTTCGATTCTTTTGCCCTTCTTCTCCATTTCAATAGACTTCTAGAAGCAAATCAGCAAAGGCTCCCAAAAATAAGTTGCTTCCAGATTATAAATTACAGTACTTTAGTAAAAGAACAAGTGGTGAGATCTTACTTGCAAACAATATAGCTTTGACCTTTCGTTCAGAAATTTCGACAAACAGGTACCGTTCAGAAATTCGAGAGAATTTTAAAAGTTGATAGAACCGCCAATTATGCTTCATGTGCATTCATATTTTAAATGGTGCAAAATTCGCCATGGAAAAAAAACTTGGAATCGAATTTGGGTAGGGTTTTAAGTTTGATTGGCAGATATGGGAAAAAGGGAAGCTGAATGACGTCGTTTTATGTCTTTTTTGGGTGCGGAACCCACAGGACAGCAAAGGATCCGGATCCAAATTAAACACCCGAATCCACATTCTAGATACTTTCTACATACTGTATGCCAAATCAAATTTAATAAGGAAAAATAAAAGATCTATAAAAATTTCTTAAAAATTGCTAATAATTCAGTACATATGCATTAAAAGTGAAAAATACTAATATTAAAAAAAATTGATTATTAAATTTTACTTATTAGATTCATTCATTCTATTTTTACGTGATTTTTCTCACCAAAACACTAATTTGATCAAAATAAACTTACTCGCCGCATGTATTTTATATCATTTGCATTTTATACTTCTTTTTTATATCAGCTGCAATTGTAGTGTAAAATGAGGTTTTATATCGAATCTCTATTCAATATTTGTGGATTAATATTTTTAAATTAATTTGTTTTTTGTTTGGTACACTAACCAATTTTATCATTTCCATTTCATGGCTATAATTTATACAACGTTTAATTCTCAATTAACTTTTTGTTATAGATTTGATACCAAGTCTATGTTTGGTTCTATTTTTTGTGAGTAATAAGTTATCAGTTATCTTTATTTAATGCTAACTCAATCTACATTCTTCCACTTACAAATGATTTATTTCTATTATTAAATCAAATACTTATAAAAGGTAATGGTTATTGTAACTATTCCCTGGTTAAACCAAATGAGTACTAAGGGAGGATATAGTAAAACAATCATGTCTAGATCCAGATTGAAATACTTAACATTGCATATTCAAATTATGAATGAATAATTTTGTCAAATGAGATGGGAAATTTTGACTATTAATGTTTTTCGCAATGATTACTACATCTCATTGAACAAAAGTTTAAATGAATACATGATATAGAATTAAATGCGGTTTATTCTAATTCAAATGTTGTTTATCAAGTTTCTCAATTCATAATCATTATATATCGGAGTCAGTAGAATAATTTAGTGCTACCACTTACTAAATTGAACTTTATAAAACGATTATCAATTTATATCTTTTCTTTATTCTTTTAAATAATTTAGTGCTAGAATATTTGATTAACTAGGATATTTATCTACACATTAAACTAAAATGATCTTATTCTTATTATTTTTTGTGACTAATCAAGTAAAATACCAACAAAAATAGACTGCCTAATTGCAACACAAAGGAAAAGTCAATTGATAAGCATATACCACTAGAGAAGTTATGATAATCTAACTTGGCATCAGAATTAATCCGATATCAATTCATACCAAATCTTATGTTCGCTTACCGGAGTTTTAGAAAGATCTAGAGGTTTCTCCAATACGAGAGGCAGCCACTCTACACCAACCATTTCGTAGTACTTCCATATTTACTTTCTTAAGACCAAACTGCCCAAACAAATCTTGATCTGGAATTCCGCAATAGGACGGTTTCTCCATAAGTCATTGGCAAAGAGTAGCAAATGATGCATTGTCATCCCTCAAAGAACAAAACTTATGAGTTATGAACTTGGGTCGAAAAATTCCAAACAATCGAACCAGAAGAGCAAGACACAAAGAAGAAGGTGCATTGATCATCAAATCCTCCACCACAAGAGGTATCGGAAAAACTTTAATTTCAACCTCATGCTCAGGCCTACCAAGCACTCGACAATAAATATTAAGAGATGGAGATTCTTGATAACCTAAACTTTGTCAATGACTGCTTCAAGTTTAGGAACCACGAAGCCTTATGAACACGATGACAATCTATAGTTATATCAAGCTCCCATTCAGTTGAACCTCATTTGATGGAAAGTTGGGATGGTAAAAAGGAACCTATAAAGCCGGTTTAGATGATTTACATGGAAGAAATGAAGAAAGGAAAGGATGAAGAAGCGTGTTTCATAAATAATTAGTTAGTAATTGCTTTTATGTTTTTAGTTTTCTTTATTAGAATACACTTTACACGTCAGCTGAATTTCCAACTATAAATGGAACGAGGGTGCATGTAAAACAAAATTAAGGTCTTTGAATCTTTTCTGCTTTAATCAATGGAGTTTTTACTTTACCTTTCACTATCTTTCTTCAATTCGTCTCTTTCATTTCTGTTAGAACCCGAGTAAGTGAACTTACGAATATTTGGAACAACAAATTTGGTCCTCAAAAAGATCCCCTCGTTGTCATAAAGCATGTGGTTTCAAGTGAAGTGGTGACAATATGTACTCTTGTGAACGTACGGCGGTAAAGAATGCAGAGATCCTTCAAGCAAGGAAATCTAGATGCGAATCCCGTGAAAAACATGCTGTCAACATCCACCCTAGACAGAATCAGACACCTAAGCTTGGGAAGCTTATACAGATTCAAGCGGCTCAATGTTAAGCCAAAGCAGTAAGACACTGATAATTCCTCGATCAAATTGCAACACAAAGTTATGTCCTTAAAGGCGTCCATTATCTCAAGAGAGCTCAAATTAAGATATTGAAGCCTTGAACAACTTACGAAGTTTCCATCAAAGCTGCACCTTGATGCAGATAATCTGAGGAGGGTTTGGGATGCGAGCACCTCTTTGGGCAAAGTAGTGTCGTTAGGAAAATCAATTTGAACATCGGTAGCTCCAATATTGATGGCATTGACGATCAAGTCATAGGCCCAACTGCAGCCCTGCCCACACGTAGCCTGAAGCGCTCAATCTTGAGACTCAAACTTTGGTACCTTTGCATTGTCTTCTTCGCGAACTCCTCAAACACAGGCAATGATTCTAGAGGGAAGTCGCCGTAATCCAAATCAAGCACCGGACGAGTTAACCAGGCGCTGTACCATGATTTGGAAAGGATAGTGGTTCGCGCAGCTTCTTTTCCGCTCAGATAAGATTGCACGTGCTGAATCATGGCTTCTGGCAATGGGATCTCGCCATTCCCACTTTCGATTCTTTTGCCCTTCCTCTCCATTTCAAGACAAGGCAACTGGAAGCAATACTCCCAAAAACATGTTAATTCCAAATAATAAAACTACAGTGCATAAGTAAAAGTAAAAGAAGCAGTAGTGAGATTTTACTCTGCAAACAAGACCTTCGAGCTCTCGTTCAGAAATTTCAACAAATAGGTACTGTGCGTTATCCTTGTTCAGCTATTTCAACGAGATTACTCCTTTTTAATCAACAGTTGGTACTCTCTCTCTCTCTCTATACTGAAGAAAGACTTGAAAATTCGAAAGAATTTGAAACGTCGATGGTATGGGGGTACCGCGCATTATAGCATTAAGTGCAAAATTTGCCATGGCAAAAATCTGGTATCGAAATTGGGTAGGGACAGCCAAGTGACGTCGTTTTAACTCTTATTTTGGTCCAATACCCATACCCGCCACAGCAAAGGATTCGGATCCAAAATAATCACTCGAATCCGACTTTGTCTTAACTAAAAATTTGAGTTTTCCTAAAGACAATAAGTTTCCGTTTCATTTCTTTTTTCTTAGGAAATTTGTAATTAGGGTTAGATTGTGCCCGTCGACTGAATTCATGCCAAATCAAAATTAGGAAAAACGCCCTTTCAAAAATAAAAAATTAGGAAAAACGGAAACAAATCAAAACTTATAATTTACTGACTATTATAGATTTTCAGATTTATTAATAATCATAAAAAAATTCAGTACAAATTAGGAAAAACGGAAACAAATCAAAACTTTTAGTACTAATTTACTGACTATTAATGCTTTCCGGTGAATTTTTTTTATCTGAACCATTAAGAATTTTCTGTTTATTTTATTTTCTTTAGAAGATGGAATTGTCAATGTTCAGAAAAGTGACTATATATGTTTCTATGGCATATTCCTATTGGAGACAGTCCTAAAATTCACTCACCACAATATTATTACACGTGTCTATTTTTATCGCCAAACTCAAACCCGGTTCTTGACCGAATCGAATTACCAATTTCGTCCGAAACCGGTCTTCACATAATGTCCATTAGTACCGTGAGATTGTATAAAATAAAAACAAAAATTAACAAAGCTGAGTTGGCCTCCATATTTTTCGAATAGCACACCATAGTTTTGAATCTAAAATAATTTAATTGTCCCCGTCTTCTTCCTCACCCCACCAGCACCACACACGCACGAGATCTCATCTACCTCTCTCCCGTCTGCGACTTCTTTCTCATCTTCTCTTGCCGCCGTCACCGATTACCGACACCATTGCCTCGATGTTGCTACCTCTCCCTCTCTGATTTCCTTTTAGAATCAGAATAATAAAATTTTCCCCTTCTTCCCCTCCAACAGCTATCGTCGCCGCCGCCTCCATGCTAGCACTGTTGCAGCGCCGTCGTCAACCTCAACCCCGTGCCGCCACTGGGGCGGACCTACTAGGGAGCTAGTGTGAGCCGAAGCCCCCATAGTGGTCGTTGGAATTCAAGTGTATTGTGTATAATTGCCGGCCGAACAAACCTCCTTTGCGGCACATAGCGTCCTGCAATTAATGTGCTGAAAAAAAAAAAAAAAAAAAACGACGACATTGATTTTCATAATGAAATGAATAAATGTATTGGGTCCCTTCAATTAGTTGGTGGTGGGTCCCTTTAATTTTTTTTATTTTTTTTATAATTTCTTCTTATTCTTTTCCACTTAATTCAATATTCCTTTTTCCCAATGGTGGAGTTCTTTTTTCTTTCTTTTTTTCTCTTTTTTTTTTTTAAACTTTAGTAAGTAGTGATTCCAAATTAAAGTGAAGAAGAAGTGGAATAAGTGGAACTTAGCGACCGCACATTTCCAACAAAAGTTGGCTACAAATTATTATTATTATTATTATGATTAAAGTAAAATCAGGCCCGTTAGCCACTTGTCGGAATCGAATCGGTTATGATCCTCGTATAATTAGCGAAACGTGAAGTACTCTAGTTTAAGAATAATTCCAAGCCCACTAAATTAAAATCAAGCCCATTTCTCGAAAAAATATGTCCAGACCCACTAACGTAAAATCAGGCCCATTAGATACTAGTCGGGATCAAATCAGTTGTGATTCTCATATAATTTAGTGAAACGTGAAGTACACTAGTCGATGAGTGGAGCCTGAATTAGTGGATTGGTGATTCGATTAATGCAATGCTCTTGATTAGTCACTAATCAAGATCGAAGATGTTGCGATCCTTGTATAATTAGTGAAATGTGAAGTATACTAGTTGAAGAGTCGAGCCCGGATTAATGGATCGGTGATTCGATTAATGGAATTCTCTTAATTAGTCACCAATTGGGATCGAATCGGTTGCGATCCTTGTATAATTAGTGAAACATAAAGTATACTAGTCGAAGAGTCGAGTCCGGATTAGTTGATTGGTGATTCGATTAATGGAATTCTCTTTGATTATTTCCTTAAAACTTGTAATCTTTGGTTTCCTCAATACTACCTCCATCTCAACTAATTATGAACATTTACTGTAAATTCAAAAACCAAGAGAGTGGAGAATATATGGCTGTAATTAATTCTGAGGAGAGAGAGTTAATTGTAGCTAAGTATTCTTTGTCATTTTAGCAAATATGTCTAATTGTTGAGACAGACCAAAACGGAATACGTCCCTAATTAGTTGAGATTGAGGTAGTAGAAGTTACAATATATTTTTTTAATATAAGTTATTTTTTTTATCAATTTCATCTTAAAATGACGATACTATTAAGTTCATGCATATATATGAGCACAATCTCCTTGTATCATATGTGTTAAAATTTGAATTAATAAGCTAATAGGCTCAGCGGGCGCTGAAGTTAAAGCGGCCGCTCACTAATATGTTAGCTTAACAAACTCAAATTCACTCAACGGTCGCTTACTCACCGCGGTCGTTGTCTGCGGAGAAAATGAATAAGACGCAATTGAGAATATACGTCTTCTTGGCTGCCACAATTCATGACCCGGCCTCCACGCCGGAGAACGTGAGGACATACAATGCACGACTGATCTCATGCGCGCAGTCCAGCAAGGGGACGCCGATGAAGCCCAACGAGAGTGTAGAAATCTTCGTGTGCGCTCTGTTCAACGAGAACAAGAAGGAAGGCATCGAGAGCGAGAGGAACTTCGGGATCTTCGACTCCGACGGTTCGAAGGTGTATGATGTGGACTTGAGCTGTGAGTTCTGCTCGAAGCTGGAGCTCGGCGGGGAGAAGACGACGACGAATCGGGGCCGTCGGTGTGGTGTGTGGCGAAACCCCACGCGGAGGAGAAGGTGATGGAAGGAGTGTTGAATTTCTGCTGCTGCGGAGGAGGAATAGATATAGATTGTAAGGATATTATTGAAAATGGTGATTGCTATGCAAATGATAGATTGCATGCACATGCATCTTACGCCATGAATGCTTACTATACCAGATGCATCTTAGGCCTTGTTAAGGATACTACAAGAAAACACACGGAATCAGCGACCGCCCCACATCTACAATCGCTGGCCATCAAAATTACATTAATACACGAGTTCATATAATCCATTATATCAAGTTCACACACGAAGTTCAAATAATCCATTACAAGGATGATAAATTATTACTAGAAGCAGCTTTATTTATTTTGAATCTCTCCCCTTCATTTAACATGAAATTAATTTCGGTTGGAATATTTAAAGAATTGGAGTTAAAATATCATAATCGAGTTCATCGGTTGATTTTCCCGAATAATTAGCGAAGGTGGAAGGAAAATATAAATAGAATCGATGGTGGATTAATGTTATTGTTTTAGTCGATTAGTCACTAATCGGGTTCAATCGCTCGCTTTTCCCGAATAGTTAACGAAGGGGGAGGAAAATATTCGTAGAATCGACCGTGGATTAATGGATTAGTGATTAACAACATTCAATTTTAGTAGATTAATCATTACAATCGGTCAATTTTCCCAAATAATTAGCGAAGAAGGAAAGAAAATATTAGTAGAATAATAATAATAATAATAATAATAATAATAATAATAATAATAATAATAATAATAATAATAATAATAATAATTTGATGGCCAACGATTGTTGGATATGTGCGGTCGCTGAGCTCCACTTGTTCCACTTCTTCTTCACTTCAATTTTGAATTACTAATTAGTAGTACTAATTACTAAAGGAAAAAGAAAAAGAAAAAAAAAAAAGAAAAAGAAGAAGAACTCCACTTGGGAAGGAATATTGAGTTAAGTGGAAAAGAATAAGAAGAAATTATAAAAAAATTGAAGGGACCCACCACCAATTAATTGACTCAGAATATTTAAAATTACCCCTTTAAAAATTATTATGTAAAAATTACCCTTTTAAATGAAGTAATGTAAAAACTACCCTTTCAATTATTTTAATGTGTTATGGGTCCCACATTTTATGTTTAAAAACTACCACCACAATTCAATTATGGGTGAATGATGAATGTGAGAGGTGACGGCTCACAATTTTTTTTTTCTTCTTGTTATAATTACCATTATGAACAGTATTACTATTAAATTTATTGCTTTATGCATGCATGCGTGAATGGGCACGATTTGACTGTTTTTTTGGTACAAATAATTCATCTCTGATATCACAGACGAAACAGTATTGGTATCCTATGCCAACCACACCGAAAACTGAATATATACAACAACTCATACAACGCAAAATTGCAAATAGAATTCAGAAAAAAAAAAAAAAAAGACCAATTCACCAAAAAATTGTTCTGAGAAGAAGTAAACAAAGTTGAGCTGAGGAAGAGGAAGAAGAGGAAGAGGAAGTAAACCACATTGCTTCATCGCGTTTCCGAATTATCCAACAATATAGGTAATCGTTTAATATCGAATTTAATTGAATTTTCATAACATGTCGTATTTATGAAAATGAAATTATATGTCTAGGAATCAGTATATAGAATTATTTTGAAAATTAATTGATTATTATTTTGATTTATTTTGAAAATTAATTCCCTTATGTGATTTAATTCAAAATTATTAGAAATTTGTAGTGTTTGTAACTTTAAAATATATATTTAGGTTAAGGAAAATAAAAGAAAATTTTGGGCATAGCCGGCCGGTCAATCGGACGCCGGAAAACCGCCGTCCGGTCACGTATTCCGGTCGCCGGAAAAATCAGTTTTCCGGCCACGGGATGGACCGGCCGGCTATGCCCAAAAATTTCTCTTTTTTTTCTAAGTATGGATAATTAATCACATGTATTTTGTAATTTTAGTATTTCGTTTATTAATTTTTGTTTGAAATTAATTGATTATTATTTTGTTTAAATTAATTCCCTTATGTGATTTAATTCGAAATTATTATAAATTTGTAGTTTTTGTAACTTTAAAATTTACATTTATGTTGAGGAAAATAAAAGAAAATTTTGGGCATAGCCGGCCGTTCAATCGGACGCCGTAAAACCGCCGTCCGGTCACGTATTCCGGTCGCCGGAGAAATCACTTTTCCGGCCACGGGATGGACCGGCCGGCTATGCCCAAAAATTTCTCTTTTTTTTCTAAGTATGGATAATTAATCATATGTAATTTTTAATTTTAGTATTTCGTTTATTAATTTTTGTTTGAAATTAATTGATTATTATTTTGTTTAAATTAATTCCCTTATGTGATTTAATTCGAAATTATTATAAATTTGTAGTTTTTGTAACTTTAAAATTTATATTTATGTTGAGGAAAATAAAAGAAAATTTTGGGCATAGCCAGCCGGTCAATCGGATGCCGGGAAACCGCCGTCCGGTCACGTATTCCGGTCGCCGGAAAAATCACTTTTTCGGTCACGGGATGGACCGGCCGGCTATGCCCAAAAATTTCTCTTTTTTTTCTTAGTATGGATAATTAATCACATGTATTTTGTAATTTTATTATTTCGTTTATTAATTTTTGTTCGAAATTAATTGATTATTATTTTGTTTAAATTAATTCTCTTATGTGATGGATTAAATCAGTATATACATGTGATGTTCCTAACGGAAATAGTATATATTTATGTGTTTAATTTATTGATTTTATATTTATTTGTAATTTTTATTAATTAAGTTGTAATTATTTGACTACAGATGGCTGAGATCTACGTCAATGTTAAATACGGGGGTATCTGAGATGATTCTAGTTATCAAGACGGCGATGAGGTCAATATCCCATTATCAGTATCTTATGGGATAATAATTTACAACTTGAGATACCTCATATCTCATTATTGCAACCCGGCGGGCTCCGATTTCGATCTTTTTTATATAAGGAAGAGCAACCGCGGACGTAATGCGATTTCACGTTTGACGAGTGACAATACATTACAAGAATTATGCAATGGTTTTATACCAACAATATTCGTGAAGACGAAAGACGGAGCATCCTCTTCACATGCCGGGGCATCATCTGCATACGTCGAGACATCCTCTCCATGTGTCCGTACATTCGATCAGTCGCAGGCGTACGGTGGGTCAAATGATTTTTTCAGCCAGGGCACCGACGATTGGCGGGCATACTTGGATGAAGTCGGGAGGGCTGTTGCTTCTAGCAACTGGGTAGGGGATGAGTTTCTCGGCCAAAGCAACAACGTCCCAGAAATAGGTAACATTCCAGACCTCAATGAAGAGGTCGAGCACGATGAAGAGCAAATACATGACAAAGATTACGTCCCGGAACCTGAACAGGACTCGGAGACCTCGGAGAGCGAGGGCGAGACCAATCTATACCATGAAGGTAGGCAGCTGAACAGGGCTTTATTCGCGGAGTGGACCGCTTGGATACAGGAGGAAGGGGGTATGCAGAAACTCCTTGGGATGATGTTCCCAAATCCTGGTCAGGGTGAAGAGGAGTATGATTCGGACACAGAGCACATGAGTAATTGGCTTGTCCCGATAGTCCCTGCCCGGCCCCGTGATTCACTAGTGTATCACGATGATCTCTTGAATGTTGATGAGCTGTCGAGGACCTCAGTTTTCTTCTCCAAGGATGAAATCTGGATCGCAGTGGGTTTATGGCATTTGAACAGGAGGAAAGAATACTATGTCGCTAAATCAGATAAGATAAGAATGGTCATGGTATGCAAATTATCCAGAGATTGCCCCTTCAGACTTTATCTCACTAGCGAAGGCGGGCCTTGGACTGTTAACATATTTGACGAGGAGCACACATGCGATGAGGTAGGTCTAACAGATACCACTCATGTAAGGAAGATCCACGCGTTGGTGATCGGTTCAATTTTTGCGAAAAGATTGCTCCGTGATGCGGAAATAATAAAGCCCCGTATTATTCAGAACGAGCTCAAATCCGAGTTCGGCATCGATGCTAACTACGATGTGTGCTTGAAGGGACGGAATGCCGCCATCGAGATGGTATACGGCAAACACAAGGATTCCTTCAACGATTTGCTCAGTTACCTTTACATGCTGAGGCTCACTAATCCGGAGACGATCACCCAGCACGAGATTAGCCAGGATGGCCGGTTCAAACAAGTCTTCGTTGCTCTAGGCACTACGCGTTTTGCTTGGCGAAATGGATATATTCGTCCAGTCATTGTTGTTGATGGCACGCATCTCAAGGGGAAGGCCCACGGGCTAATGTTTGTAGCTGTGGCGAAGGATGCGAACGAGCAACTATTCCCACTGGCGTACGGAATAGGGCCGACTGAGGATAACGAATCATGGACTTGGTTCATGGCATGCCTCCGAGAAGCATATGGTCCATGTCCGGGTACATTGTTCGTCTCCGATCAACACGCGTCTATCATACATGCTGTCCGAGAGATCTTTCCCGCAGCTAAGCATGGGTTCTGTTACTTCCATCTTGCCAAAAATCTCGCCCACTACGGCAAAAATGTAGGCAACCAGCTCCAACATGCCGCGTATACGTACGACGACCATGATTTCCAGACCTACCTTCAGGGGATCCGGCGCACTAGCAGACTCGCTTACAACAGGTTGATAGATGTTGGAGTAACAAGGTGGTCCCGATCGCAGTGCGAGGCAAGACGATTCAGCAACATGACGTCCAACGCAGCAGAATCTTTTAACAATAGCCTCCTATGGGCGAGACGTCTGCCGGTTGTTGCTTGTCTAGATGCTGTAAGGCTCATCATTGAAGAATGGTTCACTGAGCGACGTGAAAAGTGCAAGAATGATACTCACCCGATCACAGAAGAGGCTCGGAGAAAAATGGCAGTGCAATTGGAATACGCAAACACCTACAAGGCTACAAGGATTGTCAATACTCTTCACTATAAAGTGAAGACGTCTAACCGGGAAGTGATGGTTGACCTGCAGCAACACGTGTGTCAATGCAGGCGGTGGGAGTTTGATTGTCTCCCCTGTGCTCACGCGATGGCAGCAATCAAGTAATGAAATTCACATCGCATTATTTTAATGCAATATATTTAAGTACAGAATTAATATTTTAACCCTTTTTTTTTTACTAATTGCAGGAAGAATAGAGAGAACGTGGTGGATTATGTCTCGATATTCTATAGACGAGCCTCGTACGAGGCTTGTTTCAGCGTCCCAATTCGAAGTGTACCGAAAAAACATCTGTGGACAGTGCCGCGGTCCATCAAGGACGTTGACGTCCAACCACCAATCCCGAGACGTCTACCTGGGAGGCCAAAAGAAAGAAGAATCAGAGGCAGACTTGAACGAGGCAGCCGTCGAGGTCGTAGACCTCGTAGATGTCTGCACTGCGACGCTCCTGATCATACCGGCCCTAACTGCCCAAATATATCTGATTAGCATATATCAATAATTTAGTTTAAATGGTTTTTTTTTGTGCAATCCTTAGTGTTTACTTTTCCCTAGTTTTAAATTATATTAATCAAGTCAAAACCTGTCTCATCAAATTAAATTAAATTAAATTAAAATAAATTACCAAAATTAATTACATTATATTAGATGAAATTAACGGCTAATATAGTTTATTGTCTTACATTACATTAAATCAAATGAAATCAAATTAAATTACATCGAATCAAATTGAATCAAATCAAATTAAATTAAATTAAATTAGTAATTCGCGGGTAATATATTAAATTAAATTAAACTGTAATTCGAAAAAGAACCCAATTCATATCGTACCAAAGAATTTAGATTACAACTACGTGCGGTGACTGAAGATCCTGCACGCAACAATCTTTCTATACAAGGCTAACATATCGTCCACATTAGTTACATCAGGGCATCCACTAATCTAGCGCTCGATATTCATTATGGCGATTGGACCGTTGCTGTTTTCCAGACAACTTGTAATGACTTGATCCCTCGGAGCAAATTCAAACGCAAAGGACTGTGGCTTATCCCGCCAACCATGAATATTCGAGGCCCAATAAAGCCCACCAACTAACCAAAGTGGCAAAAAGAATCTCAATGGCTCCAATTCGTCCAGAACATATCCCTGCTCTTGGACGTTGAGATCCCAATACCCCGGATCCACAACAATGACTTTTTTCTGATCCGGGAGGACAAAACAAACAACATATCGGTTGCCACGTTCAATAACCCATGGAATGACAATCTACATAGTGATGGAAACAACGTAATTAATATAAGTTGACATTTTTTAAGTATTTAATAACCACATGATAACTAAATTAACTCATAATGAAATATCCGGAGATTTGCTTCTAAGACATACCGATCTTGCAGACCACCAGTTAGGAGAATCAATTCATCTGTACGTACCCAATACTAATCCAATCAATTGAGGGTTCGGTTTCCAGTGGGTTCGCATGTAATTCGCAATGTGAAGACCATGATGGGGGTTACTCATCTCTTCTGCGGAAGTACCAAAGACCTCTCGTGCCTCTGCAAACAAGGTCTGCCGGTCCGCTTTAAGATCCAACTACATTCATGAACAATGATTACATATTAGTATAAATAAGCAGCGAAAGTAGAGAGGCAGTTAAATATATCAAATGAAATATAAAATTCAAAATATTACGATGACGAATGTAGGGCATATGACCAATCCTCCGTCCCGCCATTGAGGATAAACATCGGTCCCACTTTTAATTTTCTGACGCAAGGTCATTAGGGCAAGGTCGAAAGTCTGCGCAGTGAACACATAAGTGTTAGAACCACTAGTGCGACAATTAAATTAAAATTTAATTGAACAATTCAATTAAGGCTCAATTTTGCGTACGAAGATATCCCACTGCCCCTTCTTGTCTAACATCTGAGCGAAATGTGCAACAGTCCAATCTTCTGATGCTTCAGGAAGGCTGACTGCCAGTCCTTCTGTCCGGGCAGCAAGAAATGTCGTCCAATCATTCACCACGTCCTGAGGGGGCATAGCCGGCATTGTGGGCGGCAAATATGTACTTCTACTCCCTGAAGCGCCTGAAGCACCCCTCCTCCTTTGCTTTGACTTTTTAGGAGGGGCTTTCTTCCTCTCTGATCCACTAGTCCTCGATGTAGTAGACTACATGAGATGTGAGGAAATTTTAATATACTAATACGGTAATCCAAAGTATACGATGTTAGAGTATAATTTAGCAATAGATATAGATTGCAATGAAATCAGATATTCACATCAATTTTGAAAAAAATACCTGCCCAAGCTCCACCGACGAAGCACGTCTCGGCTGTTCACGAATCGTAATGTTCGGGTGAGTGGCAGTCGAGGTTGTCGGGATTGGAGTCAAAAAAACAGGCGTGCTGGACCAGAACTCCGGCATAGAGTTTCTCGGCGGTTCATGTGCATCTTCAGGAATCGGTACATAACCCTGCCCGAACGGCAGAATGAAGGTGGAAAGGGGCCCGCTGGTAGTCATCGGCAAGAATGGAGTGTCCTGTACGATAAATGAATATTCGAATAAGCATGCACGGAACACGAAATTCAATGAAACTAAATATGTAAGAAAGACGACACTCTAATTTATTATACCTGCTCCAAAACTGAAGTGAATGCCGAATGGTCTACAGTGATAGGGTTATCGCCAATGTAAGGGTCAGTGAAGGCACCCGTGTAGAGAGGGAGAGAGGTGTCTGCTCGAGCAGCTACAGCCTCGAGGGGCCCGGTCGCTTCAGGGCTCGTCGAAACAGCAGTGGCTGCATAATCCGATGCCCGTGCTGAGAAAACGTTGAGGGGCGGGCTCGAACGTCGGGGCGAGTGAACTGGAATGGACATAGAGGAAGTCCCGCAGCTCACGATGTCAATGCCCTTCGTGATTCCCTTACCGAGCCACTTCTTTACCTTCGTCAAGAGGTTTTTTTCCCTTCCTTCATACTCTTGCCTCATTGTCTGCATAATGCGCTCGTTTTCGCGACGAGTGACGTCCTCTACAATACTGACCAAGTCCTCCCTAGACATTCCGGGAAGAGAATGCTCCTGTCCACCACTCCTGCTTTGAGAACCACGTTGCTGCCGGGATGAAGATGTACCTTCCTCAGCTAGATTCCCGGCAAATTTCTTAGACCGGGAACTCTATCTACGTTGACTTCCCTCATAGGAATCTACAACGGCATGCTGGGACCTGGGATCAGCTCGATGTATACAAGGGCGTTCGTCCACAATGTATGAAGTCTTTGGCACGTGAAACTTCACCAGTAAGGCCCCCGGTTCATGTACCGATTGGTAGTAACTTTCTTCAATCTCCTGATCTTCCGGCTCAATCCTAGTAATACCTTCTTCCGGATCATCGAACGGCGCGTACAACTCTGCCTCGGACACGCCGGTGAAAGTATTGCGGAATCTCCATCTCAGACACCTCGGGACGTCCGTCGTGGAAGCCCTCTCCGCAAATTGCTCACCGAACCCTGGCATCACCTCGTAAGCCCAGATCATAAGTGCCCATACCGGCCCATAAATGTGATACTTCCTAGACCTCGCCTGAAACGTCCTCAAGTAGTACTGCAAGGTCTTGTAGGAGTACGCACCCCAAGGAAAAGAATTGAACTCATCAGTGTCGTCGATCAACTCCCACAACCACTGGTGGGGTGGAGCCTGCCCGTCATGACCGAGGATAAAATAATTGGCCATCAATAAGTTTGCCAACTTCAATCGAAGTTGCCCGTCTGGATCATTCTCAGACGTGAGTGTTCCCAACTGGGAGTGCAACAGTGCCGCCTTCTGACCATGGCCGCCACAGACGTCTTGAAAAAAACGGGATGTCCTTGGCTCCCTCTGAATCCTGGGATCAAAATCAGTAGGGCCAAATCTCAACCCCGTGATCAGAGCGTGGTCCTGAACGGTGTACTCTACGTACTGGCCCCTAATGTGGAACTAAATTCCCACCTCCGTCACGACAGCTCGAGATAACACGGAGTGGAGCAGGGGTTTACTGTTCTGCCCCGGCTCCCAATCGAGCAAATGTCCGAAAGGTCCCAACTGAAACTCATCGACCAATTCACCACCTCGATATGTCTCGCTCAGTGCCAACTTTATATCTTCCAAGATTTTAACCCTATAATAGTTGCCGACATCAAATCTCCGGTTGATCAAACTGCTTCTACGGTACCATGGCGCAGGAGAATCCTGTAAAAAAAAATTAAATTAACCAACCGATTATTTACATAATTAATTAATTTAAATAAAATAATAATCAATTATTTTCAAAAAAAATTAATTAACGACTTAATAAAATTACAAAAAACATGTGATTAATTATACATACTAAGAAAAAATAGAGAAATTTTCGGGCATAGCCGGCCGGTCATTCGGATAGCCGGAAAGTGCTTTTTCCGGCGACCGGAATATACGACCGGACGGCGGTTTTCCGGCGTCCGATTGACCGGCCGACTATGCCCAAAATTGTCTTTTTTTTTTCTCAACCTAAATATGAATTTTAACATTACAAACACTACGCATTTCTAATAAATTCGAATTAAATCACAAAAGGGAATTAATTTAAATAAAATAATAATCAATTATTTTCAAAAAAATTAATTAACGACTTAATAAAATTACAAAAAACATGTGATTAATTATACATACTAAGTAAAAGTAGGAAAATTTTCGGGCATAGCCGGCCGGTCATTCGGATAGCCGGAAAAGTGCTTTTTTCCGGCGACCGGAATATACGACCGGACGCCGGTTTTCCGGCGTCCGATTGACCGGCCGACTATGCCCAAAATTTTCTTTTTTTTTTCTCAACCTAAATATAAATTTTAACATTACAAACACTACACATTTCTAATAAATTCAAATTAAATCACAAAAGGGAATTAATTTAAATAAAATAATAATTAATTATTTTCAAAAAAAATTAATTAACGACTTAATAAAATTATAAAAAACATGTGATTAGTTATACATACTAAGAAAAAATAGAGAAATTTTCGGGCATAGCCGGCCGGTCATTCGGATAGCCGGAAAAGTGTTTTTTTCCGGCGACCGGAATATACGACCGGACGCGGTTTTCCGGCGTCCGATTGACCGGCCGACTATGCCTAAAATTTTCTTTTTTTTTCTCAACCTAAATATAAATTTTAACATTACAAACACTACTCATTTCTAATAAATTCGAATTAAATCACAAAAGGGAATTAATTTAAATAAAATAATAATCAATTATTTTCAAAAAAAATTAATTAACGACTTAATAAAATTACAAAAAACATGTGATTAATTATACATACTAAGAAAAAATAGAAAAATTTTCGGGCATAGCCGGCCGGTCATTTGGATAGCCGGAAAAGTGCTTTTTCCGGCGACCGGAATATACGACCGGACGGCGGTTTTCCAGCGTCCGAATGACCGGCCGACTATGCCCAAATTTTTTTTTTTTTTTCTCAACCTAAATATAAATTTTAACATTACAAACACTACACATTTCTAATAAATTCGAATTAAATCACATAAGGGAATTAATTTAAACAAAATAATAATCAATTAATTTCAAACAAAAATCAATAAACGAATTAATTTCTAATTAAATCATAACAAGTAATACAATTTAAATTCATAACAAAAAATTAATACTACATTCGCCGGAAAACATACCGATATTCGTCGTGGTATTACTTCGACGGAGATTCCCGATTCGTTTTCCGGCAAGACAAAGTGGTCATTTTCGATTACGTATTGTGATCCCATTACTCCGGTGAGGTTGTATACTTGAGGGCAGCCGGAGTTGTTAGTTGCTCGTTATTCGGCTCGGTTGGGAGAGTAGGGAGAAGAGAGTGCCGGTGGAGAGTGTTATGTCGGGTGGAGAGGATTTCTTGAGGGAAGCCGGTGGAGAGAGTATTATTTGAGATTATAGTTTTTTTAGATATTAAAGAGAGTAGAAAGAGTAGTATGGGTAGGGTTGGGGTTTGGGTTTCTTTGCATGCATACCCTTATAAAGGAATAAGACATAGATGATGTTGCATGGGGTGGGGCGGTGCTTCGACATTTACTAGGTGGGGGTTTTTGTTTGGTTTTGTTTGTTTGATAATTATAATAGAATAAGAATCAATTCCCTTATCATAAGAAAACAAAAAAAAAAGGCTTTTGACCGGCACATTTTCAGAGGGAGCCGACAGCTCCAATTTTAATAAGTCATGTGGGCCCATAAAAATCAAGTATTTTATTGCTTAAGGGTAATTTTACCAATATTGAATTTATAAGGGTACTTTTACAATTAATGTATATTTTGGGGCATAAAAACCGAAGCGCCCTTAATTGAAGGGACACAATACATTTATTCATTTCATTATTAAAATCAATGTCGTCTTCTTCAGCACATAGATTGCATGAGGCTATGTGCGGCAAAGGAGGGTTGTTTGGCCGGCAATTATACACAATACAATTGAATTCCGGCAACCAGATGGGGGTTTCGGCCCATGCTAGCCCCCTAGTAGGTCCGCCCCTGTGTGGTGGCACGGGGTCGAGGTTGACGACGGCGCTGCAACAGCGCTGGCATGGAGGCGGCGGCGGCGGCAACTGTTGGAGGGGAATAAGGGGAAAAGTTATTATTTTGATTCTAAAAGGAAATCAGAGAGGGAGGGGGAGGAGCGCCCTCTGAGGCAGCAACATCGAGGTGATAGTGTGGTAATTGTCGGCGGCGGCAAGAGAAGATGAGGATGAAGTCGCAGACGGGAGAGAGAGAGAGATGAGATCTCGCGCGCGCGCGTGTGGTGTCAGTGAATGCGAAACTTGTTCAAATGGGGTGAGGAAGAAGATGGAAACTAAGTTGGGATATTTAACGTCCTACTTAATTTTAGTCAATCTAACGGTGTTAACGGAGGTTAGTGAGAATCGGGATCCAAGAAAACCGATAAAAATGAGTTGGTCAAGAACCGAGTTTGAGTTTGGCAATAAAAACTGCCACATGTAATAATATTGTGGTGGGTGAATTTTAGGACTATCTCGGCATAGAGGCTTCCATATTTCTATGAAGGTGGCCAGAAACGTAGTTTTATTATCCTAAATGACTATTTTAATAATATATATGTCCTTATCAGAATCTTTTATTTGATTGATACTCTTTTTCGCACAAAAAATATTTGCTAGTTTGATCAATATGGAGGCCCAAGGCAACATAGAAAATAAAGGCCCTCAATTTTTTAAGAACAATTAAAAATAAATTTAAAAAAAAGCCTTGTAAGAACAATGCATATCTTGGTCTGACAATATGGAGGCCCAAGTCAACATAGAAAATAAAGGCCCTCAATTATTTTAAAAATTAAAAATAAATTGATAATATATTTATTTTATTTTAAAGAACACATATTTATTTATTTTTTAACAAAAATTCAAAAAGAAAAATAAAGAAAGAGAGATAAAAATAAAAATAAAAACAGAAGCCATAAGGTAATATTAAATTTTAAGGGCCTTTAGTTTTTCTTATGTTAATGATGATGGGCTTTTTTCTTTTCTAAGTTTGGGCCTCTTTTGACATGACTAAAAGAAAAAATAATAAAATTAAATATGAAAGTAAAAGTGTACAACTATAGAATTGAAAAAATAAATTTGGGAACCTTTTTTGGTCTAGGCTCCGGTGCACCCCTCGCTTAGGCAAAACCGGGCTTAAGGTAATTTAAGGGTAATTCTATTCATATCCCCCTTTTACTCCACGTAGCCCTCATAATTTATAATTTAAAAATTAATAAAAACCTTAATGGATGTACTATTTTACCCCTTAGCCCCCATCCCTACTTTTGTCATATAGAATCGTGTTCTATAATTCTTCAATTTATTGTTTGGACTGTTGAAAGCAGTTTTGTTAAGAGAGAGAGATACAAAATATGACTATAAACTAGTGCAATATGATGGTCTGTAGTCTGTAGTCTGTAGTTGGGATTGTTTTCTAGAATTTCTTAGCATTTTCTAGGGAATAAATCCAAAGGACAATTACACATTATATGTGAAAACATTATTGATTAATTGAGATTATATATAAGGTAAGATATACCTTAATATAAAGGGTACAACAGCAAGTTACACATCTGATATATAAGGTAGATATACCTGAATATAAAGGGGAGCAACCACGTATGAGGCCTTTTAGGAAGGAGCCCAAGAATAAAAAAAAACCGTGCGGGCTTAGCTCAAAGCGGACAATATCATACTAGTGTGGTTCGGTGGCCTGTCTGGCAATCCTAACAATAATTAATCATATATTTATTTTATTAAAAAGAACGCATGTTTATGAGCTTAACAAATATTCATAAATAAATTATTAAAAAAAATTAAAAAAAAGAAGAAAAATCCATAAAGTAAACTAAATTTTATGGGCCTTTTGTTTGTTTATGTAAAATAAATCAAATTCAAATACGATGATGGGTTTTTTTTTCTTTTCATGTAAGTTTGGGCCTCTTTTAACATGAAATGAAAGTAAAAGTGTAAAATTATAGAATCGGGACTGATCTTTGATGGACAATATAAGGGTAATTCTATTCATATCCACCCTTTTACTCCGCATACCCCTAGGTTGTAAACGAATCGAACCGAAGCGAATAACACTCGATTTGGATTTGTTAAGGTGTTTGAAGATTCAAATTCGATTTTTTTTATTTTAAATATTATGTTTGATTCGTATTCGATTCGAAAAGTCGATTTGGATTCAATATTTAAGAAATAAATTCCTAATTGGGCTTAAAAATTAATATCTTATATATATATATATATATATATATATTATAAAATAATATTATATATAATAGGGAAGAGTTCACATGCAAATAAATCCTAGTGTGAGAAGTGCGAATTATGCTTGAAGCTATACAAAATCATGCTTACAACTATACAGAATCATGCTTATGGTACAAAATTATGTTTATGGCTTATTTTATGCTTCTAAGCACAAAATGCACCATAAGCATGATTTTGTATAGTTTTAAGCATGATTTTGTATAGCTTTAAGCATAATTCGCACTTCTCACACTAGGACTTAAATCTACATGAACCAAACTCATATATAATATATTTATATTTTATCGAATATTTACAAATATCGAATCGAATATCATAAACTTTTATTTGTATTTGAATAATAATCGAATCATAAAAGATATTTGTTTTTAAATTCGAATTGTAAAATATCGAATACAAATCAGGCTAATCGAATATGAATAGTCGAATACCTAATATCGAATCAAATAAGCCCCCCTAATTTAAAAATTAATAAAAATCTTAAGGGATGTACTATTTTACCCCTTAGCTCCCCACCCCAACTTTTGTCTCGTTTGTCTTTTAGAATTTTTATTTTCAGCCTCCAGTTTTTTGATTATTGTGAACGGATTTTTCTACTTCCCGCTTGTCATATATAATCGTGTTCTATAGTTCTTCAATGGGGAGAGAGAGAGAGAGAGAGAGATACAAAATATGAATATAAACTAGTGCAATATGATGCTCTGTAGTCTGTTGTTGGATTGTTTTCTAGAATTTCTTCAGCGTTTTCTAGGGAATGAATCCAAAGGACAATTACACATTATATGTGAAAACATTATTGATTAATTGAGATTATTTATGAAACTGTCTTTCTTGGTTGGGACGAGCCATTCCTTCTCCTTCCAACACATCAGCAAAACTATGCTTGCTATCAATGCTATGATGTTTGTCTCTGGGCTACAATATCTCAACAATATAACGTTGAGAAGACACTCGCACATCTTCCGTGAGCCGATTGTACCACCGGTGCAACTGTCGATGAGCTGGGAGAGCGGCTATACAAGAGTTTATGCGGCCGAAGGTATCTGATTATGCTGGACGACATGTGTAGTGTCGAAGCTTGGGATCTGATAAAGTTTTTCCTTCCCGACACAGACAATGGAAGTCTGAGTTGTTGCCATTACCAGGCATTCATATGTAGCCAATCATTTAGGCATATTCCGTGGCTTGCGATGTGTTGATGTTCTCAATCTTTGGATAGCGGAAGGATTTATAGAAGCTTCCGAAGACGACAGCTCCAAAAAAGTGGTTGCTGCAGAGAGGTACGTAAGGGATCTCTCTCATTTTAGTTGATGGAGTGAGTTTCAATGGAGATATAGTATATTTTAAACTACATGATCTTGGTTTTGAGAAATCTACACACACTTCGGGATGTAGAGAATTTCAGGTTGAGCGAACAGGTTTGTAAGAGAGTACCTAATATTCGAGAAATGATGATGATGGTCGGATCCTTACTGGCCTTTACTTGTATCCGAGCTCCATCGTTGGATCGGTGTGGACCCCTGATGTCGGGAAATTCCTGAGCTTGAAATGCTCAAGTATCTGGGGCTCTGATGATTTGGTTCACTGGGATGCAGATCGACTCCCTTCATTTTCCAGTCCTGCGGAGTCTTCATCTCAGATATTTGTCGAAGCTGGATGAGCTGCCTTCGGGTATTGGAGAAATACCAACACTTAACTTATTATATTGGAATATTGGAGTGAGTCTGCAAGCATTTCAGCAATGGGAAAACTGGTGGAACAGGAGGAGCTAAGGAATGAGAGCCTTCGCGTTTATGTCTCGTTTAGAGGTGATGAGGAAGCACTAGGAAAACTGGTGGAATAGGAGGAGCTATAAGGAATGAGAGCCTTCGTGTTTATGTCTCGTTTAGAGGTGATGACGAAGCACTAGAGAGCTTCAACGACAAGGTTCCTGAAGAATGTGAAGCACAAGAGTTTCTGAATGAATGTACTCGATAAACTAAACTAAACTGATCTTTACTACTTTCTTTCTTTCTATTTTTTTTTTCTTTTTTTTTTTGGCTATTTTTGGTGAAATCAAGTGAAATGCCAACAAAAATAGACTGCCCAATTGCAAATCAAAGGAAGAGCCCTATTTCAGCAAAGTCAATCTGTAACAACAGATACATATATGATCAAAAAAATTACAGATGCTAAAATAATACCCCTAGAGAAGTTATCATAATCTTTCTTGGCATCAGAAATTAATCCCATATCAATTCAAACCGAATCTTTTGATTCTTTACTGGAGTTTTAGAAGGATCCAGAGGTTTCTCCAACACGAGAGGCAGCCACTCTGCATCAACCTTTTCATAGACTTCCACATTCACTTTCTTGAGACCAAACTTCCCAAACATAACTTGATCTGGAATTCCGCAATTTGGAGAGACTGGTTTCTGCATAAGTCTTTGGCAAAGAGTAGCAAAAGCTGCATTGGCATCGCTCCAATAATAGAACATATCATTCAAGAACTTGGGTCGACAAATCCCAAACAGACGAAGAAGAAGAGCTAAACGAAATGAAGAAGGTCCGCCAATCATCAAATTCTCTAGCACGAGAGGTTTTGGTACGACTTCAATGTCAAGATCTTGCTCAGACCTACCAGCATCTTTGCACTCATAATCAAGAATAAGATAGAGAGAGATTCTAGATAACTTAAACTTTGTCAATAACTTCTTCAAGATGAAAACGATTGCATGCTATAGATATATCAAGCTCCCATTCAGTCGTGCCTCCTTTAATCGAAAGTTGGGATGGTAAACTAGAACCTGAGTAAGGAAACTTACAAATATTTGGGACATCGAATTTGGCCCTCCAAGATCCCCTTGTTGTCGATAAGTGTATGGTTTGGGGTGAAGTGGAAGCTATAACTATTCTTGTGTAGCCATCACAATCAAGAATGGCGAGATCCTTCAAGCAAGGAAACCTAGAGGCGAAGTCGGTAAAAAACGTATCATCAACATCCACGGAACACAGATATAGACGCCTAAGCTTGTGAAGCTCATACAGATTTGCCAGGCTCAATGTTAGACCGAAGCAGTAAGATAGTGATAATTCTGTGATCAAAATGCAGCACGATATTATATCCTTAATGTCATCACTTGCTATCTTGACAGAGCTTAAACTGAGGGATTGAAGCCTTGAACACCTTGCGAAGTTTCTATCAACTACGCCCCCTGATAGTGATACAGATAATCTGTGGAGAGTTTGGGATCTGAGCACCTCTTTGGGCAAAGTGAAAGGACTGTAAAAGGGAAGATCAATTAGAACATCGGAAGCTCCAATATTCATGGCATTGACAATCAAGTCATGGGCCCAACTGCAGCGAAACATAGCCAGTCCACAGATAGCCTGCCCACACATAGCCTGAAGCGCTCAATCTTCAGACTCAAGCCTTGGTACCTTTCCATTGTCTTCTTCGCAAATTCCTCAAACACCGGCAACAATGAATCTCGAGGGAAGTCGCGGTAATCCAGATCAAGCACCGGACGAGTTATCCAGGCGGCGTACCATGATTTGGGGAGGACGGTGGTTCGAGCAGCTTGTTTCCCGCTCAGATAAGATTGTATGAGCTGAATCATGGCTTCCGGCAATGGGATCTCGCCATTGTCGCTTTCGATTCTTTTGCCCTTCTTTTCCATTTCAAGAGACTGGTAGAAGCAAATCAGCAATGCTCCCACAAATAAGTTGCTTCTATATGATAAAAATTACAGTACATAAGGAAAAGAACAAGTAGTGAGATCTTACAGATTTGCGAACAACAGCTTCGAGCTGCTCGTTCAGAAATTTCGACAAACAGGTTCCGTGCTTTCCTCTATTTCAACGATATGAACAGTACTTATCCTCCCCCTTTCTACTGAACTGAAGGTTTTGAAAATTCGAGAGAATTTGAAAAGTCGATACTACCGCCAATTATGCTTCATGTGCATTCATATTTTGAGTAGTGCAAAATTCGCCATGGAAAAAACTTGGAATCGAATTTGGGTAGGTTTTTAGTTTGATTTACAGATTTGGGGAAAATAGGGGAAAGCTGAATGACGTCGTTTTATGTCTTTTTCGGTGATCCAAATTAAACACCCGAACCCGACATTCTAGATACTTTAGATGCCAGATCAAACTTAAAAAGGAAAACTAAAATATCTAAAAACATTTTCAAAAAAATTGCTAAAGTATAAATGTATTAAATGTGAAAAATACTAATATTAAAAAAACCAAATGTTAAATTTTATGATTAAAATTTACTTATCAGATTCATTCTATTTTTACGTGCTTTTTCGCACCAAAACACTAGTTTGATCAAAATATGCCTACTCGCCACACATATTTTATATCATTTGGATTTTTCTATTTCTTGTTAATGAGCTGCAATTGTAGTGTAAAATGGGAGTTTTATCCGCCTCTCTAATCTCTATTCAATATTTGTGGATTAATATTTTTTTCATTATTTTTTTTTCGGTTAATGCTGCATTTAATTACTAGCCAAATTGCATATCATTTGCATGGTTATAAATTATATATCGTTTAATTTTTAATAATCTTTTTGTTATAGATTTTGATAGTGAGTTAGGATATAGTAAGAAATCATGTCTTGGTCGAGATTGAATTACTTGTTATTGCATAGTATTTAAATTATCTTAGTCTGTCGTCTAGTTTATCTAATATCTAGTATCCCTAAGGCCGACCACTATATAAGGCAGCCTATAGTTGTATTCCGTTTTATGAGACTTTATCCTTGTTTTTATCCTTAAGTTAGGGCTCGTTTGGTAGCAATACCGAGAAAATGACAGATAAGAAAATGTGTGATAAGTTGAGATAAAAAAAAGTATGATAAGTTATGATAAAAAATATATTGTGTATTTGGTACAAACATAGATATCTTGGATTATGTGTTTGGTAGAATAGTTATAAAAACAATAATATTTTTTTTGTAGTTTGCAAATAAAAATAACAAAATTGAAAATAAAAAATTGATAATTAAAATTGAAAATAAAAAATTGATAATTAAAATTGAAAGTAAAAATTGATAATTAAAATTGAAAATAAAAAATTGATAATTAAAATTGAAAATAAAAAAATTGATAATTAAAGTTGAAAATAAAAAAATGATAATTAAAATTGAAAATAAAAAAATTGATAATTAAATTGAAATAAAAAATGATAATTAAAATTGAAAATAAATAATGATAAATAAAATTTAAAATAAAATTGATAATTAAAATAAAAATAAAAAATTGATAATTAAAATAAAAAAAAATTATAATTAAATTGAAAATATAAAATTGATAATTAAAATTAAAAATAAAAATTGATAATTAAAATTAAACAATACTTATCTCGACTTATGACAGGGTAGAGGCAGTATAATATATGTCAGTGTAACAGTAAATTTAGTCCGGGCCCAAGCAATTTACGGGCCAGTGAGATTATATTTTCTGGATACCAAATACTGTATAAACCGAGATAAACATACTTATCTAACCTTTTCTCGGCTACCAAACGGGCCCTTAAGTTATCAATGGAGTTGAGGCCGCTTGAATTCACTTTCTAAAAAAAAGTTGAATTCACTTAAGTTATCAATGGAGTTGAGGCCGTTTTGTAAAATAAGTGAAGTACTTAGATTCAATCTCTTTTTGCGTTTCTTTTTTTTTTTTTTTTTGCATAAAAACATTTGGTAGTATGATCAAAAAGTTAGGTATCAAACACCCAAAATAATTGAACTTAATGTGGAGTACAGGCTGTACAGCCTCATGCTTAGGCGGGAATTTTTAAAATAATGTGCATTACACTTTTGAAAAGTTGGTAGGAAAAAACAAACCAAGAGCACAAAATAAAATATTTAGACACTTATATATTTTCAACATATTTTGATACATCTATATAAAATTTATTGAAAACTGCGGACATTTCAATAAAAAAAATAAAAACTCAAAATGACAAATAGTGCATGTGATTAATAATATTTATTTATTAAATTCATTCCTTTTGTATCCGTCTATTTTATAAGAATTATTTCATAATTATATTTCTCCGTCTCAAAATTCATGAATTCATGACCCTTTTCCTATTAGAGAAATAATAATTAGGGAAATTAAGGTACAATTAGTAAATCTCTTATTATACTTAACATTTCATAATTAAATATCATCATCCACTCACATCTTCACTCACCCTTTTCCTATTTGAAAAATAATAAGGGAATTAAGATACAATTAGTAAATCTCTTATTATACTTAACATTCCATAATTAAATATCATCATCCACTCACATCTCTCAGCATGTATCCCAATATAATTTATATTATAAAAATTTAAAGGCAAAAATGCATATAAATCCCTAAACTTTGGTCAGCGTTTTGCACATGAACTTTTTTTTTTCTCTAAATTCTCCAACTTTCGATTATGTTCAATTTGCCCCCGAATTTAGTTTCCGGCTAAACAAAAACCGCGTGGCAACTTCAATCCATCGATTCTTCATCAAATCGTCACTTAATCATCACGAAATTAACATATTCAGTCACAATATCCTTCCCTGGCGCCGGCGAGCCCTAACAGCTAGTTGCCCAAATCTGGGACAGTCGAAAAATCGGGAAAAAAATACCACAGTAGTGAGCGAAATTTGATGAGGAATCTGAATATGTTAATTTCGTGATGATTAAGTGACAATTTGATGAAAAATCGATGGATTGAAGTTTCCTCGTTTCGCCGGAAACATAATTCGGGGGCAAGTTGAACATAATTGAAAGTTGGAGAATTTAGAGAAAAAAATGAAAGTTCATGCACAAAACGGAACACTGACCAAAGTTCAGATAATTATATGCATTTTTGCCAAATTTAAATTATCATAACTTGTTTGTTTGTTTTTCGATTTTTATGATTTTTATACCAAATTAAAGGTTTTGATACGAATCTTTCATTTAAGATCAGACATCAATATGTTTTTATACATCTACGATACTCTAATTTTAAAATAGGGTAAATGGTTATATATACCCAAAATAAATAACTATATAAGTTTTATACCCACCACTTTAAAAGTATAATTTTGATACCCAAAATCAAATGAAAAGACAAAGTTACCCTTAAAAAGTAAGTGTGACTCACGGCTACTCTAATCTCACGGTTAAATTGAAATTTAAACCGTGAGAATCTCATTTTAACCGTGAGTTAATTAAAAAAAATTATTAAATAAATTTTGAAATTCATTTATTCACCAACAACCAAATGAGCAAAAGTTACATTTCATTAATTGAAATAACAGTAAAAGTGAACAATATTTGTTCAACAACAACAAAATTCAAACAAATCGTGACATTCGCACTGTAAAAAGAAGAAGGTCCTCAATTTTACCTGCGATTTTGGTAAATTTTGCCTCCGATTTTGGTGATTTTTTGAAGATATTGTGGGTATTTGGCGCATTGTTGAAGATATTTTCATTATATTAAAGGTATGTTCGGTTTATTTTTCTTTTTTTGATGTTTTTATTGTGTAAAATAGGGAAAAATCGTATGAATTTGAAATATAGTTTTTATTGACTTTTTTTTGTAGAAAATCATGTTTTATTTACTTAATTTATATAAATAGTGGTTAGAATATATGTTTATAACGTATTTATCGTTAATATTAAAGTAATTACTCCATTAATAGGTTTAGATTGTTAGATATTATAGTGATTAAGATTAAATTAAGGAATTTTAGATTTATTAAAATTATTTACCGGTTTTAAACAAATATCCACGGCGGAACAATTATTTAACGTGATACTCACGGTTAAAACCATGATTTAACCGTGAAACTGACGGTTAAAAAGACTATTTAACCGTGAGACTCACGGTTTAAATCATTATTTAACCGTGAGGGTCACGGTTAAAAGCATTATCTAACCGTGGAAACTTACTTTTAACGGTTAAGTAATTGCTTTAACCGTCATCATTCAACCGTGAGAGAAGTTGAAACCATTACATTGTAATTTTTTTGCTTTTCTTTTATTTATTTGATTTTTTTCTTCATTTTTTCTGCAGCTATGTCTCGGGTGAAATTATTTATTTGTCACAGTGGGCATTTTGAGCGAACCACTTATGTAGGGGACGATCGTGTTTTGATGCATATGGCATCGACCGAAATTACATATTCGAATCTATTACAAGCGATTCGTGAACAACTAGGTGAAGAATCTGATTATTTGTTGTACTATTTGAGTGATACCGAGGACGGGAAGAGTAAGGTCATTTTGAGGACCGACACTGATTTGTTGAGATTGATTGTGGAGCAGAACACTAAGGCAACTGTTTTCTTCGTCAACAAAGATAAGGGAATCGCCCGGAGCACTCCTAGGACACACGGTTCTAGGGTATATATAGGTGTGAATATCGAGGAGCCGAGGTCGGAGGCTCTACATTCGGACGAAGAAAGGATTGATGAAGACGAGGAAGAGAGGGTTGAGGATGATGATGTCGCCCAAGATATGGTTGAGGAAGCACGAGATGCCATAGATCTCTCTGACTTATTCGAGAAGCTTACCATGGAGTTCGGTGCATGGATCCGAGAGCCGAGACGGGTTGATAAGATCATTGGGCATCGCAATATTCATTCAGAGTCCCAACCTACCGAAGACCACGTGGGCACAGCCGATCCGGATGCTATCCGAGATTGGTTGATTCCTCACGTTCATCTAGACACCGCGCTGCCGCTGGGATTGATCGATCCAGATTATTACACGCCCTCTGCTAGTCAGTTGCGAGAGGGCGGCCTGTTCAAGAGAAAAGATGATTTGTCGGTAGCAGTTGGATTGCATCAAATGGAGAACTGGCATCAATATAGCGTTGAGAATTTGGACACTTACCGTGTGGGGTTCAGATGCAAGAACGAGGGGTGTGAGTACCTGGTGCGGGCAAAACACATTGGGGGTATATGGCGCATCGGCAAGTACCGTGGCATCCACACATGCTTATTCGATATAGACGGGACGACACCGCGTCAGTACCATGCGAATGTTCTAGGAGCATTTCTATGCTCGGAGATTGATCACTGATGGTGTTGTACTTAAGCCGAAGGAGATGGTTAACGAAATGCGAGCTGAGTACGGCATTCAGATTGACTACGGTTTCATACTGCGAGCGAGGAACATCGCGATAGAGATGACATATGGAGGATTTGTGGAGTCGTACAGTAGACTCCCATCTTATCTGTATCTATTGAAGCAGAAGAATCCAGGTACTGTGTACGATATATCCACTTCCCCGATCGACGATCGATTATGCTATATGTTCCTCGCTCTAGGACAGTCCTTGCAAGCATTTCACAGTGATTTGCTCCATTCAGTTATCGTAGTCGACGGGGCACACCTTAAGGACTCTTTTCGTGGTTTGCACGAAAGATGGGAACGAGCATGTCTTTCCACTTGCCATTGGATTTGGGCCGATCGAGGACGATGATTCATGGACTTGGTTTTTTACTAGGTTGCATCATTGTTTAGGAGCACCTGAAGACCTTCTGATAGTCTCCGATGGCCATATTAGCATCGCAAATGCCATTAGGAATGTCTTCCCACATGCGCATCATGGTCTTTGCTTTCATCATCTGATGAAAAATCTTGTTGGATTTCGGAGGGGCGCACTAGGCATATTTGAAGCTGCAGCATATGCACACTCGGATGCTAAATTTGAAGAATACATGAAGGCCTTGATGGACATGAGTGTGGAAGGTGGTGGGATATACCAGAGGCTGTGTGATATCGGCTTGCATCGGTGGGCGCGTAACAAGTGCCTTGTTCCACGCACTAGTTTCATGACTTCAAATGTTGCTGAGACGATGAATGCTAGACTCATGTGGGCTAGGCGATTGCCCATTTGCGCCATGATTGAGGCTTATCAGATTATTGTGGAGAAGTGGTTTGAGGAGCACCGGCGCAAGGCCCAATCAAGGGACCACGAGCTTATTGTGGAGAAGTGGCTTGAAGATGTCTGCATCTGCAGAATGGGCCCGTCACTACACCGTTAGAGAGTCAATGGTGCCCAACGTGTATAGGGTCGAGGGCGACACTGGGAATTACCTTGTGGACCTTCAGAACGGGACCTGCGACTGCCGTGAATGGGAGTTGGACTTGATGCCTTGTCGTCACGCTTGTGCTGTTGTTGGGTATGCATTTCGTTCATGACTATTCATAATGTTTAACGGTTTGAATTTATTATGTTTAATGGTTTGATATTTCAGATTTGCTGGAGGCCGTGCTACTGACTATGTTAGCCATTATTTCAAACAATCGACGCTCCTGGCAACCTATTCGCCCAACATTCAACCGGTTCCCCATCCACAAACTTGGACAGTGCCCGATTTCATTTCTTCTCAAGTGGTTCGGCCGCCTATTGTTGATAAGCAAGCAGGTAGACCGCGACTGAGCAGAGCGAGATCAACAGTGGAAGATCTTCCGGGAAATCCACAAAGATGCGGTCGTTGTGGTCAATATGGACACAAGAGACGTACATGCACTTGTACCATTTGTCACCAACAGGGTCATACTAGGTCTAGATGCTCAATGAGAGATGTTAATTAAATTAAATTAAAAACTCATAAAGTGTTTGAATGCGGTTAAACAATTATGGACAATTGTTACACTTCTCTCTGTTTTGATTCTTCAATGATGTTTTTTTTTTATTTATGGAAAATTAACGGTTAGATTTTATTTATGAAAAATTAACGGTTTCTTTGATTTGTAACCGTGTCAAATGTTACCGTGAACCGTTAAATATAATTTATTTCAAAATTATAAAATACAATTAACCGTGAGTGCTCACAGTTTATTTGATTCTTAACCGTGGGCTCACGGTTAAAAATCAAATAAACCGTGAGCACTCACGGTTTCTTTGATTCTTAACCGTGAGCTCACGGTTAAAAATCAAATAAACCGTTATAGTTGCATTTTTTATTGTATTTTTTAGCCATTTTATCTTAAATTATTTGGAATGTTTTAAAATATTGTATGACGGTTAGATTTAAAACATAACCGTGAGGTCATATTTTATCCGTTAACACTGTGACCGTGAACCCTAACCCTTAATCGTATAAATAGACCGTCACTATACCTGAAAAATTATATTTTAATTGATATAAATATATTTTAGATGAAATGTTAATTGAAAAATTCTACCTAATATAATCTAAATCTACACTACGTTGTGACAGGGAGAATATCCGTTTCCCGACCTCAGCGCGAAACCCGGAGAGATACTTCACACCAATCCTCTGAAGGTGTGGCTTCTTCAAGGTGAAGATACGATCGATGTATATACAAGCGAGGGGGCCGCATGAAACACTGTCTTTCTGTATGTACTGTTGCTTAAGGGGAATCCAAACAACCTCCAGGAAATCAGTTTGCTTCTGCAGTGACGGATGTTGATCCTAATACCCAACTTGTTGTAATACTCTTGGCCACAATTTCATGATCAGATAGAGCTGCACCTTCCGGGTGAATCTGTCGGCTGCACTAGACATCGTATATAGCAGCGAGTCGTATACCTCCATCGTCCACGCATCAGTCAGTACCCGGCAGATAACCCAGTGGTTTCCGATTACGTGGCAAACAAACACAAACTGCATACATGAAGCGAGGACTCGACTAAACTTATGTATAAAGCACTAATAATAATACGTACTCAAAACATAAAGTTAAAATGAAAGAACTTACACTAGTTGCATTCATCCAATGATCGTACGACCCGATGCCGTGAAAGCAGTTACCGAGATCATTTGGCAGCTGGTAATCACGATACTTCAGCTTCGACTTCACCATTGCCGTAGGATTTCCACTGTGAAAATCCATCAGTGATGTCCTTAGATCGTACTGTCAAATGATATACTAACAGTTAGAGAATACACAAAAAAAAATGAATAATTAAAATTATTATTCATTGAATATGTCAAAGAAAACTCACATATACGCCCATTCCAAGCAGAACGGTCCGCCTCACATTCAGAGACGGACACAAAGACAGTCCGTCTTGGAGTCGACTCCACCAGTAAAGCACATACAGCTCCATTATCTAAAATCCACAGATTATTATGAAAACATAATAAACAACAATTTATCAAAAATAATAAAAACACAAAATAAGGACGTGTGAGGTACCTCGGTGCTGAACATGACATCGGGGTGTTCAATCTGATCAAACAATTCCTGCGTCATCTTATGTGGCGGGTCCTGCTGGTTCCAGACGACACATTCCGGCCCGCTTGCTCTGAATATCTTGTACATCTCCTTCATCGACGAGCCGGAGTACGGTGTGACGATATTCGGCACAAAGGGGCTCTGTAAAGCAGCAAATGGCCTCACATCCCGTTGCCCAACACGAGTGCGACGCACAAGCGTCTCTCCTGCCACGTCAGAGTCGGCATCACTGTACTCACCGGCGTTACTGTACTCACCGGCATTCCTCTACTGCATCTCCGGAAAGGGAATCGACTGAGGATGAGGCTGCACATGCTGCGGCACGGGATGCACCCAATCATCCAGTGGCATATTCTCAATCTCCCGATAATAAGACGAGTGCGAAGACTCCTCGTCGTGAACCTCAGCCTCTCAAAATGGAGGCATCCTTGATCGCTCCCGTGCTACCGGCTCCGTAACAAAGCCGACCATATGCTCGAAACCCGGAGCAGTCTGGGGGGTAGGTGGCCTCTTGTCAATGTAGGGAGCTTCTTGATCGTCTCGATCTCCCTAGGCCCGGCCTCCAGAGGGCACGTTGCTGGCATGTGACGGTGCTCGACGATGAGATTGAGAGCCACGGCTCGAGGAACTCCTCGACTTCCTGAAGATCCCCTTGAGGTGCTCGGCTATGGACTTGGCGATACGAGCCATCACCCCGGTCTCCGACTGGTCTTGGGCCAATTTCTCCATGAACTTATCGGCCCACGTGTCGTTATCACATCCTCGGGGGCACGGATGCCCATGCACGCTACAGACGAGGCCCGGGGACCGATCGAGGACAGAAGTATCGACACGCGGCCTCTTTGACGTGTTGGGACGAGCCCTTTGGGCTTGGAGATGACGTCCACCATCAGAATTTGCCCTAGTGGCACGAGGTTGGCGACCACGACTGGGGACTACATCCCTAACATCTCGACACCTCAGCCGATCGATCACTCTTGCCATACCTCTGGCTTCCCTCGATTGCCTCTGGGCTGGAGGCGCTTTCTTCCACGAGTGGCGCGTAAACGTCTGAAATCGAACCATCAATAGGTCTGGATTCTCGAAAATGCTCAGAATATAAAACGACGCCATTTCCTCAGCATTGGGTTCGAACGTGGGGTTTACTAGGAGCTGCAAAAAAAAACATAACAATTAAAAAATATATACTCCTGTTTATCACGGTTTGATTAAGTATTTGACCGTGTGAGCTCACGGTTAAATTTGAGTTCGAACCGTGGAAAGTGCATCTCACGGTCAAATCCTTAATCAAACCGTGAGGTTCTCTATTAACTCTACTAACCGTGAGATCTCACGGTTTCTTTGATTTTTAACCGTGGATCTCACGGTCAAATCCTTAATCAAACCGTGAGGTTTCTCTATTAACTCTACTAACCGTGAGATCTCACGGTTTCTTTGATTTTTAACCGTGGATCTCACAGTCAAATCCTTAATCAAACCGTGGGTTTCTCTATTAACTATACTAACCGTGAGATCTTACGGTTTCTTTGATTTTTAACCGTGGATCTCACGGTTTTTTTAAAATTCAACCGTGTGACTTAATTTCAGAATATGTGCGAGAATTAATCAAATTAAATACAAAAAAAAAACAAAACAACTTCAATAAATTCACCCATATTGATTAAAGAAAGAAATTAAACCTCACGAATAATATTATTGATTTAAAATTAATGACGTACCCTTGGATTGTTGAAAAAATTAACAAAATCATCGGTCGAGCCATCCATTTCCCATCGCTTTAGTCGGGGATATTGGTGGTTGTTCAAGCGTCTACCACACTTCTCCCCTAAACTTGGAATGGCCTCGAATGCCCAAAAATACAACGCCCAGATGGGACCATATAAATGGTAGGTAACAGAAGTACCTTTGCCTCCAATTTCTTTGGGGTCCTTCTTTGCCACTCTGAGCTGGTGGCACATTATTTGGAACCCCCATGATCCCCACGGAAAAGTCCCCCATCGCTGTAGGTCCTCGGCCAACGTCCACACCCAATCATCAACATTTCTATCGTAGTCTCTACACAATATCAAGTAGTAGTAGCAAAGGATGTTGGCGGCCTTCAAGTATTGATCCGACGTCCCTATAACTCGAGACGCATCAGTAAAATCCTTCCATAATTGTTTCACTTTCACCTTAACTCCATTGCCGCCGTAGTAAGTATGGTAGAGGCTCGTAGTTGGGATGATGTGGTTGTTGCCGTGAGGATTGACGACTCACCGAATATTAATCCGGTGACAAGGCAGAATTCTTCAGGCCCAAACCGAATATCCTGGCCACCCACATGAAACAGTCTTTCGAATTCATGTTCGTCGCCCCTCCATAGCTCTCGGGATAACAGCTCGTGCAAGGCACGTTTCGCATTGCCGGTCTTCCTCATCGTGCACAACCGGGCGAAAGGAGAAACCTCGCTGAATTGCTTAACCAATTCTTCTCCGTCAATACGCATAATCTGATCTATGATCGACGGAATGACATAGTCCCGATGGTAATAATTTATTTCACCCGGGAATCCTTGCATACGTGGCCTATACCAATTAAACATAGGCTACAAAAGAAATAAACAAAAAGCTCGAATTAATTAATTAATTAACATTCAAAAAATCACAAATTTTGATAAAAAAAACTTCTCACGGTTGAAACATAAGAGAAACCGTGAGGTCTTACGGTTACAATTCATTTTTAACCGTGAACAATACTTTAAACGGTTCGATTTAAGCCACGTGGAGCTTACAGTTTGAATCTAACCGTGAGCTCACGGTTTGGTTAAAATCGTGACCGTTAAAAGTAAAGCTCACGGTTTAAAATGTATCCAAACCGTGTGGCATCACTGTTTCCTTTATATCAAACCGTGAGACGGGAATTTAACTTCATCTTCTACATATCTATTTTCCAGATTTGCAGATTTATGCATACAAATTCATTCATAAATTCGAACCCACAAATCGAAGGAAATAAACACATTATAATTCTAATTTTATTCTAAAATCATAAAACTATATAAACATGCTTAAAATTCACCAAAAAAAACTAAATATTCAAGTAAAAACTGTAAATTTTTTAAAAAAAAACTTAAAAAATTTACTAACCGGCGCTGGCAGATCGGGAATGTTTTCCCGTTCTTCCCTCGTCGGAAGTTGGCGACGAGGCTGCGACGGACCTTCATTGCCTTCATCTTCGTTACCCGAATGGTGCTCGGAATCGGCCATTGCTTCTTTTCTCTCCGGCGCCGGCTAAATAGTACCTCACGGTTGAGAAAAAAAAAGGGGGGCTAGGGTTCACGGTTTCAATTCAATCGTGAGAGGGAGAGAGATTGAGAGAGACGTGAGAAGAGAGTGAGAAGAGAGTGGGGTAGGTTTTTTTTTTAATGTTAAGAATAAATTATAAAGTGGGGCCACTTTCCCTTTTGTTTTATTTGGAATGTGAGTAAAGGTGGAGGTTATTTCTGTCTTTTCATTTGATTTTGGGTATAAAACTTATACTCTTAAACTTGTAGGTATAAAACTTATATATTTATTTGTTTTGGGTATATCTAAAGTTCACCCTTTAAAATATGCCAAAATACATACACAACACTTCTTCCTTAAATACAATACACTTTAAACACTAAACATTCGCGTCTTAATTCCCGTACCGAAAAGAAAAGGTCCATAAATCGTGAAACGGAGGGAGTAATAAATTCATGTTAAATAAAAATAGCTCATCCGAATGTAGACAGAGAAAGTATTAAGTATTTGCTAGCATAATCAAAATATGCACAGCACAGCATCTCACAAAAACAAACAGTTTTTAATCTACACATAATTGTAAGACATAATTGATATGAGAACTCACTGCTTTGATATTGTTCATAACCGAAAATACATATCAGCTTCAAAATTTGATAAAGTGATCTTAAAGTTCATTCTTTTTTTGGTCAATAATTAAATTAAATACCAACCAAAATAGACTGCCCAATCACAAACAAAGCAAGACACCTATTTCAGCAGTCCATTAGTAACAACAGATCATAGAAGGAAAAAAAAAAAATGCAGTTGCTAATACCTCTAGAGAAATTATCATAATCTTTCTTGGCATCAGATTTAATCCCATACCAAATGACACAGAATATCTTGAGCTTCAGAAGGATCCATAGGTTTCTCCAACACTCGAGGCCGCAACTCTTTATCAAACGCGGTCACTTTCTTGAGACCAAACTTCCCAAACATGTCTTGATCTGGAATTTCTTGCAAAAGTTTCTTCCAAAGAATAGCAAAAGATGTATTGTCATCGCTCGAAGAACCACTTATGAAATTGGGTCGAAAAATCCCAAACGATCGAATCAGAAGAGCACGACACAATGAAGAAGGTGCATTGATGATCAAACACCTCACCACAAGAGGTTTTGATACAACTTCAATATCAACCTCATGCTCAGGCTTACCAAGCTCTCTGCCATAAATAGTAAGAAACACAGTGATTCTTGATAACTTAAACTTTGTCAATGACTTCTTCAAGTTTAGGAACCAGGAATTCTTATGAAAACGATTGCATCCTATACTTATATCAAGATTCCATTCTATCGAACCTCCTTTGATGGAAAGTTGGGATGGTAAAACGAAACCTACGTAAGTGAACCTACGAATATTTGGAACATCAAATTTGGCCCTCCAAGATCCCTTCATGACACCAAGCCATATAATTTCAAGTGAAGTGGTAATAATGTGTATTCTTGTAAAGCCACGACAGAGATCAATGGTGAGATCCTTCAAGCAAGGGAATCTAGATGCAAAGTCGGTGAAAAACATGCTACCAACATCCACACGACGCAGAATCAGACGCCTGAGCTTGGGAAGCTTATGCAGATTTACCCGTCTCAATGTTAAACCAGAGCAATGGGACAATGATAACTCCTCGATCAAACCACAGCACGAAATTATATCCTTAAAGCCATCATCACTTGTTATCTTGATATTCTTTAAAATGAGGGATTGAAGCCTTGAACAACTTACGGAGCTACATCACATCTGCACCCGGATAGAGATAATCTGAGGAGGGTTTGGGATCCGAGCACCTCTTTGGGCAAAGTAAAGTCATAGGAGGGAAAATCAATTTGGACATCGGTGGCTCCAATATTGATGGCGTAGACAATCAAGTCATGAGCCCAACTGCAACCGCTGTCCACACGTAGCCTGAAGCGCTCAATCTTCAGATTCAAGCCTTGGTACCTTTCCATTGTCTTCTTCGCAAATTCCTCAAACACCGGCAACAATGATTCTCGAGGGAAGTCGCGGTAATCAAAATCGAGCACCGGACGAGTTAACCAGGCGGCGTACCATGATTTGGAGAGGACGGTGGTTCGAGCAGCTTCTTTCCCGCTCAGATAAGATTGTACATGCTGAATTATGGCGCCCGGCAACGGGATCTCGCCGTTGTCGCTTTCGATTTCTTTGCCCTTCTTCTCCATTTCAACTTTCAAGAGACTGCTAGAAGCAAATCAGCAATGAATCCCACAAATAAATTGGTTCCAGATTATAAAATTACAGTACATAAGGAAAAGAACAAGTAGTGAGATCTTACGGAATTGCAAACAATAGCTTCGAGGTCTCGTTCAGAAATTTCGACAAACAGGTTCGGTACTTTCCTCTATTTCAACGATATTACTTCTCTTCAGTGAACAGTGATTCCCCTCCCCTTTCTAATGAACTGAAGGTATGTATAGACTTGAAAATTCGAGAGAATTTGAAAACTACCGCCAATTATGCTTCATGTGCATTCATATTTTATATGGTGCAAAATTCGCCATGGAAAAAACTAGGAATCGAATTTGGGTAGGTTTTTAGTTTGATTTACAGATTACAGATTTGGGAAAAAGGGGAAAGCTGAATGACGTCGTTTTAAGTCTTTTTTCGGTGCGGACACTCTAATACTGGGGCATACTCCTATTCGCCCGGACACATGGTGTGGTCAGATTTTAATTGACACTTTTATTTATTCTAATTGATACTATTATTATTAATAAGAATTGTCACTAGATCTAATTGATAATTTTATTCATTTTAATTGGCACTTTTAAAAACATTACAGAGATTGTCACTATTATTCAAAACGATTGACACTTTTACTGAAGATAAGAACCCGACCACATGGTGTGGCCAAATTCATAGGAGTTTTTGACAATACCTTATACCCTCCACTACAAAGGACCCGGATCCAAATTAAACACCCGAATCCGACGTTCTCGATACTTTAAAGATATACCAAATCAAATTCATAAAAACTTGGGTGAGGTCGGCCACATAGTGTGACCGGGTCAAAGTGTCAATCTTTATACAAAAAAGTGTTAATCTATACGATAAAAGTGCCAATCTTTAACATAATTATTTTACGAATAAAATGTCAATCTTTATACATGAAAGTGTTAATCTACACGAATAAAAGTGTCAGTATTTTAGCCGGCCACACGGTACCTCTGGCTAACCTAAGTGTGTCTCGATCAAATTTAATAAGGACAAAAATAAAAGATCTAAAAACATTTTCAAAAAAATGCTCATAATTCAGTACAAATGTATTAAAAGTGAAAAATACTAATATTAAAAAATACAAATGTTAAATTTTATTATTAAAATTTACTTATTAGATTCATTCTATTTAAACGTGTTTTTTCGCACCAAAACACTAGTTTGATCAAAATATGCTTCGCCACATATATTTTATTATATCACTTGGATATCTTTTTCGTGTCAAGTAACTAGCTACATTTCTAGTGTAAAGTGGGGTTTTTATCCGCTCTTTAATCTCTATTCAATGATGCATTTAGTTACTAGCCAAATCACATATCATTTAGATGGTTGTAATTTATATATCGTTTAATTTTTAATAATCTTTTTGTTATAGATTTGATACTGGGTTAGGATATAGTAAAAAAAATATGTCTTGGTCGAGATAAATTACTTGTTATTGCATATTCAAATTATCTTAGTTTCTCGTCTAGTTTATCTAGTACTCTGTAAAAGTAGGGCAGACAAAGTAGCGGGCCGGTTGGCCTAATCCCATCGGGCTTTTAAAATAAAATGGATAGGCCCGGCCTGAAATCATTTCGGGCCTCTATTTTCAATGCCGACCCCGCCCGAAAGTATATTTCTAGTGCAAAATTATCAGGTTGTGTCGGGCTAGCCCTTTACCATTTTTGGCCTACCGGCCCAGCCCAAAATCCAACCGGTCCTAATTTTATGATGCCTAGCCCAGCTTGAAATTGGGCCGGACTAACTTTGCCACCCTTACTTATAAGGAAGCCACTTAGTTGTATTCCGTTTTGACGAGACTTTATCCTTGTTTTTACCCTCCATTATCCATGGAGTCGAGGCCATTCGAAGTGCCTTGTTTTTATTTTTATTTTTTGTGTATCAAAGTACTTTGCCATAAATTAATTTTTCTTGTTATTGTTCAAATGAGTGAACAAGGCTGATACTCCGTATTTGTTATAAAAACAAAAAGAAACCTTAACCTCACAATACTTTTCTAGAGATGCCAAATCAAAATTAGAAGAAAAACAAAACGAAAAAATTATAAAATTATTATCAATTATTAGATTTATTAGTAATCATAAAAAAAAAATCTTAAAAATTGCTCATAATTCAGTACGAATGCATTATAATTATGAAAAAGAAACCATATGTTAAATTTAACTATCAAAATTTATTTATTAGATTCATTCTCTTTTTGCGTACTTTTTCGCATAAAAATATTTGTTAGATCGATCAAAAAGTTAGGTATCAACACTCAAAATGTTTACACTTAATGTGGAGTACATCCTAGTGCCTAGGCGGGAAATTTTAGAACAATGTGCATTACACTTTTGAAAAGTTAATAGGAAAAAACAAATCAAGAGCACACAATAAAATATTTAGACTATTATATATTTTCAACATGTTTTGATACACCTATATAAAATTTCTCGAAAACTGCCAACGTTTCAATAAAAAAATTATTCAAAATAACAAATTGTGCATGAGATTAATAAATTTTATTTATGAAGGTCATTGTTTTTGTATCCTACATTTTATAATAACTATTTCATTATTATAATAAATTCATGTTAATTTAAAAGCTCATTATAAAGTAGCCGGAAAAAGTATTTGTTAGCTTAATCAAAATATGCTCAGTATAGCATCTCAGAAAAACAAACATAGTTTTTAATCTACACATGATTGTAAGACATAATTAATATGAGAACTCACTGCTGATATTGTTCATAACCGAAAATACATATTAGCTTCAACATTTGATAAACTGAACTGTTCTTAGAATTCTTTCTTTTTTTGGTCAATAATTAAATTAAATACCAACAAAAATAGACTACCCAATCAAAAAACAAAGGAAGACACCTGTTTCAGCAGTCTATTAGTAACAAAGGATAAAAAAAAATGCAGTTGCTAATACCTCTAGAGAAATTATCATAATCTTTCTTGGCATCAGAGTTAATCCCATACCAAATGACACAGCACATCTTGAGCTTCAGAAGGGTCCATAGGTTTCTCCAACAATCGAGGCTGCAACTCTTTATCAAACGCGTTCACTTTCTTCAGACCAAACTTCCCAAACATGTCTTGATCTGGAATTCCCTGCAAAAGTTTCTTCCAAAGAATAGCAAAAGATTCATTGTCATCGCTCGAAGAACCACTTATGAAATTGGGTCGAAAAATCCCAAACGATCGAATCAGAAGAGCACGACACAATGAAGAAGGTGCCTTGATCGTCAAACACCTCACCACAAGAGGTTTTGATACAACTTCAATATCAACCTCATGCTCAGGCTTACCAAGCTCTCTGCCATAAATAGTAAGAAACACAGTGATTCTTGATAACTTAAACTTTGTCAATGACTTCTTCAAGTTTAGGAACCAGGAATTCTTATGAAAACGATTGCATCCTATACTTATATCAAGATTCCATTCTATCGAACCTCCTTTGATGGAAAGTTGGGATGGTAAAACGAAACCTACGTAAGTGAACCTACGAATATTTGGAACATCAAATTTGGCCCTCCAAGATCCCTTCATGACACCAAGCCATATAATTTCAAGTGAAGTGGTAATAATGTGTATTCTTGTAAAGCCACGACAGAGATCAATGGTGAGATCCTTCAAGCAAGGGAATCTAGATGCAAAGTCGGTGAAAAACATGCTATCAACATCCACACGACGCAGAATCAAACGCCTGAGCTTGTGAAGCTCATACAAATTCACCCAGCTCAATGTTAAGCCAGAGCAGTTAGACACTGACAATTCCTCGATTGAACCACAACACGAAATTATATCCTTAAACCCATCATCACTTGTTATCTTGATATTCTTTAAAATGAGGGATTGAAGTCTCGAACAACTTACGGAGCTTACATCAAATGCGCACCCGGATAGAGATAATCTGAGGAGGGTTTGGGATCCGAGCACCTCTTTGGGTAGATTAAGGACATATGAGGGAAAATCAAGTTCAACGTCGGTAGCTCCAATACTGATGGCGTTGACAACCATGCCATGGGCCCAAATGCAACCCCTGTCCACGCGTAGCCTGAAGCGCTCAATCTGGAGACTCAAGCCTTGGTACCTTTGCATTGTCTTCTTCGCAAATTCCTCGAAAACCGGCCATGACTCTCGTGGGAAGTCGCTGTAATCCAAATCGAGCACCGGACGTGTTAACCAGGCGGCATACCATGATTTGGAGAGGATGGTGGTTCGAGTAGCTTCTTTCCCGCTCAGATAAGATTGAACGTGCTGAATCATGGCTTCTGGCAATGGGATCTCGCTTTCGATTCCTTTGCCCTTCTTCTCCATTTCAAGAGACTGGTAGAAGCAAATCAGCAATGCTCCCACAAATAAGTTGCCTCCGGTACATAAGGAAAAGAACAAGTAGTGAGATCTTACTTGCAAACAATAGCTTCGAGTTTTCGTTCAGAAATTTCGACAAACAGGTTCCGTGCATTCCTCTATTTCCACGATATTATTACTTTCTCTTCAATGAACAGTGGTTCCCCTCCCCCTTTCTACTGAAGGTATAGACTTGAAATTGAAAATTCCTGAGAATTTGAAAAGACCGCCAATTATGTTTTACATATAATAGCAGTATAGTGTAAAATTCGCCGCGGGAAAAACTGGAATCGAATGTGGGTAGGGTTCTAGTTTGATTTACAGATTTGGGAAAAAGGGGAAGGTGAATGACGTCGTTTTATGCTTTTTTTTTTTTGGTGCGGACACCCAATACCCTCCACATCCGGATCCAACTTAAACACCCGAATCCGACATTCTAGATACTTTATGAGAAATAAAATAAAAATATCTAAAAAGTATTTTCTTAAAAATTGCTAATTATTCAGTACAAATGTATTAAAAATAAAAAAAATATTAACATAAAAAGAAACCAAATGTTAAATTTGATTGTTAAAATTTACTTATAATATATTTTTATCCGCCTCTCTAATCTCTATTCAATATTTGTGGATTATTATTTTATTATTATTATTTTTTCCGGTTAATGCTGCATTTAAGTACTATATAAATCATATCATTTCCATGGTTATAATTTATATATCGTTTAATTTTTAATAAACTTATTGGTTATAGATTTGATACGAGTAAAAATAACATGTCTTGGTCGAGATTGAATTACTTATTATTGCGTATTCAAATTATGAATGAATAGTTTTGTTAAAGGATATAGGAAAATTTGACTATTAATGATAAATACTCCCTCCGTTTCTTGAAAAATGCCAACATTTCAATCATAAAATTATTAAAAATGACGAGTTGCACTTTAAAGTTAATAAAAAAACGAAATGTTAAAAGTAATTAACAAATTTTATTTATTAGATTAATTCTTTATACATTTTAACAAAATATGCTTAGTATAGCATCTCATAAAAACAAACATAGTTTTAATCTACACATAGAAATTGTAAGACATACAGAGATTTATGTTTCCAAAGATTGGTTTGAGAACTCATTGCTCTGATATCATCAGCTCGAATATTAGATTAACTAGGATATTTATGTACACATTAAACTAAAGTGGTCTTATTCTTGTTCTTGTTTTTTGGTGACTAATAAGTAAAATATCAACAAAAGTCCAATTCCAACACAAAGGAAGACACCTCTTTCAGCAGAGTCAATTGATAAGCATATACATGATCAAAAAACTTGCTAATACCACTAGAGAAGTTATGATAATCTATCATGGCATCAGAATTAATCCCATATCAATTCAAACTGAATCTTCTGTTCGCTTACCGGAGTTTTAGAAAGATCTAGAGGTTTCTCCAATACGAGAGGCAGCCACTCTACACCAACCATTTCGTAGACTTCCATATTCACTTTCTTAAGACCAAACTGCCCAAACATATCTTGATCTGGAATTCCACAATTTGGAGTGATGGGTTTCTGCATAAGCGTCTTGCAAAGAGTAGCAAATGATGCATCGTCATCACTCCAAGAACAGAACTTATTGGTTAAGAACTTGGGTCGAAAAATTCCAAACAATCGAACCAGAAGAACAAGACACAAAGAAGAAGGAGCATTGATCATCAAATTCTCCACCACAAGAGGTCTTGGTAAAACTTTATTATCAACCTCATGCTCAGGCCCACCATAAAGATTAAAAGACACGGAGATTCTACATAACCTAAACTTTGCCAATGACTTCTTCAAGTTTAGGAACCACGAAGTCTTATGAACTTTATGGCAATCCATGGTTACATCAAGCTCCCATTCAGCTGAACCTCCTTCAATAGAAAGTTGGGATGGTAAAATGGAACCAGAGTAAGTGAACTTACGAATATTTGGAACTTCAAATTTGGCCCTCCAAGATCCCATCATGACAATAAAGCGTATAATTTCAAGTGAAGTGGTAATAATTTGTATTCTTGTAAGGCCACGGCACATATCAATGGTGAGATCCTTCAAGCAAGGAAATCTAGATGCGAAGTCGGTGAAAAACATGCTATCAACATCCACCCCACGTAGAACTAAACGCCTGAGCTTGGGAAGCTTATGCAAATTCACCCGGCTCAATGTTAACCCAAAGCAGAAAGACACAGATAATTCTTCGATCAAATTGCAACACAAAATTATGTCCTTAAAGCCGTCATCACTTGTTATATGGATATTGTATAAAATGAGGGATTGAAGCCTTGAACAACTTACAGAGTATACATCAAATCTGCACCATGATAGAGATAATCTGTGGAGTGTTTGGGATCCGAGCACCTCTTTGGCCAAAGTAGTGTCCATGGGAAAATCAATTTGGACATCGGTAGCTCCAATATTGATGGCGTTGACAATCAAGTCATGGGCCCAACTGCAAGCCCTGTCCATACATAGCCTGAAGCGCTCAATCTTCAGACTCAAGCTTTGGTACCTTTGCATCGTCATCTTCGCATACTCCTCAAACACGGTCCATGATCCTCGAGGGAAGTTGTCGTAATCTAAATCGAGCACCGGACGAGTTAACCAGGCGCTGTACCATGATTTGGAGAGGATAATTGTTCGAGCAGCTTCTTTTCCGCTCAGATAAGATTGTATGTGCTGAATCATGGCTTCCGGCAATGGGATCTCGCCGTTGTCACTTTCGATTCTTTTGCCCTTCTTCTCCATTTCACGACGCGGAAACTGGAAAGCAATGCTCCCACAAATGAACATATAAATTCCAAACTATAAATATTGCAGTTCGTAAGTGAAAGAAACAAGAGGTGAGACGATCTTACTTGCAAACAAGAGCTTCGAGCGGTCGTTCAGAGATTTCGACAAACAGGTGGTGTGCGTTTCCCTTGTTTAGCTACATCAACGAGAAATGGCTCTCCTCCTCTCGTCGAGAATCTTGCTCCTAACGCACGAATCACAATGGCTTCTCCACTCCCTCTCTACTGATGTTTGAAGGTAGAATTGAAAACTCAGAATGAAATGGCTTCTCCTCTCCCTCAGCGTGTTGGGAATCTGAGAAGTTACTTTGCATTGATTTTTTTTTTTTGAAAGTTTAGGTAGGACCCATTACTTAAATTTGATTTGATTTTATTTTATTTTTCCAAGGCAAAAACTAGTGTGGCTCTAACTTAGAAGCCCAAAACATTACCCAGCCCAACTCACCAACTCACCCGGCCCACTTCGACAATCAACCTAGCATCCCACAACCCAACAAAAATCACGGGAGTTGACTAGAAATTAACAAATACGTGACTCCCGTGGTTGAGATCTTCGAACCCCTCATTGAATTAATTACCATTTCTATTTTGGGATAAGGTACAAATAACCCTAACGTTTATACGAAAAAATAAATACATCCCTAACGTTTGTTTTGGTACAGAAATGACCCTAATCTTCATTTTTTGAAACAAATCACCCCACCAACTAATGGAAACTCATGGCTGTCTTCTCCAATACATTTTCTTTCTTTCTTTCTTTCTTTCTTTTTTTTTTTTTTTTAATTTGGAACGATTTATTATATTTCATTCTCACTCACAGACCGAAACTCTTCTTCTCTCAAAAAATAAAAACAAAAATCGCTTCATGGTGTTTATGAGAGACGACTCGGGAGTTTTGAGGAATCGAATTGAGCGGAGGTCTCGACGTAATGAGCATCGTCTGATTCCAAAGGCTAGCGAGCACATTCTCTTCTCTGACCAATTGAGTTGTTCTCCGGCGAATCGGCGACATAGATGAAGTGGAATTCAGCAAAAGAATGTTGTGAAAATAGAGTTACTGAGAGTTAATGAGGTTATTTTCGAGTCAGGACTTCTATCGAGCAGTGGCGGGCTTCAAGTTTCTGCTGCAATTTTCAGACTTTCTTTTTGAACTTTTGACAAACACCTTGTGGACATACTTAGTACAGCTGTTTTCTGGTTCTTTCTATTTGCTTTGGCTCAACCCCTGATGTTTGTATCATTGTAATCTGATGCAAAGCCTGATTTGGATGATTCTTTGGAGATAATTTTTTTGAAACAATATAGAAAAACTAATATGAATTCCCATCTTTAAGCCTAAGTGTGGGAGAGTTAATGACGTAATATGCAAAAGGACCTACCAAGACATGAGTTAAAAAAGAAAGAAAGAAAATGTGTTGGAGAAGAAGGCCGTTGAGTTTCCGTTAGTTGGTGGGGTGATTTATTCTCAAAATGAAGATTAAGGTCCTTTTTATACCTAAACAAACATTAAGGGTGTATTTATTTTTTTGTACAAACGTTAGGGAGGTATTTGTACCTTATCCCTTCTATTTTCTATGTACATATATACATGCAGTCTACTGTTATTCATTAATTATATATGTTCATGTGCATGTATGTCTCTTAATTAATTATGATATCGTAATATAGAGTATGGATTATTTTGTTAAATTTAGAATTAATTTCAATTTTCTTGTCATTTTCAATTAATTCTCAGATCATCAGCAAGATAGAAATCCATATGAATTACTTCGGTGATTAATTTTAATTTGCTGTCATTTTTTAATTATCTTAATTACTTTTTAATGTTTTTTTTAGCAAAAGTGTCAATCTTTATAAATTAACGTGTCAATCTATACGAACAAAAGTGTCAGTGTTTTGAATTTCCAAAATTGACATTTTTTAATTATCGTAATTTTAAAACGGTTATTTATGTGACACCTTACGAAGTTACGAGTGAGCAAAACATGTTCTCGCTCTTGAAGCGATAAGATAATTACTTTTTATCGTATTTTTAGCAAAAGTGCTAATATGTATGAATAAAAGTAGCAATCTATACGAATAAAAGTGTCAATATTTTAAATTCCCAATATCACACACTTTTTAATTATCATAATTAATTTTTATCGTATTTTTTAGCAAAGTGTCAATCTATATGAATAAAAGTGTCAATCTATACGAACAAAAGTGCCAATATTTTGAATTTCCAAAATTGACGCTTTCTAATTATCGTAATTTTCGAACGGCTATTTATGCGACACTTTACGAGTAAGCAAAACATATTCCCGCACTTGAAGCGATAAGATAATTATTTTTATCGTGTTTTTCCCAAAGTGTCAATCTATATAAATAAAAGTGTCAATATATATGAACAAAAGTGTCAATCTTTTGAATTCCCGAATTTATCTATTTTTTTATTATCATAATTTTTTCAACATCTATTTATGCAATAACTACGAGTAAGCAAAGCATATTCCTGCACTTAAAGCAATAAAATAATTATTTTTATAGTATTTTTTGTAAAAGTGTCAATATATATGAATAAAAGTATCAATGTATATGAACAAAAAGTGTCAATCTTTCGAATTCCCGAAATTGTTATTTTTTTAATTATCATCATTTTCAACGGCTATTTATGCGACACCTTACGAGTGAGCAAAACATATCCCCGCCCTTGAACCGATAAGATTATCATTTTTTATCGTGTTTTTCATAAAAGTGACAATCTATATGAATAAATGTGTTAATGTATATGAACAAAATTGTCAATGTTTTAAATTCCCGAAATCGTCAATTTTTTTTTCCGTAATTTTCCAAAGGTCATTGATGCGACACTTACGAGTGAGCAACGCATATCCCACCATTAATCCGATAAGATAATTATTTTTATTGTGTTTTTTTTAAAAGTGTCAATCTATATAAATAAAAATGTTCATGTGTATGAACAAAAGTATCAATATTTTTAATTCTCAAAATCATGAATTTTTAATTTTCGTAATTTTTCAACGACCATTGATGTGACACTTTACGAGTGAGGAAGACATATCCCCAAATTTGTAGCGTTAAAATAATCTAATTTGTCTTCATTACTTGTTTTAAATAATAATCATAATTTTTGTGTGGTGTAATTTTTGTTTTTATTCTAACCAAAAACACAATTAGATAACAGTAGAAGCGAAGTCCACGAGAGCATATGATTGTTTATTTGTTTGGGTAAAGATGGGCCCATTTGCTGATGAGGTATATCAATCTTAGTGGGCCAGCAAATCTATTTTACACGGACCACTTATTGCTGAATGGATTAAAATTACTACTCATCTAATATTGGGCCATATTGAGCCGGCGGGAATTGGCCACATCGCGAGGTCTGGCTGAGCGGAGTATGCCCCTTTTTCCAGACTCTCGTTTCGTTTTGCTTTTCTCAATAGGAAACACTTGGATAAGTCTGAACTCACATTGAGGTGCATTGAATATTTTTATGGGACTTTCTTTTTGGGTTGTGAGCCAAGTGCTAAGTAATTTATTTTGCTTTCAAAATGCTTGGCTGCACTATGTGACCGGGCTGATACAAGTCTTTGTCTTTCTCAATGAGATGAAAACTGGAAGTTTCCCAATAAATAAAAATTTCCGTCCCCTAAATATGTATTTTAAAATGGCAAAAACTTGGGTGAGGCCGGGCTCATTGTATGGCTGGACCAAAGTGTCAATCTTTATGCAGAAAAGTGTTAATCTACATGAATAAAAGTGTCAATCTTTAACATAATTATTTAATTAATAAAAGTGTCAATTTTTAAAAGTGTCAATCTTTATGCAGAAAATGTTAATCTACACGAATAAAAGTGTTAATCTTTTGAAGTCACTCACCGTACAACTGGGCTGACCCAAGTGTGCCCCTTTTAAAATTAGTTTAAATATGGTATGAGTGTATGGAAAAATCTGGAATCGAAATTGGGTAGGGACGGCCTAACGAAGTCGTTTTAAGTCTGATAAATACGAATTTCATACGTATTTTGTGTGCTTGAAGTTTTAGTTTTAATGAAAAAAGTTGTGATCAAGTTTAGTGTTTAAATGTGATTTTCTTATATTCAAAAATATTATGCTTGGTCTTGTTTTTATTGAATTTGTAGGAAAAATACGAAGAAAAATGGACAATTGGAAAATCGAGCTACAAATGAAGTCAAAGGCTAAGAGAAAAAAGAAAAGAAAAGAAAAAATAATAAAAAGAAAAGAAAAAGGCTAAGAATGGAGCACGGGCTATTGATTGCTGCGGCACTTCCACGTCCAAGAGTTAAGCTCCAATTTTGGTGGCCCATTAATATTAGAATTTGAACATAGGACACACACTTTGTAAGAATGATGCGAAAAAGATTGTAGGAAATGTGGAGATGAAGATTGGCGTTCATAAGAAAAGAATTGCAGCATTAAAGAATAAGTAACTTAGATAGTGAAAACGTGTTTTTGTTTTATGGGCTAATTACCAAAAAAACCCTAAATTATTCATCTTTTATCAAAAATACTCTAAACTATTGAAAATATCCAATTAAATCCTAAACTATCAATTTTTTATCAAATCTACCCTATGTCTATTTTTCTCATTCGGACATTTGATCGAACATATAGTGTGCATAGAGAAAAACTCTATTTCCCTCTCTTTTTCTTCTTCATCCTCACCAACACCGATCTCCCTCCCCCACGAGCTCGACCCCTCCTCACCGACGAGCTTGATGACCTCGCCCTCCGAGTGGAAGATTTTAATAGTTTTATAAGAAGCGGGGAAAGTCATTGGGAGCGTAACACTTGCTACACAATACAAGTGGGAGAAGAAGGACATGTTGAAGCAGGAGTATTTAGTTATAAAAAAAAAAAATTGGGTCTGTTTGAATGCAGCCTTGAAGACGAGAGAGTACTAGGACAAGACACGGAGTACCTAACAATTCGGGAATGTAAGGGTCTAAGAAATTCCTTTCTGGATGATTTTTTAGTATTAAAGATGTTGATAATCGATAGATGTGGAGGAATAGAGTGGATATTGAGAAGTGATGGTCAAGGTTCTGAAATCACTCTTGAACATATAAATGCATTTGAATTGGATGATCTGAAAGGGGTGGTGATGGACAGAGGGAAAATTGGACCATCTGCTACTGCACAACCGGTCGTACGCAGTGCTTCAAGAAGAGTGCTTTGCGGGAATCGTCGTAGGTGAAGGAGGCGGCGCGCGGCGGAGATGAGGGTGGGGGAGGAGCGCTGGGTGCGTCTTCTTGGAGGCAATGAAGCTGCCGGCGAAGACGCCGCCGGGAGGGGCGCCGGAGGAGGAGGGGTCGAGCTCGTGGGGGAGGGAGATCGGTGTTGGTGAGGATGAAGAAGAAGAGAGGGAAATAGAGTTTTTCTCTATGCACACTATATGTTCGATCATATGTCCGAATGAGAAAAATAGACATAGGGTAGATTTGATAAAAAATTGATAGTTTGGGATTTAATTGGGTATTTTCAATAGTTCAGAGTATTTTTGATAAAAGATGAATAGTTCGGGGTTTTTTTAGTAATTAACCCTTGTTTTATTTCTTGCTTTTATGTTTTTACCGTTAGGTAGTTAACGAGTTACTTTTACTTTTACTGTTTGCCACCTCAGCACCATAGGGTAGATCTATTTACATATACGCGTACAGAAAGATGAGAGTTCAGTTTTGTAAGCTCAAGTTTTCATCAATGGAAATCTCCTTTCTGCAACTTCTACATGAATTTTATCTTCCCTAATTTTATCTGTCATGGTATCAAGAGCATGAGGTTCCCTGCGTTCTATCTCTGATCTGATTTGATTCAGTTTTTTTTTTTCTCCTTTTTTTCGATATGCCGCCGCGTGTTCCTCCTCGTGAAGTCGCCGGAGCTTTTCTCCCTGAGTCCCTGATGACCCTCCTCCATCCAGTCCACTCTATATACATCCTAATGACAATCCTGGTACTATCTTAGTTGCTGAGTTACTTTGTGGTTCTAATTATGTGAATTGGAGTCGCTCTATGAAAACTGCCTTACTTGCTAAAAACAAAATTGGTTTTATCAATGGATCTCTTAAGAAACCCACAGATCATCTAGATCCAGCTGTTTCTCATTAGGAAAGATGTAATGGTATGGTCCAATGTTTTAAAACCCGGACCGGACCGCCCGGTCCAACCGGTTCGACCGGGAACCGGACATGAGAACGGTCCGATCCATGCTCTATAACCAGAGGTCCGTTCGAACCGCCATTGAACCGCCAAAACCGGATCGAACCGGCGAACCGGGGGCGGTTCTTAAGAACCGACCGGTTCTCAAAAATGCTTTGAAATTTGAAAATGTAAGTGGTGAGGATCGAACACTACACCTCCTGAATTGAAGTCCAAGGTATCAACCAACTCCACTACACTTCTTGTTATTAATTGAACAACTTTAATTATATTTATAACATTTTTGAAAACAAATCATATTTCTTCATTCCTTTTTTTCACACACATATTTAAAAGTTACAATATATTTATAGTTAAAAGTTACAATCGTACTTTTTTAATGTATACTTGTTAAATTTTAACATGTAATTTATGAACTTTTATGTTTAGAAGTTACTGAGTTATGAAATTCTTGATATTTATATATATATAATAACTATTATTATTATTTTTATTAATTAATTTATTAAACGGTTCAACCATAGTCCGACCCGGCTGAACCGATCGAACCATGACCCGGAGACCTCATCGGGTCGACCTCCGGTCCGGTTTTTAAAATATTGGTATGGTCATATCTTGGCTTCAAAATGTCGTTATCCCTCAAATTCGGTTGAGTCTGATGTATTTAGAAAGTGCTTCTCTCATTTGGTCTGATCTTAAAGATAGGTTTTCTCAGGGCAATATTGCCAGAATTTATGAGCTGAAACAGTAGTTAAATAATCTTCGTCAGGGTGCTAGTGATGTTAACTCTTACTACACTAATCTGCATATTATTTGGGATGAGTTCTTAGACTTTCAACCAAAATGTTGGTGTGATTGTGGTGGATGTCGTTGCAATAGTTCAGGCAAATGGCGGGATCATCAACAACAAGACTTTGATGTCCACTTTCTCATGGGCTTGAATGATGCCTTTGCAGCTATTCGTTCCCACTTTCTCAGCCTGGATCCTTTTCCTCCTATCTCAAAAATTTTATCCCTCGTTATTCAAGAAGAAAGACAGAAAGATATTGGTGTTGTTCCTAACTCTTTAGCACCTCCTCTTAGTGAATCCTCTGGTTTTGTTCATGCTGCACAAGGTTATAGTGGTAGAGGTCGAGATAAATTATTCTGCACTCATTGCCAAAAGACTAATCACACCGTGGATAAATGCTTTCAACTTCATAGATTTCCACCTAGTTTTGGAAGAGGCCGTGGTAGAGGTGGTTTCAATTCTAATGCTGATATTTCATCTAGTGTACAGAGATTAGTGCATCATGTAGGGGCTCATCTCAGTAATGATGGTTAAGTTCCTTCTCCAACTTCTCTTTCTACTCCTATTCCACCTCCTTCTAACAGTTTCATTGCAGAGCAATGTCAACAACTTCTCACTTATCTCCAGTCTCAAATTCAAGGCCACAATATCTCTGAAAGCCCTCAAGCTAACTCATCCACAGGCTCTACTAATTTCCACAACTCCTTCAGTGATATATGTTTTCCTTAACTCCATTTGTTGCTAATTGTGTTCATTTAGACTCTCATTGGATCATAGACACTGGTGCTACTCACCATGTGTGTTGTTCTGCTTCCTTATTCTAGTCCATGACTGCTGTAGTTGATGCTTTTCTAACCCTACCCAACTCTCACAAAGTTCCTATCTCTAACATAGGCACAGTACAAGTCACTCCCACCCTCACACTCCACTCAGTTCTTCATGTTCCTACTTTTTCTTATAACCTTCTTTCTGTCAGTAGCTTGACTTCTAGTAGCAGTTGTTCAGTTACTTTCTCTCATAATCATTGTCTATAGGATGCTTCCAAGGGCAAGCAGATTGGGATGGGTAGACGAGTTGGCAACCTCTATCTTCTTGAGCTCTCTCCATCTACTCCAAATCCTTCTAATATTATTGCTTCTGTTGTAATAGGTTCCAATGTTTGGCATAACCGTCTTGGTCACTTAGGACCAAACAAACTTACACTTTTATCTTCTAGTTTATCCTTGAAAGTTGTAACTAATGCTCCTTGTGATGTTTGTCCTTTATCTAAACAGAAAAGACTTAGTTATCCTCTTTCTTCACACATTGCAGATTCAGTTTTTGATCTAATTCATTGTGACATTTGGGGACCCTTTCATCCTGTTACTATTCATGGTCATAAGTATTTTTTTAACTATAGTAGATGATTGTTCTCGCTTTGTTTGGACATATCTCCTTGAATCTAAAAGTGAAGTTTCCACTGTCCTACCTCAAATTTTCCAACAAGTTCTTACACAATTTCATAAATCAATTAAGATCATTAGATGTGACAATGCATCTGAGTTCCATCTTCCTCATTTATTCCATAAATTTGGCACTCTTGTGCAACATTCCTGTGTTAAGAGTCCTCAACAAAATGCTAGGGTTGAAAGAAAACACCAACACCTACTCAATGTAGCTAGAAGTCTTTATTTTCAATCTCATATTCTTCTTTGTTACTGGGGTGACTGCATACTCACTGCTTCTTATCTCATTAACCGGATTCCCTTAGCCGTTCCTCAACTCTCCAACTTGTCACCCTTTCAGATTTTGTTCAATAAATCCCCTCAATACAATCATCTTAGAGTGTTTGGTTGTCTTTGCTTTGCTTCTACCCTTCTCAGAAACAAGCATAAGTTCTCCCCTAGGGCCACCAAATGTGTCTTCCTTGGATACCCTAGTGGTTATAAAGGATACAAACTGCTGGACTTAGCAACAAATAGAATTTTCATTAGCAGAGATGTTCAATTCCATGAGAACACATTTCCATTTGCTACTCCCAGCTCCCACTCACTTCCCAATTTTCCTTTAACTTCCACACCTCACTCTTCTTCTTTCTCTTCTCCTCTCTCTCCTACACCCTCTCATTCCCACCTCTTCCCACCACTTCCTCTGGCAGACAGGTTAAAACACCTGCATATCTTAATGATTATATCTGCAATGTTGTTCAGACCTCTTGTCTCTATCCTTTAAGTTCTTATCTTAGCCTTTCCAACCTTTATGCCTCCTACTCAGCCTTCATCTGTTCCATTATTACTGTACCTAAACCCTTTACATATGCACAAGCTTCTGTATATCCAAAATGGAAGACAGCCATGAAAGTTGAGTTGGATGCTCTTGAAAGAAATAAAACTTGGACTTTAGTTCCCCTTCCTGCTGGCAAAACTGCCATTGGATGTAAATGGATCTACAAAACCAAGTTTTTGTCAGATGAATGTATAGAGAGACACAAAGCTAGACTTGTAGCCAAGGGCTACACACAACAAGAAGGTGTTGATTACCTTGACACTTTTTCTCCTGTTGCCAAACTTGTTTCTGTGAAACTCATATTGGCTATTTCAGCTGTTAAAGGTTATCTTCTTGCTCATTTAGACATAAATAATGCCTTTTTATATGGTAATTTGAGTGAAGAAATCTACATGAAACCACCTCATGGTTTAGTCAGGGGGAGCCTACAACACTTGTGTGCAGACTAAACAAATCCTTATATGGGCTGAAACAAGCCTCTAGACAGTGGTTTTTCAAGTTCACTACAGTTCTCACTAGTTTTGGACTTGTACAATCAAAGGCTGATCCTTCTTATTTTTACATGAGCACTGCTAATACATACTTAGGTCTCATTATTTATGTGGATGACATTCTCCTAGCCTGCACAGATACTTTAATTCTTCAGAAATTCAAACTCTACTTGGGCCAACATTTCAACTTCAAGGATCTAGGTAAACCTAAATATTTCTTGGGTTTGGAGATAGCCCAAAACAACACGGGCTTGTCAATTTGTCAGAGGAAATATATTCTAGACCTCCTGAATGATACATGTCTCATTAGGTGCAAACCATCTACTGTACCCATGGATCCTAACATCCATCTGCTGCATGATGGATCAACACCTCTTCAGAATGCTAAAGAGTACAGAAGGCTCATTGGTAGACTCCAATATCTGTGCTACACACGTCCAGACATCACATTTGCAGTGAACACTCTTAGTCAATTTGTTTCAAGTCCTCATAAACAACATCTTACTGCAGCTCACAAGGTTCTCAGGTATCTCAAGGGATCTATAGGACTTGGTCTCTTCTATTCATCCACCTCTTCTTTGGAAGCCAGTATGTTTGCAGATGGGGATTGGGCTACCTGTTCTGATTCTCGCCGCTCAGTATCAGGTTTCTGCTTATTCCTTGGCCAATCCCTTATATCTTGGCATTCTAAGAAACAAAAGGTAGTGTCTAGATCCTCAGCTGAGTCAGAATACAGAGCTATGGCTCAAGCAGCGTGTGAAGTTTCTTGGCTAGATGTGTTGCTTCGTGATTTTGGAGTTCCTAGATTGAAACCAGTCCCTCTATTTTGCGATAATAAGTATGCAGTATACATCACTTCAAATCCGGTCTTTCACGAGAGGACCAAACACATAGAAATAGATTGTCACAGCATACGTGAAAGATATCTTAGTGGTTTGATTAAACCCATGCATGTTCATAATTCTTTGCAGCTAGCAGATATCTTCACTAAGCCTCTTTCACCTGCTCATTTTTCTCGCATTCTTGGCAAGATGGGTCTTTGTAATATACACGCCCATCTTGAGGGGGAGTGTAAGAATGATGCGAAGAAGATTGCAGGAAATGTGGAGATGAAGATTGGCGTTCGTAAGAAAAGAATTGCAGCATTGAAGAATAAGTAACTTAGATAGTGAAAACGTGTTTTTGTTTTATTTCTTGCTTTTATGTTTTTACTGTTAGGTAGTTAACTAGTTACTTTTACTTTTATTGTTTGCCACCTCAGCACCATAGGGTAGATCTATTTACATATATGCGTATAGAAAGATGAGAGTTCAGTTTTGTAAGCTCAAGTTTTCATCAATGGAAATCTCATTTCTGCAACTTCTACATGAATTTTATCTTCCCTAATTTTATCTGTCACACTTCAATAAAGTCAAAAGATCTTGAGATTTGTGTGATGGCTTTTAATCCTTCAAGTTTTTAGGAGTTGCATGTTTTAGAAATTAGTTGGACACAATAATTTTTGCATGCGATCCACGGTTCAGACAGTAAGTTTGAACTTATTTTGAGATTGTCCTAGTAAGAGTCGAGTCTTTTATGTGATTGATTGATTTAAATTGGTTTGAGTTTGCATGTCCATTGAAACCGAAGCCTTAGAATAATCTTTTCCGTATTTGATTTCCAAAGCTTGTCTTCTTTGTTTCGTTCTATTTATTTAATTTATTTGCTTTATTTTAGTTTATAAAAATTCCTAAAATTTGTAGTCTAGATAGAGGATAATAAATCGAATTAGTACTCACTTTGGTTATTCAATCTCCGTGGAAATCGACCTTGCTTCCCTAACTATAATAACACCCGTACACTTGCGGTTTGGTTAAAAAAAAGACAAAAACTTGTGTCAGCCGGAGGCACCGTGCGGCCGGGCCAAAGTGTCAATCTTTATACAGAAAAATGTCAATCTATATGAATAAAAGTGTCAATCTTTAACATAATTATTTTACGAATAAAATGATAATTTTTAAAAGTGTCAATCTTTATACAGAAAAATGTCAATCTATATGAATAAAAGTGTCATTGTTTTAGCCCGGCCGCACGGTGCCTCCGGCTGACCCAAGAGTGTCCCTAAAAAAAATTACTGAACAAAGTCCAACAATACACAATACGGTGCCAACAGTGAGTGATTGTATATATTTTTAGGACTTTCTTTTTTAATGAACGATCGATCTGAAATTATTTAAAGTTTCAAATAACTTTTACATTCGTGTGTTCGTGAAAGTTGGTTTTAAAACTAAATAATATTGAAACGTGGCTTCAATTTCAAACAACACTTCATGAAAACCTGCCAAAAAATAACAATTTATTTAAAATACCTTATTAAAATTAATTATTTAACAATAAACTGAGATGGTGGGAAGTTTTAAAATTAATCATTTAATTATTTGAATGTTATGAATGTTCTGCATGTTTTTCGGTAGGAATTAAATGAAGAACGTGGGCAATTAACTGAAAAAAAATAAAAATGGCTAATTTTGGCGGTAAATGGTAACCGCCATTTTCATTTTACTTTAATATATTAATAGACTAGTACGCTATCCCGTGCGATGCACGGCGTGAACAACTATACTTGATTAAATATATATTGTCGAGGTGAATAGAAATAGATTATCATAAATTTTGAAACCCTTTCTTAATTTCTTTTATCTAACGTTTGCAAGAGGTTATATTGATAAAAATATTGAAGATATATTAAAAATAATTTATATATTGAAGTTTTAGTGAATTTGATTTTCATATTATCATTTACAATACCAAAAAAAATACTTTATATTTTGTGTAATAATGCTAAATTATCGTATAGTTGATCAACCACTAATTACATATATTGTCTAATCAACCAACATTGATGAAAAAGATATGAACCGCTGCTAATAATAATATAGATGCATACTATATAGTACAGAAAATATATTTGCAACAAAAATCCACCATGATTATTGAACCTAAAGAGAGAGAAATAATTTTGTGATCAAACTTCAACCCGAACACTTAAGAGGCGATCATTCTCGTAAACCTTCATTGGTGATTCTTTGATATGAAGTTAGTAAGCCAAAAGTGTATTAAAACTTAAAACTTCTATAATATAATGCTTCTTCCGTTATTTTCCGCCATACTTCTACATATCAATGAGTAATTATATAAAATGTATGACATCCCAATATTGTCATACGAATACAGTAAGCTTCTTCCAATTGTAACCTTTTATCCCAAACTCAACTCTCATTATGTTTTAATTTCAAATGCTACGACAGTAAAATCACTCATTTGGTTGTTAGCCAGATTACAATGAGATGGAAGAAACAATATATATCAAAGCACTACTCTGCAAGTTGCAAACAATACAGGGTCCGTTTCAACTAAAGAGTACAATTCTTGAAAAGATTATTCTTAGAAAGAAGCTAATAGTTTTGATTTCCATACGAAATCTGAAATCAATTTGCTTCATCTCAAGGCATACTGAAAACCTCTACTCATCCGTCCTATTATCATCGTCTCATTTCTAAAATATATGTGAGATAGATAATAATGAGATAGAGGGAGCACAACATAAAATTTAAATAAATATGGACAACTAAGTCAAATACATTCTAATAGAAAGAAATTCATCTGATCAAACTCAATTTTAACCAATAAATAAATAAAAAGAATGCAGAGTTTCAAGCAAAAACGAAGCAAACGGTAATGTGCATGTATTTACTTGTTGATTGTTGAAGCATATATTGGTTAATGGTCATTTGAAGAGAAACGCCGCCCTCCTTGTCAAAGCAAGCACAAGCGATCCAAGCTCTCTTTGTTGCCGGCAGCCATGCTTCAGCCAAACCCATCACGGCAAGGAATATGAAGACATATTGGCAAATACTCATTCCTCTCATTCCTCTAATTTGCTGCTGCTAAAAATTGGGAAAAAAATCTGATTGAAAAAGAATTGAGATGAATATTGTAGAAGTATTTAGAAAAAAGATCTTTGTATGTACACACTCATAAAATCTTGTAGTTTTACCCACGATTTTCTTTCAAATATAACTAATGTGTGATTTTCTCAAACGTAACTGATTGTTGATATGGATGTCAAATAAATAATAAATTTTCTTCAGTTGTGGTTTGATAAAACTGCTCAACAAAAATTGATTTAGATTACTATCACAAAAAAAAAAAAAACTGATTTAGATTATTTTCTAAATAAAAAAACGAAACTACCGTAAATATGGCGGAAAAATTAAAAAAATAATAATACTGTATATATAAAGTAGAATAGTGGATGTGTAGACGTTAATATTGGTTAATTGGAAAAGTAAAACTCGCAACTCCAGTGCAGTGGATTGAATAATTTAAGATAGTGGGCGGTTCCTTTAATTTTAATTTTATTAAAAAATATTTAGAATTTAGTCGAGTAACTGATTTTTTAAAAATAACTAATCATAATTAAAATTACTAATCTACCCAAAAATTGGTGGGAAAAAAAACTGCTATTTTCATTTTGTTTTTATATATATATAGATTACTGTAGCTACTTAAGTGGATTTTTCCATGATTTTCGGGAAAAAAAAAAAAAAAAAGGACTTGCTGTAAAATTTTCTCTCTATATTTTTTATTTTTGTAAATTTCTTTTTATTTTCTCTCTATTTATATCTCTATGATATTCCTCCATTTTCTATTTCTCTTATTCAAACTGCCAAAATTAAATTATCAAATACGATTTCATGCCAACATCCTTATTCCATGGGTCCATTACAACGGTTAACAGAGAAATGATATGCTACACCTCTCGGGTACCTTTGTGAGCATTTTTTTTTCGTTTTTCAACGTTGTCATTTCTTTTTTCAATATTTTTTGTTGTTTAATATAGTATTTATTTATTTAAGAAATTACAATTTTAATATCCAAAGCCTGCAAAAATAGATTGCCTAATTGCAAAACAAAGGACGAGACCTATTTGAGCAAAGTCAATCGGTAACAACAAATACATATGATCAAAAAAAAATAAAAATTAAGATGCTAGAAGTTATGATTATCAGAAATTAATCTCATATCAATTCAAACCGAATTCAGATATAAAAAAAAAAAAAAAAAAAAAAAATCAATTCAAACCGAATCTTTGATTCTTTTGCCGGAGTTTGTATATTTCATTAAAACAGATAAAGCCTAAATAAAATAAAAATGGAAAATAGTAGGTAGGAATGAAGAGCAAAATAAGATTCGAAAGGGTACATTGGCATTGCCTGCATTCGTTGTATTGAATTTGAGTGATGAAAGATTGATCAAAACAAACACTGTATTCAAGCACTCTACTAACAAACCTTGTCAATTTCATTCCTTTCTCAAATTTCCAAAGAAAGGATCAAAAATTAGAGATCGAAGAATCCATCATATTCATCCATGGCAGCAGCAACTTTCGCAGCTCAACGGGGGGCTGAAGATGTGGTCGATCAGATTCGCGGTGGAAAGACGAGAAGATCAGCGACAGCATCTTCTCGTTTCCTGCTGGATCTGCAGAAAGCAATTGAAGGCTTATAACAAGTTCAGAGCGAAGAGTGTAGTCGAAACCGAGCAGCAGCCCACATATTTGTGAGAAAATTGGTTTTGAATCTAAATCAATTTTGTGGTGGTTAAATTATTTAATTGGATAATTAAATAATATAGGATTATTCTACTTGTCGGGTAGATAATCGTAACATATTCAATTTCTCAAAACTGTTTTTCGGTGAGTGAGAAATGGTATATTGAATCGGGAAACTTTTCGTTCGCCCGTTGTAACCACCGAAGCTCATAATAGAGCTGATGACCTTTGGCTTTTCGATTTCCGTAACCGCCAGACCTTTGGCTTTTCGGTTGTTGTAACTGCCAAGGTATTGATGACGAGCCATCATGGTGTGTCCCTTGGCTCCCCCCCTTGAGTGCTATATAAAGGGGATGCATTTGGAGTTGAAGAATACACCGAACTTCGAGTTCTCTCTTCTCTCCTCTCATCCTTTGCACTCATAGCATCTTTCTAGATTTTAGGAGCATTTGTTGCTCGGTTCTCAAACCTCATCCAGTTTGCAGGAGTCACTTGATTTGTGGTGCTACTATCAAGTGAACGAAGCCGTTTTATCTTTGGGGACGATACGCCAAAACCGAGAGCACTACCGGGGTGTATTTCATCTTGCGGAAAGAGGACTTTCCTCGACTCGGCTCTAGCTAGATTCAGTTCGCTTGTAATCTTCTTTACGTTGTAATTTTTTATTTCACCCGAAGGCAAGTTCGTGTATTCAATTTCCAACAATCGCAAGACAAAATATTCTATTTGCCTTCCCAACGTAACTGAAGATGACGAGCGCTGCTGCTTCCACCGATTCCACCACCGGTGCTTCCACCACTCCATCCATCATGTCCTCGACGTTACCTTCCACCATGGCGTCGACTGTTCCATCAACTATGTCATCGCCGTTGCCAACCTTCACTACTGCATCGGCAATGAACTCCAACACTGGCGGTTCAACCGGAGGCTCGACTATGCCTTCAAGTTCGTGGGTTTGGAATAACCCGTTTCTGTCTAGCGGTGGTTCCGCTTCAAGCGGCACCGTGGGTACCACTTTTGGTGGGACTGTTGGTTCCACTTTTAGTGAAACTGTGGGAGCGCCATTCATGGGCTCGACTGTGGGGTGGCCTATGGGCCTAACCCAAGTGGCTCCCTTATGGGAGCGAACTCGGCACCAAGGGTGATGCCACCCGCCGAGAAGCCGCCGAAGTTTAGCGGAGCTGACTTCAAAAGGTGGCAACAAAAGATGTTGTTCTACTTAACAACATTGGGAGTGGCGAACTTCCTCACGGAAGATGAGCCGGCTGCGCCAAATGCCAATGAGGCGAACTTCCATGTTCGTGCCTTGTATGATAATTGGCGCAATGGAGACTACTTGTGCAAGAATTTCATCTTAAATGCCTTGGATGATAGCTTGTACAATGTATACTCTGGTGTCAACACCTCCAAAGGAATTTGGGAGGCGTTAGACAAGAAGTACCGTAGCGATGATGCGGGTACGAAGAAGTTCGTTGTAGCCCGATACTTGGACTACAAGATGGTCGATTCTCGATCAATGATGGAGCAAGTACAAGAGTTCCAACTTATTGTGCATGACGTCCATGCTGAGGGGATGGTCATTCCGGACGCGTTCGTGGTGGCGACCGTGATCGAGAAGTTACCCCCAAATTGGAAAGACTTCAAGAGCTACCTTAAGCACAAGCGAAAGGAGATGACTCTTGAAGACTTGATTATGAAGCTACGCATCGAGTCTGATGTGCACGATCAAGACATACCGAAGGCATCGTCTGATGCCAAGGTGAACTTGATGGAGAAGGGCGGACCCTCCAACAAGCGTGGTCGCCCAAATGCCAAAGACAAGGGCAAGACGAATGTACCATCGAAGAAGTTTGATGGTGATTGCTACAATTGTGACAAGCATGGGCATACTGCGAAGGACTACAAGAAGCCCAAGAACAAGAAGAAGAAGAAACATGTTGCTAACGTCACCGAGAAAGATGACGAGTGGGTGAAAGAAGACTTTACGGCTGTGGTCACCGAGGAGGTCAACCAAGTCGAAAAGCCGGGAGGCTGGTTCATCGACACTGGCGCTACTGCGCACGTGTGTGCCGATAGGAACAAGTTTGTTACCTATCAAGGGAGGAAGCTCAACATGGGGAACCAAGCTTCGTCTGTGGTTGTCGGAGTTGGAGATGTGGTGCTAAAGCTTACATCCGGCAATTCTCTAACTTTGAAGAACGTGCTGCATGTTCCCGACATCCGAAAGAACTTGGTTTCAGGCTCTATTCTAGTTAGTAAGGGGTTTAGACTAGTTTTTGTGTCTGACAAGTTTATTTTGTCAAATAGTGGTACTTTCCTTGGAAAGGGTTACCTCTCTGATGGTCTCTTTAGGTTGAATGTATTGGCTATACGCCATGTACCAAAATCTATTGAGAGTAATGAAAATGCAACTACTTCCTCTTATATGCTTGAGTGCTCTGATTTATGGCATTGTAGATTAGGACATGTTAATCTAAATGCTATAAAACGATTAGTAAATTTAGATTTACTAAAGTTAAATGAAGTTAACACTCAAAACAAATGTGAAGTTTGTGTTGAGGCAAAAATGACAAAACCACCGTTTCATTCGGTTGAGCGGAGCACGAAACCCCTTGATTTAATTCACACCGACGTGTGTGATTTAAAATATGTGCAAACTCGTGGTGGTAAGAAGTACTTTAGCACGTTCATCGATGATTGCACGAGATATTGTTATCTTTATCTTTTAAGAGGTAAAGATGGGGCTATTGAAGCGTTTAAACACTTCAAGAATGAAGCCGAAAATCAACTAAGTGGTCGAATTAAGAGTATTCGAAGTGATAGAAGTGGCGAATATGTTGCTCCGTTTGAAGAATTATGCAACGAAAGTGGTATAATTCATCAAATGACGGCCCCATATTCACCCCAATCAAATGGCGTTGCTGAACGTAAAAAATCAAACTCTTAAGGAGATGATGAATGCTTTGTTGATTAGTTCAGGGTTGCCCCAAAACATGTGGGGGGAAGCTGTATTAACAGCTAACTATATACTGAATAAGATTTCACTCAAAGGTAAAGATGTTACACCTTATGAGTTATGGAAATGTTGGAAACCATCGTACAAATACCTTAAAGTGTGGGGGTGTTTGGCGAAGGTTGAAGTGCCTCTACCTAAACAAGTTACAATTGGCCCTAAAACGGTTGATTGCATCTTTATTGGGTATGCACATAACAGCAACGCCTATCGCTTTGTTATCCACAAGTCGGAAGTACCCGACATGACTGTGGGAACAACGATCGAGTCAAGGAATGCAATATTCTTTGAACACATATATCCTTGTAAAGACAAGGGTAATGTAGAAACCAATTCTAGCAATAGAATTGAAGGTGAAGCCACGAGTTCTAAATCCGAGGATGAAGAACCTAAGTCACGCAAACGACAAAGGTCTAATCACGAAGATAGTGAACCGAGACGTGGTAGTAGAGTTCGGAAACCAAAGCAATTTGGTCTGGATTATGTAGTGTTCATGTTGGATAAAGAACCAACAACGATCAAAGAAGCTTTTTCTAGATCGGACAGTCCGCTTTGGAGAGAAGCGGTGCAAAGTGAAATTGATTCCATTAGGCAAAACTACACTTGGGTGTTGGTTGATTTGCCCGAAGGTTGTAAGCCCGTTTGGTTGTCAAAGGGTTTAAGCAAAAAAGAAGGGTACGATTATTTCGATACCTATGCTCCTGTAACAAGGATTACATCCATTCGGGTATTTCTCTCAATTGATGTTTTGCACAATCTCGAGATACATCAAATGGATGTGAAAACTGCTTTCCTCTATGGAAATTTAGAGGAGGAAATCTATATGGAACAACCAGAAGGATTTGTAGAACCTGGTAAAGAGAAGAAGGTTTGCAAACTGGTTAAGTCCCTCTATGGATTGAAACAAGCGCCACTTCAATGACACTTGAAATTTGATAATGTGATGTTATCTAATGGGTTAAAATAAACGAGTGTGATAAATGTGTGTACATTAAGAACACGAATAACGGTATGTTATTGTGTATCTTTATATAGATGACATGTTAATCATGGGTAGCAATATCCGTGTGATTAACGAAATTAAAAGCATGTTAAAGATGAACTTTAACATGAAAGACTTGGGTTTAGCGGATGTTATTCTTGGTATGAAAATACTAAGGAAATCCGATGGGATTGTCTTGTCACAATCTCACTATGTTGAGAAAGTGCTCAAGAAGTTTAACGCTTTTGAAAGCGTGCCCGCTAAAACTCCGATTGAACTTAATGTTCATTTGAGCAAAAACCGAGGAGAGTCGGTTGCTCAAGAAGAGTATGCTCGCGTCATAGGGTGTTTAATGTATCTTACAAATTGCACTAGACCCGACATAGCATGTGCCGTGAACAAATTTAGTCGTTACACGAGCAATGCAAGCAAAGAGCATTGGAGAGCTCTTGTACGAGTTTTGAGATACTTGAAGTATACTCTAAGTCATGGGCTACATTTTTCGAGAAACCCCCCGGTACTTGAAGGGTACTGTGATGCGAATTGGATTTCTGACACGAAAGATTCACTTTCAACAAGTGGGTATGTGTTTACTATTGGGGGTGGAGCTGTTATGTGGAAATCCACAAAACAGACGTGTATAGCCCGATCCACCATGGAGTCCGAGTTCATAGCTTTAGATATAGCTGGTGAACAAGCCGAATGACTAAGAAACTTTCTTGAGGACATTCCATGTTGGGAGAAACCATTGCCTCCGGTGATGATTCACTGCGATAGCTAAGCGGCTATTGGTAGGGCAAAAAGTGGTTTGTATAATGGTAAGTCTCGACATATTCGTCGACGACATAATACCGTGAGACATTTGATCACAACTGGGATTATCTCAGTTGACTATGTAAAGTCGTTGGATAATCTGGCGGATCCACTAACCAAAGGGTTAAATCGTGATCAAATGAAAAAGTTGCTAGAGGGAATGGGAGTAAAATCCACAAATTAAGAACTATTATAGTGGTAACCCAACCATGATAATTAGAAACCCCAAGAACTTGGTTCAATGGGAAAACTAAGCTATTAAAGTTCGTGTGAAAATACTCACATTTATCTATTCCCTAGAAAGCATTTGAGTGTTGAAAGCTTGCCTAGTGGTGAGGTTAAGTCTATGACTTTTAATGATTCCTAAATACCTCGAGGAGGTTGAGTATGACAAGATACTCGGTAAAGAATCACCTATGTAAGTGTGAAGTGAGGCCGCTTCATTAAGATACACTTATGAAACCAAAGGGGTGTCCAAGGCCGAAATGGACACAAAACGTGAGAACGGATGAGGTTGAGGTGTATAAGCGTTAACATCGTTGTCTAAGTGCACGCTGTGGAGGAATAGTTCAAAGCATTGTGCTACTATGCCGTCTGTGTACTCGATGATGTTGACTATGGAAGGTTTAAAGCCACAAACTACCTATCCTAATACTTGTATACCTTGTGAGAACTGAGCTGTGAGTCTGCATTCATGCATACGCATTTCCACTCATGTGGGGGATTGTGAGAAAATTGATTTTGAATCTAAATCAATTTTGTGGTGATTAAATTATTTAATTGGATAATTAAATAATGTAGGATTATTCTACTTGTCGGGTAGATAATCGTAACATATTCGATTTCTCAAAACCGTTTTTCGGTGAGTGAGAAATGGTATATTGAATCGGGAAACTTTTCGTTCACCCGTTGTAACCAAGCTCTTAATAGAGCTGATGACCTTTGGCTTTTCGATTTCCGTAACCGCCAGACCTTTGGCTTCTCGGTTGTTGTAACTGCCAAGATATTGATGACAAGCATCATGGTCCTGCTCCCCCCTTGAGTGCTATATAAAGGGGAGACATTTGGAGTTGAAGAATACACCGAACTTCGAGTTCTCTCTTCTCTCCTCTCATCCTTTGCACTTCATAGCATCTTTCTAGATTTTAGGAGCATTTATTGCTCGGTTCTCAAACCTCATCCAGTTCGCAGGAGTCACTTGATTTGTGGTGCTACTATCAAGTGAACGAAGTCGTTTTATCTTTGGGGACGATACGACAAAACCGAGAGCACTACCAGGATGTATTTCGTCTTGCGGAAAGAAGACTTTCCTCAACTCGGCTCTAGCTAGATTCTGTTCGCTTGTAATCTTCTTTACGTTGTAATTTTTTTATTTCGCCCGAAGGCAAGTTCGTGTATTCAAATTCCAACAATATTCAGCATCAACAACTCAGAATAATACAACCATGGAGTGAGTGGAGTGAGTTTCAAATTTCAATGGAGATAAAATATATTTTAAACTGCATGATCTTGGTTTTGAGAAATCTACACACACTTTGGGATGTTGAGGATTTCAGGTTGAGCAAAGAGGTTTGCAAGAGAGTCCCTAATATTCGAGAATTGTACTTATCGTACCGTATTACTGCCCCTGCAACCTTGGCTGCTTCTGTAAACTGAAGACTCTGCTACTTCAATTCGATCTCAATACCAAGTGGCGTGATTTTGGTGCCTACTCAACGGCTTGCCCCATAGACATTGAGATCCAAAACTACACCGTCATAACGAGCCAGTGCAAAGGACCAGATTACCCTCCCGAGCCATGCTGATCAAGTCTGACAGAATTGGCTTGCCCTATAGCAGATGACCTCAATGACTCGAGCACCGACTGTTCAGCTATCTTAGCACGGTGGGGCAGTATCCGGATGGCCTTTTTTCCAGCATATGCCGCGGGAACAAATAAGGACTCCCCTGCCCTGTACCACCACGCCTTCATCTTCGCCTAACGCTGCCACTCAAGTATTGTTAGGCTGTCAAATATTTGTCAGGCTGCTGCTTTTCCCACTTCAGTACGTCGTGTGAAAAGTTTCATACCAACACTTAAAACTTATTATATTGGAAATTAGTAGGTAGCAATCAAGAGCAAAATAAGATTCGAAAGGGTACATTGCCTGCATTCGTTGTATTGAATTTTAGTGATGAACGAACGATCAAAACAAACACTGAACTCAAAACACTCCACTAAACGAACTTTGAAGCACAAGAGTTTCTAACAATAAACTAAAGTGACCTTTGCTTTTTTCTTTCTTTTTTTTTGGGTAACAAATCAAGTGAAATACAACCAACAAAAATAGACTTGCCCAATTGCAAAACAAAGGAAGAGCCCTATTTCAGCAAAGTCAATAGGTAACAACAGATACATAATATCAAAAAAAAAAAAAAAACAGATGCTAATATAATATTCCTAGAGAAGTTATCATTATCTTTCTTGGCATCAGAAATTAATCCCATATCAATTCAAACTCAATCTCTTGATCGTTTACCGGAGTTTTAGAAGGATCCAGAGGTTTCTCCAACACGAGAGGCTGCCCATTTTCATCAAACCTTTTGTACACTTCCATATTCACTTCCTTGAGACCAAACTTCCCAAACATATCTAGATCCGGAATTCCGCAATTTGGAGTGACTGGTTTCTGCATAAGTCTATTGTAAAGAATAGGAAAATATGCATCGACATTGCTCCTAGAATAGAACATACTAGTTATGAACTTGGGTCGACTAATCCCAAACAGACGAACCAGAAGAGCACAACACAATGAAGAAGGTGCGTCAATCGTCAAATTCTCTAGCACGAGAGGTTTTGGTACAACTTCAATATCAACCTCATGCTCTGGCCCACCAAGCTCTCTTCCATAAATAAATAGATCAAGATTGAGAGAGATTCTAGATGGCCTAAACTTTGTCAATAACTTCTTCAACTTTAGGAACCACGAATCCTTACAAAAGCGATCGCATTCTATAGATATATCAAGCTCCCATTCAGACGAACCTCCTTTGATGGAAAGCTCGGATGGTAAACCGGAACCGGAGTAAGTAAACTTACGAATATTTGGGACATCGAACTTGGCCGTAGGTCTCCCCGGCGATGTAAAGTGTATGGTTTGGAGTGAAGTGGAAGCTATACCAATATTTGAGTAGCCCTCGCAACCAAGAATGGCGAGATCCTTCAAGCAAGGAAACCTAGAGGCGAAGTCGGTAAAAAAATCACCACAAACATACACATGATCCAGAAGCAGACGCCTGAGTTTGTGAAGCTTAGGCAGATTCACCCAGCTCAATGTAAAGAGAGAGTCAGAGCAGTCATACACTGATAACTCCTCGATCGAACCACAACACGAAATTATATCCTTAAAGCCGTCATCAGTTATCTCGACATAGTCTAAAACGAGGGATTGAAGGCTTGAACACCTTGCGGAGTTTCCATCAACTGTGCAATATGATGCAGATAATCTGAGGAGAGTTTGGGATCCGAGTACCTCTTTGGGCAAAATGCAGCCACTTGAGGGAAAACCAATTTGGAAATCGGTAGCTCCAATATTCATGGCGTTCACAATCAAGTCATGGACCCAACTGCAATCGTCGTCCACATTTAACCTGAAGCGCTCTATCTTCAGATTCGAGCCTTGGTACCTTTGCATCGTCTTCTTCGCGTACTCCTCAAACAACGGCGACGGTTCTCGACCTCCGGGGAAGTCGTCGCAATCCAAATCCAGAACCGTACGAGTTAACCAGGCGCTGTACCATGATTTGGAGAGGACGGTGGTTTGGGCAGCTTCTCCTCTGCTCATGAAAGATTGTATGTGTTGAATGATGGCTTCCGGCAATCGGATTTCGCCGTTGTCGCTTTCGATTATTTTGCGCTTCTTCTTCTCCATTTCCGTTTCACGAGACTACTAGAAGCAAATCAGCAGTCATGCTCCCGTAAATCAATTAATTCCAAATTATAAAATCACAGTAAACAAGTGAAAAAGGGACCCGAGATCTTACTTGCAACGAAGAGCTTCGAGCTCTTGTTGAGAACTTTCGAAAAACAGGTACTGTGCGTCCCCTTGTTCAGCTATTTCAACGAGATTACTCCTTATTATTCCTTAATAAACAAGTCGATTGTACCGCCAATAATACACAATGTTCATTTATAATAGCATTAATGGTGCAAAATTCGCCATGGAAAAACCTGGAATCGAACTTGGGTACTAGGTTTTCAATTTGATTTACAGAGCAGAGTTGGGAAAAGTGTCGGCCCAAATGAAATGACGTCGTTTTGTGTTTTGTTTTTGTGCGGCGGACACTCTATAAATAGTACTACCAAGTACCAACCCAGCACAAGAAAGGATCCGGATCCGGATGAGTCGGACATTCGGGTAAAGGTAAACCGGTAACCATTACATTTCCGTTTCATTTCTTTTTAAAGAAATTTGTACGTAATTAAATTATATTTGGGGTAAACAATACATTGGAGTACTTTCTAGTGATGCCAAATCAAAATTTGAAAAACATAAAAAATTAAAGATTGCCAATAATTCACTACAAATAATCCCAAACCGAATTAACTGTCATATTAACTTTCTTCAGACCAAACAACCACCCAAACATATCTTGATCTGGAATTCCACTATTTGGAGTGACTAGTTTCTGCATGAGACTTAAAAAAAAAAAAAAAAAAAAAGAACAGAAAAAGATGCATTGGCTTCGCTCCAAGAATAGAACATATCATTCATGAAATTGGGTCTACAAATCCCAAACATACGAAGAAGAAGAGCAGAACACAATTTAGAAGGTGCGTTAATCATCATCTTCTCTAGCACGACAGGTTTTGGTACGACTTCAATGTCAAGATCGTGCTCAGAACTACCAACCTTTTTGCACTCATAATCAAGATAAAGGTAGAGAGAGATTCTAGATAGCCTAAACTTTGTCAATAACTTCTTCAACTTTAGGAACCAAGAATTCTTAGGAAAATGATTGCGTTCAATAGATATAACAAGCTCCCATTCAGTCGAACCTCCTTTAATCGAAAGCTGCTTTGGTAAACTGTAACCTGAGAAAGTAAACTTACGAATATTTGGGACATCGAATTTGGCCCTGCAAGATCCACGACATTCACTTTCTTGAGACCAAACTTCCCAAACATATCATGATCTGGAATGAGTGACTGGTTTCTGCATTAGACTCTTGCAAAGAATAGCAAAAGATGCTAGAAGTTATCAATATCAGAAATTAATCCCACATCAATTCAAACTGTATCTTTGATCGTTTACCGGAGTTTTAGAAGGATCCAGAGGTTTCTCCAACATGCGAGGCAGCCATTTTGCATCAACCATTTCATATACTTCCACATTAACTTTCTTCAAACCAAACTTCCCAAACATATCATGATCTGGAATTCCGCAATTTGGAGTGACAGTTATCTGCATAAGTCCCTTGAAAAGAATAGCAAATGATGCATGGTCATCGCTCGAAGAACATAGCTTACTAGTTATGAACTTGGGTCGAAAAATTCCAAACAATCGAACCAGAAGTGCAAGACACAAAGAAGAAGGTGCATTGATTATCAAATTCTCCACCACAATAGGTGTTAGTAAAACTAAAATATCAACCTCATGCTTAGGCATACCAAGCTCTCTGCCAGAAATGTTAAGAGACACGGAGATTCTTGATAACCTAAGCTTTGCCAAAGACTTATACAAGTTTAGGAACCACGTAGCCTTATGAACACGATGGCATTTTATAGAAATATCAAGCTCCCATTCCCTCAAACCTCCTATGATGGAAAGTTGCGATGGTAAAACGGAACCTTCGTAAGTGAACTTACTAATATCAAAGAAAATCAAATTTGGCCCTACGAAATCCCCTCGATGTCATAAAGCATATGGTTTCAAGTGAAGTGCTAACAATCTGTAAACTTGTGAACTCACGGCAGTAAAGAATGCTAAGATCCTTCAAGCAAGGAAATCTAGATGCGAAGCCCGTGAAAAACATGCTATCAACATCCACCCTCGACAGAATCAAACGCCTGAGCTAGGGAAGCTTATAAAGATTCACCCGTCTCAATGTTAAGCCAAAGCAGAACCGATACTGATAGTTCCTCGATCAAATTGCAACACGAAATTATATCCTTAAAGGCGTCAGTTATCTTGAGAGAGCTCAAATTGAGGGATTGAAGCCTTGAACACTTTACGAAATTTCCATCAAATCTGCACATTGATAGAGATAATCTGAGGAGGGTTTGGGATCCGAGTTAACCAGGCGGTGTACCATGATTTCGAGAGGACGGTGGTTCGAGCAGCTTCTTTCCCGCTCAGATAAGATTGTGTGTGCTGAATCATGGCTTCCGGCAATGGGATCTCGCCGTTGTCGCTTTCGATTCTTTTGTCCTTCTTCTCCATTTCAAGACAGGAAAACTGGAAGCGATGCTCCCACAAATTGACATATCAATTCCAAACTATAATAATCGCAGTACATAAGAAAAGAACAAGTAATGAGAGATCTTACTCCGCAAACAAAACCTTCGAGCTCTCGTTCAGAAATTCCAACTCGCCTCCGATTATTTTACTCTTCTTCTTCTCCATTTCCATTTCAAGAGACTACTACTAGAAGCAAATCAGCAGTAATGCTCCCGTAAATCAATTAATTCCAAATAATGAAATCACAGTAAATAAGTGAAAAAGGAACAATTAAGTCGCGAGATCTTACTTGCAAACAAGAGCTTCGAGCTCTTGTTCAAGAAATTTCGACAAAAAGTAGTGTGCGTTCCCCTTGCTCAGTTATTTCAACGAGATTACCCCTTCTTAATAAACAAGTCGATAGTACCGCCAATAATACACAAAATTCGCCATTGAAAGGATCCGGATCCGGATACAAGTTAAGACCCGAGTCGGACATTGGTGTAAAGTGTAAACCTTACTCAATAGTTTCCGTTTCATTTCTTTTTTTAAGAAATTTGTAATATGACAAATCAAACTTAGAAAAAAAAAATTAAAAAAATTAATGTTTATCGACTACTATTATTTTTAGATTTAGTTTTAAACATAAAAAACAAAATAAAAGATTGCCTATAGTTTAGTACAAATGTATTAAAAATGAAAAATATTACTCTATACGTCTCTCATTTCCGTGTGTACAGAAAAGTGACACATAATTTAAGAGAAACTAATAAAATGTGGAGATAGTGGGATAAAGAGGTCTCACTCCATGAAAATTAAGGATAAAGTTGAAGGGCAAATATATAATTCGATGTGAGAGAATTTTTATATTCTAGATGAACACACTAATATGAGGAACGTTCCTATCAACTATCGGGTAATAATTATACGAAAATGAGGGACGAGTGGAGTATTATAAAAAGAAAACCAAATGTAAAATTTAATTATTAAAATTTTCTTATAAGATTCATTTTTGTTAGTTTGATCAATATATGCTTAGTCGTATATGCTCATCCGTTCTTTTTAAGTACTCCTATCTAGTGGTGGGTCGGTACGGTATATCTTCATTTATTCTACATATCTTATATTTTATTTTAAATTATGGTATGCTAAGTTCCAGTATACCTTAAATCAGTATACTTTAGGATATCCTACAATGATTAAATTTCAACATTATTCATATCTTATCAATATCAATTAATATTTAGACAATAAGTAGTTGAAAACATAGATTGTAGAGAGAAAGATAGAAAAGGGGGAGAATAATAACTTTTTCATATCCATAATTCTTTCCAAAATAAAGTACTAAATTATTTTTATTTTTAGCATCTATTAGTCAATAATAGTACAGTATACAATAAATATTTTTTACAAATAAATGCTAGCTAAAGGTAAAATAGACCTTTATAAATAGTTTTACGATACCTTAGTTTTACGGTACGGTATGATACCCTACCAAAAATTTTGGTATATCTTAATTATAGTATTTTCGATAATTTTTCGATACTATATGAGCGCTATACCGATATTTTGATATTTTTTCCCAGCCCTTAAAATAGAAAATAAACCACTGTAGATTTTGGACCGACTTTAATATCATATTAGAATTGAGTTATTCGCCTCCTTTAAAAGACTTGTACTCCTAAGAGAAAAGATCATCCATCTATATATAAAGAGTTGATCTTTCGAATGTCGATAGGACAAATACGTATGTAGCTTAATAACAGTTACTTATTTTCTTTTTTAAGTATTCCATTCAATAAACAATTGTAATGGTTTTATTAAAATAATTTATTTTTTTTAACATTCGCGTCAAACTATTCAAGATTAAATTTTTGCGATGGAGGATGTATAATATATTTTCCAATGCCTATGAGGGGCACTGAGCATTCTCCATGAATGAGAAGTACCAGTATGATTTTATCGAAAGGAGTAGTAGATTGATCGTGAAAACTTTACTAAATACTCCCTTCACTTTTATTTAATTGTAGTATTTAGCTTTTGTTTTTATTTGTTTTTAAGTGTCAAAATTTGATAACATAATAGTTATATTTTTTAATTTTGTCCTTGTAATTAATACTTATTATATAAGTTGATGCTCGGAAAAATAATAATAAATAAAGTCAAAATATAAATTTTGAGACAACAATTAAAATCTCCATTTATAGGATAAGAAATCAAATATTGACTTTCACATAAGGAAACACAAATTTTATCTAAATTTTAGAAAGTAGAACTAAAATACCCCTACTTTCCCTCCCCCTCTTTCTCTCTCCTCTGACACACACACTTTTTCTCTCTATCCGCCTCTCTCTTCTCTCTCCTAGCACATGCTCTCACTCTCCTCTTTCTCTATTCACTTTCTTGCTCTCATTTTTTTCCTTTTCCTTTTATTATTTTTTCTCCAACTCGTTGGGTAAGAATTTGACAATTTCTTACAAATTATATTTGAATAAGTTATACCAAATAATTTGGTAAGTCTGCAAATTGTGTAATAATTTCACAATTTTTTATATTCTGTTTAATGAGCAATTTGTATGCGTGGTGGTAGACTTGGTAAAAAATTATAACAAAAAAGAACATGAACAACCAAAAAGACACATGAACAATTAAGAAGTAGAAGCTTACAAAAAACAAAAAAGGGTGTATTTAATTATGCAAAAGGATGGTAAGAAATCACACACATTAGTAAGAAATACATTTCTTACCACTTAATAATTTAAATCACTATTATTAATGTCAGAAGCGATAATAAATTACACATGTTGGTAATTTGACAATTTCTTACAAATTGTATTCGAATAAGTTATACCAATAATTAATTAAGTCTGCAAATTGTGTAATAATTTCACAATTGTTTATGTTTTGTTTAATGAGCAATTTGTATGTGTAGTGGTAAACTTGGTAAAAAAATATCACAAAAAGAATATGAACAACTAAAAAGATACATGAACAAACAAGAAGTAGAAGCTTACAAAAAATAAAAAAATAAAAAAGAGTGTATTCAATTATACAAAATGATTGTAAGAAATCACACACATTGGTAAGAAATACATTTCTCATCACTTAATCATTTAAAATACTATTATTAGTTTCAGAAGTGATAATAAATTGCATGTGTTGGTAAGAAAACTGCCGCAAAAAATTATCAAAAAAAAATATTACAGATTTGGTAAAAAATTGACATCTTTTCGTCTTTCCCGTCTCATAGTCATCGTAATCCGAACACTTCCCACAATAAAAAAATAATTAATTCTTATATAACTTGAAAAAAAGGTAATAAATTATCAGATTCTTATTAACTATCATTATCAAACATAGGCATTCAAATCTAATCCCCAGCTTTCAACGCACTAAAATTATATTTTTTGCATTTTCTTAGCACGAAATTACTCGCAAACAAAACAGGTCAAGAACAACAATAATCATCAATTTTAAACCCTAAAAGCTCAATCTCTTATTACCAAAACAAGGTAAGAAGAATGTCAGATTCTTACCAATTATTATCAAACAAAATAAGGTAAGAAAATATCATATTCTTACCAATTATCATCAATTTTAAACCTTAAAATCTAGTCTTTTATTACCAAAACAAAGTAAGATATTGTCATATTTGTACCAATTATTTTTTAGCAGTATCTAGCATTAGCCATATTGCTTGCTATGCTGCACCTGCTATCATCGAACAATCGTCCGAACACAGACTCTAGAATAAAATAAAAATGGAAATTAGTAGGTAGCAAAATAAGATTCGAAAGAGTACAGTGCCTGCATTCGTTGTATTAATTGAATTTGAGTGATGAAAGAATGATCAAAACAAACACAGAATTCAATTTCAAACACTAAACTAAACAAACTTTGAAGAGTTTCTGACAAGTGAAATACCAACAAAAATAGACTGCCCAATTGCAAAACAAAGGAAGAGCCCTATTTCAGCAAAGTCAATCTGTAACAACAGATAGATATGATAAAAAGAAAATTACAGATGCTAATACACCTAGAGACGTTACCATAATCTTTCTTGGCATCAGAAATTAATCCCATATCAATTCAAACCGAATCTTTTGATCGTTTACCGGAGTTTTAGAAGGATCCAGAGGTTTCTCCAACATGACAGGCAGCCACTCTGCATCAACCTTTTCATAAACTTCCATAGTAACTTTCTTCAGACCAAACCGCCCAAACATATCATGATCCGGAATTCCACAATTTGGAGTGGCTGATTTCTGCATAAGTCTATTGTAAAGAATAGTAAAAGATGCATTGACATCGCTCCCATTAAAGAACATAACAGTTATGAACTTGGGTCGACAAATCCCAAACAAACGAAGCAGAAGAGCAAGACGCAAAGAAGGGCGTGCTTCAATCCTCAAATTCTCTAGCACGACAGGTTTTGGTACGACTTCAATGTCAAGATCATGCACATACCTACCAACCTTTTTGCACTCATAATCAAGATAAAGACCGAGAGTGATTCTACATAGCCTAAACTTTGTCAATAGCTTCTTCAACTTTAGGAACCAAGAATTCTTAGGAAAACGATCGCGTTCGATAGATATAACAAGCTCCCATTCAGTCGAACCTCCTTTAATCAAAAGCTGGGATGGTTTACTGTAACCTCTGAAAGTAAACTTACGAATATTTGGGACATCGAATTTGGCCCTGCAAGGTCTCTCCGTTGTCGACAAGCGTATGGTTTGGAGTGAAGTGGAAGCTATACCAACTCTTGTGTAGCAATCGTAATCAAGATCAATGTCGAGATCCTTCAAGCAAGGAAACCTAGAGTCGAAGTCGGTAAAAAAAGAATCTTCATCGACTTCCACAGAATCCAGAGACAGACGCCTGAGCTTGTGAAGCTTAGGCAGGTTCAGCCGGCTAAATATAATGCCAAAGATGTAAGACAATGGTAACTCCTCGATCGAACCACAACATGAAATTATATCCTTAAAGCCGTCAACACTTGTTATATTGACATGGTCTAAACTGAGGGATTGAAGGCTTGAACACCTTGCCAAGCTTCCATTGCCGAATCTGAGGAGGGTTTGGGTTCCATTCCCTGATAGAGAGAATCTGAGGAGGGTTTGGGATCCAAGCACCTCTTTGGGCAAAGTAAAGTCATAGTCGGGAAACTTAATTTGGACATCGGTAGCTCCAATATTCATGGCATTCACAATCAAGTCAGGGGCCCAACTGCAACTGCAACCGCTGTCCACACGTAGCCTGAAGCGCTCAATCTTCAGATTCAAGTCTTGGTACCTTTGCATTGTCTTCTTCGCAAATTCCTCAAACACCGGCAACAATGATTCTCGAGGGAAGTCGCGGCAATCCAAATCGAGCACCGAACGAGTTAACCAAGCGCTATACCATGATTTGGAGAGGATGTTGGTTCGAGCAGCTTCTTTACCGCTCAGATAAGATTGTATGAGCTGAATCATGGCTTCCGGCAACGGGATCTCGCCGTTGTCGCTTTCGATTCTTTCCCTCTTATTCTCCATTTCACGACGCAGAAACTGGAAGCAATGCTCCCGTAAATCAATTAATTCCAAGTCATAAAATCACAGTAAATAAGTAAAAAAGGAACAAATAAGTAGCGAGATCTTACTCTGCAAACAAGAGCTTCGAGCTCGTGTTCAGAACTTTCGACAAACAGGTAATGTGCGTTACACTTGTTCAGCTATTTCAACGAGATCACTCCTCCTTAATAAAAAAATAGGTATTTGAAAAGTCGATAGTACAGCCAAGCATACTTACATTTTATACGACATATAATAATAGCATCAGACTGCAAAATTCGCCATGGGAAAACCTAGAATCGAACTTGGGTAGGTTTCTAATGTGATTTACAGTGTGGAAAGGTCGAAGGGGACAGCCAAATGACGTCGTTTTAAGTTTTGTTTTGTGCGGACACTCTAATACCAGCCCAGCACAGGAAAGGATCCGGATCCGGATCCGGATCCAAATTATACACCCGAGTCGGACATTGTCCGTTTCATTTTTGTTTTTAGGAAATTCCTAATTAGGGTTGGGTACTTTCTAGTGATGCCAAATCAAAATTAGAAAGAAGAAAAATATTATATTGTATTTTTTTTGTTACTATTATTAATTTTCAGATTTATTTTAATTATAAAAAATGTATTAAAAATGAAAATATTATTATAAAAAGGACACCAAATGTAAATTTAAATTATAGAAATTTACTTATTAGATTCATTCTGTTTTACATGCTTTTTCCAACAAGAACATTTACTAGTTTGATCAAATATGTTTAGTCGCAACTCTTAAAAACATAATTGTTCGTAACAATTTTTATCTAGATGATCGAACTTATTTTCGTAAGGTAATTAATGTATGTAGACAAGGAATTAACGAACATGAAAGTAAACGGAACACAAAGGGATTTACGTGGTTCGATCTATTGGAATAGATCTACGTCCACGGGCGGAAAGAGTATGGATCTTTATTGCTTGTATGAGTAGTGATTACAAGATTGTTCTCCCCCTCTCAATCTATTCTAAACCCCTATTTATAGGTAATTACATGGAGTTTGACTATGATACAAAGTCTTCTCCTATTAGGACTCATTTGGCTTGATCTTCTCCTTTGTGGATAAACACCGAGCTTCTATATCTCTCTTGGAGCTTGAATTGTAGTCGATGTAGGAGTTGCCTTGGTGAAGAAGTTTCTTTAGTTGGGCCGAGCTGCGTGGGCCGAGCTTAACTGTCGGGGCCCAATTATATTGGGCCTGATGCTTGGGCCTAGGAGCCAGGCCGTATCCTATCACATCCCCCCCCCCCCCAAAAAAAAGATGTAGAAGCGAGGGTGTGACGTAGGGGAAATAGTTGAGGTAGGAGTGGTCTAAAGTACGTTGCCCCGTCAAAAGTAGAATTGATGAAGTCAATCGCGTGCCGCCTCGTTAAGACGAGGTCGAAGAAAAGTACATTGTCCCGTCGAAAAATAAATTGACGAAGTCAATCGTGTACCACCTCGTTAAGACGAGGAAGAAGTAATACCGCCTCGTTAAGACGAGGAGAAATAATACCGCCTCGTTAAGACGAGGGAGAAGTAATACCGCCTCGTTAAGACGAGGGATAAGTAATACCGCCTCGTTAAGACGAGGGAGAAATAATACCACCTCGTTAAGACGAGGGAGAAATAATACCGTGTTGTTAAGATAAAGTCGGTAAGAAATTTGCATTGCCCCTTCGGAAATTGGATTTCGACGAAGTCGGAATGCTTGCCACCTCGTTAAGACGAGGTGGGTATAAAATTTGCATTGCCCCTTCGGAAATTAGATTTCGACGAAGTCGGAATGCTTGCCACCTCATTAAGACGAGATGGGTATAATATTTGCATTGCCCCTTCGGAAATTGGATTTCGACGAAGTCGGAATGCTTGCCACCTCGTTAAGACAAGGTGGGTATAAAATTTGCATTGCCCCTTCAAAAATTGGATTTTGACGAAGTCGGAATGCTTACCACCTCGTTAAGACGAGGTGGGTATAATATTTGCATTGCCCCTTCGGAAATCGGATTTCGATGAAGTCGGAATGCTTGCCACCTCGTTAAGACGAGGTAGGTATAATATTTGCATTGCCCCTTCGAAAATCAGATTTCGACGAAGTCGGAATGCTTGTCACCTCGTTAAGACAAGGTGGGTATAATATTTGCATTGCCCCTTCGGAAATCGGATTTCGACGAAGTCGGAATGCTTGCCACCTCGTTAAGACGAGGTGGATATGAATTTCGCATTGCCCCTTCGGAAATTAGATTTCGACGAAGTCGGAATGCGTTGAACAGCACGACTTCGTCAAAGACGAAGTTTAGGCTTTAATTAGCACGACCTCGTCTTCAGACAAGGTTTAGGCTCTTCTCCGTTTTAAACAAAGGCCGTATCTTTGTTTTAACCAAGGTGGTGCCTCCTCGTTTTAAACAAAAGTAGTTCTTCCTCACTTTTAACAAAGGTGGTGCCTTCGTTTTAAGCAGAGGCAGTTCGTATTTTTATTTTTAACAAGGTTAGGTCAATACGCGCATTTTAATTTTACTCCTATTCTGGAGTTTATTAAGTACCCTCGTCAGGGTTTTACTAGCTTACTTCATCTTTTGACAAAGTTTGGCTTTATTAGCTTACTTCGGAAGTTAGATTTCGACGAAGTTTGGCTTCAAATAGCTCACTTCGGAAATTAGATTTCGACGAAGTTTAGCTTTAAATAGCTCACTTCGGAAATTAGATTTCGACGAAGTTTGGCTTCAAATAGCTCACTTCGGAAATTGGATTTCGACGAAGTTTGGCTTTAAATAGCTCTACCTCGTCATAGGACGAGGTTTTGGCTTTAAATTCCTTATTTGTCGAGATAATATGCATAAGTAGAGTAGAGAGAGATGTGCAAGATGTATGCAAATGCAAGATGTATGCAAGACCCTAAAAAGACGACCTAAATGAACTATATGAACTTGGACATTACTCTCAGCCACTTATGCAAGGTATCTCTTTAAATGAGTAATGTGTCGTGCACGAGGTATTGACTTACCGGATAAGTGGGCGAGCTTGTATGACCCTTTGCCGAGGACTTCTTCAACTCGGTACGGTCCTTCCCATGTGGCTTCAAGCTTGCCGAGCCTTTCCGCTTTACTGACCTCGTCGTTCTGAAGTACGAGGTCGCCTGCTTGGAATTGTTGGTGCTTCACTCTTTGGTTGTAGTACTCAGCTACTTGTTGCTTGTACTTGGCTTCTCTTATCTAGGCGAGCTCTCGTTTCTCTTCCAACAGATCCAGTTCGGTTCGGAGGTCTTCCTCGTTAACTTCGGCTGTGAAGTTGAGAGTGCGCGGGCTCGGCAGGCCGATCTCTACGGGGATCACTGTTTCGGATTTATACACCAAATTGTAGGGTGTTTCACCGTTCGAGGTCCGGGGAGTTGTGTGGTATGACTATAACTTGGGGTAAGTTCGCTACCCAATCTCCTTTGGCTTTATCGAAGCGAGCTTTAAGTCCCTTGATGAGGTTGGAGACTTGCTCAAAATTTTTCTAGCTTCGAGCTTATCGCTGGGTAGTTCGCCCTTCTCCAAGTAATTTTGAAGGAGTCATCCAGTTAGACTCGTTGTCAGTTACTAGGTTGACCTCGGCTTCGTCTACACTTCGGTGTTTGACTTCTTCCACGGGAGGGATTGTGGATGACGAGGCTAATTTGCTTAGTGCATCTGCTCGGCTATTCTGCCCCCTCGGGATGCGAACCAATTCAAAATACGAGTAGTATTGTTGTCGGCTCTTGGCTTTGTGGAGGTACCTTTTTATTCTGTCGCCTTTAGCTTCGTAACCTCCTAGCATGTGGCTCACTATGACTTGAGAGACTGTAAAATTGTACAACTCGTGTCTGGAGACTTTAAGCTAGGCGAAGTCCGGCGATTAAAGCTTCGTACTCCACTTTGTTATTTATTGTAGGGAAGTCGAACCGAAGTGCATAGGTTGTCTCATGTCCGTCTGGATCGAGGAGTATGATGCCTGCCCCGCTTCCTGAATTTCCCGAAGCCCCGTTCACATATACTTTCCACCAATCTTTAGGCGGTTCTTTTGTAGGTTCGGCTTCGGCTTTTTCGAGGTGGGCTCAGATGGCTTCGGTGTTTCATTTGCACTTGCCGAAGTGACAGGTCGGTGATGACCTGTTTGGGTGTGCTTGGAGACAGGGTCGCAACCTCCTTGTAGCGTTTACTAATGCCAGTGCAATCTTTCCTAGAGGCTGGTACCGGATCCTTATCGGAAAAGGTGATGGTCTCGTCCCTTTTGAACCTCTTATGTGAGGGCTCGTCCGTTTGAGGACTTCGGGCCTCAGCTTTGAGAGAAGACTTTGAGCACCTTGAGGGAGCCATGTAACGGCTATTATGACTTTGTCGAACTGAGGTTGGTCCTCATCCTCGTCGTCTTCATTGCGCTTTGCCTTGAGTGTGGGCTTCGTACTTGTCAGAATGTCGGCCGCGACTTTGGTACCTCTTGAGGGTGCCGTCGCGCACCAATTGCTCCATGACGCAGTTCGTAGATCTCTGTCCTCGGCCTCGTTAATGGGGTGAATTGACTTCGTTCCTAATATTGATGAGGTACGAGTCTGGATTCCGGGGGTGCACGTTGGAGCCTGTTGAAGGCACTTTGCCGACTTTGGCCTCGGTCGTTCTGATCCTCCTTCCGATCCGATAGTTCGGCCTTATCGGCTTCGCGCTTGCACCTATCAGCTTTGTCGGCTCTTGTGAACCGATCTGCTATGATCTATAATGGCTTCGTAGTGCGAGGTAATTGTCCTCATCGCGCCGAGGTGAGACGGTGTCATGCCGAGGTGAGATAACGTTGCGGCGAGGTGAGATGCGATGGTGGCCCCATTGGCGAATCCCGATGTCCCGTGCATCTACGATCCTGACACTAGGGGACTTTTGCCGATGCCGTGATCCGGAGGTAAGCTTCGTGCTCTCCACCATCTTTGCGTGAGGGTTGTCCTTTTTCACGGCTGAGCGTTGTGTTGTTTTTGGCGAGCTGGAGAAAATCTTGCTATGCTTATCTAACATGCTCAACGTGTCTGTCTGGAGTCTGGCCTCTGGCGTGTTCCTTCCTAGATAGCCGGTATGTTGCCAGGTTTAGATCTTGCGCCTGGCTTGCCTCGCCTTTGTGGATTTCGGCTTCCTGAACCGGTGGATTTGCTGTCGGACCTTGTCCGGTTTGCTGAATATCCTTTTCCTTGTTGGCGGCGGTAGCGGCGGCGGTAGCAGCGGCGATTGATCGTGTTGGAATCCTCTCGACGAGTAGAGCATGTTTCCGGGTGGTTTCGTCCGATTTGGCGGTGATTTCAATCCGGAATTGACAAATAACAGAAGCTACTCCGAACGAATCGTGATTTCGCGAGTCGTGCAGCAGCACGAACTTCCAGACGCGATTCCCGCCACACCGGTGATCGGTTTTCGACGGGCAACCTACCGTTGGAATCCTCTCGACAAGTAGAACATGTTTCCGGGTGGTTTCGTCCGATTTGGTGGTGATTTCAGCCCGGAATTGGCGAATAACAGAAGCTGCTCCAAACGAATCGTGATTTCGCGAGTCGTGCAGCAGCACGAACTTCCAGATGCGATTCCCGCCACACCGGTGATCGGTTTTCGACGGGCAACCTACCTTTGGAATCCTCTCGATGAGTAGAACATGTTTCTGGGTGGTTTCATCCGATTTGGTGGTGATTTCAGTCCAGAATCGTTGAATAACAGAAGCTACTCCGAACAAATCGCGATTTCGCGAGTCGTGCAGCAGCACGAACTTCCAGATGCGATTCCCGCCACACCGGTGATCGGTTTTCGACGGGCAACCTACCGTTGGAATCCTCTCGACGAGTAGAACATGTTTCCGGGTGGTTTCGTCCGATTTGGTGGTGATTTCAGCCCTGAATCATTGAATAACAGAAGCTGCTCCGAACAAATCGCGATTTCGCGTTTGGGGGGATCGCGTTGGTCTTCTTGTCATGGCTGTAGATTACCTCGAAAACTTTTGATCGAAAATTACAAATTTTCGTTTCCCACAGACGGCGCCAGTGATCGAACTTATTTCGTAAGGTAATTAATGCATGTAGACAAAGAATTAACGAACACGAAAGTAAATGGAACACAAAGGGATTTACGTGGTTCGATCTATTGGAATAGATCTACGTCCACGGGCGGAAAGAGTATGGATCTTTATTGCTTGTATGAGTAGTGATTACAAGATTGTTCTCCCCCTCTCAATCTATTCTAAACCCCTATTTATAGGTAATTACATGGAGTTTGACTATGATACAAAGTCTTCTCCTATTAGGACTCCTTTGGCTTGATCTTCTCCTTTGTGGATAAACACTGAGTTTCTATATCTCTCTTGGAGCTTGAATTGTAGTCGATGTAGGAGTTGCCTTGGTGAAGAAGTTTCTTTAGTTGGGCCGAGCTGCGTGGGCCGAGCTTAACTGTCGGGGCCCAATTATATTGAGTCTGATGCTTGAGCCTAGGAGCTAGGCCGTACCCTATCACTAGACATAATTGAATATAGTTGAGAAATTGTGACTTAGATTCTCTTTATAAGAGAAAATGCATAATACCATTTTATCCTTCAGTCAATACGCCCTTATGAAGAAGGATGATGATGACAGTAGGTGAATATGAATATGATGGATTTATATGATTAGAGACCTCGGGAAACATTCCCATGTAAGTAAATCCTATGAATAAAGCTAATAGATTTTCTTATTTTATAAAATTATTAGACATTATTTGATATATTTATGATTTGTAAATTTCTTTCCAGCTATGCAATCTTTATTGATTCAGTTCTATAAAACTTGCGTTTGTTGTAATTAAAATGACAAATTCGAGTGAAATTCCTAATCAAATATACATAGCACGTTTTTGGGAAAAATTAATTTGCAAGGGTATATTAATAAATAAACAATAATTAAGCTCCATATAGTATTGCAAACCACACATGATATTCAGTTGTATAAAATTAAACATGCTAACCAAACAACTTTATTTTTCTTTAAAAAAAAAAAAACTTTCTTTTATCCATTACTCAATCTTAAGTTATCACATATTATATCTGGTTATACAAGTCTTGCAAACCAAACGGGCTCCATGTGTACTATACTATACACAACAAAGTACAGACTAAAGTGGTATTCACATCTTCTTCTTTCTTTTCTGTTTTTTCTTTTTCTTTTTTTTTTTTCTTTCTGATTTGACAAACATGTATATATACATGCGCGGTGCGCCTGCATCGATATTCTTTGCAATTGAGATCCTTTACACCTATTTTGGTGTTCCAATTATGTACCAAATTTTAATTTCTATTAGTTTTATATATTTTTATTCAATAATTTTAATTTGTAATAATTTAGTTTAATTTTATAATTATTTTCTAGGGTTCACTCGTCCAAACTAAGGTTTATAATTATTTTTTAGCATTAAATTTCAATTTTATTAGCTAAAATAAGGTTGATAAATTCAAAATTAGGGTATATTATTTTTTTTAATTCTATTTTTTAGTTATAAATGTTTATTATGATTTATTATAATATAACAATTTTTTATTTTTATAAAAAACATTATAAAACTAATAAATTTTAATATTTGGTACACAAGTGGAACACAATTGGTATTAGAGGATACCATTCCTATTCTTTGATGCCTCTATCCTCTATTTTCTTTTTCTGTTTTTTCAATTTTGTTTGCATATTTTCGTTTTACTTCCTTCCTTCCCATTTTATTAGGTCTCATTTTATTATTCGTCTGTTCAATTATTAGTTTCCTTACTTAAAATAGAAATAAATTACCACATAATATCTTATCCTCTTTTCCCTTGATTATTGTGTCATCCCTATCCTATGTGAAATTAATGCCAAGGGACGGTGGAGTATATATGAAACTGAAAATGCACATTTTTTTATGAACGTTCTAAAATAAATTAAATACACCAATTTAGTGGACAAATGGACATATTATCTGAATTTGAATTTAGACTAATCTATATGAGTTTTTTTTTTTTTTTTTTTTTTGAAAATTCACTTTAGCTTCACCAATTAAATGCTATGGAGATCACAATTTTCTAAACCACAAATCACATCAAAAGAAGGCATTCATTTTCCCATCCATTATTCTCGCTCTTTTATAGTTTTCTACTTCTCCCAACAAAATAAATGTCATGCCACGTATATTTCGGCATAAATTTTATTTAAACTATCAAATTTATTCATGTCAACATTGTAGATTTTTTATTTTTATTTATAAATATTTAGGCAATGTTTAAATGTAAAGAAAGTAAAAATGTTCTCTTTTATGTTTCATATAATTTGATGGCTTGGAACACTTAGGCCATGTTTGATAACAATTCTAATAATGTCTATATTAATAGTACCAACACTAATAATAGAGCATAAGCTTATGTAACTTGTGTTTGTGGAGTGTTTGGTAACATATATCAAATTCTATTATAACTTACACAATTACTAAAATAACCCAACACTTTTTGTCAAATTACAAATTCTACCAAGAGCCATATACCCCTTGATTTCTCTCTAGTGTTTTCTCAGTCTAGATTTCTATCAAGAGAAGGTAAAGATGGAAACAACATAGATGAAAGCCACCGCCAATGAAGCCGTCGGAGAAGCTTTGCTGCGTGGGCAGGGGCACGAGTGTGATAATTGATGGCGCCGAGAAAATATATCCTGCACATTTTCTTTGAACACAACTCACAGCTCAAGAAAAAAAAAGGGTGGCGACAGACAAGCTACACCGGCGGTGGTGTGCCGTTTGGAGGGGCAGTGTCTGCTGGAATAAAGAGAGGCGTGGCTGTTGAGACTATGGGAGTGGTGTTGTGATGACGATGTCGACGAGACGACAAAGCTAGACTCTTGCCGGCGAACCGTAATATATATATATATATATAGAGAGAGAGAGAGAGAGAGAGAGTTAGAGACGGAATCAAAGGAGGGGTTGCAACACTTTTGCCCCTGCTTCTGCTGCGGCGTGGTGGCGGCAACTTTTGCCGCGGCGGTTCGATTTGAGGAGAAGCAAGGCAGTGGCAGTTTGAGGAGAGCAAGGCGAGTTGGGGACGAAACCGGCAATGGCGGGGGTTCATGGAGGTGGTGTTGTCGTGACATTGGTGGCTGCCGGAATAGATTGAGGTAGAAAAAGAAAAATCGAAGCAGAAAAGGAGGTGACGAGAGGGAGAGAGAAAAGTGGGGCTCCAATTTGGGGATAAAAGAGTAAAGCCCATTTTACTGTACACCCCCTATTAGTTATATGAGGGGTGGGAGCACTTAAATAATAGAGACTAAACAGTGTTTTACAGCGGGCCATTGATGTAACATCGGGCTTGCTGCTTCAACAATAGAACCTACCAAACACTATATAAGTCCATATTATTATACAATATGAGCTTTACATCCCTTACCAAACAAGCCCTTAGTTGGAAATTAAGTTTACCTCCTACGAAAGTCATCCTCACTTGAAACAAATTTTATTCTCATTTAATTAAATTAAAATAATGTATTGTGAAAATTTGAATTAAATTACTAATAGAGGAAATTGAACCTATGAGTCTATGGCATTTCAAACATAAGATAAAGTTTTTTCCAACTACACCAAGCAAATTATTGTTTTAATATTATATAATATATATAAGCGTTTAATTATTAAAATAAAAAATAAGGGATAATTTTATAAAATATCACCGAACTATATTAATTGTAACCCAACCAAATGCGGGCCGGTCTGCCAGCTCGAGTTGTAGTTGGGCAGGGCTTACTTTGTTATCTCTAATTTGGATGTTATTCGACATCCCAAATTCCAACTAGTCAACTCCCAATTTTAGAAAGATTAGGTGAGTCAAAAAGTTCAATTAAGACACTATTAGCACACTCACTCCATGTTAAAAAAAATTAATTATTGCTCCTACAGTTCAGGGTGAAGATGTTCAAATTGGCCGGACTCGAAGAATCAAGATAGGGTTATTTGTATAAGCTCTTTAATGAATAAGCTCTTTAATGAATGGGCCTTTCAATCCGACTCTAATTGGGATTGGACCCGTAATATCTCATACTCCCTCCGTCCCTCTATATTAATCCCAAAACTTTTCGACACAGTATATTAGGAGAGGTTATTTATTGATCAAGTGTATTGTTTAATATTTTAATGTAAATTTTATTATTTTCATAGTAGATCATAAATTCATAAAAATATATTCATGATTGATCTTAAATAAAAGACAATACCGAGACTTTTAATTTGATATAAAAATTGTAAAAGTCGGAAAACAAACGAGAAAGTTATAATAATTCAAAAATTTATAATTTAAATTATGTTGAAGTACGTGCAAAGTTAAAGTAAATAATACTCCAAGTGAGACTAATATTATGGGAGTTGCTAAAGTAATCACAGCCTTAATGTATATGGTTATTTGTGTGACACTCTGGTTGTTACACAGGATGAAATTGATTGGAAATTGTGTTGGTATAATGGATGAAACAAAATTGAAGTTTAGTGACAATTTTGTAACAAATTAAAGTTTAATTATAATATCGTAACAGTTAGTATAGTTCGGTGATATTTTATAAAATATCCCCAAAAAACAAAAACAAAAACATGTCGGGTTCACGCCCATTTTTCAAGGGTGCTCTGAGTTTTCTACTTGTCTCAAAATAAATGTCATATCACATATATTTAAGCACAATTTATTTGAACTACCAAATTTACTTTTGTTATCATCGTAGATTTTTTATTTTATTTTTTATTTACTTCTTTTACTTTTATTTGCAATGTTTAGAGGTGAAGAAGGTAAAAGTTTTGTGTACTTTAATGGCACACTTAATTGAAACGAAGTCGAGTAACTTGTAATATAGGAATAGATAAATTAGATGCACCCTAACGAATAACGATGGTATCAAAATACGAGGAAATCAGTGCTTGTCTTGAAAACCCTCTGAATGAAATGTGGGTAGTCTAAATGGATAGATTTGACAATGTAAATACTAAAGTGAGCAAAAGAGAAAGCAAATACATTTTCATTTTTTCAAACTCCCAATCTATCGTTTTGCATTTTTCACTTTAAGAATCTCATTATGAACCAAATAGTACTAGTAATTTTACCGAAGGAAAATTTAGCATGTGGAATACAATTTAATGAAAAAAATCGGAATGAAGGCTAATTTTCTGTTGTCAAATGAATTCAGAAAAGGGCCTTCAAAAAGGAAGAAGAGAGTTAAAAAGCAGTGTTGGTGGTAGTTACCATCACTCAGATGAAAGTTCCTCTCTCTCTCTCTCTCTCACTCTCAGAAATTCTGTATATTTTGGAAACCAAAGCTGCTGTTAGGATACTAGAAGTATCAAATTGCTTTCTGTTAGATTCCATCAATAAATAGACTTGATATTTCAAGGTAAGTACACAACATGTCTTAGTCGAAAAGCATCCCTGAATATAGCTATCTACTAACCAAACCAAATTTATCTACGCATAAATAGAAGGGAAGAGACACCCCTTCTCCTTGTAGTGAATGCCTAAACTAATGCAAAAATATGCACATAAATTACACGAGGATCAGCGATTTTACGTAGCAGAATAATCATTTCGATCATTCCTTAGCTGGAAAGGCCTTAGTCAGATGATCGTTGTATTGAGCGATGAAAGAATGATGAAAACAAACATGAATTCAAACGCTCCACTAAACAAACTCTGAAGCACAAGAGTACCCAATAAACTAAAGTGATCTTCACTTTCTTTTTTGGTAACAAATCAAGTGAAATACCAACAAAAATAGACTGCCCCAATTGCAAAACAAAGTATTTCAGCAAAGTCAATCCGTAACAACAGATACATATGATCCAAAAAAAGTTTACAGATGCTAATACACCTAGAAAAGTTATTATTATCTTTCTTGGGATCAGAAATTAATCCCATATCAATTCAATCTGAATCCTTTGATCAACTACCGGAGTTTTAAAAGGATCTAGAGGTTTCTCCAACGTGAGAGGAAGCCAATTTGCATCAACCTTTTCATAGACTTCCATATTCACTTTCTTGAGACCAAACTTCCCAAACATATCTTGATCTGGAATTCCGCAATTTGGAGTGACTGGTTTCTGCATAAGTCTATTGTACAGAATAGGAAAAGATTCATTGGCATCGCTCCTAGAATAGAGCATATCATTTATGAACTTGGGTCGACAAATCCCAAATAAACGAAGCAGAAGAGCAAGACACAAAGAAGGAGGTGCTTCAATAAACAAATTCTCCAGCACAGTAGGTTTTGGTACGACTTCAATGTCAAGATCGTGCTCAGACCTACCAACTGCTTTGCACTCATAGTCAAGAGTAACACAGAGAGAGATTCTAGATGTCCTAACCTTTGTCAATAACTTCTTCAACTTTAGGAAAACGATTCTTAGGAAAACGTTTGCATTCTATAGATATATCAAGCTCCCATTCAGTCGAACCTCCTTTAATCAAAAGCTGGTTTGGTAAACCGTAGCCTGAGAAAGTAAACTTACGAATATTTGGGACATCGAATTAGGCCCAGCAAGATCCCCCCGTAGTCATCAAGTGTATGGTTTGGAGTAAAGTGGAAGCTATACCAACTCCTGCGTAGCCATCGTAATCAAGATCAATGTCGAGATCCTTCAAGCAAGGAAACCTAGAGTCGAAGTCGGTAAAAAAAGTATCTTCATCAACATCCACGTAATCCAGAATCAGACGCCTGAGCTTGTGAAGCTTAGGCAGATTCACCCGGCTAAATGTTAAGCAAGTGATGTAAGACATTGATAACACCTCGATCGAACCACAGCACGAAATTATATCCTTAAAGCCGTCATCACTTATATTGACAGAGTTTAAACTGAGGGATTGAAGCCTTGAACAACTTACGGAGTTTCCATCAACTCTGCACCCTGAAACAGATAATATGAGGAGAGTTTGGGATCCGAGCACCTCTTTGGGCAAAGTAAAGTCATGGGAGGGAATATAAAGTTCAACATCGGTAGCTCCAATATTCATGGCGTTGACAATCATGTCATGGGCCCAACTGCAAACCCTGTTCACACGTAGCCTGAAGCGCTCAATCTTGAGACTCGAGCCTTGGTACCTTTGCATTGTCTTCTTCGCAAATTCCTCAAACACTGGCCATGATTCTCGTGGGAAGTCGTCGTAATCCAAATCGAGCACCGGACGAGTTAACCAGGCGGTGTACCATGATTTGGAAAGGAGGGTGGTTCGAGCAGCTTGTTTCCCGCTCAGATAAGATTGTATGTGCTGAATCATGGCTTCCGGCAATGGGATCTCGCCGTTGTCGCTTTCGATTCTTTTGCCCTTCTTCTCCATTTCACGACGCGGAAACTGGAAGCAATGATCCCACAAATTAACATATCAATTCCAAACTATAAAAATTACAGTAGGTTAGTGAAAGAAACAAGAGGTGAGACGATCTTACTCGTTCAGAAATTTCGACAAACAGGTGGTGTGCGTTCCCCTTGTTCAGCTACTGTCAACTAGAAATGAATGTTGCTCCTTTTTAATGCACAATCACAATGGCTTCTCCTCTCCGATCCCTACTGAAGTCTGAAGGTAAAAGTTACTTTGCATTGAAAAAGAAAATCAAATTATTTAGATCGGTGTTGAAGAAATAAAGGGGATGAATGAAATTGGGGGTGAATTAAGAATTGGGGTAGATAGAATGGCGCAGGATTTGATGTTAGCAAGGGAAACGGGTCTGGATCCGGGCTGCCAAATGGGTTTGGGCCGGTGGAAAAAGTTTATTAGAATCCTTGGGTCCACTACAATTGGACGCATGATTCAGTGATCATACAATGGGGAATTTTAAACATAGCCCTCATTTCTCTCACTGTAGCCCCCAAAGAAAATAATAATAAAATTAATTTTAAATATACTAGTATTCCCTTTCTTAGCCCCCAACACTAAATTTTCAATAGAATATTCATAGCCTCAGTTCGCACAGCCAAACGTCAGCGTATTCAAATTGGTCGGCGGGACTGTGATGTCGTAATCGGCGACGGGCGGGGTAGCCAGGGGGGCTGATGTGGTCGAAGGCGGCGGTTATGCCGTACTTGATGGCGCAAAGGTAGGGGTTGGGGGTAGGGTCGTAGGGTTAGAGAGATGTTGAGGGCCCACTTCGTGTGGCCGTCGATCTAGTTCTGCATGTTTAGTATCGTGATTTGGCGGTCATGGGTCGGCGGCGGCGGCAAGGATCTTGTTGGAGAAGGCTTTGCTGTAGGGGGAGTCCTCCCACACCGCGGTGGCGACGGCGGGGGAGAGGGGGAGCTGCGAGGCCTTGTTTGGGAGGTAGTTGAGGAGGGTGAGGGCGGGGGGAGTGCGGGGCTATCGGCCGCGCACGGCAGCGGAGATCCAGTAGTTCTGGGGTCTTGGTCGGTGGTGAAGAGGAAGGAGCTCTCGCCGGAGTAGATGTCTATGTTATCACAGTATATGGCTCATGTAGTTGCCGTTGGCTTCCACCACCATCATATTGTGATTCTGTGTGGCGAAATTAGTAGAAATGGAGAATTGTTTTATTTTATTTTATTTTATTTTATTTATTTGCAGAGGCTATGAAATTATCGATGTTGAAGGCTAAATAAGGGTATAATAATATATTTAAAATTATTTTTATTTTTATTTTATTTTGGAGGCTATAGTGAGAGAAATGGGGGCTATGTTTAAAATCCCCTCATACAATATATGCACTTGCATCGTTCTTTTTTCTTTTTTTTTTCTTTTTCTTTTTTTGCAATATTGATAGGTTGAACCGTTGAAGCACTTACCAAAAAAAAAAAAAAAAAGACAGGAGGAATAGTTAGTTACTACTCCATCGGATCCCCTAACAAATAAGTCAGTTTTCAAAATGCGAAGATCAAGAAAGTAAGTAATTTTATAATTTTATAACATTTAATCTTAATGATTGTATAAAAGAAATAGATATTTAACTTATTTTTTGCATAACGACTACTCCTTCATTTACCTTTAATGAAGTCGGATTTGTCGAATGATTAGTGAGATTCTAATTACTTCACATATATGAATGAAATAATTTCAAACAAATTTCAACTTCTGACTTCTATATCATCACGAAATCTAACAGAAATTGGGAAAAATCGACCTTGTGTGCCAAATTAGAAATAAATAAAAGCTTATTATAGACATATTTTAAAGCCCGTATACAAAACAAAATTTAGCGAAGGATTATGTATTTTAGAGCAATTTTCCCTAATTATTAACAAAACTTAATCCTTTGCTCCTAAGATCTATAGTTTATAGCCAACCATTTGGAGATAAAATAAACCTTGTATATGCGTGCATAAGTACATGCATGCATGATGCATCCATACAATAATACATTACTGTGAGAGGGTGAGGCATTGCTCCATGGGTAGGGTATAGGATACCCTTATTATCCTACTTTGAGTTATAAACGATCTTTGTTCACTACAAAAAATTATGCTTCTAGTGGCGACGGTTTTCGTCACTATAAGTGCCAAAATCATCACTAAAAGTACTCAGTGATGACTTTTGTGGTTGTCGTCGAGTTATAGCTATATGTGCCGACACTATAAGTTATAGTGACGACGAGTAAATTTCGTCACAACACATGAGATTATAGTGACATGCATTCTCGTCACTACAGTCGTTACTTTTGTGATATAATTGTGTTATCACTGTATTTTCTTATTTATTGTGACGCATGATTATTGTCACTGAAGCCAATAACTTTAGCCACATGTGATTTTTATCACTGCATGTTCATATTTTTAGTCACATAAATTATTCGTCACAAAAGAATGAATTTAGTGACAAATGTATATCATCGGTAAAACTAACTAACTTGTCACTAAAAAATTAAATTGTAGTGACATAAATATTGCCACTATAAATTTTATCACAATTAGTTGATCATTTAGCAACAAAATATTATTTTAAAGTCGTCACAATTCTAATGCAATGATGATGATTAATTTGTCGCTAATATCACAATATTATTTTTTAAAATATTAAATATTATACATATCAAATTGATATTTCGTCATTTGTCCAGTATAGGAAAAAATAATAATGAGAATACAAATAATACTAAATTAAATATTTAACACAATTCATTCAATAAATGAAATTTCTACAAAATAATCTAAATTTATCGAAACATGTAATACAATATTAAGAGCCGAAAGGAAAAATGTCATTTACAAATTAAAATAAATAACTAACAAAATAAACGATACAATAATAACTCGATTTTAAACTAGTTTTACTATTGAACAAGAATTTTATCACTTCAATTTGGAGTCTTACTACTTTGATTGATGCTTTGAATGAGATTTGGGAGTTGAACTCTCAAAAGAGGTTCCACTTGACATTGTAGGTTCACTTCGTGGCTATTGAGTTGAGCTTGTAAGGACTCGAAGTGAGATTTCAACTCTTCATTTTGTTTCTTCAATTCTAAGTTTTCCTTTTGGAGAACAAGATTTATCCTTCTCCTCTTTAAGAAGGCGACTTGAGCCCTTCTCCACATTCTCGTAATCGGCTAGATGTTTTTTTTTTCCCAAAATTTGTTACAAAGGCATCTTCTTCATACATAGGATCTAGACCATCCTCAACCTTCACTTTGAAGCTTAAGAAGTTCATCCTGAAAAATACAATTTGTACAAGTGTTTATATTTTAAAACTTTAAAAAGTAACATGTGCACTTACATAAGCTTCTTTTGAAGCATCATAAATCCTTTTTTTTTTTTTTTTGGTTGCTATATCGGCTCAGCGGTTGTACAAGTAGGCTCCTCTTCAGTTTTAGTATCGCGCTAAGAATTTAAAGAATTAAAAAAAATTAAAGCATTTCATATTATTCTAACTAAAAAATATATAAAATCATCCACGTAGCTCTTCGTAGCAAACTTGGGTAATGGACTTTATTCCACATGAATGACTAATTTTTAGATTATCTCTATCTTCCCTGTTCCTATGATTGATTTATAAACAAAAGAAATCCACACATTACTAAACCATACACAAATTAAGTTATAATATGATCATACTTATTTTTGAATCAACTTTTAATAATACGCATCTACTGACAAAAACAAAAAGTATAAGGAATAAATTGATCACTTTTATTTATCAATTAGTTTCAACAACAACATTGCCATATATGTGATCATGTAAATTTTCAAATCAGCAAGTCACGTTAATTATCATAATCATTGCAGAAGATAGTATAGGAAAAAACTTGATCACATAAATCGTAGAAGATAGTATATATCAGTTAGTTTCATCGAAGGATAAAACAATAAATTTGATCACAATGTGATCACATAGATTTTCAAATCAGCAAACAAGAACATAATCCAAGAAAAAGCATAATCATTCTTATTTATTCATCTACCAATTTATACCTACTACCGATACAATAGTTTTATCACAAATTAGTCATATTCCAATAATTACGGATTAGGGAACTAATTGACTGTATTTCAATTAAATCTAAGTTGATGAGGCTTAAACAAAATCAGAAATAAATACTAAACACAAAGAATAAATTCGGAACCCACATAAATCAATTATAATACAATTAGGTTTCATAGAATTCACAGAATTATTAGCAAAGTCGTCATTCATTATTCTTGCTGAATTAAAAATTTAGCTATTCATGATAATTAAATTAAACAAGAAGAAATCTACAATACGAAAACATTACTATAGCTAAGAACATAAGAAAGAACAAGATGAATTAAAGTTAAAGCAATTAACTAGCCACGCAGAGAACTTACGTAAATTCACAAATGAAAAATTAAAATACCAATTGATTTCTCCACCCCAAAAGTTACGTCCAGTACTCGAGAAAGAGAATTTGGAAAATAATTAAAAGTTTTTGTCTCTCCTCCCAAGTGCGGCTGTTCTTCCTCAATAATGAAACCTAATTTCTGCGTAATAAGCTAAGGGAAAACTTCTAAAACCTACTGCGTTGTGATATATATACCCCATCAAATATTCTAATTAAAAATTAATATAAGGAAATAATAACTAATAAAATATTCCAAATCCTAACTTGATTCTTGACTCCTCAATTCTTCTTATATTTGCAAAAATATCCCACAATTTCATGACTTTTCTCCAAGCTCATCCTTCTCCAAAACTTGCACATTCCTAAACAAAAACACAAATAAAGTGCAAATCAAATCTAATAAAACTATAAAAATAACCAAAAATTCAGAACAATAAAAAGACACGTCACTTATTAAATTAAAATATTATTTTTAATAAAACAAAAACAAATGTTGTTAATAAGTGTGTACATATCTATATTATGACGCACACAAAAACTGAATTTAATTAATTTGTGAACAAAGTTAATTGATTTCAACTAAGTGTACAATTACATCATTCTACCATATATAAATAATTGTTCGTCATATCATATGTTTCGTTTCAATCTTATTAAAGTGACTTTTATGAAAAAAGAAAATCCTCAAATTAATGAAGAAGAAGAAGAAGAAGAAGAAGATAACATTAATGAAGCCGATGATACTTCTTATTTTTATTAATTAAATGTTCTATAAATTTTTGTAATCATGCTAGTATTCCTTATACCAGTTTTGTCGAGTTTCCTTTGAATAAATATTTATTTTCTCTTCATTCATTAATTTATATTAATTTTTATAATGACATCATTATTTTAATGGAATTGACAAGTGTCATAAAATTTGTTGTGTAAACAATGTATAAAATGTTGTTTCCAGCTATGGAGAAGAAATTAATAGTGAAGTTGTGTGAAAAAAAATTATGATTTAGATGTGATCAATAAAATACAGTGACAATAATTAGTCACTACTGTAAATTTTTTTGTGGCAAAATAAAAATTAGTCACTATTTACATAGTTGTAGTAACAAAAATAGACTTGTCACTAATATATAATGACAATAAATTATGACAACATCAAAATCCATTGCTATTTTATTCATTTGTGCAAATGAAACTATTGTCATTATACATGTGTTTGTAGTGACAACCAAATTACTATCACTGATATATAGTGACGAAAAATACTGACAACGATAAATTTTGCCACAATTGTACTATATTGTGAGGATGAAAATTATTGTCACAATATATGTGCTTCTTGTGACGATATTATGATCGCCACTAAGAAAATTGTCACAAGAGACAGTTTTTCTTGTAGTGGTTTCTTCTAAAGTACATAATGCTTAAAAGTGTTTGGCTAGCAATTAAGTCTGCTAAGAAAAAAATATAAAGATTCAAAAATAATTAAATAAATAATTAATGTAGAATGGATGTATAAATAAGCTAGTATGAAGTGATGGACGAGGTGAGTCATGCAATATATTTACGGAGCCGGGTCGACCCGCCGCTGTCCGGGTACCATATCGGTACCATGGTAGGGGATTCCATGGCGATTTTGGCAGCCGGAGATGGCGACATTGAGGTTGTGAAGAATCAGGACAGCTCTCAAGAGAGGCCACGTGGATATGAGAGACCCCATTCCCTATCAAGAATATGGTTCTTTTTATGGATACAAACACTGGAGGAGGAAATGGAATAGAGGCTTTGATTCATTTGATCCAACAAGATATGGCCAAATTTGAAGCTCATATCTCCAACTTCAACAAGAGTAATTTGTGTAATTTGAACAAGATGGCAATGTGGCGTACTTGGACGGGGTCTTGTTACGTACAGATTTAGATTTGGAAATTTCTACCTGATGTCCAAATTCAATTCAGATCCTTCGGATCTACAAAAATAAAATTCAAGTTCAGTTCCATAAGATCTGTCGGATCTCAGATATGAACCGGGACCTCTAGTTCTTACTTATAAAATAATTAAAATATAAATAAACTAAAAAGTGAATTAGAACATTATAGTAATTTTCTATGTTTCAATCGCAATAAAAAAGAGATAAATGCACTAAAATACACCAATTTTGGGTTGGTTTTCATTTTCGACACAATCTTTTAGAATTTCAAAAAATACATCAACTTTCACCTTTGTCAATTTTAAAACAAATTAAATATTTACCCAAATTAATATTGACATGGCATAATTAAGATTACGTGGCAAATGAAAGCTTTTTTTTTTCTCTCTCTCTACCTCCTTTCCTCTTCCAAACTTCTTCTTTTTTTCTTTTTTTTTCTTTTTTTTTTTTGGTCCGTAGGGTGAATTCTGTACCTGTTCACGATTTGCTTCATCATCTTCTTCTTCTTGACGATTTTAGGCACACACGATGAAGCTTGGGGATAAAAGGGGCAAAAAGAAATTTAGATGGAGGCACTATTGAACTAGGCATACTTATTTCAGGGGTGGGGAGAGATAAATAAGTACTTTCAAAACAGTAAATAAGAAGGGGCTTGCTAGTTAAAGGATAGATGATACTCCTACCAAACAATTATATAAGCTCATATTATACAACAAAAAGATCTCTCAAAAATTGCCAATAGTTCAGTTTAAACACTGAATTCAATTTCAAACACTCCATTAAACAAACTTCGAAGAGTTTCTAGCAAGTGAAAGACCAACAAAAAATAGACTGCCCATTTGCAAAACAATGGAAGAGCCCTATTTCAACAAAGTCAATCTGTAACAACACATACATATGATCAAAAAAAAATTACAGATGCTAATTCCCCTAGAGAAGTTATCATAATCTTTCTTGACATCAGAAATTAATCCCATATCAATTCAAACTTAATCTTTTGAGTCTTTACCGGAGTTTTAGAAAGATCCAGAGGTTTCTCCAACACGAGAGGCAGCCACTTTGCATCAACCTTTTCATAGACTTCCATATTCACTTTCTTCAGACCAAACTTCCCAAACACATCTTGATCTGGAATTCCACAATTTGGAGTGACTGGTTTTTGCATAAGCCTATTGTAAATAATAGTAAAAGATGCATGGCTATCGGTCCCAAAAATGTACATTTCAGTTAAGAACTTGGGTCGACAAATCCCAAGCAAACGAAGCAGAAGAGCAAGACACAAAGAAGGAGGTGCTTCAATAAACAATTTCTCCAGCACAGTAGGTTTTGGTACGACTTCAATGTCAAGATCATGCTCAGACCTACCAACCCCTTCGCACTCATAATCAAGTTCAATACAGAGAGAGATTCTACATAGCCTAAACTTTGTCAATAACTTGTTCAACTTTAGGAACCACGAATTCTTAGGAAAACGATTCTTAGGAACACGTTTGCATTCTATAGATATATCAAGCTCACATTCAGTCGAACCTCCTTTAATCAAAAGCTGGTTTGGTAAACCGTAACCTGAGAAAGTAAACTTACGAATATTTGGGACATCGAATTTGGCCCAGCAAGATCCTCCCGCTGTCGTCAAGTGTATGGTTTGGAGTGAAGTGGAAGCTATAGCAACTCTTGTGTAGCCATCGTAATCAAGAACAATGGTGAGATCCTTCAAACAAGGAAAACTAGAGTCGAAGTCGGTAAAAAAAGTATCTTCATCAACATTCACAAAATCCAGAATCAGACGCCTGAGCTTGTGAAGCTCAGGCAGGTTCACCCGGCTAAATGTTATGCCATGGATGTAAGACAATGATAACTCCTCAATTGAACCACAACACGAAATTATATTCTTAAAGCCGTCATCACTTGTTATATTGATATTGTCTAAACTGAGGAATTGAAGGCTTGAACACCTTGCTAAGCTTCCATCGTCGAATATGAGGAGGGTTTGGGTTCCATTTCCTGATACAGATAATCTGAGGAGGGTTTGGGATTCGAGCACCTCTTTGGGCAAAGTAAAGTCACAGATGGGAAGCTTGATTTGGACATCGGTAGCTTCAATATTGATGGCGTTGACAATCAAGTCATGGGCCCAACTGCAACCCTCGTCCACACGTAGCCTGAAGCGCTCAATCTTCATACTCGAGCCTTGGTACCTTTGCACTGTCTTCTTCGCAAATTCCTCGAACACCGGCGATGGTGATTCTGGAGGGAAGTCTTCGTAATCCAATTCCAGAACAGGACGAGTTAACCAGGCGGTGTACCATGATTTGGAGAGGACGGTGGTTCGAGCAGCTTCTCTTCCGCTCAGATAAGATTGTACGTGCTGAATCATGGCTTCCGGCAATGGGATTTCGCCGTTCTCGTCTCCGATTATTTTGCCCTTATTCTTCTCCATTTCAAGGCAGGGCAACTTGAAGGAATGCTCCCGTAAATCAATTAATTCCAAATCATAAAATCACAGTAAACCAGTGAAAAAGGAACAAATTAAGTCGCGAGATCTTACTTGCAAACAAGAGCTTCGAGCTCTTGTTCAGAATTTTCGACAAACAGGTACTGTGCGTTCAACTATTTCAACGATATTACTCCTCCTAATAGTGCAAAATTCGCCATGGAAAAACCTAGAATCGAATTTGGGTAGGTTTTTTTATGTTGATTTACAGTGTGGAAGGGTCGGAGGGGACAGCCGAAAATGACGTCGTTTTAAGTTTTGTTTTTGTGCGGATACTTTAATTTAATACCAACCCAGCACAGCAAAGGATCCGGATCCAGATCCAAATTAAACACCCGAGTTGGACATTGGTGTAAACGTATGATGCACGGATTTTCCAAAAAATAACACATTACGCGGAAGATACGGGTGAGGATGCGAATCGCGTAAGATAGCGAATCCTAAAAGAAAATTATACACTTCCGTTTCATTTCTTTTTTTTCATAAACTATGGTTGGATAATTGGATTGCCTGACCTACACACACAACTTATTACTCTATACATTTCTTTTTTTAAGAAATTTCTAGTGGTGCCAAATACATTTTCCTTTTAGCAATTACTATTATAATCTCTTTAAATGGGCTTTATTAAATTTGATGAGTGACTTTTTTGATGGATAATTCTATACACAGCCCCCATTTTACTCCATACAGTCCCCATTATTAAAAATAATAAAATTAATTTGAAAATGTACAATTATACCCTGCAGCCCCTAATTTCACTCTCTCCTCCGTGCAGTCCCTCTTTCTCATCTTCCCATTCGAAAAAGTAAAATATACTCCCTCCGTTCACTCCCATTTGACACCTTTCTTTTGGGCACAATTTTTAAGAAATAAGAGATTAAAGGAGTAAGTAATGTAATGACCCTTGATTAATAGAGAATATAGGAGTAAGTAGGGGTAAATGGGTTGATTTGATAGTAATAAATGACCTAAAATAGAAAGGGGTCAAATGAAAAAAAACACCCCAATATGGAAAGGGTGTCAAATGAAAAAAAACAGAGGGAGTAGTATATAACTCTAAGCAATGAACTTATTATTATCTCAAGTCTGCAAAATTTCAGCAGAAACAATAAAGCAGAAGCTCCTAATCGAACAAGCCAAATCCCACATGATCATCACTTTCTTCCTTCTCCTCAACCTTCTTTTCCTCCACAGCAGCGGCAGCCGCGGCGCCACCTGTAGCACCGCCAGCAGGAGCAGCAACTGCGACGGCTCCACCGCCACCGCCACCACCAGCTCCAACATCCATGATAAGGTCCTCAACGTTCTTCTTCTCGCATAGCTGGCGAAGAGACTCGGCCAGTACGATTCTACAGACAAATTCGCCGCCTTCAATAGTGCAGCGAAGTGGTGAGGCGGTGGTTGCTGGAAATTTAAAAGCCCATTTACGGGTTGGATTCATGAAAGGGTCCAACATCCCAAGAATTCCCTTACAACATCCCAAAATTCTTACTAAAATTATCGTCTTATTTTTTGTTTGCTTGGATCTTTTAATTTGTTTTTCAACTCTTGTTTTTTTGTTTTCTTTAAAGAGATTCGTGATTGAACAGTCAACCTATTTATCTTCGCACAATCTCTTAATTATTGTTATTGGCCCTATCGTTGCTTCTTGACAGTGAGCGCGGACACTCTGTTCAGATTTTTTGGAAGGAGCAATTTTTTGGAAATTTACCATTGCACATACTGTATATGAATTAAAGCATTAACAAACTAACACTCGAGATTATTTTCTTCATTTCAATTGAATGGTGGACTAAAATCCTACAATTTGTTTTTGTTTTGAAATTCTTTTACGAATCTGCAGATTTCATAGATGGGGGCTATGAGGTTTTTGTTTTGAAATTCTTGCGAATCTGCAAGATTTCATACATGGGGCTTTGAGGAGAAATAAGGGGCTGTAGGGTTAAAAAAGTATATTCATTAATATTTTATTTTTTTTAAATGAGGGGGGCTGTGAGGAGAAATAAGGGGGCTGTGTTTAGAATCACCCTTTTTGATTTCTATGGCCTACAAGAATTTCCAAGTCCAGCCCAATTATTTAATAGTGAAAACGGTCTAGCTTATTAAATCAATTGGCCTATTAATTTTAAGGCCCAATATTTAAGTTTTTTGGTGTTACAAATCCTACCCCAGATTTTGGTTCACTAAATGGAGAACGGAGGGAGTAATACATTTCCATTTCATTTCTTTTTCTCAGAAAATGTGTAATTAGGGCTACAAGCATTTATTTTTATTTTTTTTCCGTAAGGATCCATAAGTCACTGGTGTACTGTTTCTGAAGCCCTACACTGCACATGTATTTCAAACATCATCATTATTCATTAGTAGAACAATAATAGTACCATTGAAAGTCTATACTATAGAACAATAAAGTTGCAAGAAAAAAATTGGAGCAATATTGAAGTTTGCTATCTCTTTATGTGTTCTTTGAACTATGAATGAAGTGATGCGTCTCTTATGCGTGAAAAAATCAACATACATATCTAGATTCCAGAATTCATGACTAATCATATAAGCACAAAGAACAAACCTTTCTCCAAAATCGAAAAAGGAAAAAAAAAATTGATTGAGATAAAAAATTTAGGCCTCTTTTTACTTTTAACAGCCATACTTCAGAATATTAGAATTGAAATTTAAAGCATGCTGCAAAACATGAGTATTTCAAAATTCACAATGAAGAGTCTTGGTAAAAGAATTCCATGAGAATGATACAAATACAGAAGTAAACTGAAATCAATGGAATGAATGAGATTAAAAGCTGAAAATCACATATTTAAAAGCAGAAAACCACAAATTTTAGAAGGAATATAAAAATAAGAATCTGCTAATTTGTTGTTGAATTGGAACGATAGGAGAACAACATCATAAATCCAAGCAGAAGATGGGGAGAAAATACCTCAGTTGCAAGTTCGAGCGCCACAAATTTTTTGCCTCTTCGTCTCAACCCAGATCCCCAATCCCCAACCAAAGCAGAGAGCACGAAGACGATAGAAAAGAGAGAGGAGCGAGAAGAAAGGATATAATGGTACTCCATTATTATTGCAAATCTGTCCAAGACAATTTTAGTCGCAAGGAGTAGGCTCTGATCGATAGTAGAGGGCAAACCAATCTTAGTATTGAATCTTGGTAGAGGGCCAATCAAGATAAGAAATTATATAAATCAAACATAATATTGAATCTAATCCTACCTATACTATAGTCAGGCCTATCTTATGAACCAAAGGGGAGAGAAGAGATGAGAAGGGAGCATTAAAAATATTATCGACACAGAATTCAAACACTCCACTAAACTAGACTGCCCAAATGCAAAACAAATTAAGGAAGATCCCTATTTCAGCAATGTCAATCGGTAAAAACACTTAATATGATCAAAAAAATATTACAGATGCTAATATAATATCCCTAGAGAAGTTATCATTATCTTTCTTGGCATCAGAAATTAATCCCATATCAATTCAAACTCAATCTCTTGATCGTTTTCCGGAGTTTTAGAAGGATCCAGAGGTTTCTCCCACACGAGAGGCTGCCCCTTTTCATCAAACCTTTTGTAGACTTCCCAAACATATCTTGATCTGGAATTCCGCAATTTGGAGTCACTGATTTCTGCGTAAGTCTATTGCAAAGAATAGTAAAAGATGCATTGGCATTGCTCCTAGAACCGAACATACCAGTTATGACTTGGGTCGACAAATCCCAAACAAACGAAGTAGAAGAGCACAACACAATGAAGGAGGTGTGTCAATCATCAAATTCTCTAGTACGAGAAGTTTTGGTACGACTTCAATGTCAAGATCATGATGAGACCTACCAAGCTCTTTGTAGTCAAGATTAAGTTCAAGATACAGAGAGATTCTAGATAGCCTAAACTTTGTCAATAACTTCTTCAACTTTAGGAACCAAGAATTCTTATGAAAATGATTGCATTTTATAGATATATCAAGTTCCCATTCAGTCGAACGTCCTTCAATCGAAAGGTCGGATGATAAACCATAACCCGAGTAAGTAAACTTCCGAATATTTGGGACATCGAATTTGGCACTCTCAGTTCCAATCAGTGGCGTAGAGTGTATGGTTTGGAGTGAAGTGGAAGCTATAGCTATACCAATTCCTGTGTAGCTTCCTGTGTAGCCATAGCAATCAAGAATGACGAGATCCTTCAAGCAAGGAAACCTAGAGGCGAAGTCGGTAAAAAAAGTATCTCCATCAATATCCACATATTCCAGAATCAGACGCCTGAGCTTGGGAAGCTTAGGCAGATTCACCCGGCTAAATGTAAAACCGAAGCAGTTAGACAATGATAACTCCTCGATCGAACCACAGCACGAAATTATATCCTTGAAGCCGTCATCACTTGCTATCATGACATAGCTTAAACTGAGGGATCGAAGGCTTGAACACCTTGCGAAGTTTCCAGTAACTGCGCAATATGACACAGATAATCCGTGGAGAGTTTGGCATCACGAGCGATGATGTGGCGGTTGTAGGAAGTGTGTACGAGGAATCCATCGTATTAGATTCCGACATTCTTGTTCGGATTGGTGGAGAGGAGAGAGAGATCGATGGAGGAGTTGAGGAAGAAGAGAGTTCAAAAGCAGTCTTAGTGGTAGCCCCCATCACTCAGATGAAAGCTCCCCTTTCAGCCTTACTTCCATGTTAAGAAAATTTGTTTAAAAATGAACTCTCTCTCTCTCTCTCCAAATATATACAGAAAATTAGTATATTTTGGAGCCCAAGGCTACTGTAAGATGTTAGCAGAGTATTGATAAGATATGACCCAACTATTAGGCCCAAACATTAGGCCAAATATAAATGGGCCCCAATATTAAGCTTGGCCTATGCAAGTTCGGCCCAAGTAAGATACTTCTTCACCAAGCAAGGAAGACTTCTTGATCGACTACAACTCAAACTCCAATAGAGTGTAGAAGACTCGAATATCTATGAAGAAGAGTGAGATAAGCCTAAAGAGTCCTTATAGGAATAGACTTGGTATGAGAATCAAGCTCCTTATGAGCATCTATAAATAGGGGCTTAGAATAGAATGAGAGGGGAAAACAATCTTGTAACCAATACTCATACTAGCAATAATATCCATACTCTTTCCGCCCCGTGGACGTAGATCTATTCCGATAGATCGAACCACGTAATTCTTTTGTGTTCCTTTTACTTTCGTGTTCATTTATTCCTTATTGGCGTTCATTAATTACCTACAAAAATAAGATCGATCACTGGCACCGTCTGTGGGAACTCTAAATTTGTGATTTCCGATCAAAAGTTTTCTGGGTAATCTGCCGTCATGACAGGAAGGCCAACACGATCAACCCGCTGCTGCTGCTGCCAACAAGGAAAAAGAGACTCAACAAACCGGACAAGGTCAGGTAGCAAATCCACCAGTTCGGGAAGCAGAAATCCACGAAGCCGAGGCAAGCCAGGCGCAAGATCCAAACCCTGCAACACGCCGGCGACACGGGAAGGAACACGCGAGAGGCCAAACTCCGGACGGACACGTTGAGCGCGTGCCGTTGGATAAGCATGGCAATCCAATCTATCCAGAAGGAGAAGGTCACAATAGCAGCGAGGAGGAGGACGACGTCCATCTCCAACTGGATGAATTCGACGATGCTGTCAGGGAGTACCTCACGCATAATAAGCGAGATTTCCTCCAGTTCGCCAAACAACAAAAAGCTCGAAATCGTGAAAAAGGCCAACCTTCATGCAGCGATGATAGAGAGCGCGAAGTTACATCCAGATCGCAACCGCGACAGAAATCCCGTAGCGTCAGGATCGTTGGCGCATGAAACGCAGATATTCCTCCTAGGCGATTTGGTGTTAACCTTAATCGTCAAGGGGAGGACCATCGCGCCCCACCTCGGAATAATGAGGATGATTATCGAGGAGGTAGATCGGCATATACAGGAGGATCTCTACCCCTTTTACCAACCAGATAAGTATAGGGTGCCGCCGATCAAACCATATAATGGATCGTGCGATCCGCGGAACAATCTGTCCCAATACCAATACAATATGGTCAACCAAGGACTCGATAACGACGTCTACATGTGCAAGGTGTTCCCAGAGTTGTTGATCGACAATGCACGCATGTGGTTTGATAGCTTACCACCTCGCAGCATCGGATCGTATGATGAGCTAATGGACGCCTTCGAGTGAAGGTTTTTCCAAAAAGCCGAGGCAAAAACCACCTCGGCGCATCTCTTCACTATAAAGCAAAGGCGAGGCGAACCCATCAGTGACTTCATGACTAGATTCAACGAGGAAAGTCTAAAAGTCGAGCGCCTGACTGATGAGGTCCTTATCTCTGCCTTTCAAAACACTATCCAGTCGGGTGCCCTATACAAGGAGATCATGAGGAACGAGCCTCGTACTGTGAAGCAACTATGGAGCATAGCGGATCAGTTCGCAAGAGCCGACGAAGTTGACAGGAGAAAGCACGAAGCTGACAAGGCTGAACCATCTGATAGAAAGAATGAGGATCAGAATGACCGAGACCAAAGTCGACATAGTGCCCTCGAAAGGCTGCAACGTGGACCCCTAGAGTCCAGACTCAGACCTCGTCATAATCAGGAATGAACTCAGTTTACTCCATTGACGAAGCCGAGGGCAGAGATTTACGAACTACACGCCGATATGTTCAAAAAACCTCGCCCTATGTCAGGGAGAGGCGGAAAACGCCGATCCAAGGAGAAGTATTGTCGTTTCCATGAAGACCATGGGCACGACACAGAAGAGTGCAGAAATCTCGCGGCGGACATAGAGCAATTGGTGCGCGATGGCACCCTTAAGAGGTACCAAAGTCGCGGCCGACGACCTGATCAGTACGAAGCTCGCCCTCAGGGCAAAGGAAAGCGAAAGCAGGATAGAAAGAGAGACAGTTGTGGCCCCCATGCTGACAAGAAGGCGAAGCGCGATGAAGACGACGAGGACGAGGACCAACCTCAGTTCGATGGAATTATAACAGCCATTACAGGGCTCCCTCAAGGTACTACGAAGTCCTCTCTCAAAGCTGAGACCCGAAAAGGGAAGCTCGATACAAGCAACAAGTGGCTCGGTTTTACAACCAACGAGTCAAGTCTCGACAATTCCAAGTAGGTGACATCGTCCTTTGAAATAATGAAGTTAGTAAAGCTAAAAGGCTCGGCAAGCTAGAAGCCACATGGGAAGGACCGTACCGAGTTAAAGAAGTCCTCGGCAAAGGGTTGTATAAGCTCGCCCACTTATCTGATGAGCAAATACCTTGTACGTGGCATATCACTCATCTCAAGAGATACTTTGCATAAGTAGTTAAAAGTGTCGTTCATTTAGGATATTTATTTAGGTCAGGAGTCTACTAAGGTTATTTTTTACGTCGTCTGTTTAGGATTTTTTATTTCTTTTCTATGAATAAAACATTTATTTTTCTTTTATGTGTTTGGTCTTGCATATCTCATGTCCTACTTGTGCATATTATCTCTTTCTCGTAATATAATATCCTTTCGAGGATGATATAATACCCTTTCGAGGATGATATAAACCCAAATTGGGGTAAACTACAAACGCGCATGAGGGGACCACCCCTATCGACACTTCTCGACAAATAAGGAACCCATTCATACCTTCATTTCATACGAGGATGAATTACCTTCATTTTATACGAGGACGAACTACCTTCATTTTATACGAGGACGAGCTACATAATTTTACTATAAAAAAATTATGAGTTATACCCTACTAAGGACATACATTCACAAATAAAATTGAAATTTTATTTCATAAAGAGATAGAAAGATACAATGTTATATACATTATGACGAAGAGGAGCCCGGAGGCTGACTAAAGCTAAGTCAATCTCTGGCAAAATCTCTATTTAAGAGGTCGTCTATACTAATCCTCCCTCTACCCCTACCCCGTCCTAATATTACTCCTCTACCTCGGGCCCGACCAGTTTGAGCCCCTCGGCCTCGTACAACCATCAGTTCCCGCTCTCGATCCAAGAATTCTCGAGGATGACGATCAACGATCCTCGAGCTGGAGCCAGGATTGGATGAACTCAGAGGCCCGGCCTCTTCAGAAACAAGTCGAGCCAGCTTCGGACGGCGAGCTAGGGTTATCTTGTATACCCCAACTACTCGCTTCAGCTCGTCCACTTGCTCCTGAAGCTCCCAGGAGCCAGCTCCATATTTGTAGGTCCCGATAAATAGGTCATTGGTGTATGGGGGGGGGGAAATACACCAATTCGCCAACAGTTTTAACTTTAAAAACAAAATCGATCTTACTGAGTTGTCAGCTCAGCTTATCAGTACAGCTCGGTTTATCCAGCTCAGTCAGTAAACTGGTGAGCTTGCTAAACCGAACTGTGTGCGGAAGTTTGGTGGACAGGTTGGCTACCTCTTAGAAAATTCTTTCTTTGATCTGGATCTTTGTGCAGGTTGATTATATCAATGAAGTGCAATGTAATGAAGGTTAGTTGAACATTGTAAGGTCGACTGTAAATAAAAGATAAAGAGAGAGAGATCGAGACAGTCGATTTAGCGTGGTTCGGGAAACGTCCCTACATCCACGTCAGATACCGTCGTATCTGAAATTCTTTACTTCTCTCTTATTTATACTGGCTGAGTACCAGCCTCAACCTTCGTCAATCTTTAGACTTGAGCCGAGCACGAGTTCTGGGTCGTGACCCTTACAACCTTTCATACATTCTTACATACAACCTTGCAGCTAAACTAACAGATTCTTCTTTACTTGGACGAATATGTAGTAAGCTTGTGGAGAGTGTTCTGTGAGGTTCCAGACTCAGAAATCTTGAAGGTCTCAACACTTGGGAAATGGCTTGGATTCGAGTGTTGAGTTTGGCTTTGAAGCGTAAAGATTTCTGGATAGATTTGGCTTTGAAGCTCTGGTTTCCTCTCTCTATTTTTCTCTCTTCCCCGTTTATTTCCCCTTTTTCCCTTTTTCCCTTCCCTTCAATTCTGGGATGGTTTGAAGTATTTATATGACTCCAATTTGAATTAGAGCCGTTGAAGTTGCAGAGGTGTCAGAACCGTACTGCTGACTGGACTTCTAGCCGTTGAGGTTTTCTGTACAGCTTGAACCATCGAGGTTGGCAAGGCACAACTTAGGTCGGACTGGGAAGGTCGACCTTTTGTACCTCAAGCTGTCTTTGTTTTCTTCAAGCTTGATCTGTGTATTAGAATCTTCATCTTGAGAAGCTGTTGACTAATAGCAGCTTGACTCACAGCAGCTTGACTAAGCATATTGGCTTCAGCAGGTTGGCCTATGCAGGTTCCTCAGCATGCAGGTTCCTCAGTATGCAGGTCCCTCTCAGGAGGTTGGCATCAGCATGCAGGTTCCTCAGCATACAGGTTCCTTAGTATGCAGGTTCCTCTCAGGAGGTTGGCCTCAGCATGCAGGTTCCTCAGTATGCAGGTTCCTCAGCATGCAGGTTCCTCAGTATGCAGGTCCCTCTCAGGAGGTTGGCCTCAGCATGCAGGTTCCTCAGTATGCAGGTTAGCCTCAGCAGGTTACACGAGCAGGTTGACTAAGGAACAGGTTGACAGATTGATCTAACTAGGTACAAGGTTGCACTACCAACCTTGATCTTTACATGGAGCAACCTGTCCGAGTTAAGCTTGACTGATCCAAACACAGAGATCAGTCTGTTCCTATCAATCCTATAACTAAGTGTGGTTTCTAATAACATCATCAAAACTAAACTAAACAGGGTTCCCAACAATATTATTTTTTGTAGCTTTTGCATCGAGCCAGGAGCTCTTTCACTTTCTTTTCCATTTCGGAAATGGTGAGCCCGCCAGCTCGGCTGATAACCACATCGTACTCCGTGTGTTCTTCGAGGACCCGTTCGGCATCCTCTTGACAAATCTCCAGCTTTTCTTGCTGCTCGAGAAACCAAGCTTGAAGCTCGTCGAATTTTTCTTGCGCAGAAACAAGTTTAACATCGGTCTCGTTCTGCACGTGGCCTACTTTACCTTTCAAGTGGAGGACTTCGGCCTCTTTTGCCTCGAGGGCACAAGTTAATTGATGATTTTGTTCCACCCAAGGAGATACATCAAAAAGCTCGGGAGATGACTACACAAAGGCGAGAAAGATATTTTTAATAAAATTGAAAATTTCATTAAGGCCATTACGGCATAAGTAGAAGCGACATCCTAGTGATGCCGAAGTACATATAGCCTACAAAAAAAAAACTTGAAAAGGATCAACTGACCCTTTCAAGGTCCTCTTCTTCCTGCTGGGGTCCCTCCTGCTCGGCCCCGGTGTTCTCCGGCTCATCATTCACCGGTTGCTCCACCTCGGCACTGAGGTTGGCAATCACAGCCTCAAGCACTGGATCCCTGTCAACCGGATAGTTTCAGACGGCCTCGGCGGTAAGCACTGAAGACTGCGAGGCAAGCTTCTTCACCACGGGGAAAGCTGCCATGTTCCCCACCAGCACCTCCACATAAGAATGAAGCAGAGACTCATGCGATGTTACCTCATACCCATACTTGGTTTTGTCCAAGTCTAGGTAATCCTCGGTGATTGTGTCAATGACACCCGACGCCACAGGAGCGTTCAGCACGGCCGCCAATTCGATCGCGAGCTTGGAGAACTGCCCCGAAAGAAAGATCCTCTCCGCAAAGGCGCGGAGTACATCCCCCTGCGAAGACGCCACCTCGGCCCTTACAGCAGCCGCCTTCACCTTCTCCAAGGATACCTCGGCCTTCAGAGATGCCACTTCGGCCAGCACTACGGCTTCCCTCTCCTCGGCCTTTTTGGCTTTCGCCTCGGCTGCGACAACCTTATTGACCAAATCATCTTTGGCCTTATTGGCCATCTCCAGTTCCCGAACCAACTTCTGATACTTGGCAACCCCGCTGTTGACGAAGCTCACCAAGCTCGCCAGATCGGCAACTGCCAACTCAGCCTCCTGCAATAACATGGATCAGCATTAAATTAAGCAATGGTGCATTGATGTAATCAAAGGATTAAGGCCAATTACCTCGGGGAAAGACTTCTCACGAGCTGACATTTAGTCAGATGACTGGCCGCGCACAAGGGCACCAATCTCCTCTACAAGGGGTGCAACGGCCACCTGGGGCTCCATGTTCCGAAGCGTGGCTGAGCGAGGCGGGGGAGAGCTGAAGCACAACCGTGGAGAGTCCAAAATTTCCACGGTCCTCTCCGAAGAAGCCGGGGACGTCATCTTCTCCGGCTCCAAAGCCGACCTCAGCCTCTTCTTTTTGATTGCGTCGAAGTTCACTGCAACAAAACAAAGAACAGATTAAGACAAACAATCAAAGGAAGAAGACACATAAGACAGATTAGGGCCTCACCCTCCGCCGGATCCACCATCGAAGTTAGATCATAAGGGCTCAGCCCTAAAAAGACGAGCTCGGCCTCGACATATTCTCCGTCAACGACACCGAGCTCTACTAACTTTTTCTCAAGGTCACCGAATTCTTCTTCCGTGCCTTGGTCCTCTAGCTTATCTGTCTTCCAGATGAATTGAGGGACCTCTTCGGATCGGCAGAAGAAAAATTTCTTGTGCTAGTTTGAAATTTTTGACTTCGTTTTAATTCGAAAGCCACGAGAAGGTGAGAGATAAAACCACCCCGACGAACTAGACTTGAGTTGGAAGAACCTAAGGATCAATCCTAGGGAAAGCGGACGACCGAAGCGACCAGGTTCGGCACTAAGACCGACTAGCTGCCTAAACGAGTTCGGCATAATCTGCCCTAGAGGTATGCCGAACTTCCGAAGCAAATCAGTAAAAATTGAAGGAAGACGAAGACGAAGACCACACTTCAAGTAGTCCTCGTAAACGGTAAAAAATTCATCCGGAGGCGCACAAGCCCTATCCTCCGGACGGGGAGCGACAAGAAGCACAAAATCTGGAAATAAGAATTTTTTCGCAATTTTTCGAATTCTCGAAGCATCTAAAATCGACGGAAAATCATGAAATTTACCGGATTTTTCTACAGGAGGAAGCCGAACACTACGAATGCTAGGAACAGGAGAATCTACTGTATAATACTCCCTCTGTCCCCCTTCAATTGTCCAGTTTGACTTATTGACTTTTTGGCACGCATTTCCACCGAGCCGGGAAACGAGTTATAAAATATAATTTTGAAGTATTGTTTCTTTTACGGGATACTATGAATGTCATAGTATCCCGTAAAAGAAACAATACTTCAAAATTATATTTTATAACTCGTTTCCCGGCTCGGTGGAAATGCGTGCCAAAAAGTCAATAAGTCAAACTGGACAATTGAAGGGGGACGGAGGGAGTACTCGATATCTACAAAAGGCGACGGAATAAATATCGCCGCCGGAGAACCCGACGGTGAAACAGACTCGTCACGATTCTCGTCACCGTGACTATAACTGACAGAAGAAGAGGCCATGGTAAAAATCACTTACTTGTGTGAATAAATGTGAAAGATTCCGACGGTGAACGAGCGGCGGCGGTGAAAGTCGCAAGCGGCGGAGAAAAAGCGCAAAAGATTGTAAAGATTTTTGAAATTTTTGACTTCGTTTTAATTCGAAATCCACGAGAAGGTGAGAGATAAAACCACCCCGACGAACTAGACTTGAGTTGGAAGAACCTAAGGATCAATCCTAGGGAAAGCGGACGACCGAAGCGACCAGGTTCGGCACTAAGACCGACTAGCTGCCTAAACGAGTTCGGCATAATCTGCCCTAGAGGTATGCCGAACTTCCGAAGCAAATCAGTAAAAATTGAAGGAAGACGAAGACGAAGACCACACTTCAAGTAGTCCTCGTAAACGGTAAAAAATTCATCCGGAGGCGCACAAGCCCTATCCTCCGGACGGGGAGCGACAAGAAGCACAAAATCTGGAAATAAGAATTTTTTCGCAATTTTTCGAATTCTCGAAGCATCTAAAATCGACGGAAAATCATGAACTTTACCGGATTTTTCTACAGGAGGAAGCCGAACACTACGAATGCTAGGAACAGGAGAATCTACTGTATAATACTCCCTCTGTCCCCCTTCAATTGTCCAGTTTGACTTATTGACTTTTTGGCACGCATTTCCACCGAGCCGGGAAACGAGTTATAAAATATAATTTTGAAGTATTGTTTCTTTTACGGGATACTATGACATTCATAGTATCCCGTAAAAGAAACAATACTTCAAAATTATATTTTATAACTCGTTTCCCGGCTCGGTGGAAATGCGTGCCAAAAAGTCAATAAGTCAAACTGGACAATTGAAGGGGGACGGAGGGAGTACTCGATATCTACAAAAGGCGACGGAATAAATATCGCCGCCGGAGAACCCGACGGTGAAACAGACTCGTCACGATTCTCGTCACCGTGACTATAACTGACAGAAGAAGAGGCCATGGTAAAAATCACTTACTTGTGTGAATAAATGTGAAAGATTCAGACGGTGAACGAGCGGCGGCGGTGAAAGTTGCAAGCGGCGGAGAAAAAGCGCAAAAAATTGTAAAGATTTTTGAATTTTGGGAAAGTTTTATCCAAGAAGTTTTATTCAATTTCCGCCTTTGCCCCCCCCCCCCCCCCCCACGTCCAATCGTGCTCTACTTTATTGGGAATTCAACTGGCGCATTTATTAAAAGTAATTGACACATCCCGTGTTCGGCTTTATTGAGACGATACGCATGACTTCGTCGAATTTATTTTCGACAGAGCAAGACATTTCTTATTTACCTCGTCTTTTGACGGGACGGTATGCATTTGACTTCGTCGAATTTATTTTTTGACGGGGCAAGGCATTTCTTATTTACCTCGTCTTTTGACAGGACGGTATGCATTTAACTTCGTCAAATATTATTTTTCGACGGGGCAAAAGACATTTCTTTTACATCTCTCCTCACTCAACTATACCCCTAAATCACATCCTCATTTCTACACCCTTTTTGGGGGGGATGTGATAGGATATGGCCCAACTATTAGGCCCAAGCATTAGGCCCAATATAAATGGGCCCCGATATTAAGCTTGGCCTATGCAAGTTCGGCCCAAGTAAGAGACTTCTTCACCAAGCAAGGAAGACTTCTTGATCGACTACAACTCAAACTCCAATAGAGTGTAAAAGACTCGGATATCTATGAAGAAGGGTGAGATAAGCCTAAAGAGTCCTTATAGAAATAGATTTGGTATGAGAATCAAGCTCCTTATGAGCATCTATAAATAGAATGAGAGGGGAGAACAATCTTATAACCAATACTCATACTAGCAATAATATCCATACTCTTTCCGCCCCGTGGACGTAAATCTATTCCGATAGATCGAACCACGTAATTCCTTTGTGTTCCTTTTACTTTCGTGTTCATTTATTCCTTATTAGCGTTCATTAATTACCTACGAAAATAAGATCGATCAAGTATCAAATTGCTTTCTGTTAAATTCCATCAATAAATATAGACTTGATATTTCAAGGTAAGTACAAAACATGCCTTAGTCGAAAAGCATCACCTAAATATAGGAAATTTCTGCATTTCAAGAAACAGCAAGAAAGGACATCTCCTTCCTCCCTCCTTAATTTTCTCCCAAAATCAAATGAATCATAATACAAATGTGTGATCAGACGTAAGTCTGCCTATTGGCATCATCGGATGCAACCTCGATCTGAAAAAATTGAAACTCAGTAGCAACAACTCTACTAATATATAGCTATCTACTAATAGATTTATCTACGCATATATAGAAGGGAAGAGACACCCCTTCTCATTGTAGTGAATGCCTAAACTAACGGAAAAATATGCACAGAAATTACACGAGGATCAGCTATTTTACGTAGCAGTATAATCATTTAGATCATTCCTTAGCTGGAAAGGCCTTAGTTAGATGATCGTTGTATTGAGCGATGAAAGAATGATGAAAACAAACATGAATTCAAACACTCCGCTAAACAAACTCTGAAGCACAAGAGTACCCAATAAACTAAAGTGATCTTCACTTTCTTTTTGGTGACAAATCAAGTGAAATACCAACAAAAATAGACTGCCCCAAAACAAAGTATTTCAACAAAGTCAATCCGTAACAACAGATACATATGATAAAAAAAATTACTGATTCTAGAAGTTATCACTATTTTTCTTGGCAGCACAAATTAATCCCATATCAATTCAAACCGAATCTTTTGATCGTTTACCAGAGTTTTAGAAGGATCAAGAGGTTTCTCCAACACGAGAGGCAGCCACTCTGCATCAACCATTTCATAGACTTCCATATTCACTTTCTTCAGACTAAACTTCCCAAACATATCTTGATCTGGTATTCCACAATTTGGAGTCACTGATTTCTGCATAAGTCTATTGTAAAGAGTAGTAACAGATGCATTGCCCTCGCTCAAAGAATTGAGCATATCATTTATGAACTTGGGTCGACAAATCCCAAACAGACGAAGCAGAAGAGCAAGGCACAAAGAAGAAGGTGTTTCAATAAACAAATTCTCTAGCACGAGAGGTTTTGGTACGACTTCAATGTCCAGATCATGCTCAGACCTACCAACCGCTTTGCACTCATAGTCAAGACTAATACAGAGAGAGATTCTAGATAGCCTAAACTTTGTCAATAACTTCTTCAACTTTAGGAACCACGAATTCTTATGAAAACGAGTGCATGCTATACATATATCAAGATCCCATTCCCTCGAACCTCCTTTGATGGAAAGGTGGGATGGTAAACTGGAACCTCCGTAAGTAAAGTTACGAATATTTGGGACATCGAATTTGGCACTCTCAGTTTCCATCAGTAGCGTAAAGTGTATGGTTTGGAGTGAAGTGGAAGATATACCAATTCTTGTGTAGCCATCGCAACCAAGAATGGCGAGATCCTTCAAGCAAGGGAACCTAGAGGCGAAGTTGGTAGAAAAAGTATCATCAACATACACATGATCCAGAATCAAACGCTTGAGCTTGGGAAGCTTAGGCAGATTCACCTGGCTAAATGTTAAACCGAAGCAGTTAGACAATGATAACTCCTGGATCGAACCACAGCACGAAATTATATCCTTAAAGCCGTCAGCGCTTGCTATCTCAACAGATTGTAAAATGAGGGATTGAAGGCTTGAACACCTTGCAAAGTTTTCATCAACTACGCACCCTGATACAGATAATCTGTGGAGGGTTTGGGATCCGAGCACCTCTTTGGCCAAATACATTTACTTGAGGGGAAACTCAGTTCCACATCGGTAGCTCCTATATTCATGGCGTTGACAATCAAGTCATGGGCCCAACTGCAACCCTCGTCCACACGTAGCCTGAAGCGCTCAATCTTGAGACTCGAGCCTTGGTACCTTTGCATTGTCTTCTTCGCATACTCCTCGAATGAGGGCGACGATTCTGGAGGGAAGTCGTCGTAATCAAAATCGAGCTTCGGACGAGTTAACCAGGCGGTGTACCATGAGTTGGAGAGGATAGTGGTTCGAGCAGCTTCTTTCCCGCTCAGATAAGATTGCACGTGCTGAATCATGGCTTCCGGCAATGGGAACTCGCCTTTCTCGCTTCCAATTATTTTTCCCTTGTTCTCCATTTCAAGACACGGCAACTGGAAGAATCGCTCCCACAAATTAACATATCAATTCAAGACGATAAAAATTTAGTCTAATATTGTACATACGTGAAAGAAACAAGAGGTGAGACGATCTTACTTGCAAACAAGAGCTTAGATCACTCGATCAGAGATTTCGACAAACAGGTGGTGTGCGTTCCCCTTGTTCAGCTACTGTCAACGAGAAATGAATGTTGCTCCTTTTTAATGCACAATCAAAATGGCTTCTCCTCTCCCTCTCTACTGAATTCTCAAATTCTCAAGGTAGAATTGAAAACTCCGAGTGAATTTGAGGCGTCCATGGCCGAAAAAAACATTGATTTTGAAAATTTTGCTTACCTTTGCCTTTGATGATGGTTAGAAAATCGAAAAAGTAAACATTTTGAAAACAAAATTGAGAATTTAATTTACCGTTGAGTCCACTTAATAAAAAGAAAACAGAAAAACAGAGACAGTAATGATTTTTTACTACTTTGGTTATTCTGCGAGTTCCACTTTTTCGTTACTTTCATTTAAAGCTTGTATAGTTACTGTATCTATCTCAATTTTCTCCGAGTAATTTCTATAGCTCTTTATTACTCTCCATCACCAAATTCGTTAATTCTTTTTTATGGTATAAATTTAAATAATTTTGATAAAGATATAAATGCAATAAGTGTTCATATTTATTGAGCAAATGGGTATTAACTGTTAAGTTGAGTTTAAATTTAAAAAATCGGCCATACGTAACATTTTGTGAACGTTCGAAATGAAATCAAATATTTGGATTTAATAGATGAAAAGAGTATTTAAATGAGCGATGCTATTCGGTCATAATATGACGACCATAGTTAGTACTGGTACTCCCTCCGTCCCTCGTATCTGTGTGATTATTACTCGTTTGAGACGTCTCTTATATTAGTGTGTATATCCAAAATGAAAAGATTCTCTAATCAAAATAACTTTTTTACCCTTCAACTTTGTTCTTATTTACCCACTATCTTCTTGCGTTTCCATGTTTTCTTACTTTTATCACTTTTAAAATATTTTTTTTCACTTTATCTTAATTTTTTCTTAAATCATGTGTCACTTTCTTTCCCACATGGAAATATAAAACGGAGGTAGTACTTCATCCGTCCCACTTAAATAGTTCACATTTTCTTATTGGTTTGTCCCATATAATAGTTCAATTTTCTAAAATGGTAAAAGTATATCTCACAACTAATATTATTTTTTAAAAAATTATCTCTACTTGTATTGGTCTCTGTGCTAAAAGCAATGTGGACAATTTAGGTGGGGCAGATGGAATATTAATCTGTAATAGTTTATGTATTTATGTCAAAAAAATTTAGATTATTAGAAAATTCATAAAATTGTTCTCCGTATAATTTATGTGTATTTTAGATATTGTGTGTTTTATTTTAATTATCAATAGTTCAAAATATATGTGTAAAGATCAATAGTCTAAGGTAATGATTAAACTACTTCCTTCGTTTTCTCTTTAAGTGGTATGTTTCTTTTTGGCACAATATTTAAGAAAATGTGGAATTATAGGTTAAAGGTGGGTGCCCCCATTACTAATTAGTTTAGATTTAAGAAAAGGAGGGATTATAGATTAATTGATTCATTTAATTAGTTAAATTGGGCTTGTTTTTTTAGATAAAATGTAGTTCTGTTGGGCCATAAAAGGAAACATGCCAGATGCCACTTCACAAAATATAACTAAAATTGACAAATGCACCACCTCAAAGAAAACAGAGAGAGTGCGGGGTATAATTTTCCCTGATTTAAATGGAGAGAGTTGACGATGTAAATACTAAAGTTAGCAAAAGAGATAGCATTTTCATTTATTTTTTTCAGACGCCCTTTCTATCGTTTTCCTTTTTCACTTTAAGAATCTCATTTTGAACCAAATAGTACATTAAGTATTATTTTCTACAGTATTTAATTTGGTGAACGGGCCCACGTACTAATTAAATAAATAAATAAATTGATAAAGCGAAATACCATCTCTAATTTACCAAAAGTTCACCAAAAATTAAAGCTCCAAAACCTTATCATCAAATTCATCATCCATCACATATTCACATTTCCATGCAAAGATAGATGTGACATAAAATAGAGAGAGAGAAAGATGACAAATTAAATGGACCACTGTCATTTTATACGTAAAAGATTAGTATAATATAACACATAACTAATCATAAAAAATAAAAAATAAAAAAACAAAAACACAGCAGGAAATTAAAGCATTCAAATTGAAGTAGAACAAACTGTAATTTCTTCAGTTGAAACTTTGCCTCCCAACGGCAAAACAGTTACACAGTCCACATCAAATCCATATCTCCTCGAAACCCAATTCCCCACTTTCCACCGGAGCCAGCCGGTGACCTTGAAATCCAGCGCCAGTTTTCCGGTAACCCGATCGCGGCGAACTTGGTAAGCCAGAGATGGGCCCACCGGTTGCCGGTTTCCAACCAAGGAGGCGGCGAGGAGGTTGGTCTCTCGATGATGCTGATAGAACGGGGGGAGTGGGGTATCGGGAGTGATGACGTGGCGGCTGTAGGAAGCGTGTACTAGGAATCCGTCGTAGTAGATTCCGACATTCTTGTTCGGATTGGTGGATAGGAGAGAGAGAGTGATGGAGGAGTTGAGGAAGAATGGGGGCTTTGAGGTTGTGTTGAGGTGATTGATGGTGGCTTGTGTGAGGGAGAAGTGGGGATTTCTTGGGTGGAGGAAGAGCCAAAGGAGGAGGAGGAGGAGGAGGAGAGAGAGTGAGAGGAAGAATGTTGAGAGGTAGAAGAAGAACTTCTTCTTCTTCTTTGATTTCTGGGATTTGGTTATTGCTTCCTTCTCTGCGCAGTGTTTGGGAGATTTCTCATGGATTATAGACATTGTAGAGAGAGAGAGAGAGAGAGAGAGAGGAGAGAATGGTGAGGATGAGGAAGTGGAAGATGAAGATGAAGAAGGTTGTAAATAAAGGGGTTATTATGCTGTAAGTTGCTTTTAATTGACTGTAAAAATATCACACCTTTAATTTTTCCTGAGCAACCTTTTCAATAAAACCCCATTTATCCAATATCCCTTTATTATGATTGTTAGTTATGGAATCTAACTACATATAAGTCATAATAATGCCATCAAATTTAGATAATTTGAATGGAAATGTTAGTATATTCAAATACTAGAATTATTTGAACGAAAAGTTGATCACTCTATTAGTGCTTAGAGAGAGAGGGTGATAGCATTTCCCAACTGAGAAATTGTGCAACTATATATGAAAGGGATCTTTCCTAAAACCTGTCTGCATCAATTAGTGTTAAAAGAGAGAAAATTTAATCAAAAATTTCAGAATTAAGGCCAACTTTCTTTTGTCAAATGAATTCAGAAAAGGGAAGGAAGAAGAAAGTTAAAAAAAGCAGTGTAGTGGTAGCCCCCATCACTTAGATGAAACTTCCCCTTTAAGCCTTACTTCTATGTTAAGAAAATTTGATTAAAAGATGAAAATCTCTCTCTCTCTCTTCTCTCTCAAAATATTTACAGAAATCTGCTGTTAGGATGTTAGCAGTATCAAATTGCTTTCTGTTATATTCCATCAATCAAACAGATATACAAAGATAGTAGTATTTGGATTTTCAACAAAACATGTCTTAGTCGGAAAGCATCACCTGGAAATAGGAAATTTCTGCAATTCAAGAAACAGCAAAAGAGGACATCACTTTCCCCCCAACTTTTCTTCCAGAAACAAATGAATCATAATAAAGTAGTTCATACATCATATAACCCTCATAATACAAATATGTGATCAGACGTAAGTCTACCTATTGGCATCATCGGATGCAACTCGATCTGAAAAAGTTGAAACTCATTAGCAACAGCTCTACTAATATATAGCTATCTACTAACCAAATTTATCTACAAATAAATAGAAGGGAGGGGAGTCGGAGTAGGACACCCCCTTCTCATTGTAGTGAATGCCTAAACTAAGGGGAAGATATATACAGAAATTACACGAGGATCAGATATTTTACAAAAGCAGTATAATCATTTCATTCCTTAGCAGGAAATCTTCGAAGATAGGATACACGCAGCCGCCACAATCTAACTGATCACTCTAATTATTTTCACAGAATCTTTATAATATTCGAGGATGTTGAGATGAACAGATATCATCAGCTCCCGGGTTGAGAATCATCAGTTACTTGACGCACAAATTGTCCTTTCACACGAGGGCGCTGCTCAGCCAGCTTCCTTCTGCTTTCATACCTCACCTGTAAAACAAAGTTCAGTATTTATTAAAGTTGGAAAGAAAAAAAAATCATGGAAATTGTACTGTGTTTAGGTAAAGATTTAAGATCAAAGCAAGTAAAATCAACAAACCTTCTTCTCGAAGCATCTCTCCTTCCTCTTCTGTCTGAATTTATGTAGAGCCGCTTCTCTCTGCATGGATCGAGTTGAAGCACTCTCAAGAACATGGAATCCCTCTTCACTAGCAGCATCTGATGTGGCCTTGATACCTGAGATCGAACTCATCTTGTCTATGTCACCAGAACCTTGATGTTGGCTTGTATAGCCACTGTAGAAACCACTGTTAGAACTCTGATCATTGGCAAAAGATGCATGTTCTCGATCATCCAAATTTTCCTGCTTCTGTATTTGTTTATTCTCAGCCTGATCCATGGCACAACTGTTCCTTTGATCAAGAAGGCCATGGAAATTCAGAGATTTTGTGTGTTGAAGGTCTGCTGATTGGTAAGGGTTCAAATAGGCAAAAGATTGTGATTGGTTAACTGTGCCTGGACTAGGCAACGGCGAAAGTCCAGATTGTGCACGATATATTTGAGGCATCGCAGCACCAAATCCGTTAGTTACGTTTTCAAATCTCACACCTCTAACTGGAATTGGTTGAGACGTTTCTCTCAGCTGAGGGTAAGGAACTGGTGTTTCAGGTAGTATTGGTAGGATCCCAGTTATAGAAGTATATTTCTGTGAGTTAATTCTTGAGCCCTGTGCGTCGGTATAATACTCAGGGGTATGATTGGATTGTTGTTTCTCAGAATTGGTTTCAAGATCTTTCTGTTGATTGCAGGTGCTTCGAGAAGTAGAGTTTCCTCGCAGCAATGGCTTGTTGACATACCTGCATGAATTTATATGCATCAGACTTCCAGTTGTAAAACTTTGTTGAAGTTTTAGAATAAGAATGGAAGGCTTCATCATTCAAATTATTGAGATATTGATTAACGATCTAATCATTGATGCAAAAACTCACCTAGAAAATGCTGATGAATCAGATTGTTTTAACCTGCGGGTTTCATCATTTACTTGATTCACTGAGCCACTAGGATGAGATCTTCTCAAAGAAAGATCCAACATGTGAAAATTATCAAACTTATTCGTGCTTGTATTTGAGGCAGGACTGTCTAAATTGCCTTTACAAAAGTTACTCAAAGCTCCAATTAAGTCAATTGCCTCTCTGACTTGATTATTCTTGGAACTCTGACCGACGATATTAACTTGTTCCCAAGAAGAGTTCTTGTCATGCCCTCGTGTTGTTCCGTAATTAACATCAATGTTAGCCGCAGTCTGCATCTCTAATTCCAAAATACAAAAGACAACTTGTTAAGCATTTTTTCTATCCATGGAGCTGAAAGGGTAAACGGTAGACGCAAGAAAGGCAATGAGAACAATACCTATTTCTTCGACATCATCATTATTTGCTCTTCTTTTTCTACTTTCTTCTTGACATTCTTCGTGTGAATAAAGGCATTTATTGCCTTTTGGCTGTGACACGGAATTTCCATGGTCAATATCTTGTCCATCAGTTTCCAGCTCTGGTTTTGTGCATGAGCTCTGCAGACATAGTCAACAAATTTTGTTCAATCTTGAATCACAGGATGTTTTGGACACATTCATTCGACTAAGCATTGGAAATGTAAAAATTGATGCTTCTATTTACGGTATAGTCAGGTTGATTTGTGGAGGAGGCGAGGTATCTTGGAGTTTTGAGTATCCAGGGATGCATCAACTCCTAGAGAAAAAAGAAAATGTATAGAGACTATAAATACCTGGGCATCTGTTCCTTTCTCGATGCACTCCCTATTTCTCTGAACACATGCCATATAACCACTTGAATGATTACTAGTAGCATTGTTCTCAGCTGTGGCTTCGATTTTCTGTAGACTCGAATGATTACTAGTAGCATTGTTCTCAGCTGTAGCTTCAATCTTCTGTTGAGCCATGCTCTCATCTGGAGGTCCAGGGCCAGCTCCACTTGACTGCTTCACGATTAAAATAATAAGGAGAAAAGAAAGATAAGATTCCTTGATCATCATGTAACTTTGTATAGATAAGAAAAGAAGTAGCAAAAAAAAAAAGAAAAGAAAAGAAAGAGCAAATTGTTACAGATATATAGATATGGGCTTACAGCTTGTCTCCTCCAGACATGCTGCCACAAGTTCTTAAGCTCATTTTTCCTAACAGGCTTTACAAGAAAATCGGCAGCACCTCTCGACATACATTTGTAAACTATACTAACTGAGTCATATGAGGACATCACTGCATTATCAATGAGAGGCGTTTGAGTCTACCATAATAAAATAAACATTGGAAAAAATATTCGAAACCAATGAGAGGTGCATTCGTTAACGCACTTATCACTGGAATATTTTTGCAAACATCGTGCTCCATTATTAAGGTGAGAAGAGCATATCCAGAGATTGATGGCAATTCAACTTCTGTCAGAATAAGGTCAATGTTCTGGGCTCGAGATTTCAATACCTCCCATGCTTTTAAACCATCAGAAACTGCTGCAACTGCTCAAAAGAGAAAAGGGGGAATTTAGTCCTCTACTGCTGTGCAAGAACACTAATCCACGAGTAGAAGATTCTAATCAAGATTAAATTAAACTAAACAACCAAAAGTGTGAACCAGTTACTTGAACTAAACAAATCAGGTCCAGCCAGGCAACAGTCAAATCATTTTGTAAAAAAGTAACTGAATATGATCCAGGCCATCTTGCCTAAAGGAATGAAAGGCGTTGTCTCACTTTTATTGTTCTGACTTTGTATAGTTCAGAATCAAACTACATAATTTTTGACATATATAACTCTACCAAAATGCACATATTTCACGATTGAAGGCTGTCCGATTCATAGATCACCTCACCAGGTCAACCTGGTTGCTGCAACTTCAAGATTAGCCTCTTTGCCACATACAAACTCCTAAAACGCTAGCAGAATTTGAAAGCATATGCAAATATATTTTCTAATTTCAATTGATGGAGTAAAATCAAATGTCCAAAACAAGATAGTTTGCTCTTAGTATTGGTATCCGGGATCTATGATTGCAAAATTCTAGTGACTGCACATCACTTACTCAGAGAAGAATATGAAAATATCAAGGTAGCAACGATCATATAAGGGGCTTTCAGGATTTGCAAATGTAAAAGAATTTCACAAAACAAACACACACACGCACACACACAATAATATTGATGTGCGCTTATCAGCTAAAATCCCAAAGCAAGTAAAAATTAAAAATAAAAAATAAAAAACCAAGCCTAACTTCGCCTAAAAAACAGATTATTTGATCAATAAAATATCCGTTCAAGCAAGAGAACAGATTTATCTGCATACGAATAAAGATCCCCAATAAGAACTTAGAACAACACATAAACATCTATACAAACTAGCATAAAAATCATCACCACGATCCAAGCACACCGCATATCTTATATCTAAGCTACCAAAATCTCAATTCACCAAAGCAAAACTTAAGCAAATCCAAATATAACCTCAAAACCGACCTTTATAGCTGCATTTCCTGAGAAGTGCAGCAATAATCTGCCTAGTGGAATCGTCCGCTTCCACCAACAGCACTCTCACCGCCAACTTCGGGAGAAACCTCTCCCACCGAACTACAGAAGAACTGACGGCCACCTCCGCCGCGGCGGAGCTCTCGCCACCGTCTGACGTGATCCTCTGCTGCTGGTTCCTTTCAGCTACGTCAGTCCTCGCCGCCATTTCTCCGGCTCCGCCGTCGCCGCTGAGCACAACTTCTCCCATTCGATTGAAGATTGGTGCTGCTCTCGGAGGAGCAACAACTGTGGCGGTTGGAAATTAGTTTCTGAGAAGAAGAAAAAAAATCCTGATGATATTATCGTCGCTTTTTTAGCAGCTCAGCACCATTTTTTTCCAACCCAAAATATCTCAAAATGGAGACCCCAATTTTCTCAGAAATTCATCTTGCGATGCTCCTTTTACAGCCCCCTTCAACTGCCCTCTCATCTGATGGCTTAGGATTTTTTGAATAATTTGTGATGAAACATATTTGCATTCTCGCCCCCAAAGAATCCATAAATACTGCTTTTGCACCCCAAATTTTGACAGCTGCCATGATTGGAACCTACCAAATTTAAAAATCTAAGTTCCTCATTTAGAAATAATAATTATTATATCTATAATAAATTTCTTGTTCTTTCAAAAAATAATAAATTTATCTACAATATTATCACCATAGGATTGAACTTCTAAAAATCACCCGGACCTAAACCAAAAAAAGTGACATATGGCGCGAAAGGATTGGATAACCCAAGTTGGCTTTTAGGTTGCTCTAACAACTGGGTCGTGAGATCATTTCCATTTTTAAAAAATAGTTAATCCAATTTGCTGTCTCATATGCACGACCCACAAGATGGGTCGTTGATAAACTTACTCTTACTATGTGTCAACTTACGAGAAAACACATTATTACACAAAATTACGTAGGCAATTAAATGTCAGTTCTGAATTGGTGCATCCTTAACGGCGAGGCAGTGGGAAATATGGGTTTTATGGAGCGGAACGGGAGTCGCCAGTGTAATACTACTGGGTGCCTACTCGTTGGCAATAAAAGTGAATTTTCAAAGAAAAAAAAAAGTATGTAGGAAAAGCAAAAGAAAAGAAAAAAGGGTCATTTTAACTGTATTTTGTTCATTTTAAACTACTATCAACAAAATTTCCTTTCATAGATACACTTTACGGTATGATTGAGAAAATTATAAGACAAAATATTAATAAAACGGGCAGTTATTCTCCAATCAACTTGTCCGCTCCCCAATTGGATAAAAATCATAAATTCATTATATTTTTTTGCATATTATCATAATAATATTGGTTTAGCTCCTAATATTTTCACATAATCTCACTCAATCTTTTAACCTTCAAGGTTGATAACTTTTTTTATATTTGAATGTTGTAATTTATATTCTTGATTTGTGACAATTTTGTTTTAGCATATTTTTTATTAGTTTGTAGATTTTAAAATCTTAAATTTTTTTGCAATTATTATTTTTATTATTAAAAACAATGTTATGGACCTTCTGGTTGATGGTAAAGTTTAACTATAATTCAATATCCATGCACGAGATGTAAATCAAAATTTGAAGGGAAATAGTTGGATATTTATGAAATTTCCGGAAAACAAAAAAGGATATTATCAAGAGTCAGACTTTTGTGGTGCAAATCGCAATATTGCAAAACTATAGGCGCGAGTCTGCTAAAAAAAAAAGAAAGGTGAGTGGGTAAAGTGGCTGCAGATATATAAATATCTGGAAGTCTCCAACGTATGGCCCAAAAATGCCACGTGTCCCAATACCACCGCCACCCTATCAAAAAGTAATGACCCCCCATTGTCTCTTTTTTTCTTTTTATCCCTCATATTATTTCCTAAAATATAAAAATATATGGATACTTATTTGTTCACATTGTTTTCTATGAGGGGCAAGACCTAGATCGATGGACTATATTAATTACCAAATCCAATCACTAATCTTTTGCTACTTTTTTTTATAATTGATAATTGATGTGGGCCCGGGTGGAGATATTTTGTGGTTGATGGATAGGACCTCGACACGTGGACACCCACGCTAAGCAATCTTGAATTTGTGGCGTTGAAGTTGTTAAAAATATTAATTTAATTTTTGATTTGATTTCCTTAAACATTTTTTTTTAAAGGTGGCTAAATCTCATTGGGTTGGAAATGGAATACGTGTCTTTTTCGAAACTGCTCGTGGTGGTGGAAGTGGAAGATTCGATTCCCAATTTATTTTTCTGGTATTTTTGCAAATAATTTCTAATAAACTTACTTTTTTTTCTGCCGATTTTTTAAATTGTGTTTTGACTTTGCTACTTAGTATTCGGAGGGCAAATGTTGGAAAAAAATGATTCAGATATTTTATTGCACTTTTTATATCTTTTATTATATTGATGTATGATTGTAACGCCCGGAACCATGGAGTGAGAGCTTATTATGTTACTGTGGCACAATGGGCCCGTTAGTAATTATTTGGCTTTCGTTCTCGCTTTACCAAAATAGTTAACCCAAGTTGTTATAGAGTCCGTTAAGCTTATACTTATACTGTATTGACATCTCTTACTTATTCGATATGGGTTGTCAATACAGTATAAGTATGGACTCAATAGACTCTCTAGCAACTTTGGTTAACCATTTTGGTAAAGTGAGCACGAAAGCCAAGTAGTTACTAGCGGACCCATTGTGCCACAATAGCTGAACGGGTTCCCACCCCCGTGGCCCCGGGCGTTACAAATGATATCAGAGCCAACCTCGGGTGAGCTCCATGGGCCCTAGGACGGTCCTGCATGAAAGTTCACGACGAGAACGTCGTGTATTCAACGGGAGGAGATTGTGACATCCCACATCGAATAAGTAAGTGATGTCAATACAGTATAAGTATGGGCTCAATGGACTCTCTAGCAACTTGGGTTAACGATTTTGGCAAAGCGAGTACGAAAGTCAAGTAGTTGCTAGCGAACCCATTGTGCCACAGTAGCATAACGGGTTTCCAACCCCGTGGACCCGGACGTTACAATGATCATCATGTGTTAAAAATATTTTTAATATTAATATTTTTGTTTATGATTTTTTTTCCTTATTACTAATATTGAAAATATTTATAATACGTATCAATTATTTATCAGTGTAATAATAGATGCAACACGAAAAATAACATAGGAGCCGAACCGTGAAACAATAAAGATATACTTTGTCTATTCGGTGAATTTAGTTTAGTTTTCTTTATTAGGACGTTTTGAAAAAATTGTCACACACTCAAAATGTAAGTAATAATACTACTTTGATATATTCACAAATAACACAATATATTATTGCGACCCATCAAATTTGAAAAAAAAAAAGTAAAAAAAAAATTACTTCTTCTATCCTATTTATAATAAGTCAATTTTATAATTTCGGAAAATGGCTGGTTATGAATCCTAGCGCCTGTTGTTGTCACTCCGAATCAGCCATCTTAGGTGTCAATTGCTACTTGCTTGAACTACATCCACTATCTATTTTATTTAATTTTATAATTTATTTATATCATATACTTGTCATTTTCAATAATGCTTTTAAGTTTTGTTTTTTGAAAATAGTGACTTTTAACTTTTAAGTCTTTAAACTACGAATGAATAGTACTTTTATTTTATTTTTTAGTGAGGGAGAGGGGTGGGTGCTTGTAAGATTTTGAAAGCAAACATGTCAGAGTAATAGGATAAAATTAGCGAATGGTTTTTATCAAAAATAAAATGATTTATTTAATAGCACTTTAAGATTTCATATTTTTTTTAATGCTAGTATACAGAATGTTTTGAATTAATATATTATGCAATACATGTTTTTATTTATTCAATGTTACAAGATTTAAAAACAAAACAAAAATGTAAGAACACGCATATAATGGCGGATAGGGGAAAAGGTGTTTTGCAACTTTTAATAACGTGAAATTACGAAAGTACCCTTGGAAGATTTTCTTGCAAATGGATGATATTTGAGGCCAAGATTAATGATGGTGTGATTAAGATGTGCTGTAAATGAAAATATCTTTATAGATATTAATATTATCATGTGACCTTTTTTAGCCTAATTTTCCAATTGGGATTTAACTCCCACCCACTCTATGCCTACGTTGTAATCAATTCTTCTGTCCCCTAGTCCTGTTCATCTTTAATTAATTTTACAAACACCACGATTCATAATTAAATTTAAATGAATTGGAAATAAACAAATTAAATATAAGCATAACATGGTCTATATAATGCAGACAGTATTTGATTCACTTATTGTCATCATACATTGAAATCACAAATTTTAGATGAATTTGGACATTAAAAACTCAATTGATTACGCACCCTACAAACTAACATCTAGTTGCTCCATAGCCTAACTTCTTGAAATAACTAACACTTAGCGAACCATGTAAATTGGCATTATATTCCAAGATAATAAGTTATTTGGAAGCAAATACTATTAACATAAGTTCTTTCCAAAAATATATTAACATTTTTACTAGTAATCTATAATATTGATAATAGATTACATAATTATATCAGCGCTTAGCTTTTAAGAGCATGCGCTGCGGTAACATCAAAATTATAAGCGTCTACAGAAAACCTTGTTGCAGTGGGCAGTCCATCCATATGCGCTTATGTTCACGCTATTCTCATGTACCGACGAGATGCTGATGTGGTGGAGCCTCGTTTGCCGATTTTTTTATTTTTTTTATTTTTTTCCTATAAATACTACATCTATATTCTACAATTTTCATCACAATCTTTTCATACTTTTCTCATTCTCATTTTAATTCCTTCTACTTCTTTCATCTATAATTTTATTTTGCTAGCAATGTATCCAAAAGAGAACAATCCTTGGAAAATAAACACAACTTGGAATAGATAAGACGGCTAATGTATTTCTCACATTTTTTAATTTTTTTAAATAAAATTTGCATTTTCAAAATAATTATTATTGAAAATAATTTAATTACAGAATTAAAATTAAAAAAAAAACCAACAAAACAAATTTGTGCCTACAAAAATTTTGTAGGCTACATTGCAGCTTGATTTAGGCGCTTGTTAAATTAAGCATTTTTTTAGCGGTGCTTACGATTTTCTTAGATACCGCTGTGGATGCTCTTACACGTAAATAACATAATTAGTTGCTTGTAAATTGTAATGTCGGACCGATCAATATTTAATACTCCTTCCGTTCTACAAATTTAATATGAGTTACTATATTTGGATGTCAAACAAATATAGTCTCATACTTCAAACACTACAAGAAAATCGCCGAACAGCGACGGAAAATTCCATAGTAGAACTAGGTATTTCCGTAGCTATTCTAGAATCGCGACGGAACAGCTACGGAAGGCTGCCGTTGCGGTAGGTCTCGTAGCAGTTTCGATTGGCGACGGAAAATCCGTAGCCGAATAACCGGCGACGGAAATAGCGACAGATATTATGCCTATTGCCGAATGGCTACGGATATATTGGCCGTAGTTGAATTGCTACGGAAATACAGTATGTAACTAAACTGCTACGGAAATACTGTCCGTAGCCGAACTGCTACAGAAGTACTGTCCGTAGCCGAACAGCTACGGAAGTTATGTCCGTCGTGGAACTGCTACGGTAGAATATCCATCGTGGAACGGCTACGGATTAGATGTTGCCGTCGCTGTTTAACCAAATTTTTTATTTTTTATTTTCTTTGTTGTTTGTATGTCATATAATACATGCTCGAAATAATATAAAACCCAACAGTACAATTCAAAACTCATCAAACGGAGTATATTATATTAAACCAAAATGCTTCATCTAATCCCACTTACAATTCATATTTCATAATATAAAGTAGGTATGCCATAATTCACTTCATACTAATAAGGCATGAAACCAAAAGAGAACCAAAGTCACCATAAGTCATATGCTAGATTTCACCTTCATTTCTTCATCTCTTGCAGCATCCTTCTGGTTTTGTTCCTCCTTAAATCGGGCTTGCTCTTTTTCCTTTTCCTGCAAGCGTGCCTCGAGATCCCAAATACAAGCCGTCGTCGGAGATGAATATAGCAGCTGCCACCCCGTGATCCACGACGCACATATAGCCGGGATAGGCATCCTTGGCCTAGCACACGCCCCTTTGTGTTAACTTTTGCAACCTCCCTATATATTTCTTGTTCCCTCTCCGCTGTCACGATTCTCTCCTCTAAAGTGCCGGGAAGGGGAGCACGTTCCTCCGCCACTTGCCTCTGTACTTTCTCCTAAAAATATTCACAATAAAACATAGTAAGATATCATAAAAGAATCTATTTACACAACATGCTTCTTTTCTTTGGAAGCGGCTTTGATCCAGTTAAGAGACATCTTTCTCTGCCATTTCATGAAGGCATAAACAATCCCAGCATATGTCAAACTCACAAGCATAATCAGCCTCAAACATACGCCTGAATTTATGATATTTCAATCATAAGTTCATCATTGTACCAAGTAATTATCCTTTAAAATATTATGACATCAAGATAATATCATATAAGATCATAAATAGAAATAAATTTTATTAGTTCAGGACGAGGACATATTTTAATTAAGTACACATATACCTACAATTATCTTGAAACAAGAAGCACTTCTCCAAATTTACATTTCACTTCACTTCTATATAAAGGTAGGTACTTAAGTGACAAAAATCAATAGTTAGGGCACAAGAATGAAAATATCTTACCTGCCAAACGATATGATTCAATTTTCTAAACTATCACAAATATAGAATGATATATAGGAAGTATATAAATCTCAAATAAGGCTAACAGTGCCAATAAAGTTCGATACAAAGAATTAATAGTTTATACTTCAATCATACATGGAGCTTCTACACGAAGCAGCTGTACTTGATGAGACAATGATGCTATACTAAAAACGAAATTTCAAAGAAAAAGACTTCCAAGGCACACAGTTTGCTTACCATATATATGTGGTAAATTTTGACATAATAAGGCAATGTAAGTATTCAAAACCACTTTGAATGGAAGACAACTTCAAATTCTACCATTTTAAAATATCAAACATGAAGCAATAACAATCAAACAATAACTTGCAGGCCCTGCAAAATATAGGATGCTAGGGAATATTGGCTAGTATTAGAAACACACCTGTAAAAGAGCAGCAATTGTACGAAAGGAATTCCACAGCAAATGAGAAAACAATGTGCAGAACAAAAAATAAAAATCATAGAGAGATTTCACAAAGCATCCACAACAGAGAGAGAGAACTTCAGAACCTGAGAACCATGGCTGCAAAATGTTGGTGAGCTCACCGCGGGAGGTTATATTCTTTGAGTTGCCAAAACCCTAATTGCGCTAGCGAGAGAGAGAGAGAGACGAACTGAGAGAAAACGTACCTGAAAAATGCACCAGCACTGGCAGCGTCGGAGTACAGCCAAATCCGGCGGCGGTGCCTTGAATGGCAGAGTTGCAGCTATTCGTCGAGTGAGAGAGAGAGAGAGTCCAGAGATTTAAATAGAGGGAGAGTTAGAGAGAGAGTCGAGAATCATTACCTGACCGGAGGACGGCAACGGGGCGGCGGCGCTGGAGTGCGGCAATGGCGGAATCGAGGGTCAATCACGATTTCGCAGAAGGGCATGAGCGAGCAGGGTGTTTGAAATAATTTGGGGAAAAAAATTTATTTATATCCAGTTTCTACTACGGAAATAATTTTGTCCGTAGCCGTTTCTATTACGGAAGTAATTCCTCCGTCGCCGTTTCTACTACGGACGTCCTGTACGTCGCTGTTTCTACTACGGATATGGTGTCCGTCGCCGATTCTACTACGGAATATGTTGTCCCTCGCCATTATCGCTACGGAAGTCACCTCCGTCGCCGTTCTACTACGGAATATTTAGTCCGTCGCCGTTCTACTACGGAATATTTTGTCCGTCGCCGTTCGGCTACGGATGTTAAATCCCCTCGCAGTTCTGCTTCGGAATCAGATTCCGTCACTGATTCCGTAGCAAAACCGCGCTTTTCTTGTAGTGAAACAAACATTTAATAATCTAGTATGTAGTACAAGATAAACATCATCAAAATTTTCTTAAATTACAATAAAAAAATATACTATGTTATTGTGGCACACCAAAAATTATTCTATTTTATTCATATTAATTTTTTACTTTAAATTTGACAAAAATATCTCTAAAAATACTATTTTATTTTTTTAATTTTTTTTCACATATGTATCCACCTCAAAACAAAATTTGTGGGACGAACCAAAGAGCATTTCTTTAGAGCAATTTTCAAGAAGTGAAGAAATAGTTATCCATTTGAGGTGGAGGTAAAAGACAAATTTAGCCACTCTGAAGAAAAAATTCCCACATTCCTCTCTAGTCTCTACATTGGTAACATTGCTACTTTTTTACAGTTCTTTACTGTTTCACTCTGTTGCAAGAACTTGCATCACTCGTCAAGAACAATCATAATTTTCTCAAGAAAATATCGGGAAAAAAGAGATAGATAGTAAACCATTTTTAATAATCGAAAAAAATCAAGAAAAATGGCTACACTGTACAGATCCTATTCTGTGCATGAGAGCTTTAATCATCTGCAGGAAAAATCTCGTTTAACCGAATCTTCATCATCTAGAAGATTCCACTCCATTTCGTTTTCTTCCCAAATCGCTACTTTCATGGGTTTAAGCTCCAAATCTCATGAACTGTGTTTAATCAAAAAAGGGAACGCAGATGCTTTTGCGATCGAAATGTCATGGTGTGGCCCTCTCTCTTCTGTTCAGTTAATTCTTCAAGGCAAAAATTTTCAGGTACCCTTTTCTTCTTAATGCCTAAAACCCTACTTTCTTGAATCTTCTTCTGTGCTTTCTACTCTGAGAGAGAGAGAGAGAGAGAGAGAGAGAGAGAGAGAGAGGAATATGGTTGATCACCGAATTTCTTGATCCTTTCTGGTAGCTGGTGTGAAAGAGGAAATAAAACATGGTTCAAAGAAACTAAGTGGTGTAATAATTACTCATCTTGTTCCCCCATTTGCTTTCTGGGAACCTCTCACATGTTCTATGTATTATGCACATTTTAAATGCATATTAAACTTAATTTTTATCTTTAAAAAAAAAAAAAAAGTATCTGGGGTGGAGCCCTGCAGCTAATGTTGATTAGGTTTGTTATGTGTGATGATGTTTCAAGCTCTGAATTATGAGTTTATGTGGTGTATAACTGTATACTATCTCTAAGCAGCCATTTTCTTCATAGTTTAATCAAGAAAATGAATGAGTTTTAGATGTAATGCAGTTGACTCCTAATGTGAAGAGGCATGTAGAAGAGAAGTTGGGTAAAGCGATTGAGAAACACACTCATTTAGTGAGAGAGGTGGATGCTCGATTGTCTGTTCGTGGCGGAGATTTGGGGAGAGGTCAGAGGTTGCGACGATGTGAGGTCTGTCTATACTCGTTAACTGGAAATCGAAAAATATGTTTTATCTGTGTGCTGCATTGATATGTTCTTGAGTGTTTAGGTGACTCTGTTTACGAAGAAACATGGAGTGGTTCGGGCTGAGGTGGACTCAGATTCGCTCTATGGCAGTATAGATTTTGTGTCGTCCATCGTTCAAAGGAAGCTGAGGAAGATGAAGGAAAAGGATTCGGACCATGGTCGCCATTTTAGCAGGCTGAAAATTAGGGATTCAGGTTCTCTGAGAGTGGCTAAAGATGTGGAGGAAGTTCCTAATGGAGGAGACGAAGAGGAAGAGTTGATCAACGAGGTTAGCTTTCTACTAGCGTAAAAGTTTTGATGAAGTGGAATCATGATGTTTGAAATTCAATGCATTTTTCCGGGCTTTGTAGATTGTTCGCATAAAGTACCACGAGATGCCTCCTTTAACCATAATCGAAGCAATTGAGCAGCTGGGAAACGCAGATCATGACTTTTACTGTTTTCAAAACGAGGAAACTGGTTAGTACACTGTTCTAGTTTTTCCTCTATTAACTCCTACTAATCCTTTTCCATAACATCAGACTGTAACTCATTACCGTTCTTGTTTAGGCGAGGTTAACATCGTCTACAAAAGAAAGGCTGGAGGCTATGGACTTATCATTCCCAATTGACACGACCTTGCACAGAAACTGTAAAGCTTCTCCATGCTCGATCCTGCTACGAGCTAATTCTTCGATAATGGCAGTTTTTTTGACTCGGGTTTTAAAGATCAGTACATGAGTAGTAGATTTTATGTTATATAGCAAGGAGGCCTAATGCACTCTTATCTTAATCCATATGCTTCTGGTTTCTGCTGTTTCTACATGAAATTTAAATGTTAGTTACTTTCTTTCACATTTATTCCCAGAAATTAGCCTAACTTTTCATTTATGCATATACTTTCAAGAATGTAAGTAGAGAAAAGAAATTCTAGCAACAATATGTAAAAAGCATATCAAAGAATCATAAAGGGAAACAGGCAAACAACAAAAATCGTCGTGTTCGAATTAATTTGACCTGGTTATAGATTTACAGTTTCTGCATTTCTCCCTCATCTCAACAATTTGCCATTCTCCTCATAGCAACAGAGTAATCTTGATGTTTATGTGACCAAATCATTACCATCATTCAAGCACGTCAAGTAGATTGCTCGCTTGATTCTGGGACGATCTCGTCTCTCATAATACCAACACCGATGTACGAAGATCATCAATATAAGGGCATCGCCGCAGCTCTGGTGAATAATGATTTGGACAATCGATCAAAGCAAGAGTCTTTCTCACTTAGCTTCATTTTATCTCGGTGTTCATGGATCGAGCTTAAGTGGTGCCTTCTTCTTCTTCTTCTTCTTCTTGGTTGAAAACGTAGCCACGGATACGCTTAATAGCTTGTTAATAGACATCCCTTCACCCAAAGTTTTCCTCTTCTCTTCATACCTATGCTTAATTCGACCATCAAGCTTATAACCGAGAAACGCAGGAAAAGACAACAGCTCTCCAACTTCGCGGCCCATTTCCCCAATCAAGTATTCCATCTTCTCCTCCAACGACTCGTGGTTATACTGCAATACCTGAGGGTGTTTCTTACTCATATCCAAAATATCCTCACATGTCAAACCATAATTCAAGAAAACTCCAACCACCTCTTGTAAATTCTTGCAGCTGCACCTAGTCACAGCTCCCATAGCCAAAGCCAATTCCTTCGTTCGATTCTCATACCCGATCTTCACCAAGATAACCAATTTATTAGCTAGATTCTCCTTGAACGAAAGGCTTAAAAACAGAGGCGCTTTCATCAAGAACTTGAACAAATCTTGTGAACTCAATCCACACTCCTTGAGAAAATCGATTCTTGGCTGCAACTTCCTCTTCCTGCTCGCACTAAACAAGCCCGGATAAACAAGAACGATTTTGAAAATCTCCTCGTAGCTCAATCCAGCATAGGAATGCAAGAACTCGACGTGATCTTTCAAATGGTCCACGGTGTAAGCTAGTACGAAGGGGAATTTATGCAGGACTACGCCCGTAGCAGCTTCATTGCCACCACTCAACTCTAGGATGAATCCAACTCTCGGGATCAACTGAGAATCCAAATCATAGTTAAGAACAGCCGGTCTACGGAGGATCAAATCAACGCCCCCAAAACGTTGAAGAAAAGCAAGCACTCTCTCCATTTCTTCTAAAGACTTAAGGCACAATGCCTTTGTTATATTGACATTGTTAAGCACGCGAACGAGCTTCTCTTTGGAGATGCCGTATTGATGCAGCAACTGCACCTTCCTCTCGAATCCCACCAGAAATCGAGGGTCTGTCGTGTTCAAGAGGCGCTCGATCTGGGCCGGCTCGATTTTCCCTTTCAGTTCTAGGTTATCATTGATAACAATCAAGCTCAACACTCCATTAATCTCTTCAGCTGTTAATACATCAGGCCTTTTAGTAACTAATCTACAAAGAGCAGCACCGTAAATTCCAGCAGACTGCAAGAATTGAATTCTATTGCGAGTGGATTCGAAAGGCGTTAATCTAAGAGCTTCATTCGCATCCAAAATCGCTTCGGTTTCTTTCTCACTCAATCCCATTTCTTGAAATAACGTAAACAACATTATACCTAAAAAAAAAAATCGAACATTTATCAACATAACCCATTTCAAATCCAAATCTAAATTCTAAATAAAAACAATGGGACATGAATTCGGAAGGGTAAGATATAAAAAAAATCTGAAATTTTAAATAGTTATGCTGAGATTACCGGAGTTGGAGACGGTGGGAGCAGAGAGAGTGCCATTTATGGTGAGAGCGCCGCAGCGGCAGCTGAGAAAAAGGCGACTGTTTGAGAAGTTATGGCGGAGAGAAGGATTAGAAAGCGGGAAAATGGTGAAAGCGGGAGCAGGGAAGTAGAACGACGGCGTTTGAAGTGGATAGTTGGAGGGTAGAGTGAAGGGATTGGCAGCCATCGATGAGAAAGAGGAAGAATGCTAAAAGCTCATTCAGAGATGGATAGGCATAGATACTTCTGTTTCAGCCGGTTCCTTCTTCGGTTTTTTTAGAAGGTTTTGTTGAACCGGTCCGAGTTATCGTGTAAGTTGTAACTATAAGTAGAAGGTGGTTAATCTTAATCTCTTCTTTTTTTAATAAGTAAAAAGGTGGTTGTTCTAGTTCGGTTGGTAATTTGAGTGCCAATTTCTTTTATTTCCTTTTCTTAATTATTTTTTTAAAACCTAATATTCTAGTGCCTGATTAAAAAAATTAGCATACTAGCATTTTTTTTGTTGAGGAAATTAACATATGTAACAAAAGATTAAACAAAAAGCAAATGATACTCATTCCATCCACGAAAAATAGACATAGTCTGTTTTAAAATGAACTTTTGGAATACAATTTTTTCCATAAGATACTATGAACATCCATTTTAAAACCTTAAAAAAACCCCAAGATCAGATTATGTCTAATTTTCGTGGATGGATGAGTACCTTTTGGTGCGAAGTTTATACTCGTCGCATTCTCATCATGTATGGAATGGTTTTAATCCACGTGGAGTACAAAATCTATAAGATTGCTGCTTTAGGATTTTTAATATCTTGCCACGAAATATTAACATGTAACAAAACTTAATAATAGTGATGCATTAAAAGCACAGGGAATATATAACAGTAGCGGAATAGCATGAGATGGTACTCAGTAATCAACTCCCAATTAAAAAATTATGCCAACTTAAGAATGTAGACAAATCTGCAAATGCATCATTGTTTCTAATCACCTACAATAGCATAGTTACAATGCAAAGCTCATATGCACAAAATAATGAGGCATCACAATTTTGTAATGCCTGGAAGCCAATGGTGGCCAATGCACTTTGGATCATGCAGAAATACAACTGCTTCATAAATGATAAGTGTACCATTTTCAGGAAACCCGGCCTAAAAGCCCCGACGATTACTCACCGCAACAGAATGTGACCTTCAAGTCGAATGACACAATTGCATCCTCAAACTCTCTTTTGTTTGAACTTCGGAAAGCTTTTGGAAATACTTGGTCGGTTATTCTTACTGTTATGTATGCTCTTGATAAGAATAACAGATGAGGTCCCGTTTTCCAAGCTCCTGGAAAGCCATGCGAAGCAGATGTTATTAAGGTATATGTGAGATGTGATTATATAATAGAAAAAAAAAAAAAAAAAAAAGGGCATGTGTTTCTCTCACAAGTCTGATTGCTTCTTTTTGTAGGTCCCTAAAACTTTGTTTGAGTGCTTATCATGAACTTCTGATACGTCGGTCTGATGATAGACCTGTAGAGCAAAATCATAGGCCAAGGATAAAGATCGAAGAATGCACCAAAAAACAATATTGTCAAGTTAATAGAAGCATGCAACACTATAAACATGTTCCATCCTTTCTATAGAGATCAAGATAAGATGCAATGACCTGGGAAGAACAATATCGACATAACAATTTTAAAGAATCGAGAGTCAGAATAGGCGTAAAGGTGAAGATCTCAAGATATAATCATATAAAGCTGAATAAGTACCTTAGTATGGAAAATGTTATACACAACTTACACCTTAACTCAGATAGTGCCACCACCAAAAAGAATTATATCACATGGCGTTGAGGCAATGATTTCCATGAAGAGAACACCAAAATATGATAACCAATTTTTATGAGGGTCATACCAAACCAAACTGGTGACATAATTAGTCTGATAGGAACTATTGCCAAAATATGGTACACCACTGTAATTTCTGCCACCAAAGTAATTCACATATATAACAGTTAGCCTGATTATAGCATTCGACCTTGCCAGATATATAAACATCTCATTATACACTATAGGAGTATGAACCCCAAGACATTCCTGCACTGAATAGCTATGGATCGCAAGGAAATTCTTCTGGCTTTGAACGGAAAGAACCAAATTCCTAATAATCCAGCAAACTTAACAGATTAAGACCAATTCACAATCACACGCTCGAAGCAAACGATGAATAAACACACACTTCTATTTTTATCACATAATCACATTGATCCAGTAATGATTGCATATATAGGATAAATGGATCCAGTCACCATATAGGTTAGTCCTAAGGCGCACGAATTTCATCCAGATAGTACAGATCAACGAGTGTTCTTCTACGACGATATCACTTCTCCGTAACAAACTATCAAATGCAGATCAATGAGTATTACTGCTTACGAGACTAAACAAAGGATTGTTCTGCCATTTTAATCAATATTCAATAAACAAACTACAGCCAACACTAGTTAACTTAAGCCTCTTCTCAATCTGTGAATCTTAACAATGCGTATTCCTATAACAACATATTATCAAAGCATAGAACACTCAAGTAGGAAAACACTAACAAACTGTAACCAACAAGAAACATACTTCATTCAATGGTGGCAAAGCGCACTGCTTCTCTCCAACCCCATCCTTGATATCAACCTTCCACTTCTTACCTCCATGCTGATGACCTTCCTCCAATTCCGCACTAATTTTCCTCTTCTTCTTACCCCCCAGATTCTCACTCTTCCCCTTCTTATCCCTCACTTTCCACACATTTTTCTTCCTGTACAACAGCTTCTCAAACTTCCATGACTCGTAGCTCGTATCAATGACCGTTACTTCCGTCCGAGAAAATCCCACCAAATTGGCCTCGCTCCCCACCCCCTCCCCTTCAATTCCACATCTATCCAACACTTTCACTCCCTCCACTCCACTATTGCTATCCCCACTCCTCAACAATGCCACCTTCTCAGCAACCGCATCGTCGCCGCCGCGACCCTGGCTACCGGGAAATGCGCAAACTCTAGGGTTTGTCTGCTTGCGGGCTGATTTCTTCAACTTAGTCGAATTACTGCATTTATCCCCAAAATTGAATAGCTCATTGAGAACATCGCTCATTATATTGAACAATTGCTTATCCTCATTTTGAATCGGAGCGCAGACCGAGACGGGGTTCGGTTTGGGGACCGGCGTTTCGAGTGGCGGAGAATTAGGGGTGTGGAGGAAGTCGTCGAGGCCGGTGGCGTCGACGGGGAAGCCCTTGGCCATCCGCAACCGGTCCAGCCAGGTTGAACCGGATTTTGTGCATAGCATGGCCGGAGAGATTAGAGAGAGAAAGTGAGAATGCGGTTTGACATAAACTGAGCGGAAAACAGAGATTAGCAGAAAGGTCGACGGCAGAGTTGAAAATTATTTAAGTATTAAATAATTTCGGATTATTGTAATTATTCGGAATTATTGATAAGTTGGAGTGCCACTGCCACTTGCTTTCAAAAATTCAAACGTTACAAATATGAAAATTATTGTACTTACATACAAATAATGTTCTTGTTTACAAATAACAACCGAAAAATTGATATAAACAATTTATATAATAAATTATATTCGACATTACCAAGATTAAATAATACTACTAGTTCTGATAAAATAATAATGATAATAATAATAATACTACATCTAGTAATATTAAAAAAAAATACTGTAAATTTACCAATAAAAAATGACTCGATGGCCCAATGGATAAGTTGCCGGTCTACGGAACCGAGATTCTGAGTTCGATCCCCAGAGGAGTCGCAGTTTCCACATTTAATTGTCATTTTTTTTATATTTATTTTTATTAGTGTTAATTTAAATTACTATTTTCTGTAATTTTTTTATTTAAATTTACGTAATCGTATCACTGATCCCTATGACCCTACAAAAGAAAAAGGATTCTTCGTATAAGAACAAAATCCAAATAATAATGATTGATTATTCCAATGTTCTATTTTTGTTTTTGTTTTGTTAGAAGAAATGATTCTTTCTAATATTGCCCCCATTAATTAAAATATATGGAAACGATGTTAGAAACTTTAGTAAGTTGTAATTAGTTACGAGGTCTAATTATTAAACAACCAACCATATAAAAGATGGATTTAATTTGAATTTGATTCCATGGTTATCATAATTCATACCCATATGTCTACCTCAAAATAGATTCATTTCTCCTAACCTTATCACCATTTCTATCAAGTTTTTTCCTTGCACGTATAATTAATTTCATTGCCACGTGGTGGATTTAGATCATTAAAAAAAATATATTAAAAAAAAAGAACATTTCATATTATTCCACATGCAAATACCTTTTATTGCATTTCGATATTATAAACCTATTGTACACGACAATATTCATCGCGTTATAAAAATATTTCTTAAATCAACATTTGAATATTTCTTAAACAAACATTTAATTTATAAAATATTTTTAACATGCGACGAACATCTAACGATGCAATATAAAATGTAATATCGAAATGTAAATGTAACAGAGGATCCCAATGGTTGCAAATTTTGCTCCAACTATAAAAACCAACGTGAAAATTTTGCATCAAGTGAGCCTTTCACTAAATATACAGTAATTTGATTTGATTGAATAATCAAATCTTTATTCTGTTTCGTTTGGCGTTAATATTGACACAACTAACATACTGTATACATGTTGATGCAATCATCATATCATAATACAATATACTACTCTCATCTCATTACATTAGTCACATTTACTTTTTACACGTATTTCCACCGAAACCTAGTACAGGTTTTAAAATATAATTTTGTAGTATCGTTTTTTTTACAGGATACTATGAGTGTCATAGTATCCTGTAAAAAAAACGATATTACAAAATTATATTTTAAAACCCGTACTAAATTTCGGTGGAAAAACGTGTCAAATAGTGAATGTGACTAATGTAATGAGATGGAGGTAGTAATGTTTAATTAATAAATTTGATTTTATTGTGCTTAGGAAATAGACCAAACACCAAGGGTGTGTTTGGTGGATAAGATGAACCAAGATGAGGTGAATCATCTTGGTTCATCTAAGTGTTTGGTACCGAAATGAAATAAACTGGAGGGCCCGAGATGAAGCCCAAACCCGCTGCTATTTTACTGTTTTCGCTTGTTAACTCATCCGACGTTTTTGGTCGGATGACTTCAACTCATTCGAACAGTAACACAACACTTTCTCTTTTACCATTTTACCCTTATGTATTTATACGATTTCAAATAATAATAATAATAATAACATTAATAAATAATAATAATAATAATAAATAAAAAAAATAAAAAAATAATAATAATAATAATAATAAAACAATAAGCAATAATTATAATAATAACAAGAAAATAATAATAAAATGTAATAAAATAATAATAATAATAATAATAATAACAATAATAGTAATAATTATAATAATAACAATAATAATAATAATAAAAATAACTCAATAATAATAATAATAACAATAATAGTTAATAATAATAACAATAATAATAATAATAATAATAATAAAAATAATAACTCAATAATAATAATAATAATAACGTAATAAAATAATAATAATAATAAAATAACAAGAATAATAATAATAATAATATAAAAATAACAATAATAGTAATAATAATAAAAATAATAAATAATAACAATAATATTATAATAACAATAATAATAATAATAATAATATAATACAGAGTAATAAATAAAAATAAAGTGTACTATTTAATCCCAACGATAAAAAGTGAAATCTGTAGGGGTATTTAATAAGGGTAATTTGGTAAATCTAAGCCTTCATCTAGAGTTATGCATATTGTACCAAACACAAATATAATGTCATCTTACTTTTAATTTTTGCTACCAAATGGAAATATGAACCCCTCATCTTGACACTATTCACATGACTCATCTTTAGATGAGTCATCCTTCTACAACTTGAATGAATCACCAAACACTACCCAACTCTATCAGAGGTCAGACTCACTAAAACAAGAAAATTCATGCATCTAACTGTACGTAACTTGCACTGCATATGAGTAAACTGGTTGAATTTCTCTATTTGGAAATAAATTTTCCTAATTTAAACTGTATGGAAAGGAAACATTATGTTCTATGTATATATAGAGAGAATATATCATATCATAAGTTCATAATAAGTTTTGGTACGAGAAATAATAATATATTTGGACCATTGATTTTAGTATGATTTACTATTCATATTGATATAAATATGATTTTGTACACAATAAGCTTGATAAAACGTAAGCATCACATTGTCTATGAAGTATGGTCGTAATAAAAATATGATTACATGTATATTTAAGTTTTTTTATTTTTTTTGCATTTCTCACGACATGGCTTATTTTTATATGAACCCTTCTCTGTATATATTGATATATACAAGAATACAAGACTGGGGAATGATTCGTATGTAAATAAATTTCGGTGTGAGAAAATGAGAACAATGCTTAAAAGTAAGTTGTCTAAGCGGTTTATGGTTAACCGAAAACTGTGAATTCGGATAGTGGTTCGATTTTGGTTCCCAATTTTAGATTATTTTTTATTTTTGGTTAGACGGAACCGAACGGTTCTGAACTGAAAAACCAATTTATTTATATATAATATTGAGTATTATTTAGTATTATATTTGTTAAACTAATTAATAGTTAATTTGTACAATGATATGGAATTACACAACTTCGATTAAATTATTGAAATTAGAAAGAATGAGAGAAAATTTCAAGATTGAAGGTTAGAGGTGGACTAACTCATCAAAATTTATTCTCACTCTTATACTATTACGGAAAATTAATGAAAGCAGCATGCATGGGGGTACAACGTCATTATAGAACATTTAAATAATTTAGTAAACACAATGATTAAACTAACCATCACTTAATTTGATACCATGAACATGAAGAAGATGGATCGATAATATGCTGGGGCGGATCTAGAAAAATTAGTCGGTGGGGACTGAGATTTTAAATTTTCAATGTCGACACAACAGTCCTAAAATTCAACTCGTTGGTGGGGGCTTTAACATAAAAAATCATTAAAACTATCAATAATTTTGTAAAATTTTAAGTAGAAAATAGATTTTTATTTTTTTTGGTAGGGGCTTAAGCCCCTTGTGGCTTCTACGTGGCTCCGCCACTGATAATATGATTTTTGGTGAATTGATGGATTGATGAAGTTATATTGTTATTTTTTTGATGATTGTTTGAATACAAGTTTCTATTTTTGATTCGAATACAGCATGTATTATTTAATTTTAAACAATAAAACAAATACTTTTTTTTAAGAGTGTGAAAATTTTGGTTTTTTCGATTAACCGGAATTTATTTTGGTCCGATTCCCTGTTCCAAATTTAGAGAGATTTTTAATTTGGCGAACCGAAAATATCAGTTCGGTAGACTGAACAGAACCATTTAGACAACTTTAATTAAAAGTATATAAAGTCATGTTTAAATATAAACATAATTATGCTTATTACATAATTGTGATTTTAATGTACAATCGATGATTAAATATAATCATGCTTATTGTACCTCATAACTATGTTTAAATCAATAACATTCATAGATTTAACTAAGATCAATGGTCCAGATTTATTCTTATTACTCACGAGATAACTTATTTCTATAGGAACCAAACTCTACGGGACTAAATTTATAAAGACCTAAATTGATGTTAATAATTATTTGTTGAATGTAATATTGACTAATAATTAGTAAATATCCTATTTTAAATTGACAATAGTTTTGACATAAATTGATTATTGATACTCTTTTACCGATTTTGTGCTAATTAATTAAGTGTAATATCCCTTAGCAACCCCCTCTTCACACTATATATATATATATATATATATATGTGTGTGTGTGTGTGTGTATTGTGAAGTGTAGAACTATCTTTTACATTCTTCCAAAATTGATGTTGAATTGTTCAAATTTGTGTATTCACACGCGAAAAGTATGGCTTGAAAAATCACTATCCAAAATAAAGAAGCAAATACTATCACTTGAATACTTATAAGGTAAAAAAATGATTGGATTTATGACGTGTACTAAAATCTTTTGCCTTGAAGTACGAAGGATTTCTGTGTTTGGTAAAGAAGATAGGATATCTAAGGATAAATAATACACTATTCAGCTTGTGTATTTTATCCGCTGATTTCGTCCGGATGAATTATGCCGTGTCTACAGTGAAAGAGCGCCGGGCTAAGCTTTTATCTAGGGCTTACTACTTTGTTTGTCCAAGTTACCAAACACACATATTATCCCGGATAACTCATCCTACCTTATCTACCAAACGGAGCCTTAATTGACTATTTATCTAGACTAGAGTTGTTGAGTTGATGCTGGTGCACATCACGTGAGCTTTTTTTTTTTTTAATTTCATTTTTCATTTTTTATATGAGGTGGCTTTGGTTTTTATGGACATCACTCACGTGTTTTGCAACTTACTGGATAAGACCAATTCGATCTAGAACTTTCAATTGGATAAGTAAAACATATTTTTTCAAAATATGTGGAGCAAATCATATTGCTATTCACTATTGAACATTGGGATCATACAAACAAGAAAGTGCTGATTATCGAGGAATCCAATTAATTGTGCGACCATACGAATCCTGATTATCTATATAAAACTAGTTTTGCTCCCGGCTTTGCCCGGGTAATTAATAAGTTAAACTGTAACTTTGTTGTAGTTATTGAAATCTAAAAGTGAATCAAACATTTTCTGATATTTAGTATCGTTAGTTGTACCGGGTAGAATATAAATAAAGCATTTGTTATGAATAGGTATGCTAATTTTACATACTTATAGTAGCACTTTTAATTGGTACAAAATATATAGAAAAAGAATATATTAATCTGAAGTTAGAGTAAATTTAAACAACTAAGAACATAACTTATTAATTAATTCTTTTGAGGAATTTCGGGTAATTTTTTTCGGGTTTGGGTATCCCGATACCCGAGATTTTTAAATCTCACTACCCGAACCCAAATCCAAACCCAAATTTTTCAGGTTTCGGGTACCCAAAAACCCGTTAGGATTCGGGTATTTTTGTCTCTACCCGAAAACCCGAACCCAAATTCTCATCCCTAATTTTTGATAAAACATATATAATTCGAGATTTAGTTGGTTATTTTTAATAGTTTTAAATATTTTTTATAAAATAAGAATAATTTAGAATTTTATTGGCAATTATTCCTTTATTTACTATTGGAAACATATCTAAGTTTGTACTACTGCTACATGGAATGTACAGTACAATACACAACAGATCTTTCTTCTTTTTTTCTTTTTTTTTTAAATTTAATTTAATTTTAAATTATTCGCATAAACATTGAATTCTATGGAATATCCCCCAAAATTAAGATATCAGCTTAATTAATTGAAACAACTTGCGCCAAGTTAGGCATACTTTTCCCTTGAAAAATTATTAATCTTGAAAAAATATTAATAAATAAACCTACCCACCTAGTTAATAAATGTATTACTAAAATCCATTAATTTAGTCCAAGTAGGTAAAAACATACAGTACTTTTTTTTTACTCGCAAAAAAAAAATAAAATAATCAAACCTTCGATCATATCCAAATCTGTAAATATTTTATGTTGTACTCCTATTTACAGTAAAAGTAACTTCTTCTTTTGGTCTCAAAGAAAAAAAAAAGAAAAAAAGAAGAAGAAGGAACTTCTATCTTTTCCCATTAACTTAACAAAAAAATAAAATAAAAATAATAAAGAAAAGAAAGGGCAGTGTAGTCGTGTTCACGGAAACCCGCCGCTGCGTATAGAACTATGAAGGGAAAATAAATGGCGGAAAATTTCCCTCGAAAACCACAAAATCCAAAGAGCAGAGAGAGAGAGAGCAGTCAACCCCAGAGACGGAACAGCTGGCATCTTCTCGCCGTCTTCAATCCAAAACCACTGCTTTCGTTCTTTAGCGGTGCAATTCTTTGCTTTTTTTGTTCTTTTCCTCATTTCTAATCTTTACTTCTTTCCCCTATTACAAAACAAAATTGAGTTTTTTCCTATAATTATTGCGGGGAACAAAGTAATGACGCTGAATCATTTTTTCCCACAAACCAAGTCTCCACCTTTGATTCTTCCTTCCTTCTTATCCGTTGCTCTCTCCAAACCCTTTTGATATTGTTTCCTCTTCTGGGAAAATAAATAATTAAATCTTTTTCTTTTCATCTTCTTCTTCTTTTGAGGGTTGAGGTTTGAGGTTTTTCCTCGATTACAGCCACCTGCTATCTATTAATGAGTTATGGCGGTGGTTGGGGCGTTTCTGGAGATTCTGAGGATGCCGATTAGTTGGGCTATGGTGATTGGGATTATGCAGTTTTTGGGGCCCGTTTGGATTCCGTTTCTATGTGGGTGTAATGGTGGGATGGATTTGGAAACCTAGGTGGGCGACTTTGGGGAATTGTAAATTCGATTTTTCGGCGCCCTCGTCGCCTTCTGCTCTTTTCAAAGGCTTAGGTTTAGCTCAGAATTTGGATTCTTGCAAGGCTGAAACTCCGAGTTGCCGATTGGATGATGGGTTGCAGAAGGAGGAGCTAGATGCGAATCCCACCATTGATACTTCTGTTTGCAGGTTGATTATGTGCTTCCTACTCGAAAATTATTACTATCTTTTATCTTTGGTTTGATCCTGATATGCTTTTGATTCTTTGTGTTCCTGTTTGTTTTTAAGAGTGAGGTTTTGTGCTGCTGCTAGGTTTATCATTTATGTAGTATATTGGAATCCATGAACTGACTCCAATCTCTTAGTTTCGTTCGGGTATCGAATTAGCCATAGTTTCAACACTTAATCTGAAGTTCCGGTATCATTTTGAGTGATTGCAAGAACAATTTTAGGTAGCTATGCTCCTTGACAATGCAACTTGTTGATAGTGTATCTCATCTAGTGTAGCTATAGGAGGCGTTTGCTTCGGGTGATAGATTAGATTGATGATTACATATGGTCGAGTATTTGAAGATTAGATGATCAAGCAAGGTCTAAAATGTTCGATCCATCAAAGCACGTGGGATAGCTTTGTTAGCATTGTTTTCAATCCATCAATGTAGGCTGTTTGCTGCTAATCTTGCATTTGCTCGTATATTTCCAAACTACGTACCTATCGGAAGTTGAAATTTCTATGTAGCTTTCACCTTAATAAACAAACTTGTTTAGCAAGCATTAATTCACGTTAAATTTCCTTGATAACCAAATTTATTGGCCATGACCTTATTATAAATATATTGCTTCTTTAGTCCATCCGAAACGGCCAAAGAAGACCTTCCGCTTATCACAAATGAAGATTTGGAACATTTATGCCATCTTGTTGAGAGGAAAGACGGAGGGCCGCCTTGGAAGCATATGATGGATCGTTCGGCCCAGAATATGAGCTACCAAGCATGGCAGAGAGACCCTCAGGTACTTCGACAAAAAATGCTTCTCGATTCATCTTTTCCAAAACTTACTTTCCTTTTTAAGTGTGTAGATATTCAATGCTTTATAGTGCATGTGACATTTGGTATTTGGATCATTAATTGTTCTTTTTTTTGTGGTGCTTGTGAAGAATGGACCCCCTCAGTATTGTAGCAGAACTGTTTATGAAGATGCAACTCCAGAAATATTGAGGGACTTTTTCTGGGATGATAGTTTTCGATTAAAGTGGGATGATATGCTTACACATGCTTCTATTTTAGAAGAATGCCCCACCACGGGAACTATGGTTGTTCGCTGGATACGCAAGGTTGGGAATATATTGATATAATTAGATGCTGTAAGTTTTTTTCGTATTTACATTTTTTGAAGTCTGATCATTCTCTTGCAGTTCCCTTTTTTCTGCAGTGACAGAGAATACATAATCGGACGTAGAATATGGGAGTCGGGAAGATCATATTACTGTGTGACCAAGGTAAAACTAGAGATATAGAATGTGTTTTCTTTTTCAAGATAAAATCTGCTTAGAAAGCTTTATGTTGTTCTTACTTGCTTCGATAAATTGAGTGACCTTTTCTTCTTTCTCGAGGCAGGGAGTTCCCTCTTCTGTTCCGAAGCAAGACAAACCAAGACGCGTTGATCTATTCTACTCGAGTTGGTTCATCCAAGCAGGTAAAGATTTCACGGTTCCTTTCTTCCTTCGAGTTTAAACGCACCAATCTTACTTCCGTTTGAATATTGAGAAACGGAAAAGCTCGATTGCTTCGTCCATCTCCGAATTCTTACTTCTTTTTTCTGCAACAGTGGAATCAAGAAAAAACGAGGGGCAGCTATCCGCTTGCGAGGTGATACTCTTCCACCACGAAGACATGGGAATCCCTTGGGAGATAGCAAAATTCGGCGTCCGGCAAGGGATGTGGGGAGCGGTGAAGAACATCGATCGCGGCTTCCGGGCTTACCAGAAACACAGAGCTCTCGAGTCCTCCCTCTCCCGACACGCGTTCATGGCCCAGATCAACACAAAGCTCGACCCCGACTATCTCAGGACGTTAGAAGACGACCAAGAATTCGCAGAAACACCGTTAGTAGCCTTGAACGACGAGAAGGGGAAGGGCTCGAAAATACCGAAGCTCCTGATAATCGGAGGCGCCATAGCCGTTGCTTGCAGTCTGGATCGAGGGCTGTTGACGAAGACTCTCATTTTTGGGGTTGCAAGGAAGTTTGGAAACTTGGGAGGAAGAGCATGCAACGGTAGTAGCTGAGGATTTTAGATTTTTGCAGTTTTCTCTCTCTCTCTCTCTCTCTTCAGAAGCCATCGCCATACACTGAGGCAGCTAATGATTCTTTCGAAAAAAGATCGAATTTTAAGTTAATAGAATATGATATTATTATTAGAGGAAACCTCAAGTTTCTGGTATTTTTTTTTTAATTACTTTCATCCTTTCCGTCTAATCGAGTGGAGGTTCAGAAATTAAAATTTTCTGATTGAAGAGCATTATTCTTGTTTATCTATCGTGTTATCCTAATACAGTATAATTTATACGCAAAAATTTAAATATTTAGATTCTGAGAAATGATATGCTACTCACCTCCCGGTGGGCACCTTCGTGGGCACCTCGTCGTTTTATCACGTTTGCATTGCTTTTTTTTTAATTTTTATTTTTATTCTATATTCTAGTATCTTAGAAATTAATTTACAAATCATAAAATCTAAAAAATACATAAAAATCAAAGCTCGATTTATTTTATTACTCATTTTTTGAAGTTAAAAATAAAAAAAAATAAATTGAACATTGATTTTTTAAATTTTATGATTTGTAAATTAATTTCTAAGATACTAGAATATAGTTATGCTAATTAAAAATTTTGATACAAACTTTTTTATTTAAAATCAATTATTAATACTATGTTTTAATGGATTTAGAATATATACTTTAATTAAAAAAATACAATATGTAAATGTTTCACTTCGGAATGGGTATTTATATAAAGATTTAGGTACTGAATCCAATTTATGGTTTAGAATTTTTTTTTTTCAAAAAAAGAATCCATATTGGACTAAAGTTTAAATAAATGAAAATGATAAGCTACAAAATTCTCAAAGCCGGCCTCAAAAAGAGGACAATCTTGTTATACTCTCTCCATCCCATCTTTTTTGACACATTTTCATAAATATATATGAATACGGAGTATAAAATAATAGCAACATGCTAAGAAATACTATGAGACAGACGGAGTACAAAGTTTCCTAACTGAAAGTTGGACATAGATGTTAAGAAATTAATTGTATTATGTATAAAGTCATAATGGTGAAGTAATAGTATTACGAGAGTTTTTTTTTTTTTTTTTTTCACATTCAAAATAAGAATGATAAATTATATAGATAAAGTAGAGCAATTTTTTTTGTTTTACGGAGTATAATTTAGTGAAATTTTGAGGATATTTTGTTGAGAGTTGATTTTGTTAGTTTCATTTTAGGTTGAAAACTAAAATTTGTGTGAGGGAAAGAGTATTGTCTAATTTCACCCTCGTTATTTCATTTTCATTTTTTTTTCTTCTTTTTTTTAAGGGTAAATATAAATAGTCGTATATTAATCTTCACCAACTTTGCGTTTTGTTTCAAATCCAAAGTAAAAAAAAAAAAAAAAAAAAAAAAAAAAACAGTGAAGGTGCACAGGCAGCAGGCTAAGGGTCCCACTCCTCCTCCGACGTTCGGAATCCGATGGCTTCTCACTTGTCAGCCAGAATCTTTCATTTCCGGCGAAAACTGAAACCTCCATTTGTGATCTCTTTGTTCTCTACGTTTGTAGTGGAAACCCCATTTTGCAGGAGGAGTTTTCACCATATATTTCAAGAATGCTCGAAGGAAAAAGCGGTCGAACCAGGCAGGCAAGCTCACGCACGGATGATCGTATCTGGGTTCAAACCCTCAGTTTTATATGCCAATTGTTTGCTTCACACATAAAATGCTCCCGTTTGGAGTATGCCTCTAAAGTGTTCGACCAAATGCCTCAAAGGGATTGCGCGTCTTGGAACACGATGATGTTTGGATATTATGTTAACGGGAAAATGGGGTTGGCGCAGTCACTGTTCGACTTAATGCCTGAGAGAGATGTGTGTTCTTGGAACTCGTTGATTTCGGGATACCTGAAAAATGGGATTTGTTTGAAGTCGATTGGGGTGTTTGTGATGATGGGGAGAGACGATGTTGCATACGACGAGACTACGCTTTCTGTTGTGTTGAAAGCAATTGCGAGTTTAGAAAATAATGTTATGGGGATGTAGTGAAGTTGGGGTTTGAATATAATGTAGTGACCGGAAATACTCTGATGAGTATGTATGCAACTTGCAAGATGTTGAATGAGTCGCTTCATGTTTACATTGGTATGCTTCGTTTAGGAATGGAACCTGATGAATTTACATATTCAACTGTCTTAAAAGCTTGTGCAGGCAGGGAAGCTCTTCAACATGGGAAGGAAGTCCACGGTAGAGTGATTAAGTGTGGGATGGGATCGAACTCGTTTGTGAGTAGCTCGATGATTGATATGTACTGCAAGTGTGGGGTGTTGGACGAGGCTGAGAAGCTTCACGAGAGAATGAAGGAACAGACGCTAGTTTCATGGAATGTTATGATTTCTGGGTATTTATCAACTGAAGGGAGCGTAGCAGCTCAGAAGTACTTTTCTAGAATGCTTGAAAGGGGAATTAGACCTAATATCTTCGTTTTTGCGACAGTTCTCAATACTTGTTCCGATGTAGCTAATGCTGAACTTGGGAAACAGATCCATGCACAGATTATCAAGCAATCTATGCTGTCAAATGTGTATATCATCAGTACACTAGTTGATATGTATTCAAAATGTGGAAACATGCATGATTCTATCTTGATGTTTCAAAAATCATCCATTCGTAATGTTGTGACTTGGACCGGTATGGTTTGTGCCTATGCTCGACACGGAAGTGGGAATGAGGCTTTGCAGGCATTTGAAGAAATGCTGCTCGAGAAGGTAACACCAAACCATGCGACATTTACGGGAGTCCTCCGCGCGTGTGCAGACACCGGTCTTGTAGATGAAGCACTTCGCTACTTGTGCATAATGCAAAAGGACTATGGATTAGAACCCGAGTTAGAACATTATTCATGCATGGTTGATGCACTCGGAAGGTGTGGTCAAATCTCTGATGCTTTGAAGCTTATTGAAGATATGCCTTTGAAGACTAATGTTGTGATTTGGATGAGTCTTCTGAGTAATTGTAAGATGCAAGGGAATGTGAAGGTGGCAGAAATAGCTGCAAATTCCCTTCTACAGTTGGACCCTCGACACTCCACTGCTTATGTTCTTTTATCGCAAACCTATGCTGATGCAGGAATGTGGGACGAGGCTTCGAAGATGAGAAGAATGATGAAGAGCAGAGGGCTGAAAAAGGACAAGCCAGGTTGTAGCTGGATTCAGGACCAAGCCACCATGTGATGAGATATACTAGCAAAATATTATCTTTCGTAGCGCATTTTTATTTTTATTTTTTTCAATTTTTTTTTATTAGAAAAAAAGTCCATATTGGACTAAAGTTGGAATGAATGATGATGAAAAGCTACAAAAATCTCATAGTCTGCCTCAAAGACTAAGAGAGGCAGACAATCTCATAAATACGAAGTTTCCTAATGAAACACCATCACTATATATACGCTTAACACTATAATCTCAATGCTCAATTCATAATTGTAGTAAGATAATAAGAATTTGGAAGCCGGCTTCTAAAATGTACTACAGTAAAACCTCTCAAAAAGAATACTCTATTAAGGAATAAACTCTTTTTAGGAATAAAAATTCATGGTCCCAACTTGAGACCAGTTATAATTTGGAATAAATTTCATATTGTCATAATTTATATTTTTTCAAGTCTCAACATAAAGAAATACACCTCCATTTAGGAATAAATCATAATAATATATATAATTTTACAATATATTTAAATTGATTTAAAATACCTAAGATTAAGCTGATTGCAATAGCTTAAGATTATGAATATCCTTCAACCACTTGGCAAAATCTTTTTGCTTCCAACCTGGATGTAGTTCTTTCATTTTGCACATCTCCACACGAATTTTTTCACTCATTTGAGTTCTCTTTTCTATTTTTGGTGTCATTATATGCGTGAAGAAAATATTGATTTGATGTAATTGATAAAAAAAATGTATTATACATAGTATTTATAGATGAAAAATTAAGCGATCAAAGTAAGTACATACATCTATGGTGGGTGACTCTTGAGTATTGTCTTTTCATATTACGTGAGTAAATTAGTTCAATTAAGTTCAACACATTACATGTACATGTATCTACTAATTATACCATTATATAATATACATGCATTTTAAAATAAAATAAAAAACCTTATAACTCTATTAAGGAATAACCCCATTTAAAAATATTTTTTTGTGGTCCCAAGGATATAACTATAGAGAGGTTTTACTGTAGCTAATTAACGCCCAATGATTGTCTCAAAGCAGTACAAACCATCAAACTGCGGAGCCAATTTTGGCGGTGGCGGTGGCGCCGCTGCATTCACACTCCTACTCCCCTCTTTCTTCTCTGGAGCCCCCATTACGCCATCTACACCAACCTACACACACAGACAGAAAAAGAAAAAAAGAAAAAAAAAACTATTAATCAATCGTTCCTTCTTTTCAAAGGTTAATTAATACGAAAAAACAATAATGGGAAAATACCCGGTGATTGGAGATATTTTTCCCGAAGAAATAGAGCCCCATCGCCGCAGCTGCTGCCGGTGCTGTAACGTAAACACTGCTCATGGCCATTTTCCTCTTCTTCTTCTTCTTCTTCTTCTTCTTCTTTGTGTGTGTGTGTGTGTTTCTCCTCTTCCTTTCTGGAGGATTATGGGCTCCAAAATTTGTTCCATGTGTTTTATAGACGTAGAGAAGGGTGCATGGCTTGACTGGAATACCAAGCAAAGAATATCTAAAGAGAAGATATAGAGAATAAAGGCAATAACGAGAAGCTATATAGATCGGTGGTTTGTGTATATAAACCGACAATTATGTGTGGCCCAAATACTAAATATATTTCGATATTTTTATCCATCAACCTATTTCACCACGTTTTTTTGTTCCTTTTCAAAATGGACTACGAAAACAAGATTAGATCCCTAGATTTTGCGAGGCAAATAGTTAAAACCAATTTCCCCACGTTTTTTTTTGGGTTCCAAGCTGGACTACGAAAACAAGATTAGATTTTGTGAGGCAAAGAGTTAAAATTGACGCGCCAATCAGGGAAAGACAACCCCAACACAAGAAGAGCAGAAGCGTCGAAGCCACTTCCACGATCAAAACTTAATTCTATTCACAATGTCATCCACATCCCACTTACAATCACCTTGTATAGAAAACATTCATATCTTGGGGAATAGTTTGTGAATTGTGATTGAAAAATTAAAATCATATCTTGATCTTGAGGGATTATTCATCCCCTCAGCAGCTGGAATTTTGATTTGGAACATTAATTAAACAGAACCCACTCTTAAATTGAACAAACATGAAAGCCGAAAATTGGTCACCTCCTAAATTCTCATTTTATGCTGTCAAATACTCCAGCGAAAACTAGTGATCACACTTTTGGTAGCGCAGTTATTAATGTAAAGTTATTTTATAATGTTAAGTACAGAATGTGCTGAGAGGGATATATTATGACAGTCGAGAATGAGAGCCATGAACTAAAGTAGAAATAGCACATTTTTCATGAACATTCAAAACGAAAAGAAGATCGCACTTTTCATGGACAGGGGGAGTTCCTATTGGATAATAATAATAATAATAATAAAGTAATAACACAATCATGCTCATGAAGATGTGCCTAGTGCCAAATCAAGTCAAATAACCCAAAACTGAGATAAACAATCCAAACAATGCTTGCTAGAAACACTGAACTCCAAAAAGATTTTAATAGAATTCCTCATAATACCCAAAATCCGAGTACCAAAACTGTCGAAAGATACATGAAGTAACACTGTGATGAAGTGACAAATAACTACTAACGTTAGGATCCAGAGTTCAACTCAGACCAAAACCTCCCAAGTATGCAAATAGTAGAAAGAAATGCAGATTCAAAACTTAATCAAACAAGCCGAAACCCATGTCATCGTCGCTTTCCTCCTTCTCCTCCTCCTGAAAAGATTCAAGACACCCAACACGAATAAGCTTCATCAAATGATGGAGGAATGAAACACAATTAGCCTACATTTCAAATTAGAACATACTTCGAATATGATCAAATTACTTGAAACTAAATCATCATCCAAAATCAATATCAAAATAAACAACAATGAGTGCCATAAACACTATGGATCTAAGAAATCGTTCTTAAGTTCTTCAATCCAAATAATGCAGCACCTCTTGTATACTTAAAGAAGTAGGAAGGCTTCAATCGAAACAATGCAGCATACAATAATACTTTTTTGAAAAGATTCATTATCTAAATGCACGTATTTTTCTGTACCAAATCATGTACTTCTGATTATTATACGGTGTCTAATATTTCCTGCCCGGTTTATTACCCCCTCTTCAATCTATCAACATCCTCATAAAACAGAGCTTAAGTGCAAAATACTTCTTCAAAAGGCAAGTAAAGTTATACCTTCTTCTTCTCTTCAGCAGCAGGGGCGGCTGCGGCAGCGGCACCACCACCGCTGACCGGACCAGAAACTGCGACGGCGGCACCGCCACCACCGGCTCCGACGTTCAGGACAAGATCCTCAACGTTCTTCTTCTCGCAGAGCTTAGCGAAAAGGCTGGGCCAATACGACTCCACCGACAAATTCGCCGCCTTCAGCAGCGTCGAGATTTTCTCCGCCTGTAGATCGCAAAGCACATAAATCAAACAAAAAAAAACATCTCTAAAATTACAAACATATGAAATTTCCAGTCAAAACTTGAAAACACGAAGATGTAAATCAAAAGGTGAGGAATCGTACGGTGATGGGGATTCCATCGTCGTGAAGAACCAAGGCGGCGTAGGTGCAAGCGAGCTCTCCCACAGACATTTTTTTTCCTTAGGGAAACGCAGACTCCGAAAATAGGGTTTTGGAGATGGCGAGTGCAATTGCGGCTCTGCTGTTCTCAATATGTGTATATATATATGTTTATATTTGCGCCCTAATCCAAAAGCTATTATAATTTGCCTTTGCTCACCCATGAGTTCTATTTTCTTTCAAAAACACCCCTCTCTTGTCAAAATATTTTTTTGAAGGAAGAATAAAGCAATAATTAAATGAATAAATTCATCATCTATATTATACTACCTCCATCCCATATAGTAAGTCCACTTTGCTTTATAGACTTTTTCGGCACGCATTTCCACCGAAACCTAGTACGAGTTTTAAAATATAATTTTGTAGAATCGTTTTTTTTACGGGATACTATGACACTCATAGTATCCCGTAAAAAAAAATGATACTACAAAATTATATTTTAAAACCCGTACTAGGTTTCGGTGGAAATGCGTGCCGGAAAAGTTAATAAAGCAAGGTGGACTTACTATATGGGATGGAGGTAGTAATAAAGTGAAATAGTATCTAAGTGTTTCCTCCAAAATCATTTTATCTATATTAAGGCTCTCTGTCCCACTTTATTAGTCTCAATTCTATTTTTAGTATGTCTCATTTATTAGTCTTGTTATCATAAAAAGAAACGCATTGGTGGTAGATAAAGTCTCTTAAAACCCTTTATCTCATATGTCGGTAGTTATTGTGCTAAAAATAAATAAGATTAATGAAGTGGAACATAGAGTATTCATTAATTATAACTTAAGAGTTAGCAACATCTTCAAGAACTATTTGCAATAATTAATTTTGCCTATAATTCTTATGCATATACATTACAAAAGAATTCTTATGCATGAATTTTTATGCTAAAATCACAACTTATATTTGAACATTTAAATTTATGTATCTTCATTTAGCTGATACTTATTTTCTTGCATGAAATATTAGTAAATTATTCTCCGGCAAGAGTACAATTCTAGTTGATTACTATAATGTAAAAAACTTGGAAATCGTGTGAATTTAATATCCTTCTGGTATTTTGCTTCTAAAGAAATCAAGAAATGAAATGAAACTGTATCTGAATAAAATTAGTTAATTTACATTTGTCTCTCTACATCAACGCCCCATTTAAGAAAAACAAACCCAAACAACCATCTTTTGCCCATTGTCAGGCGAAAGTCTTAATTTTCATTGTTCGTCAGCCTTCATAATTAATTAATGCATTTTCAACGTACTGGGATTTTAATTAGATTAATATACGTTGTTGCATAGAACATATAATTATTAGATCAATAACCTTTTTCACATAATTGATCACAACCATAAATCACAATTCACAGCTATGCGAGAACACAGTTTGTCTTATCTAATGAAAATAAATACTTTAAAAATAAAAAAAATAAAAAACAAAAAAAAAACAGCATGCCATCAAAAGACTTCCACCCAATATTCAGATAATATTGCAAAATGCAAATGTCTATCTAGTCCCATAAATCATAACACCAAACAAAACAAATATTCAGCCCATAAAAACAAATTAAAAGCAATGTTGTAAATTAACAAGATCTTCTAGAACGATCACAACAAACATTCCAAGTTCTAATAATTTTCAATGTATAATGATAACTTCCACTCCGAAGCCCTAGTCCGGCATCAAATCACACGCCATGAAACTTTTGCATCAGATAAATAACCTTACCACCATGGATGCACACCCGAGAAATCAGGCACTGCCAGACCGAGCCTGCAATAAAATCAGTTTTAATAATATTTAAAAAACCTGTTTCATAATAGCCCAAGTATTTTTCATCTTCCAGATTTGGAAAAAGGAAATTAAAGAGAAGCATCTCCTAATTTGTCGAGAAAGGCATTACCGGGCGAGGAGACGGAGACCTCGACTTGGACCTTGATCTTGACCTGGGTCTGTAAATTTTAACAGCCAGGTCCAAGAAAATGAATCAAAACTGTCAAAAAATTTGGAATAGCTTCGAATAAAATCTACCAAATTACCGAGATGGTTTAACAGGAGATGCTGAGGGTGATCTTGAGACTGAACGATCCAGTGACCTGCTGAATAAAGGACCATTATTTCTCACTCTGTAATCATGCGGAGGTCAAAAGGAGGTATATGCTGTGGCTGCTTCTAAGAGCTATGTGCGTACCTTCTCCTTCTAGGGCTTCTGCTTCTACTGCGACTCCTACTAGGGCTTCTTGATGGGCTGCCCTTGTATTCCTTAACCTAGATTTATGGAGTAGAAAAACCAAATTTAAGGACACAATCAAACAAGCAACAGACAAGTGAATTAACAGATTCTAGTAAGAAATTTTGAAGGTTTATAGGCAAACCAACAAAAAAAAGAAGCATGGGATAAAGCAAAGAATACAAGAAATATAGAAGATACCCGGATATATGTTCTGGTCCAAGGATTTCTGAACTCGCTATCGTCAAGTTTACGCATCTGATAAGTTCAAAAATGTTTAGCAGCCAATTGGCAAAAAAAGAATTGTTAAATGTTTAGGCAACTCAGCAGACAATAAACTTACAGCATACTTCATGTCCTCATAATTAGTATAGTCAACCAGCCCATAAGTTCCTGCAGTCAAGAAAATAAACCTCAGCAACCATTTCAGGTAGCTAATGACCATGAGTAAGATTAAATGGGATGGAAAACACTTGACTATCAAGATAATAACAATGCGGCACACAAACTTTAGTGTTTCATCTCTGCTGCCTGCAGAAGAAAGTAATACCTTCACTGTCACGAGAAACTTCAGCAAAGCAGACATCACCAGCTTTACGCATATGATCCTGAAGCATTTCTTGCAAAAGTTAAAAAACAAGTCTAGGCAAGCATAAGCTGTCTTACACAAGAAAGCATGCTACTTCACTAACCTTTAAATCTTGCCATGAAGCAGAGGAAGGAAGCCCACGGACAATCACTGTTGCCAAATCAAGGGGTTCAGAAGACTCGTTGAGAACAAAAATTATACAGACAAGTATAGAAACATAATTGTGAAGAGCCAGCATACCTCGATAATCTGAATGGCGGGAAGCACCGAATCTGCCACCACCACTTCTACTGCCCCCACCACCACCGCCTCCGCCGCCACCGCCACCGCCACCTCGGCCCCCACCACTGTAATCACCACCACCGCCACCACGGCGATCACTGGAGGATGAAGGTCCTCTGCCACCGTGTGCAAGCTCAACCTAAATTGAACAGCAAAGCATGAGCAAGAAAGAAAAGGGGAAAGCCCAATAAGCTTTACAAAAAGAACAAGAAAATGTCAAGTTTTTAAAGCTCTCACCCTCAAACGACAACCATCAAAGTTGTAGCCGTCTCTGCCTCTTATTGCATCTTCAGCATCCCGAGCATTCTCAAACTACATAAACAAGATCAAACCAATCAGAAATTTATCAACAAATGCCCCGTGTGCAAGGACACATCCCATTCCCATATATCTTTTGTTTATATATATATTGCCAACTGCCAAAAAGTACCTCCACAAAACAATAGCAAGGAGGACGAGGTGGAATCTTCAATTCAATGTCCAAGATGCGGCCATACTGCAAGGGAAGAAGAATGACAGATATATTGATGATCAATGCACATGGACAAGTTAGATATAAATCACAGTAAATTAGAGATTTCTGAAATCTGTATTTAAAGAAATTGACTACACGTTTACTATCAAAAACAAGACAAAGCCGCAATATAAAAGACATGGCACATATTGATTGTTGACAAGATTCAGAGCTGTTTTCTCTAACCACTATTTAAACAGTTCATTCTTAGTGCCCACTCTAGAAGACTGCAAGGAAAAACCTTATTGTGAATTGGAATTGTATATAAGCTATTTGATAAGACTGTTCCATAATGACCATGTAACACCTCATATCACACATTCATACTACCATGTTATGAAGTCTATTGTACTAGGTGTTTACAACAAGCCAAAGATCGTCAAGAGGATGAAAAAACATGAGAGGAAAATATAGAGATTTAAGCGTGCAACAGAATTACGTTTAAAGCATATATTGTGTATAACCCAAGTCATGATTTATTGTGAGTTAGCAATCAGCAAACCGCCTACTCAAATGAAGTCAAACCAAACAATCAAACTGAAACAAAGTACAAATCCCAAACCTTGTAAAATAAGTCTTCAACTTCTGATTCCCTAATATCAGCTGGAAGGTTTCCAACATAGATAGTGCGTGAAAAACGGCCACTCATTCTGGGACCTTGAAGATGAATTCAAAAGGATATTCTGCAGAAGGAAAACACTCATGAATGGGGAAACAATTAAAGCAATCAAACAATACCAGCTTAGGTAATCCTATATGTCTTCCATCACCATTTGAGGTTAGACAAGAAGACAAAAAAATCAATGAAGAACAAAACTTATGAAGCAAACCAAGAGAGCAATCCTTGAGGTGAGCGGTGCTCCACAAGCTCCATTGCTCATAAGCTCCAAGATACTCCAAAGCTATTATTTATTCGAATTAAAATATGACCTCCTCATCCTCTAATTTTTTGCCAGATCAAAAGCTCTTCAGAGAGCGAGCAAGTACTTCCAATTATATAAATATACCAAAAACTCCACACTGACTTCTCCCATTCCCATTCTACATCCCTACGTATGATTGCAAAGCTCATATTTGTCCATGCGCTTGACATCTATCATAAACAGAGCATGTGTCATGAAATGAGGCAATATCGTCATATAGTGATGTATTCACCTTATTTAGACTTCTTAACACAGCGGATTAATGATCCTGGAAAATATTTGGAAAAATCAGGGGTTCGATAGTGATAACCCTTTCTTTGACATTGTAGATATATCAATAAGAAAAATGTTAACAAGTTTATTTTTAAGAAATTTTGGGGAAAAAAATTATGAACTAACTACTAAAGACACACTCATGATTTAATCACCGGGCCTAGTTATCCACCAGGAAGCAATTCACAGAGATGTGATATATGCAACAAGGCAAATTAACTACCCAAGGAATATGTGCAAGAGCCTTGAAGGAATAAAGCAAAACACACTAGCAAAAGAAACAAAATTAGACTCCCATTATCCGAAAAAAATAAGAAATTGCCCTCAAATGCCATGTAATTTATCTCATATTGTTAAAAAATATATTGTAGAATAATGAACAGTATATCAACAAAACTTGGGCATAGCTACAAGCCTACAATACATTAGAATTAATTTAAAGAGAACATCTTTGATGTACATGGATTTGAACTTTTACCATGTTTGCTCAAAGTAAGAAATGACAAAAATGTATGCGTTCCCAACTTAAATTCTTGACATTATCTTTAACCCCAAGGTTATCATATTCTGAAGAATAATTAACATCCGTAGATTTTGTATCCAAAAGTAGAAGGGAAAATCATATGTAATTTAGATTCAAATTACAAAGCTTTACAATTTCGTCCACTAATTCCTAGATCTAGAATGATATCGACGAACTAATCATAAGCAACTTATACTGATACGATCAACATTGCATTCCAGAACTTAGACATGAGACACTAAGGCCATACCTTATTGAAATTACAATCAGAATAATAAAGCCCTAAATTCCATTCCAGCGCGAGTACAATAAAAAAATTGACATAAACCCTAATCGGAAAACTAATGATGTCCACGAATAAAGTATACCACATACCCGAACAGAAAATAGCAACTCCTCGCGCAAAAGCAACTTTCTGAAGCAGAAACTCCAACGCCTCCTTCAGCTAGGGTTTCTTCAACTCAAATCTGATAGAGCAGTCAACAAATCGTGACTTTCGCGCTAAATGTAATATGAGTATCTGGAATTATGGTAGAGAAATTTCGAAATAGGGCGATTTCTCACGCATACCTCTCTTGAAATTTAGGCGGCGCTTCCGCAAGTTTTTCGCTTCCCCTCCGCTGCTCGCGTGCTTTAGGGCTTACCCTGTGGTAACGGATCTATTATACGGAGTAGTTTCTATTCCAGATTTTGCTAGGAGGGTGCTGAAGTTTCTTAAAATTGCATATAAGTACCTAAAGTTTTCACAAACGGCGTTGTTTACCCTTTGTTTTGAAATTTAAAAAAAAATACATATAAATAAATTTATTATTTAAACTTTTTTTTTTCTCCTTTTATTTTAATAATAATAATGAACGAAGCAAAACCACGGCTGCTGCTCCTCCCCATCCCTATTTCGTCGGGATTAATCGACATAACCGCCGTCCGGCGCCGCCATTCACGCGCAGCGCCGCTATGAATCCAACACCAAAACACCCTCTTTTCTGCGTAAAATGGTCGTGGAACAGCAATCCCAAACTCAACACTAACCCTCTCCCCTGCACTCTCGATACTCCCTGGCTTTTCAAGTCCTTGAAGAATTTGGGCGATGCCGCCTTGAAATTGGTGAATTCCGGCCCGACCGCCCCTCTCCAATTCAACAATCAAGAGAGCAGGACGGCCGGACAGGTGCAGGGAGAGGCGGAGCAGAGAGCATTCGCCGCCGCCCTAGCCACCGCCAGAGACGCCACGCTTCTCGAATTCTACTCCCCCAAGTGCAGGCTCTGCAATTCCTTGCTCCCGTTCGTCACGGAAATCGAGAATCGCAACTCTGATTGGCTCAGCATAGTCATGGCTGATGCTGAGAACGATATTTGGTTACCCGAGGTTATTATTTTTATTATTATTAATTTTCGTTATTCTTGCTTGCCTTCGATTCCCTAGATCTGTGCTTGAAATTGAAATATGAACATGGTTGAAATTTGAATTACCTGTGCACAGAGAGAGAGAGAAGAAGGGGATGTTGATGAAAAATATGTGATCAAACAAATTGAAAATTAATCAATCGACTCAAAATATGTGCTAGATTAGCTTATATTGTTCTTATCCATGAATTGATGCTGTATAATTTTGAGTTTAGTTTTAGCTAAAAATTTACTAAAAACATGCTTCCATTGATGAAGAAGATGCAGATGTATGCTGTCTGCTTTCCTTTTTATCCAATGCGTATCGATGTGAGTAGAGTTGGTTTGATTTTGTTGATGCAGCTTCTTCATTATGATATAAAGTATGTCCCCTGCTTCGTCCTGGTCGATAAACATGGCAACGCTCTCGCGAAAACAGGGGTTCCGAACAGCAGACTCCATGTTGTTGCCGGCGTTTCCCATCTGCTCAAAATGAAACGCCCCCACAAGAACTAGATAGAACTCGCCATATAGAGTGGGATTGAACGCGGATGGCTTTCCCATTTGCTCAAAATGAAATGCCCCACAAGATCGAACGAGGATGGCTTTCTCTTCCGCTCAAAGTGTAATGCCCCACAAAAACTAGAGGCGGCCGTTTTGAAAGAGATCTAACGAGGATGGATTTCCCATCCGGCTCAAAATGAAATGCCCCTCAAGAACTAGAGGCGGCCATTTTGAACGGGACTGTGAAAGTTGTAGTTGTGTATGACTTCCTCGATGGATCTGGACTGGTCTGAAGGACAATATTCGTCGTATCAAGATCATGTATAATTAGGGGTATAATCAAGATGAGTTGATTTGAATATTGTCGTGTTTAAGCTTGACTCGTTTAATACTATCAAGTATGGATGACAATGGGCCGAATTTGGGCAGGATCTTGTCAGTTCATATCCGGATTTAATTTATTTTTTTTGTCTTAAAATTAAGCTTTGGTCGAAATCCATTGGACCCACAGGTCTGGATTTGGATTCATATTTTTCGAGGCTTGCAAGTTTAATTGAGCACATATGAGCTTTCGAATAGGTATCAATGCATGATTATCGGCCCAGCCTAGTCTGTAGAGGGCACAAAGTTGTATTAGGAAAATTATAGTCCAACATACAGTAAAATAAAATATATATAGAGAGAAATGATATATTAATCACTTCTCGTGTACATATAGATGTCATTACGTGCATAAAAGAGCATAAATTGGTGTATGTGTGTTGGCCTAGCGGTTGGAGATTAGTGTCTAATATCAAAAGTTTCGGGTTCGATCCCTCTGTGATACGGACTTTAAATTTTCAGTTAATTATGTTAAAAATGAAGGACATATAACTTGTGTGCACATTTAAACACATTATTACGTTATCAAGCACACAGATAAGTTAAATTTTCAATTAATTATGTTAAAAAAGGAAGGACATATAACTTGTGTGCACATTTAAACACATTATTACGTTCTCACGCACATGAATAAGTAGAATTTGCCGATTAAAAAACAGAACATCTACCTAAGTCATCTTTAAATTAATTAATAAGAAACCTTTTAAAAAATACAAACATGTCCAACTTTATATCTTTTCTACTTATGGCTCGATATTAGTAATTTTTAGGTGCGGAATTATGATTAAAAAGGCCGGAATTATGGCGAAATAGTTAGAGATATTTTTTATTAAAAGGAAACTACTTTATGTACTATTTTGCAAACAGTGTGCATACTTGTTCAGGAAACATCTAGCAAGTTCCAACAAAAACAATTATTGCATGATTCGATTTATTTTGATCGCTTTCACAATTTTTATGAGCAAAATGAAATTAATTAATTTATGTATTGTTGTGGTGTCAAGAAAAATACCTTTTGCCAAATTCATGTTAGTAACTTTTCGTCGTGCCCAGTGAAAACAGATGGTCCTTTCCAATGTCCAAAATTAAAAGTTGTTTGATCATGCTGGACAAGTGGGACCCAATTTTAAATTGATTGCAAATAATTTTATTTTTACATTTATATTTAGGTTTTATTGAACTAATTTTCATAATTTTATTAGAGTACATTACTTTATCGAGTCGAATCTAAGCAAGGCATATAAAAGTGAGGCTCGGACGGTTTAATTATCTACTAAGTTATTGATTGAAATACATAAAAATTTTATTGGAAGGGACCAACCTCAATTAAGACTTTCATGTACATTTTTATCATAAATACTCTAAGCTTGTGGTGCCATATAATTTTTGAGTAAATAAACTAAGTCGGATTTGGTTGTTTGTCTAACCATTTTGGGTAGAGAATGTTAGAGTGTAGGGTTAACAAATAAACAAACATAATATGTTGATTTTTCTCAAGATGAAAAAATAATAAGATGCATTGTTTTCAATTATCTAATTTTGATGTAGGATTGATGTAGTTAATCCTTGTTAGAGTTTTCCACACTTGTTAGGATGGCCATCGTAGAGATCAATCTTTAATCTAATGTGGGTCCTATTGACGCGTTTATCGATGATGCCACAAAATTATATGGGTCGACAAATACACACAAATCAAGAAAGAAGTTTACATTACTCCATCTGTCACTAATAAGTGTCCCAAATTGAAACAATACACAAACCAAGGAAATAAATAAGTTTACTCAATTTGTCCTTAATCATTACATAAAAACCAAATAAGTACATTTTATGCCTTTAATTATTGCATAGAAAATTGAAAAAGTAAATAGTTTGCACTGATGATAGGGCAAATTTGGTAGTAGTTTAGACAAGTTTTTTGTTTGGATGAATGCAATAGAACACTTATTTGGGGGGGGGGGGGGAATTACTCACGTCGGACGCTTAAAAAGACCGAGGGAGTAATACACTACCAATCATCACAAAATATTAAATTTCATGCTGAAAAGATTGGAACCTGTATTTGGTGGAAGAAGGTAGTATAATTAATCGATAGATTTTTTGAGAAATTTAAATTTATTTCGAAATATTTGAATAGTCATAAATAGTGGATTGTAATAATTATTTTTTTTATTAAAAAAAAAGGAATTAGTTGCCACCAAACGGCACCAACAGTGCCGCAACAACAAAAGAAAGAAAATACAACAGAGGAAAGAAAATTATAGCAGAACAGAGCAAACGTACGTGGTTCTTATTCCAGTCCACGAAGGTCAGATTTCCTACATCATTGTCTCTCACAATGCACCAATTTCAGAAGCAACACTTGATCTCCTCCACAATCCGATTGAACTTCCATTCACCTTGTGAAAACCGTATCGAATTTCTCTATTTCCAAACCACCCAAACGATACAAATTCATAAGTCTCCAAGTCTTCGTTTCCACTTTCCATCACCCGGCATGTTCTCTCGACCATGTAACGACACGAACGGTTGGATGGAATTATCTATCCCCACTATATTGTACCAACCGTATATTAAAATCGATTTATTTTAAATTTAATTTATTTATTTTTTTGAATTTCAATGTAGTATAATTTAGTTTAATATTATAATAATGATTCATTAAATTTTAATTAGGGTATGTAATAATTTTTTGATATACAATTGGTATATTGTAATAGGGATAGAGAATCCTATGTACTCGATGACGATGTTGCTGTGGAGTTATTTTAAATGAGGAGACATTTAATTTACTTATAAAAGTTGGTTAGATGATACTTTAGACAGAAAAAATACCGTCAACTACTTTTTCATGTAATTTGATAGATTGAATCATTTTGAGATTGTTTTGATCAGACAATCCTCTTAATTATTCATTACTTGGATTGTCAATTTTCTTTTATTTTGTTTACTACGATGATTTTCAGATATAATTACAAGAGAGGAGATGTCTATTTAATTTATAATATTTCAGTATCGCCAATGATATTATTATACTATAAATTAGGAGGTAGGTCGACTAATGTTATAATCTTATGTCGCAGTTGTTAAATTTCAATTGGAATCCTTTATACCCATTTTGGTATTCCAATTGTGTACCAATTTTAATTTATACTAGTTTCATATATTTTTATTTAATAACTTTAATTTATAATGATTTTGTTTAATTTTATAATTATTTTCTAATGTTCGTTCATCCAAATTAGAGTTATAATTATTTTTAGCATTTAATTTCAATTTTATTAGCTAAAATATGGTTGATAAATCCAAAATTATGATATATTATTTTAAAAATTTCTATTTTTTAGTTATAAATGTTTATTATGATTTATTATAATATAACAAATTTTTATTTTATAAAAAACATTATAAAACTAATAAAGTTTAATAATTGGTACACAATTGGAAAATAATAATAGGTATAGAGGATATCATTCCGTTAAATTTTGGTATATTTCAATGGGAGGAACGATATTAAGTTATTATATTTTATGGATATTTGTTTCGTCTTTGTTATAAGTTTTCTATTAATTGCCAACTAATGTTTTTTGGTATTCACAAATTTTAAATTTTTGTTTATTAATTCTTATTTTTGAGCTGAAATCTGATAAGATCATGATCAAAAGGCTTATGATGATGGACAACTAAGTAATATGTATGGAATATATATTATCTAATAAATAAATTATAACAATTACATTATTAACAAGAAAATTTCATGATCCGTTACATAAGGATCCGTCCAATATTAATTCAAAGGACTTATTAGAAGAAGAAAAGAAAAAAAAAACTTTCAAACCATCCATAATGTCTTATCATCTACTGGTTTCTCTTCTTTATTTCCCACCTTTAGTCTTTTCATCTTCGTTTCCAGTTCGGCATCCCTGTGCCGGATTGCAACCCCTATGGTACTCGTTTGCCGGAGTAGATGGCAGGTTCTTATTAGGAACACCGTCTTTTCCTATAGCGCCATAACCTATAGTGGTTGCACTCGATGTAGTAATGAAAACATTGATCACTAGCAAGACCATCAAACTCGCAACCACCAATTTTCCCATTCTTGATCAATAAAACAGATACTAGTGTGCTTGTGTTTTTTTAATGTGGATGTGTATTTTTATTGGGAGTTTCTTATTTATATAGCAAAAGAATTTAGTTATCAAGCACATTTGTCTAACGGTATTAGATACTCTTAAATCAGAAGTTTGAGGAACACCATTCACTTAAATTATTGTCATCCGTTCTCTAAAAATTGCTCAGTGATTAATGGTGTAATTTCTTTCTCGAATACTAGATTTTTTTTTTCCATGTAAAATATGTATACTAATTATAGATTTTAGTTTAATTTCGTATATGCACGCGCATGCATACACATATAAATATATTTCATCATATATAAAGTGATAATGAATTAATTTGTGGTGGTTATACTTATACATAGGAAATGGAGAACATGAGAAGTAGAAATTGGTTTCGATCATTAATTATGTACGGTTTTTACGCATTATTGCAATACACAAAAATATAATTTTCGTAAGTGTGCATGCATGTGCTAGCTTAGATTTCCTAGGGCAACTTGAGTTTATATTATGTGTTATAATTAAATTTTATTATATTTAAAATTATAAAACTATATATATATATATATAAAAATATAAATTACTCCAAATTTTAAATTTTTTAGTCATATTTTTAAAAGCTTCAAAATTCAAATAGAATAAGAAAATAAAAGTTACAAGAAATTAATGACATATGACGCAAAAGGATTGATTGCATGACCCAAGTTGTTTTTTAGGTCGCTGCAACAACTTGGTCGTGAGCTAATCACCATTTTTTTTTTTTAAATACACTTTCTTATCCTATGTGCATTACCCACAAGATGGGTCGTTGATAAACTTAATCTTATCACTTACCGGGTCCTGGTCCATGTAATTCCGTATTCAATTTTATTTGTTCCCCGTATAATTTTTTTGAAGAGCGATCCTTCTGCTATTAATATTAATTTCAACTGATCACTTTGTAACAAATTAGTTAAACTTTTTCGTTATCTAAATAAATATCATTGTTTTTTGTAGTAAATAAAATAAATATATCACTTGATAATTAATTAGCCTTATTCTTCATATTTGTTCTTCGCCTACAATGGGACGTGATATTCTATGTCCCAAATTTTGTATCTCAGTAGTATCTCATATATCAATTGTTACTAAAAAAAAAAATCTTTTAATTTATTATTATTCAATTTAATTTTATAATTATTTTTTAGGGTCCATTCATCCAATTTGAATTTATAATTATATTTGAGCATATAATTTCAATTTTACTAGCTAAATAAGGAAGACAAAATTCAAAACTAAAATATACTTCATCCACTTCACATGAGTATTCGCTATTTTCTTTTCGATCCGTTTCACTATAGTATGCACATTTCATTTTTGTACACTACTCCACTCACATTAATGTGAGTCCCTCTTTCCACTAACACCACTTACCTACCATTTATTAAAACTCGTGCCCAAGAAAAGCTAATACTCAACTGAAACGTAAAGATTATTATTTTTGAAATTTTCAATTTTTAGATATAAATCTTTATTACTCCGTATAATTTATTATAATTTAACAATTCTTATTTTTATAATAGACATTATAAAATTAATACAAATTAATGTTTAGGACAGAAGATCTCATATACAATGGTCGGTACCAATATGTTGGTCGATCTAATTGCAATATAAGATGAAGAATTAAAGAAGAAGTGAAGACGATCTTAGACTATGTTTATTCGCAATTTCATTGTCTACCTAACCATTCAACCTCTATAATATTAAATTAATTTATCTCTCTTCTATAAATTTACTCTTCCCCCAACGAATCCTCTTTATTTTTATAGGTTTATCGCTATCCATTTCAACTTCCAACCATAGCATTATATTTTTATTTAATATAATATTTTATAATAAATCAATTATGTGCAACAAAAATAATTACAAATAAAAATATAATTTTTTTAAAAGTACTAACAAACTAAGAGTATTAAACAAAGAATTCTCAAATCCATGCAGAAATTATAATAATTGAAACACGAAAATAAAATAAAACTGATGGAAACATTATACAAAAATTACACATTTAATTAACAATACCATTTTTTTTTCATATGCTTGATCAAGTCGTTTTGAAGAGCGTTGTAAGCTTGTCTATCATGGAACTATGTAGCAAAATATTGATATGATATTTAAGGAAAAAAGAGAATATTTCTTATGTGTAAATAATTATATTAAATTAGATATCTATTTATAGAGGGAAAGAATAATTTTTGGGTATAACTTTTACATTTTTTTTAATATAGTATGTAAGAGATATTATGATTAATTTTATCATAAGGAACAATTAAAAGAAAAATAAATGATCGGAGGTTCGGAAGGTTTCCCCAATTTAGACCGCCCTCCATATATTTATCACTTGCATTAAATCTTTTTTTTTTTTTTTAATTGCTACACTATGTGATCTCCTACTTAGAGGTCGCCGATAATCACAGTAAGGTAATAAAAAATGAGGCCTACTATGATTCTTGATTTTATTCACTACAAAATATAAATAACGAAAAGTAACTAATCCGTTACAAAAAAGACCAATTGAAATAAAGCTTAAAGTCGAGAAAAAACTGTACAGGAACCTAATAAAATAAAAATACCAAAATATATAGGGACAGACATGAAGATGCATTGAGCTTTTTATTATGATTATTTTTACTATGATTAACAATTTAACATATATAATGATGGGTGGGGACTTAAGTCCTGTAAATCAAATGTATTTAAAAGAAGTCGTTCTCCTCATATAATTATATTCAGAAAATAATACTTTCTACAATAAGTGATTCTTAATTAATATTTAAACAAAAAAAAATCGGTTGAAAATTAAAACTGATAGAGGAATAGCACAAAGATGAAAGAAGGACAACGACTAAGATATAATATGGAATACTATCTAATTAATAAACAACTTATGATAATTACATTATTGACAAGAAAATTTCATGATCCGTTACATAAGGATCCGCCCAATATTAAAATAAAGGACTAAAAAAAAAAACTTTTTATGAAACAAAAGAAAAAATGCACATCGGAATATGCATGCATTTTGGGTGATATTCTCAAACCATCCATAATGTCTTATCATCTACTAGTTTCTCTTTTTTATTTCCCACCTTTAGTCTTTTCATCTTCGTTTCCAGTTCGGCATCCCTGTGCCGGATTGCAACCCCTATGGTACTCGTTTGCCGGAGTAGATGGCGGGTTCTTATTAGGAGCACCGCCTTTTCCTATGGCTCCATACCCTATAGTGTTTGCACTTGACGTAGCAATGAAAACATTGATCACTAGCAAGACCATCAAACCTGCAACCACCAATTTTCCCATTCTTGATTAACGTAAAGATATGTAGATATGATAAAAATATTGGTAAAGAATTTGTTTTGCTTATGTTTATTTTATTTTATTTTTAAAGTGGACGTGTATTTTTATCTAGAACTTCCTGAGTTTATATAAGAGGAGAATTTAGTTGTGAATCACATTTGTCTAACGGTATATAATTGCTTTAAATAAGAAGTTTGAGGAACACCATTGAATTATGAGTTGTTGTCGTCCATATATTCTCTAAAAATTGCTTAGTGATCAATAGTGTTTCTTGATCTGAATATATAGTATATACTAAAAATATATTTGTTTTGGTTTAAATTTATTAATTTGTGATAATTCAGAGTAGGCATAAATATTTTAAGCGGTGGTTTGTAAAATTACTTGACCACACTGTTATTTTAAAACATAAGGTTTAATTTAATTAGGTATAATTGCATGAAAATACACCACTTTGAGGGAAATTCTAATTTTTTTCATGAACTTAAAATTATCTATAAAATTATGAACTTCGGCAAGTTCACACTTCCAATTTTTTCCAAATTGAAATTAACTTAGCATCTGCGTGACGCCAAAAATGTATAGTTAAAAAGGTTGATCAATGAAACAACATAATTTGAACACACACACACACATATATATATATATATACTAAAAATCCATTATGATGACCGGTGCATTGACAAAATAAAATTGTCCTCAAAGCTCGTATATTTTCATGCAATTAACATATTTACTTACTACCCAAATAAAAATGGGAATTTATGCTTTAAAAAATTGGTTTGATGTAGGTATTTGTTTTTAGGGGCACACTTGGGTGAGCCCGGGTGTACTATGTGACCGTTCAAAATATTGACAATTTTATTTGTATAGATTAACACTTTTCTGCATAAAGATTGATATTTTTAAAAATTGACACTTTTATTCGTTAATTAATTATGTAGATTGACACTTTTATTTCATGTAGATTAACATTTTTTTGCATAAAGATTGACACTTTGACCCGGCCACACTATGTGGCCGCCGGCCGGCCTCACCCAAGTTTTTGCCTTGTTTTTATGATAGTTTAAAGATTAAAAATAGCATAAACTAAGTTTTCATGTAATTTGATGAATTGAATAATTTTGAGCTCGCTTTCATATCACAATCCTCTCGGTTATCCAAATACTTAAAAAAGTAAACGCTTTAAAAAATTTACAGTATTTGAAATCAACATGATTAGTTATTTATAATACTTTCCGAAGAAAGACAATTATGATTAACATGATTAGATATTTCCACGAAATTAATGATACATGATGTATATATCTTACATATAATTCCGCAGCGGATTCCTGATACCACAACGATCCATGCGCCTACGTGGCGTCTCTCTACATCCACCGTTTTCTATTTATCTAAATTGAATATATTTATTCAATAATAATAATATTTAAATCAATATACATAATTATCACATATTCTATTGGATATGTATTGTATTTATAAAATCTATATATATATATATATCTAAAATCTATATATTTATATATATTAATTATATATTTATATACACCAATATTAATTATTATAATTATAATAATTTATCTACACTTTAGAACTTTAAATTTAAAAATTTAATTATGAGAATGTGAGGATTCAAACCTTTATAACAATTTATCTATATTATAGACCTTAAATTTCAAAATTTAATTATGAGAATGAGATGATTCAAACCTATCAGCTCCTACATGATAGGTTGTCTTAAACCATTACACCACATCATTAATTAATATTTAAGGCTTACATGTCACGACCGCACTTTGCTAAATACATAGCTAAGCTTGATAAATTCGTGACTTTAAAATATGAATATGAAATAATAGATAAATGAAGAATATTTCTTGAATCGACTCTCAGGGCAATCTCATTTCTAGATAAACTGATAAAGTAGGACAATGCTTTGTCATGATTCTGACTCAGAATATATCTAAATCGAAAGGAACTTTAAGAACATCAGAGTGTACGCAACGGTAGTATGGCTATAAATACATGTATGAAGACATGTATTACCAAGAGTTATCAACAACTAAATCTTCACTAAATTGACAAAAGCTCCGCCGGTCACTCCGCTTCAACCTGCTCAACCTGCACATTAAAAACAATGTACAGGGCTAAGTACAAATTGTACTCAGTGAACACTTTGCCCAAACCTGATTTTATTGTCATCCATATACTGAGTGAAACATAGGGTTTTTCTTAAACGTCTATGTTCACTAAAATCTCTTAGTTCTCAAAAGTGACTGTGCAGTCTAATTTCTTTAGTAATCTACCATATCTGATATGTGGTGCCCGAGGAGGTGGCCACCTCACTCGTCACCTGATCGATCGTCACACTAGACGATTCGACCACTGTGTACACTAGTCCAAGTATAGCAGCTGGCCATACAGGGACCCGAATTCGATTAAATAACATTGGCATAGCCAATAGCAGATAGGCATCATACAAAAACAAAACATTTTATGGCATGACAATACTTTAAAAGAGCTATATCAACTAATAAAACATGCTTTGTTTTAAAAGAAAGCCCACCTCGCTTGCTTTGTTTAACTGATACTGCTTTCTAATTTCACCTTGGCTACTGCTCCTTCTTTGCTTGACCTTTGATTAAAGAACGCAGTAAGATTTTTAATTTGAACGATAAAAGCTTATCGAAGAATTCTAGCTCTATGTCTCTTCGGAGATTATTCTAAATTTTAAGTGACATTGTCACTGTTATCTAGGCTCGATTTATTAATCGAATTATATGAATAGCTCATCCGGTGGTTTCCTTAAGAAATCACTTATTTGATTTATTTAATTAGAATAAGGCTTAATTTAGACACTTCCCAATAATTAATTCTAATTGTATAATTGATTAGCTTAATCAATTAAAACTTGATCATTAACTCTTTGTTAATAAACTTATTTCTTGGTTGATAACTTATTTCTATAAGTTAAATCTTTTAATCTCATAAAATAATTCACTCGAGAATTATTAATCGGGTATTGTATAATTTAATTAGTGGTAACTTGAGTCACATAATTAAGTAAAAGTTGGGTTTATCAATTAATTAACTGAATTAACCCGGCCTACTGAAATAATAAATCTCGGCCCATTTCTTTAAGATAGGCTCGGCCCACTAGTATAGACGATCTGGCCCAGCTGAGCAAGGTGGATCGGCCCAGCCCTTCAGCCCGTACCCAAAACCCGGCCCGGATGCCCGACCCGTCCCGACTGGAACAAGAACACCCCCAAACCCTCCTCACTCCCTCATTTCAGTCGCACCCTCTCCCCCTCTCTCTAAACTTCTGTGCAACTCCGATCCTTCAACATCTTCACTCGACTCCGATTCACCGGCTGCCGGCTGTCACGCCCCAGTTCCCGAGGGAAGGCCCGTATGCCGGGACGTGGCAAGGGGTTGGAATTAAGAAGCGGGGATAGAAAGGGGTTCATGACTTGGGGATATTTAATCCTATTATTAAGAAATTAAATACGGGATCGGGACCCACAGCACGAACTACGGGGTAGATAAATCATACTGCTCGTACCGGCCGCCTGTGTCTGAATACCCGTAAACATAAAATAATATAATATTTAAATACGGGATCGGGACATACAGCTCAAACTATGGGTTTGGCTAAGTCGAACAACCCATGCTGGCCGATTTGTCTGAGTACCCGTAATATTATATATAATTCGTGGTGTACGAAAACTTAGAGATTTTATTTATAGACGTAGCGGAAGCTTTTATTATTAGCAACAACAACAGTCCTCTTTAGCTTCGCCTGTTCCACCAGCTCCTTAATCTGCAAAACATTTGGAAAGGAATTGCAGGCTGAGTACTAATGTACCCAGTGGGCTTGTGCCAAAAATATTTTATCATAAAAAGAGTATCCATGATAATAAAGTATACATAGAAGGGTTTTGAAATCATTTACTTCCATGCACACAAACCTCAGTTTTTCATGATTGCGCGCGCATGTGTATTACCATGTTACTCTTATATTGATCCCGGGACATTACCACCGTCGGATCCCTTTTCCCTTTTCAAATGGAGCCATGATTGGAGATAATGGAATATTTCATCCAGAGGTTCTCCCCTCAAGTTAGAATCAATTGGTGATCAACCCAACGATTTCTAACTGTGCGCACAACCTCTCGATTAGTGTGTTAGACCAACCGAAAGACCTGATCGCATACATTATAGAGCCTTAAACATGTAATAACACGTTAAAAGTATTTTCATGGATAATCTCATTTTATCAGAGCTTAATAACTCAAATAATACTTTGTAAGTATAGAGAGTCTCACCTGATAATTTAAGATGATAACCTAAATCCTTGATCTCGAACGGTACGAATTCTCCTTACTGATTTCCGCAATACTCTTATTTCTACTAACAATGATAACTCAACTATAAAAACTAAATTGAATATACTAAAAATGATGGAAGATGATGTAATTTAAAGAGGTTTCGTACTCCTCTATTTATAGGAAACTTTTACAGCTTAGTCAGCAAGTAGCTTTGGAGTAGTCATCAAGTATAGACTTATTCACCAATTCCCCTTTATCTTAATAAAGGCACGTAGTAGGTCTAGGAATTGTAGGTTCTTGATGTGGCAGAACTTATTCATTTACATACATGCACTTATTATATTAGTATAGGTATTAATATATATGCTAGATTATTAAAATATTATATTAACTATTCATATGCATAGTATATATATATATATATATACGTATCTTCATGATAAACTATCAGTTATATATATATACACTACTATGAAATTCAAATTATAAACATTCAATACTAATTGTACTTATTATATATTATTATTATTATTATATATACCTAAACATAACACTTATGAAAATTATAAATAATTATTCTTATAGAACATATTATCCTATTCTAATTCCCCAAGAGAAATGGAAAATTTTCTAAATTCATATAAAAAGACTATTTTATCTATTTAAATTTTAATAAGAAAATTCGGGATATTACACCGGCGTTGTTAATCGCCGTCACGCCGGTGCTCTCTCCTTCTTCACACAAAATTGGCCCCTGCGATTTCTCCCCAAATCGGAGCCCTAACTCTGAAATTGGGCGATTCGATCTCAGCTTCTAGCCATCGATCTTCGACGCGATTCCTTCCATTTTTCTGGAATTAATGCCTTCCGCTTGGGCTGCTCCTGTCGCTGGCCCAGATTCTGAGCATTGGCGTCGAAGTTGCGCCTACTGCTCCCTCGGGTTGAGACGGCGTTGGTGGCTGCGCTTCCGCTGGCGCAACTCCCTCAGTTCTTACTCTCTCGGATTTCGATCCACATAGCAAAATCCCTCAACCTGCGGTTGAGGGATATTCATCCCTCCCCTCTCGATGACTTCCGGCTGTTGCTATCTTTTGTGTTTGTGAATTTTAGGTTTATGATTAAAGAAAAATTCTGATTTCAAGTTTTAAATTTCGGTTTTTTTGCAGGTTCAGAAGCTGCGTCGTCGATGGTGTTGTTGCTGCGGCTTCTTCTGCGTCCGATCAGCCCCTCTGCCGTCGAGGCTTCGGCCTCGACGAGGTTCGAATTCATTTGGTTCCTAACTCTCTTTTAATTATTTGTTTGAACAATAAATTGTACTTGTCGCTTCAGATTTTATGCTTAGGAAAAATTTGTGTTTTAAGGGTGTGTTTGAAGTTCTTGTCCTTATGTGGTTTATGGAACGAGCATGGTACTAGCATACTCTATGATTTAACACGACTAGAGAGCATGCCTTGTCTATCAAAACTTAGTATGCTTCTATTCTTTATTTATCTTAGTCTGTAGAAGCTGAAAACATGGTGTTGGTATCAAGCATGTTAGTTCATGGGTTGTGTTTGCTTTGTTTATGCTCAGTAACTTCATACTTGAAGAAATAAGTATGGTCCTATTATTAAGCTTCGATTCTAGCATGAATGAGTCTTAAGAGTTGGTTTTGGGTGATGTTACCTTAATGAAGTGTGATCATTGGAGCTCTGCTCCTGTTCTCCCCTCTTTTTCTGCTGCTTCTCTGCTCCGTTACTCTCCTTCTCTTGATCTTGTTATATATGTGGTTGAAATATGAAAGCGTGTAGCTTGGAAGCTGAGGTGAGAGGGGTTATATATGCTTGTTGTGATTGCTACTCTGCACATAATCCCTAAACTCTCTCTTCATTAAGGCTAATAACTTCTTTTACTCTACAGGTCTAAGGCTCAAGGATATAGCTGTGGGAGTAGCTATTTTGTTGCAGGAACAAAAGATCTCATGTCCCCTTCCCTTAATCTTTTGTAGATTTTCATTAATACTAGTAGCCAACAATTGTTGACTTTGTATAAAGTGTAAATAACAATATTGAAGTTGTTTGAATATGGCTGGATCGACACTTGTTTGTTGTAACTAATATGTAATTGATTAAAGTTGTACAAGAAATATATAATATAGTTTTGCTGTAGCTTTCTTTCAATTTATATATATATATATATATATATATGAATTAACTAATGGGCTTGGCCCAATAATATATTAATATGTATATTTCGTGAATAAGAAATCGAAACACTAGAATCGATTTAACTTGTAAACTTATAATAAGTAATAATTTACTACTTAATAAATTAAATATTGAAATCAAGTGACTACTCGATTATTTGATAGTTAACTAATAATTTATTGGAAATCAAGTAGCTACTTGATTTGTTATAGAATTTCTTCTATAGAATTCTATTATAGCGAAGTGATATTAAATCACTAAGAGCGAAAAATTTCCTCTAATCATTTTTAAAGTAGATAGAAAAATTTGGGGTGTTACATTACAGTACATACATCCATTATGTAACAAATTCGGAGCACTACAACAATCAACGTGCTTACATGACGTCTTCTACATCCTCCATTATCTATTTATCTAAAACGTTGCGGATTCGGAGCACCACATTAAAAGTTATTTTTATTTTTCAAATTAATTAATATTTATATGATACAAATTACTATATCAATATATTCAAACTCAAAATCAATCATATATATTCAAACTCAAAATCAATCAATCAAACAACAAAATATACATGGATGTGAAAAGGGGACTTAAACATTTATGTTGACGTTTTACTTTATTTCTTTATTATTTCTTAGGGTTGAGTTTTTTTTTTTTTTTTGGTAGGGTTTAGTATTTTGGGTATATATTTTAAATTAGTTCCGTTTTGGACTCGGAGCACCACGTCGATTGGTATGCTTACGGGGGAACTCAAACATTTGTGTGGGTTTTTTATTTTCTTTTTATTATTCTTAGTGTTGAGTTTTTTTGTAGGGTTTAGTATATATTTTTTTAGTGGGGTTTAGTATTTTTTGTAGGATTTAGTTTTTTTTTTCTCGTAGGGTTTAGTATTTTAGGTATATATTTTAAATCAGTTCCGTTGTGGATTTGGAGCACCGCGTCGATCGGCATGCTTACGTGGCGCTCTCTACATCCTCTATTCCATATTTATCTAAAAATCTATATATTTGTTTTTTTAAATCAATAATAATAATAATAATAATAATAATAATAATAATAATAATAATAATAATAATAATAATAATAATAATAATAATAATAATAATAATTTAATTCCACAAGGATCACCTCAAAGATAATTTTGTATACGATTTTGTATTCAATCAACCAATACTTTATTTTTCGGGTACCCGAACCTGAAAATTCACAAATTCACTACTCGAACTCAAACCCAAAAATATATTAGGGTACCCAAATACCCGTTCGGGTGTCCCATTCAGGTATTCAGGTATCCGAAAAAATCCCGATTTTTTAAAATTACTTTTTAGAATAAAATTTGCACAAAACTATACAAACTGTTTAGCCAACCAAGCTATCAAAACTAACACAAATCTGTCAAAACTATAAATTTAATAGCAAAACCATGAATCTGCCAAAACCATAAATTTAATCTGCCAAAAATCAAAATAGATCATAAAATAGGCATAGTCAAAAGACTTAAAACTCAAAAGGAGAATTATATTAGAAGAAAAAACTACACGTTTAATAACAATCCTATACCACAACAAACTGTGAATTATTATCAAATTGTTATTTGTTAAAGTTAATGCTATAATTGTAGTACTTATTTATTTTATTAAAAAATATCAATAAAAAATTCGGGATCTCAAGTGTTATTTTTTCGGGTTCGGGAATACCCGATACCAGAATTTTCCAAATCCGTCTCACCCTAAATGACATAGGGATGGTAATTTTACCCGCCAGTATGGGTACGGGGAGATAATCGGGGGCGGGAACGGATATAAAAATATATACCCGAGTCGGGTTCGGGTTCGGGACGGGTAAATTTAAAATTTTATATTTATAAATTATATTTAAAATTTCAGTAAATTAAGTATTTAATTATTATTGTTTGATAATTTTTTAAAATAATTTACAATTCTTTTATTTTTTTAATAATGATTATAGTTTTAATTAATTTTTTAATAATTTCTATTATTATAAAAATCAGTTTTTTTGTAAAAATAATTAATTAAACGGGTACCCTTCCCCCGGCGGGTAATCCCCGTCCCGCTCCCTCTTTAATTTAATCGGGTAAGGGGCCGGGTATGGGGGATTTCTGAGGCGGATATGGGGACGGGTTAGCCAATAAGTTTATATATATATATATATATATATATATATATATATATAACATATCATATGAAAAAATGTTTGACAATAAATTAGTTAGGTACAAAATTAATTTTGAGGTGGCCCATTGGCCAATAAGTTATTTTAATTTTTCTTTTAGTATGTGTAGATAACTTTGATTGTCAAATTTTTATTGACACATAATCAGCATTCTAAGGTGGCCCGCAATAAGTTTTTGTAATATAATTTTCAAATTTTTGTAACAAAAATATATTTTTTAATTTAAGATATTTGACAATATATTAGCTAGACACAAAATCAATTTTGAAGTGGCCCATTGGCCAATAAGGTTTTTTTTAATTTTTTTTAGTATGTGTACATAACTATGGTTGTCAAATTTTTATTGACACAAAATGATTATTTTGATGTGGCCCGTTGACCAATTAGTATTTGAAATATATTTGTCAAATTTTTGTAACAAAGAATATGTTTTTTGATTTAAGACACTTGATAATATATTAGCTAGACACAAAATCAATTTTGAGGCCAATAAGATTAAGATACTTCACAATATATTAAACATAAAATCAATTTTGAGGTGGCGCGTTGGCAAATAAATTTTTAAATTATTTTAGTTAAAAAAATACTTATTATTGTCAAATTTTTGTAAAGGAAAATATATTATTTAACATTAAATTTATAAAATATATTATAAAGTGATTAATGATACCCGTCGAATTTCGACGGGATACAAACTAGTTTATCAAGTTCGGCACGATCACGAAATCACTAGCGTTTGAGGACCTTGTCGAGTTAATGATTTTTACGAGTATATTATTCGAATGTAATAATCAATATAAAATTGGACCAGTAGCTATAACCTTCTTGTTATACTTTCGTCCACTCGCCAATGGCATTATTTTACTATAGATTAGTTAGATTATAATCTTTAATTTGTTGCGGTTACATTGTTATATATTAATATATTGTTATATTGTTTTTCATGAATTTTGTTTCGCGCGGTTGTAATATTTTTGGTGTTCCTAGATTTGAAAGTTTTGTTTCGATTTTTGTTTTTAAATTGAATTTTGACAAGAACATAATCAAAAGGCTTACGGTGAAGGAGTACAACTTAGGATATAATATGAAATATTGTCTAATAAAAAATGATAGTAATAATTACATTATTAACAGAAAAGTTCGCGATCCATTACGCAAGGATCTGTCCAATATTAACAATAAAAATAAATGGACTTATTCGAGCAAAAAAAAAAAAACCTTTATGAAACAAAAAAATAAGCATATCGGAATATGCATATTTTGCATGTTTGCCATTTTCAAACCATCCATAAGGTTTTATCATCTACTGGTTTCTCTTCTTTATTTCCCAGCTTTAGCCTTTTCTTCTTCGTTTCCAGTTCGGCATCCCTGTGCCGGATTGCAACCCCTATGGTACTCGTTTGCCGGAGTAGATGGCGGGTTCTTATTAGGAGCACCGCCTTTTCCTATGGCTCCATACCCTATAGTGTTTGCACTTGACGTAGCAATGAAAACATTGATCACTAGCAAAACCATCAAACCTGCAACCACCAATTTTCCCATTCTTGATCAATAAAATAGATACTAGTTTGCTTGTGTTTTTTTAATGTGGCAGTGTATTTTTATTGGGAACTTCTTATTTATATAGCAAAAGAATTTAGTTATCAAACACATTTGTCTAACGGTATTTGATGCTCTTTAATCAGAAGTTTGAGGAACACCATTCACTTGAATTATTGGTATCCATTCCCTAAAAATTGCTTAATGATTAATGATGTTAATTTATTTCTCAAATACTATTTTTTTCCATCTATATATGTATATATACTAATTATAGATTTTGGTTTAATTTCGTATATGCGCACACGCACACATATAAGTATATATTATCATATCCATTTTTTATAAAGTGATAATGAATTAATTTGTCGTGGAACATGAGAAGTACAAATTAGTTTCAATCATTGATTATTTACGGTTTTCGCGAGATGATGCATTATTGCAATACACAAAATATAATTTTATGGGATTCGGATCCTCTATTGCATAACAGTGTGACATCCTCTATTGCATCGTTAGATAATTAACAAGTGTTCACAATATTTCCAAAATCAGCAATAGTTAAAATTTTCCATAATGAAAAATGAGTGATTTTGGAATATTGTGTACACGTATCAATCATCTAACGGTGTAATAGAGGATGTCACACCGTTAGACAACATAGAATCCGAATCCAATTTTATGACGTTAAAAAATGAGAGTAATATTTAATAGTGGTGAATCATGCTTAAATATACATATAATTATCTTTTTCATATAAAACGAGTCTGGTTTTACATACAATTTATTGAATTCGAATTTGCGTTCATATACAAGCAAAAAAATGTCATCTCTTACTATGTTAGTATTGTGCCACTTGTAGTGATACATGTGTTTAACCTATAAATAGCATGACATATATTATATTGAGAATCATAATATAAATAAATAGATTTCATATTTCTCTATAAGTTTGAGCTTTTGGATGAAATTATATCATGGTAGTTGAATTCAAATCTCACTGATAGCAACTTAACCCATATTATAAGTGTACACTTGTTTGGCCCCTACCCAAAATGTGAGTTTAAAATTGAACACACAAGTGAGGAGGAGTATTAACAATCATAATATAAACAAATAGATTTCACATCTCCTTATAAGTTTGAACTTTTAGATGAGATTGATTTTTATCTTACCCTATCTGTCTCTTTTATAATGACACAGTTAACTGCCTGTCAGACAAAAAGGTAATGTATTGTTTCTTTAATTCCTTATAATTGTGACGGAGGAAGTAGTATTTTAGTTAAAATATATTGAATTTTTGTTTCAATTAATAAATTCTGCATCATTTCATAAAACTAACAAAGGGATTTTTTTTATATACATGTATATATTCATATGTTGTGTATGTTTGTGTATAAATCTATACATTTTATATGCATGTGTCGATTTATAGCTTATTTTCATAGATTATTTGATTATTCATTCATGTATGAATAAATTTTATAGGATCCGTAATAATATTAATCACTACATTTTAAAAGTTTTTTTTAACACAATTGACCGAAATGTAAAGACCACGCTACTGAAGGCTCGAACCTAAAACCATCGATCTCAGGCATGAACCCCTATGTTAGGCCAATACACGTACACATACACTATTTTATCTCTAATTATACTCTTTTAAAAAAAATGTACCCAACAGAAAAGACTTATTACAAAACTTTAGTCTCAATTTTCGTGATTTGTAAAACTTTAGTATAATAGAGAATGCAAATATGTGCTTGCCAATCTAAGTACTCTACATTGTAATAAAAACATACAATACACCTAAATTGGTATTCGTTTTATCTTTAACAAAAGTATAAGAGAAATGATAAAATAAAAAAAAGTCATATAAAATATAGTTTAGAATATAAATGTCATAAATGTTAATTTAACTTACTAAGGTACGGATACATCTTACATACATCACAAGCAGGCTAGGGCTGCAAATGAGCTATTCGGAGGTCGGTTCGATAAGAGTTCGTTCGAATTCTTTTACTAAAGCTCGTCAATTAAATGAGTCAAGCTTGAGCATGGGAGTATTCTGCTCGTTAGCTCATGAACATATTCATTAACTGATTTAGTATGAAAATATCAAATTATTAGTAAACTACGACTTGTATTATATACTATGATAAGTACTAATTATCTAATTAACTCTATTTGTTATAGAACATGAACTAGAGTTACACCCGTGCTTTGCACGATTTTATACTTCTTCCGTCTTAGTTACCGACCTAGTTTTTTTGACATAGTAATTTAGAAAAAGATCTAAAGTGTTATAAGGTAGACACATACACATTTTTTGAAGGGTAATTATAGTACTTAAATTGAAGTGCTTCATGTTCAATTTTTTTTTGATAAAATTAGTTTTAACTCAATTGTTATATTAATAACATAAATTTCTTATTTACGTTGACAATTTTACATGGGTACTAATTATACAATATTTCCTTGGTCACGTTCGAAATAACTCACTTTTCTTTCTAGGTGTCTCATTTAATATGACATATATAAAAAAAATAGAAAGAAAAAAAGAAGAAGAAGGGCATATTAGCTTAATTATACCAACTAATTATTCTAATATACAACTCGTCATCTAGCCATCATATGCATGTATCCTTAATATAAATTTAAATGTAATATTTTAATTTATCATAACTTGCTCGTTTATTTTTCAATTTTTCTAATTTTTATATTAAATTAAAGGCCTCAACATGAACTTTCATTTAAGATACATCATTATCGGTGTGTTTTACGGACTTATGATGCTTTACTTAAAAAAAACAAATTTCGCATTAAAAATATTTAGTATTACAACACTCTTAATGGTAATAAAAAATTTCTTAATACTCATGCCAAAACTTAAAATTCTGAGCCAAAACGGACGGGACGAAGAGTATAATATATCTTATATTTAATAATTCATTACCACGATAAATTCTCAAATTACTCAAATTTAATATATTATCATCAAAAATTACGGTTTCAGTATCTCAAAAATAAACATAAAATTAAGAAAACATGAAAAGGAAAAAGTAAAAGGCAAAATAAATAAATAAATAATCATCCTATATCTAGATGAATTTGCTTCTTATTCCATGTACAATAACTAGGGGTGAGTATTTGGTATTTTGGTTTGGTTTTGATCAAAAATCGAACCGAACCGAATAAAGTAAAATTTTTAAATTGCATCCGAACCAAACCAAATTTATTTTGGAAACCAATCCGAATAAACCAAATTAATTATTCAATTATTCCGGTTTATTCAGTTATTCCGAAAATTCTTTAAATTAAAATTCTGACATTATTCAAAATCATAATCTCAATAATGTATGATAATGTTATTATATGGGGTTAGCGTATAAGAAATTATAAATAAATATTATATTATCAATAAAAAAAATAATACACATGCGCGCGCGCACACACACATATATATAATTCCGTTTGTCTTAATATTTTATTCTGCCCTTTTTTTAAAAGCACATGTATTTTATGCTCCCATTTTAAATGATATGTCATATATGCCCCTTTTTTATTTTAATATATAAATGATAATACTTTATAGATATATATGTTTAACTTCCTTTTTGTGAAAGTAATGGTGGCTCAGACAAACAATGGCCGGCGGTGGAAATGTTATAGCAACAGAGAGGCGGCGCTGGAAATAATATTGAATTTAAAATAGAAAAAGAAAATTTTGGTGTGAATCACCGCCGCGTTTCCGTCGCCGGAAACTTCTCAGCGCCGGTATCCATACAATTTGTATGACTGCCGGCGCTGAGAAGTTTCCGGCGACGGAAACACGGCGGTGAATCTTTCGTGCCGGTGAAGTGGGCGGACGGAGGCGACAGTGAGAGGGAGCCGGCGGTGAGCGGGGCGGCGCTGATAAGGAGGCGGCGGTGAGAGCGGGGCGGCGTTGAGAGAGGAGGGCGCAGGCAGTGAGAAAGGAGGGGGCGGTTGTGTTGCAGGCGAGAGGGTGGGGGGTGGTGAGAGAGGGGAGGGGACATGGGCGGTGAGAGGGTGAAAGGAGAGTGTGGCTGGCCCCACTTCACCCACTCCACTTTCAAATATAATGTGGGCCTAAATATATAATATTTAATAAAAAAATGGGCATTTTTTATATATTTATTAAAAAGAGGCTATTTTTAACATTGACGTTTAAAAAAAGGGTATTTTAATTTTTGACCCGTTCGGTTTTCGGTTTTGTTTGGTTCATTAAATTTACAAATTATAATAATTAAAATTATACAATATTCTCTTGACATCTAAAAAATCTTAAATGAATTTAAATTTAAAATTAGGCTCTAAAACTTGGCAAAACAATTAAAATTATATCTGATAAATGATGATAATTGGATTTTTTAAAAATTCGTACAAAAATTATTATGGAAATTTTCTTTAAATAAATTAATTGTACATGTCCAGCCGCAATGTTGGACCAAAATTATATTTAAATATATTTTTAAAAATAAGCTAGAAGGTGCATGGTATTTGGGCGGTAGAAAAAGTTGCATGGAATTTGGGCGGTAAAATGCATAGCCAACTATTTTGTTTTAATATAGTATAGATAATACTATCTTATTAATGTGAATACAATTATCTATTTTCGAAAGAAATAAATAATATTCTAAATATAAATTTAAATTTAGAAAGTCTATTTTGACTCGAATAAGCTCGTGAGACTTGAAGTATTTGGTAAATAAAGTTCGAGACTCAGCTCGATAATAAACGAGCCAAATTTGAGAACAACGGTGTTTGGTTCGGCTCGATTGCACCCCTAGCAGGGACAAAGCCAAGGGGCAGCGGGGTCACTGGGCCCAACCCACCGGTCCATTAGGAAAAAAAATAGGGGTATATTAGTAGTTTTAACAATTTAACTTATATAACAAGTCTCCTTTCCTTTACCATTATTGATTATTATGCTGAAACGTCCAAAGGGACAGAGTGAGTAATATCTATATTATATATAAAAGTCAAATAGTGGCTTCTTCAAGAAATTGGTGTCAAAATGTAACTTATTTTTTTAATATTATATTGATAGATCTAGAATTTGTAATTAAATAATATTTAGATATAAATTTTATTTATATTTCATATGTTTCACAATTTATATTTGTATTCTTGAAAAATGTATTAGATCATTATATATATATATATATATATATATATATTATGCCATACACAAAGGCAGAAAAAAAATAATAATAATACTCCACACGTCATTAGTAAAAATTGAATCAATATTTTTTAATTTCTCACTAAGGAAAGGCTTTGGGTGCTCAACATGCCACTAATGTAAGACCTTATTTGTATTTATTTTACAAATTTTGTATGCAAATTAAAATAGGTAGAAAAGTTATGTACATGAATCATAGTTCATATGGGACGTGCAACTACTCAAAATCTTAGGGTCATGATTATTTTACTGCTATTCTATTAAATATCTTCGACTACGTATAGTGAAATTATCAACGGTAAGCAATGTTTTGTTTGATTTAGTTTATTTATTTTATGTGTTTGTGTTTATATTTTAAAATATTTACATATTTCTTTTTTTTCACTAGATGATGTAGTCCATTAAAGTCATTTGTGAGAGAGTTTTACTAAGAGTAACAATTTACCCATATAGTTCGCTTAGGCTTATGGATACTTTTAGTGGCGGACGCAGGATTTTGAGTAATGAGGGTAAAAAAATTTACTATCTCCATCCATAAAAAAATGATCCATTTTTTTTGTACGTCCACGAAAAACATATACTTTCTATTTTAATTTTATCAAAAACACACTTAAGTGGTCGTTTGGTTCAAATAGGGTAACGGAAAGGGAATAAAATCAAATCACGTAATGGAATGGTAATAATAATGATTACTTTCATGAGGGGTAACAATGTAATGAATTCAGTTACCCCCAAGTAAGGGATATAGATAACTTATTACTTAAATCAAACAAAAAGTAAGGGAATCAATTAATTGTTTCTCTTTCCCTACAAAAAAAAAAAGTGAACCAAACATGGCCTAAATGTATCATTTTCAATATATAGTACCAAAGTATCTTTGTATTTTGTCTTTTTAATTTTTCTATATGTATTTTAGGTATATTTTAAGTATAACAATAATAATAAAAGTATAATACTAAATAATAAATGCCAAAATACAAGAGGGGTCAATTGCCCTCTCTTGGCCATACTTAAATCTGTCACTGGACACTTTGATGTTTATTGTTGATATTTTTTTTATTGATTTATCATTTATAAATTTCGTTTAAATACAATAAATTATTAAAATCTATTACAATCATATTTATATTTTACTTACTCAATTCTTTTTTGAATATTGATTTATCTATATTTGTGACATCCCGTGCATAGCACGGATTGCAATACTAGTAAATGTATAGTTGAGAAGATAAATACTACTCCCTCCGTCCCCAATAAGTGTCCCCAGCCGTCAATTTGATAAAATTAAGAAAGTGTGTAATTTTACTATCCTTACCCCTAATTATTGCATACAAAATGAGAAAGTAAAGAATACATAATGATTGTAGGGGTAAATATGGTAGTTTGACATAAATTTTGCATATAATTTTAAATAGAACACTTATTCGGGGATAAAAAAATTGACTTGTTGGGATACTTATTAGGGGACGGATGAAGTAGTCTGGAAGAGTATTTTGGTAATGAAACCGCTGCAATAGTTCCTATCTTATTTCACGCAAATTCACGAGTGCACACAATAGAAGCCAATCCAAAGTTGAAACACGACCTTTACTAGTAATACAAAGCTGTGGGCCCAGCAAATTAGGAAAAATCAAGATGCGGCTGTGGCTGTCGCAATGCCTGTGAGGCTGTGACTGCGCTAACAAAATAACAAAGATGCGCTATTATGGGCTTGACATCAAATTCACAAATTTTGATTTTGACTACTTAAGCTTGTTACACGTGGCGCGTTTTAAGTGCGTTCACCTGCGAATGCACGCGGAGAATAGTGACATCCAATTCATTCATGCACCTCTACCTAGAGGTGCCCACGGTTCGGAACCGGAACCGAACCGGCGGTTCCGGTTCCAAGATGGCTGGAATCGAAATTGAACCGGAACAGTAACGGTTTCGATTTCAGAACCGGATAGGAACCGACTTTTTAAAAAAAAAATCAATTTTTTTGTTCGGTTATGATTCAATGTTTCATTGTTTATTGATTTAATTTTAATTGTAAGACAATTTAAATTATAAAATGTAAAAAAATACTTGAGAGTGAGATTGTATAATTTTTATTTATTTATTAATCCTAAACCCTTGGATATCACATGTCGATTCCAAGGGCCGAGCCTCGTTAAAACCTCCGAGAGGAAAAAGAGTACTCGTCTAAGCATTTTAATAGACAACTACATATTTTCAAAATCGAAATCGTCGTCGAAATCATCCGTTTCTTCAGAGGCATCGGTGTCGGTTTCTACTTCGGTGGTACTGATTGGATCATGTTCAAAGACCTCATCCCATTTGTTCTCTTGCTCACGGTGTTCGGCTAAGTGTAGTCCTTGAGCAATACTTGAGCTTCGAGATTCCGCGGGGTCATCGTTGATCGTCTTTCGTCTAAAGTGTACCCTTCGCTGCTAAAAGCTTGCTCGACCGACACCGATGAGGCAGGAACAACAAAGAGTTCTCGAGCCATTATGGATATGATTGGGTATTGAGCTGTTCTTCTTGACCACCAATGCAAAAGATCTTGATTGTTTGGACCTGCACTTGTTAGTTCTGATGCAATAACCGGTTCATTTAAATATATAGACCATTCATCGTTTTGAGTGAGTCCGGATGATCCCCTGTTTTGGAAGAAAGAATGGAGTTGTTCGGCCCGTTGACTCTGAGAACTAATTCCTAAGTCCATAGATGGCCTTGGTCTCCTGCTATGTTCATAACCTCCAAAAGAACCTCTCATATTTCTCTACGAAGTGGTTATACGGGTACCTAAGGGATGCATCTAAGTTTCCCCTAATAAGATCTATGGAAGGCAAATCTAACCCATCCTTACCCTTCCCCCCTGCGAATCTCATCTCCCCCAAAGCGTTGTAATAGAATTCTAAAAACATCTATAATTAATTTCACTTTGATGACAATATGACATCTTTTATGTAAATTGTCATCTTCAATTCTTCATCATCATGTGACATTGTTTATTATTAATTTAAAGATATTTTTTGTATTAGTCTTATTTATTTTAGCTTATTAAATTGTGAATTATAAATTAAATGATAAAAATATTTAACTTTACAAATATAACATTTCCATATAAAAAAATGTAACACATTAATCAGTAATCAAATGTTACATCAAATAAGTATACAAATACAAGTATAATATTGAAACATAAAATAAAATTAGAACTTGTAAAAAAAAAAACCCGGTTCTTTTCGGTTCCGAACCGGAACCGAACCGTCGGTTCCCGGTTCCAAACTTTCGGAACCGAAACCGAACCGTCGGTTCTACCGGTTCCTCGGGTCGGTTCCGAACCGTCGGTTCCGGTTCGGTTCCGGAACCGCCCGGTTCCGGTTAAAAACCGACGGTTCGGTTCCGGTTTCGGTTCCGGTGGGCACCTCTACCTCTACCTCTGTATATGTATAATACTCATTCCGTCTCAAATATAACGTCCAGTTTTCTATTATAATATTTTCAAATTTTTTCGTCCCATAAATTTGGGCACGGAAATTAAGGAAATGTATAATCTTTTTTCAATTATGAACAGTATAAGTATAAGTTTATTCATAATTGGGAAAAAAAAAATTAAGCATTCTCTTAATTCTATTACTCAAATAAATAGGATGAAAAAGCTTGAAATTATTATAAAAAAAGGACGTTATCTTTGGGACGGAGGGAGTATATTATTCCCTCCGTCCCACTGTATTAGTCACATTTCTATTTTCGTCCGTCTCACTTATTAGTCTCATTTCTTAAAATAGAAATAAATACTTAGCTACAATTAACTCTCTCTTCTTAGAATTAATTGTAATCATATATCCTCATCCATCTTAATTATTGTGCTCATCTAAATGAGACTAATACCATGAGGCGGAGGTATTATCTCGGAACTAATCTCGTTACATAGATAACGTCATATTTTTTTTGACAATAATTTATACTCCTTTCGCCCCATAAATTTGAGCACGAGAATTAAGAAGTTTGTAATCTTTTTCCAATTATGAATAATATAATACGTATTTATAACTTTAAAACAAAGATTACAGTTTCCCGTAATTTTTCATGTTCAAATCTATAAAACTAAGGGAGCATAATATTATTGATAGAAGAAACATGACATTACCTATGGCGTATGGGAAAAATGGAGTTTCTTCCTTTGCCTTCCATAAACTAATTTGATTTTAATCCTAAATATATTAAGACAAAGACTTGTATGAGGTCGACCGCATAATGTGGTCATGCCTTGAAAGCTAATAAATTACTTAGCTCAATCTATTATTTGTATTGTTTTTAATTGTAGGCATGTAAAATTGTAGGCTTTGCGGTTGGGCCGCACCGTGCCACTAGCCGCACAGGAGTAGGGATGAAACGGATCGGATACGGACGGATAGTGCTTATCCCGTATCCTAACCCATATTTTTTTCTCGAATTCGGAGTCGGATACGGGAAAGCCGGATTCGGATACGAATTCGGAATATTCGGGATACGAATACGGGACGGATCCGGGACGGATCCGGGACGGATCCGAATAAATATAATCGGATAATATATTTCATACAAAAATTTTCTAGATGTGATTGAAACACATTAAAAAATACTACCTACACAATATTTCATAGAAGTTCTAATACAACTTATAATGAAATATGCATCTTGAAATATAATTCGAGAATTTAAAACTGGCATAAAATAATTTGCAAAGTTTAAGAACTATAAGTGTGCATCATTCAAATTTTGACATGACATGATAGCAAATAAAATAACATACGGAGTAGTTAGTAAAATCAATACTACTACTATAATATTATATATGTAAATGTTTGGTTAGTATGTTTGGATTTAGATTATTAGTATGAATATATAATTATCTAAGTGAGTGTTTGTAAATATAATTATAAAGCAAGATAACTTAATATGGCATTTATTTATTTTTTGAAAACTCAATACAGCATTTATTAGAATATACTTATAAAACACTAAATTAATTTACGAATAGACAAAAATAAGATTAAAAAAGAAAAATGAAGCCCTGTCATTAGGTCAAACCACGTCCTTCACTCCTCAATCTGTCACAGGGGTTAGAGAAGAAATCGCAAGCCGCCGGTGAAGATTTATTTGAATACTGATCTATCGTTTTCTTTTCTGCAGACTAAATTCTTCAATTTTTGTATCTAACACAGCATTCATTGTCTGCTTCTACCATTTGTGGAAATCAAAATCTGAAGAAAAATTAATTTGCTATAGAAATTATCGACGGTGGCAGCAACCAGCGCCGCCGCCGCCTCCGCCACCCATCCTCACTCCTCCTTTGTTCATTTCGATCAGCCCGACCTTTCTCTGAATTTTTCACGCTTCGACCTTTCTCTAATTTCAGATTTGAAGGGCATTGAGGGATACGTAGATTTTTAATATGTGGAATAGACATAAAATATAAAATAAAATATATTTAAAAAATCCGGATATCCGGATAATATCCGATCCATTTTTTTAGGAATCCCATTTTTTGAAAATTCTTTTTTCCCTTCCGTTTTTTTATCATTATTCCAACGGAATACAATATAAATGGGCAAATTAAATTGATTAACGCGAATTATTGCATAGAAAAAGATTTTATTGATCTAAGTTCATGCAATTTATTATTTTTAAAAAGTTTGGTCAATTGTTGAATAAAATCAACTCTATAATTGTAAAATAAAGGAGAATCCTTTCTTTTTATTTAATCAGGCGCCGTAAACATATATTTTATTCAAATTATGATTTGGATTTGAATAAGAAGGTTGACTCGCCAATAGAATAGAAAGTAAATATTCGTCGAAAAAAGGTAAGATATAAGTAATAATTTTAGGAAAAAGATCTTTTAGATCTCTTTCCTTTTTTTTTACAACTCTCTAATATAAATATGGAAAAACTCGGATACGGGCGGATATTATGTAATCCGAATCCGATTCCGGATCCGAAGTCAACTATCCGTATCCGAATCTGTATCCGTCCGGATACTAATTTTTTGTATCGAATTCGATACCGACCGGATACGGTTCCGGATCGGTCTGGAAATATCCGATCCGTTTTCACCTCTACACAGGAGTGTGCCTCATATATTAATCTTCAAAACTTTGTTAATTAGGGTTAGTGCAATGTATATCTCTTGAACAATTTAGAAATGATGTGAAATGTAAAAATCAGGGTATCGCAATAAGTCATTTTTTTAAATATATATAGAGAGAGTTGTTTTTACTCCCTCTATTTTTTTAAGTGTCCCGGTCAACAAATCGCAAATAACAAAGAAATGTGGAAATTTACATTTTAATATCATTTATTATTCTATTTTTCTGTTTTTTTGCACATCACCTTATATATAACATTAATTATAGGGGTAAAGTTGGAAAAATATAGTTATTATGTCATCAAATTCTGAAATGGAACACTTAAAAACAAACAATAAAAATAGTAATTAGGACACTTAAATAAAAACGGAAGGAGTATTATTTTTAATTAGATTCTCCAACCTTGTCATTTTGTGTCTATTTAAATGAGTTTCACATATGAGAGTTCAATGTCAGAATTTCTCAATTTCCAAAAGCATTTTATGAAAGGACATCAGAATGAAACGTGTTTAGTATTAATGAATATATGGAATAATTGCACACGAAAAATGGCTAGAAAATGTTATTAAAAAAAAATGAAAGAAGTAACGTATATTTTCTTCCTTTCTTGATTGTAAACATTTGGTAGCTCTAATTATTTACTCGATTAATACTGGAAAAGGGTTTCTTATTTTTTTCGATTGGAACTACAACTCACACCAATCCTAAAAAACATTTTATGTGATAGCATAAACTAAATAGCGTTTCACATTGTGTTGCTAAACGTAAACAATTAATTAATATATTCAGTATTTAGTCATACTTTTTGGGAAAATCTGTAGTAGTTAGCGATTACATCAATTAACATAAGAAATAGATCATCCATTTATTATCAACCATCATCAGTTCTATATGCAAATAACACTTAGCAATTAAATTTATAATACTACTATTTGCCTTACAAGGTTAAAAGTTTGGGCAGTAAATTACAACTTAATTACCTTTTATTTTCTCCTTTGAAATTTTTCCTCTAAAATAAGCTTTTATTCAATAAATCTTAAAAACCTATGCACAAAGCCTATTTTAATTCAATTTTACTGTTATTTTTACATACTATTAAAACAAAACTATGACGCCAGAATTTTAAAACGAAAACGTCAATTATTTTAATTTTCGACTACAACCATATATACAATTATATGCGCGCTAATATGCTTCTATAATTTATAATGTTTTTTTCATTATTCAGCAAGAAAAAAAAAAGTAGTTGTCCGTTTAGAATCCGCGATTAGTTTAATATCAATATCCAATATCAATATCTCCTTTTCTTTTACTTTTTATCGATAAAGAAAAAAAAATTATTAAGGAAGAAACCCTACGACAGAACGAGGGGTTCAAGAGCTTAATTACAAAGCATATTTGGGATTTACATATATATAGTTGATTTCAAAACGAACAATTAGAATGAAAAGCGGAATTAGTCGAACACCAATTCTATGATCGTTTAAATATTTCATCAATGATATAATTATTTCCTTGTCCCAATTTATCATCTCGAAGATCACTTTCTTTATTTCCACCATATCCAAACCACACAAATCCATACATTATTAACATTTTTTTTTTCCCATGTAGAACATGAAGGATACTTATGAAGAATGAGTTATCTCACTCCATTATGCATAACTACCACTACCGCGACTTTGTACCATTTATAGATCTTGACCCAAACCGAATGCGCTAAGTTGCATGCATAGATTAGTCTGCACTAGGAGTTTCAAACGCTCGCCTGAGCCCAAGCCCATCGGGCCCATGAGAAAATTAAAGTGTATAAATAACCAGGCCAACGGAGCTGCATGATCCCATCAAGCTTTTGAGTGTTTTGGGCCGAACCGCGTCGAAATTTCAGTAGGTCTCGAATTTCACAGCCCAAGCATGGCCAAATTACGAGCGAGCCAAGACTACTCATCGATCGGGCTGGACTTTTTTAGGCCAAATTTGACAGCTCTAGTCTACACATCATAACCGCAACTTTAGGAGGAACATGATTTTTTCATAACAACTTGAATTCCCTCCCAGCTAGCCGTGCATCCCAACTTGAGTTTTAAGGATGTGGTTAGTGTTGAATGATATTGGATGCTTTAATTAGTGAATTTTGTAATAGTTTTAATTTTAGAAAATGGTGTGCATTTATTAACTTATTTATTTTGTATTATTGATAATCACATTTATTATTTGAAATAATCAAATTATTTTTTATTAATAAAAATAATAAATATTTATAAAAAAATTATTTGAAAAAATAATTAATTTAAGGAGCCATGTGGTTAGTGTCCTTTTTTTTTGTTTATTTCTTATATTATATGTAAATAATGTTTAATTGTAATTAGGTGCAATTAGTTAACTAATGGTTCATCATTTTCCAAAATTAAAAACATGACGTTATCTCCAGCACGGCCTAATTAGGAATACAAGACACTATCTTTGAGACGGATGCAATAATATATTTCAATTTGAGGTACATTGTATTTTTAAAATTATTTTATGAAAAATATATTCCAACAACTATATCCGCTTCATTTACAATTTCTATTAGTTTTTATAAATTAACATATATCAGGTAATTAATGAGAGCATATCTCAAATGATAAGAGTCAAATATATTATATACAAAATTTATGATAAAGTAAAGTATGTGTGTAAAATTGAATAAAAAGTCAAAACTAATACTACCTCCATCCCATATACTTAGTCCTATTTGCTTCATGCACGTATTTCCACCGAAACCTAGTACGGATTTTAAAGTATAATTTTGTAGTATCATTTTCTTTACGGGATACTATGAGTGTCATTGTATCCCGTAAAAAAATGATACTATAAAATTATACTCCCTCTGTTTTTTTTCATGTGACCCACTTTCCTATTTGGGGTGTTTTTTTTTATCTGGCCCATTTCTATTTTTGGGCCTAAATTAGTGAGTAAACCCAATTACCATGACCTAACCCTAATTAGTGAGATCCCTAAGAAACACACGCCTCTCATCTCCCTCATTCTCATCGGCCTCTCTCATTCTCACCTTGTAAATTCCGCTCATCATCTCATCTCTTCTGCTTCCCTCGCCGGCCGTTTCTCTCCCGACGCGACTTCTCCTTCCACCCGCCGCCGCCGATATGAGTTCTTCTTCCACCCCACTATCTACTCCTGAGCCTGAGAACTCCGATTATGTTCCTCTTACAAACCCTAATCTAGAGGAATTTGTTCCAGAGACATGCTTTGAAGCCGATGATGAATCAATCCACAGATACGTGAGTGATTCTGAGGTCTCTGAGCCCGAAGGCAACCATTCTATGAAGCGGAGGGCTCTGGGCTCCATATGCAGCAGCGCGGGTTTGAAGAAGGCGAAAGATGAGCAGGAGATTGGAGATGGCCGGCACCCGCAGTGGACTGAAAGCACTATTGAGATCCTCAAGAATCATTTTCCCAAGTTATTTGAATGGGTGAGATCTAAGATTTTGTTCTTCCTTTCTGATCTGCAATCGTATGTGAAAGCACTGTGTTGGTTGGATTTCTAATGCTGAGATGATGAAATTAAGCTCACACTTCGCCTGTTTTGGTGCATTTATGATTCTATTGATGAAATGTGCTGCCTGATTTTTTGCTCACTTCGTGTTTCTGCCCATTTGAATCATTCTGTGGTTTCTATGGTTCAAGTGTGTACGTGGACTGATATGGCTGTTGAGGCAGTTTGGTTTAGATGCTTTCTCTGTGGTATAATTATCTGATGGTTCATGTGGCCAAGTGATGAATTTTCTTGCTTTTTAGTGTTGAATTTGCAGAATCTGATGGCATATTGATATAAGTCATATGATGAATAAGCATAAGAAATTTTCATTACTTTTAAACCTACCTACTAGGCATAAAAAATGGTGATCAAATTACACAAAAATCACCTAGGATCACAAAATAAGGAATCTATAATCACAATTGAAACTTGCATTCTAATTAGATCCTGCCATGTAGATACAAAAAAAAGGCAACCTATGTGCATTCTAATAAGATCAGCCTGTGTGCATTCAAAAAAAGGCAGCCTATGTGCTTTCAAAAAAAGGCAGCCTATCAGTTTTTAATCAGAATGGAATCCTAACCTGTACATGATCAGTTCAATATCCATAAGATCTCCCTCATCTATCAAATGTTTTATGCATTCTGTGACCAGATCAATAGGAACTTCCAAACTTCTTGGCAAGTTGTTTTGCCTGATTAGTGCTGCCTTTTTCATGTGTGGGGTTTTGTAGCGGTTCTGCCCCTTCACCTTCATGATCTCCACCATACACCCTTATAGACTTAGAAAGACATTGTTCAGTGTTTGAGCAGACAGCTTCTCAAAGCTTGCAGTGACAACTTGAATCAATTCCTCTGCATTTGAGCATGCATACTCATTCTGAATGCCCTGAATAGCCCTAAAAAAACCTAAATCATTAATATTACAATCTGGAGAGTTAGGAGGCTGCTAAATTAGATGGATATTGAATCCATTTAAGGATGCAGCTGCTCTAAACTCTGGATCATCATCCCTCAGATGGGGCTTTGCATTGTCTTGCTGAATGAATATTGTTCTTGGTACTTGTGGTGGCCACTTGGCTTTGATTGCTAGAATTATCTGTGATAATTAACTTTTGAATTTAGCATATCCCCATTAGAACAGGCTCAAATAATAGAAATTCTATACAACAATAATAAACTGAAAGCAGAAACTGTGAGCTTTGAAATAATAAACTCAAGTTGCATACCTGGTTTACTAGACAATCTCTGATCTCCCTCTTTGTTATTGAATCTATGGGTTTAGTTTCAAGTGTTCCCTTAGGCCTCTTTTTGCTACCTCTAATGGCAGCAACCTTCTTTGCAAATGGAAAGATTCCAATCTTTCCATCAAAAAGGACTTCACCATTCCTAGCAAAAAGAGGTCTAGAGACAACACACATGAACATCATTTTTGGTATAAACCCCTTGTTTTTACAAGTTCTATGAGGTTCTAGCTCATTGGGGGCAAGATACATTCTGTGGCTTTTTTTTGAGATAAAAAACCATTTTTCATCAATATGGATGATGTTATCCATTGCTCTAAACTTCATAGTGTTTGTGATTCTATCAAATTTGATTGCATCTAATGAAAACCTAATCCTTAACAACTTATTAGGAGCTGTTAAATCAGGCTTTAAGGCTGAAGTGTGAGATTTGATCAGCCTTAAAGATATCCATTTGAACACAGTAGATACACTTACCTTACATGCTGCAGAAATTTTTCTAATTGTACCTCTTTCTAGTATTGGTATTGTAGCAATGAACTCTTGAGGGCAATGGTGTTTCAGCTGCCTTTTGGGGTGGATTTTCTTGATTCCATCTTCACCACTGAGCCTTCCTTCATTTGCAGCCTTGCAGAGGCCCAAAGCCGGGCGACCGTTCTTCTTGAAGCCTGGAACTTCACCATTGCAGCAACAACTCGGCCATATTCTGCCTTTCCATCTTTGCTACCTTCAAGAAGAAAGTGGAAGATGGCTGTTCTTTGGTCGGTGGACAGATTTTTCTTCACCATTTTGTTGCTGTGAAGACCTTCTTTTTTTGGTTTTTTTAGTGTGCTTCTTGTGGAAGATGAAAATATGTTGATGTAGCCTTTGTGGAATGATACTTATAGGAAAAGGTTCAACTTTAGTTGTGGTGGGAAGTTTGAACTTTGGTAGTGGAGGGAAGTTTGAATAATTCGATCTTTTCAAAAACTTTGAACTTGAAATGTCAAATTGTACTTTTGCCTTTCCACTTCAACTTATGAATGAAATTTTCTTTCTTTTTCTCTCATTATTGGCAATTGTAGTTTCTGTTTTCCTTACGTATATGAAAGAGTTCGAATTTAAAAAAAAAAAAAAAAAAAAAAAAAAACCAAAAACCAAAACCAAAAAACAAAACAGGAATAATATAAAATAAATGTTTATAGGAATAAATTAATATAATAATTACAGAAATAAAAGAAACAATCTTTTCATCAACTATAAGCTACACTAATGATTCTATAATGAGTAGTGTTTAATCTCTAATCTTTGTTTTCTTAATTTTTGTGCAAAAAGGAACTAGGCTAGATCGAAAAAAACGGAGGGATTATTTTAAAACTCGTACTAGGTTTCGGTGGAAATACGTGTCAAATAGTAAAGTGGACTAAGTATATGGGATGGAGGTAGTAATAAATCAACAAGTAAACGACAAAAATAACAAATAATAGTAATTCGATAATGATAAATGACAGTCCTATTATTTGACTTTAAATATGTACAATTTAATACTTCTAACAACAATATTTCATACTCTACGTGCAAGATAGAGTAGATGCTATAAAACGTCGAATAAATTTGACATTCATACTAATCAAATAAAAAATGTAACGTACCAACCGATCAATCAAAATTTCTGCAACTACTGGATAAGAATTAAACCGATATACTCTCTCACATTTTAATATGGGCAATTTTTTTTACATTGTCTCACTCTAATAGGGCTATTATTCAAAATAGAAAATTTAGATTCCAAAAATAAATTTGATTTCTTTAACTAATTAAAATTTTACATTTTTAATATTCTGAAAAAATTATAATAAAATTATTTATTAAAATTAAATATTAAATTTAACTTAAATCTCAATGTTTTAATAGGAGTACATTATACACCTAGTCACTTCTCTCAATATTGATTTATAATACTCTATCCGTCTCACTTTACTACATAGTAGTATTTTTTATTGAAATGTCTTATTTATTAGTCTCATATCCAAAAAGAAAAAAAAAATTGCACACAAATGCTTTGGTTATTGTACTCATTACTCTCTCAATTCCTTGATTATTGTGCTCGTTCCTTTTAGGACTAATAAACCAGAACATAACAAGTAAAAATACTACATAAATTCTTGTGCCCAAAAAAAAAAATATCCTAGAAAAAGACTCTTTCTAGAGCAAGATCTCATCGCCAAGAGAAATTTAAAAAAAAAAAAAGAATTAAACGATGGGCGGAAATTCAAAATACCCAATTTGAAGATGCAGATTAACAAATTACCCAATTTGAAATTGCATCTTTAAAAAATACCCATTTTATTTAAATAATGAGATGGGTCCCGCTTTTTTACACAAATTTCTGCAAAACTTGACTCCTTTATGGGTATTCCATTTTTTTTTGTCGTATTATGTTTTTTATTTTACCAATTGACCGAAGGGTTAAGCAGAAGCAAAATTAAAATTGATTTCTTTCACGGTTTAAGCTCGCCGTTCTTTCACGGTTGTTATTGTTATTTTTGTTTTTGTTTGTATTATTATTATTATTTATTTATTTATTATTTGTTATTTTTTTGTTTTTATTACTATTATTTTTTTGTTTTTATTATTATTATTATTATTATTATTATTAAATAAAGAAAAGGAAAACCTACCCACTTACTCTCACGGTTCTCTCACTATCACTATCTCTCACTCATGATTTTCCCCCAATTTCAAAAGAAAGAAACCGTGAGAACCCTAGCCCCCAAATTATTTTTTGAAACCGTGAGATAGTAATTTGCCGGCGCCGGAGAGAAGAGAAACCATGGCCGATTCCGACCACAATTCGGGTAATGAATCCGAAGGCGTTGAAGTTCCTTCGCCGCCACATCGCCGAGTTCCAACAAGAGAAGAACGGGAAAACCTTCCCGAGCCGCCGCCGCCGGTTAGTTTTTTTTTTTAAAAAAAAAGATTATTGAATTTACAGTTTATATTGATTTTACATTGATTTTACAGTGAATTTTAAGCATTTTTAGAGTTTTATGGTTATGGAATAGAATTAGAATTATAATGTGTATAATGCTATGTTTTAATCCTTTGATTTGTATGCTAAATATGTAGAAATATGTGCTTGAATTGGGTTCGAAATTTGTATAAATCTGTAGAAATTGTTGCGAATATTAAATTTGTAGAAGAAATTAGAGTGTTTTTCACGGTTAGAATTAATTGAAACCGTGAGAGCTCACGGTTTGATTTAACTCTAACCGTGAAAATCACTTTTCACGGTTAGAATTAAATCAAACCGTGAGCTCTCACGGTTTCAATTAATTCTAACCGTGAGAAGTGATTTTCACGGTTTGAAGTTGAGCAAACCGTGAGCTCTCTAACCGTGAAAAGCACTAAATTGTGCAGATTTAATAATTTGTGAAAGCTTTTCACGGTTAGAGTTAAATCAAACCGTGAGCTCTCACGGTTTGAATTAATTCTAACCGTGAGAAGTGCTTTTCACGGTTTGAAGTTGAGCAAACCGTGAGCTCTCTAACCGTGAAAAGCACTAAATTGTGCAGATTAAATAATTTGTGAAAGCACGGTTTCAACCGTTAGAAGTGCTTTTCACGGTTTGAAGTTGATCAAACCGTGAGCTCTCTAACCGTGAAAAGCACTAAATTGTGCAGATTAAATAATTTGTGAAAATTTGATAAATTAACTAATTCGCACTTTTCTTTATTTTGCAGCCTAGGTATCAATGGTACAGGCCTCGTATGCAAGGATTCCCGGGTGAAATAAATGCTTATCAACGAGACCGAGCAGTTCCGTCAATCATACATCAGTTAAGGCGTATTGGCGGGAATGTACTGTTGCAGCGATTTGTTGACGAATCTCCATTTGCACGGGTGTGCACGATGAAGAAGGTAGGGAATGCGAAGCGTGCCTTGCACGAGCTGTTATCCCGGGAGCTATGGAGGGGCGAGGAGCATGAATTTGAAAGACTATTTCACGTCGGTGGGCGGGATATTCATTTTGGGCCTCAAGAATTCTGCCTCGTCGCCGGATTATGCTTCGGTTCTACGACCTTTAATCCTCACGGCAAGAACCACGTCATCCCAACTACGAGCCTTTTCCATACTTTTTACAAGGGGCGTAAGGTGCGAGTGAAAGAGTTGTTTGCGGATTTCAATGATGAAGATCAAGTTATAGGGACGGAGGATCAATACTTGAGTACCGCCAACCTCCTCGTCTACTACTACTTGCTATTATGTCGGGACTACGATAGACCCGTTGATGATTGGGCATGGATGTTGGCAGAGGATCCACAGAGATGGGCGACGTTTCCTTGGGGATCATGGTCGTACCAGATACTGTGCCACCAGCTTGGAGTGGCAAAGAAGGACCCGAGAGAAATTGGAGGCAAAGGGAATAGTGCTACCTATCACCTGTATGGGCCTGTCTGGGCGTTGTATCTTTGGGCCTTCGAGGCCATTCCAAGTTTAGGACTGATGTGTGCTACACGGCTGAACGTGCACGAGTTACCCCGACTAAGGAGATGGGAAATGGGGGCCTCGTATGTAGATTTCGTTGATTTTTTCAACGATCCGAGGGTATGTCATTATTCTCTTTTTACTCAATCAATTATTTTAATTTTAATTATGTTAATTTTAATATTCGTTAATTTTAATATTTTAGTTATGTTAATGGTTTAATTTTAATATTCGTTAATTATGTGCCTTATCACGGTTTTTAATAATGAATTGTTTTGCCTCTGTCTTTTGCAGCTCGAAGTCATCCCCACGCTCGAACCTGATGAAGCAGAAAAGGAGTCGTATTATTATCTGACCCTCCTCGAGGAGCGAGACCCCTTGACGCTTCGATTTAACAAGAATACGCGTCATTCGTGGAAGAAAGCGCCTGAAGCGCAGAGACAGTCGAAGGAAGCCAGATCTATGGCAAGAGTGATCGACAAATTGAGGTGTCGAGATGTTGGGAATGCCGCCCAACCCCGTGGTCGCCAGCCTCGTGCCACCAGGGCAAATTCTGAGGGTCGAGGCCCTCTCCCATGCCCCAGGGCTCGTGCGAGTACGTCGAAGAGGCCGAGGGTCGATAGTTCACTCCCCGATAGGTCCTAGGGCCTCATCTGCTGCGTACACGGGGATCCGTGCCCTCGAGGATGTGATAACGATGCGTGGGCCGACAAGGTGCTGGAACGCATGGCCCATGATACGTCGGAGACAGGAGTGATGGCTCGTATCGCCAAGTTCATGGCAGAGCACCTGAAGGGGATCTTCGGGAAGTCGGGGAGTCCCTCGAGGCATCATCAGGCACCCTCACATGCCGGCTCCAGACATTCCATTGACCGGCCCCACAGAGCTTCTGCAGCTCGAGATGATGACTACGGTGCCCATCTTGAGTACAGGGCACCTACCCCTGAGGACGCTCCGGGTTTCGAGCACGTGTTTGGGTTTAGGGAGCCCTCTCCAGAGTCGGTAGCACGGGAGAGATCAAGGACGCCTCCTGTTCGAGTGGCTGAGGTCGAGGATGAGGAGTCAGGGCACTCGTCTTATGTTAGGGAGCTGGAGGGGATGCCCCTGGATGATTGGGTACATCCCGTACTGCATCATGTGCTTCCCCATCAGCCGGTGTTTCCCAATCCCCAGGTGCTGCAGGGGGGTGAGTACAGTGATGCCGATTCTGACGTTAAAGGACAGACGCCTGTGCGTCGGGTTCGTGTTGGGGGACGGACTGTGAGGCCATCGGCTGCTTTACAGAGCCCCTTTGTACCGACTATTACGACACCGTATTCCGGCCTGACAATGAAGCAGCTGTATCAAGAATTCAGACGAAGCGGGCCGAATTCCTACGTCATGAATCTGCAGGACCCGCCCCATTAGATGAACCAGTCCTTGTTCGATGAGATCGAACACCCCCATATTCAGTTCTCAGCTGAGGTTAGACCAGACCTTATGTTATATTTTTATTATTTATGATACTCTGTCGATTATTATGTTGTGTTAATACTGTGTGTGGATTTTAGATCATGGATCTGTACACCATTTATTGGTGGAGTCGACTCCAACATGGACTTTCTTTGGATCCGGCTCTAAATGAGAGATCCACCGTTCTGCTTGGAATGGGCGTATACGTGAGTTTTTATACACATATTACATGAATTTCTTTTTTCTTTTTTTTTGTGTGTAATCTCGAAAGTAAGATATTTTTTTACAGTACGAGTTGAGGACAACCCTGATGAATTTTCACGAGAGAGATCAAACAACAATGGCGAAGTCAAATCTAAAGTATCGTGATTACAAGCTGTCAGATCATCTCGGGAATTGGTTTCACGGCGTGGGCTCTTACGATGTTTGGATGAACGCAACTTCGGTAAGTTTATTCGTATAAACTTTATGTTTTTATTACGTATTATTATTAGTGCTTTATAATAAGTACAGTCGTTGATCCTCGTATGCAGTTTGTGTTTATTTGTCACGTATCCTCCGATCACTGGGTTATTTGCCGAGTACTGACTGACGAGTGGACAATGGAGGTATATGACTCACTTCTACATCAGTTCGCCAATGCTGATGAAAGAATGCAGCGGAAGATCTAGCTCTACCCGATCCAGAAACTGTGGCCCAGAGTGTTGCAAAAAGTTGGGTATTGGGAACAACATCCGCAGATGCAGAAGCGAACTGATTTTCTTAAGGTTGTTTGGATCCCTCTAGAGCAGCAATACATACAGAAGGACGAGTATTCATGCGGACCGTTCGCTTGTATGTACATCGATCGTATCTTCGCCCTGAAGAAGCCGCGCATTCAGAGGATTAGCGTGAGGTACCTCTCCGGGTTTCGCTTAGAGGTGGCGAAACGGATATTTTCACTTTCACGACGTAGAGCCGAGCTGTGAACATTATCTTTGACTTGTACAATATTTTTAATTTATGCAAATTTATATATTTTTAAATTTTTAACTTATGCAAATTTATATATTTTTTACTTTTTAATTTATGCAAATTTATATATTTTTTGGTATAATTCATTCGATTTAGATTAGATTATTACTACTATATGTTAGAATATTTAAATATTCGATTTATATATAAGTGAACATTAGTAGCCATATGTATAAATGAACATTACTAGCATATGTATTAGTGTATAAGTGAACACAATACAACACTAACTTGTCGAACAATATACTTTTATCATTAATCATAATTTATAAATTAGTGATTAATTTAGATAATATGTTTATATGAATTAAAATTCAAATGAAAATTAAATTTAGGGGCTTAATTTTGGCCAAATTAGACAATTAACGGTTAGGGTTCACGGTTTGAATATAATTTCACGGTTTATTTATTAAAAAACCGTGAATTTTTCATATATGCCAAAATTTATAAATAATAAAAGGACTACATATTCACGGTTAGATTATTATTTAAACCGTGAATTTCACGGTCTAAATTTTAGTCTAACCTTGAGACATCTATTTAAACTATATTAATACTATTTTTTAATAAAACTATTTTTTAATTCGAAAATGTCTTTCACGGTTACATGAGAATTTAAACCGTGAGTTTCACGGTTTAAAAATTGTCTAACCGTGAGAAATACTATTTTTTAATAAAACAATTTTTTAATTCTAAAATATCTTTCACGGTTAGATTAGCATTTAAACCGTGAGTTTCACGGTTTAAATACTAGTCTAACCGTGAGAAATACTATTTTTTAATAAAACAATTTTTTAATTCTAAAATATCTTTCACGGTTAGATATGATTTAAACCGTGAGTTTCACGGTTTAAATGTTTGTCTAACCGTTAAATTATTATTATTATTATTATTATTATTATTAAATAGGCTAATCTTAATTAATTATTTATAAACATATTAATCCGAGAAATTACAATAATTCATTCATTCCATCCACAAGTGACACATGGTTGCAACGTGGCCTGTTTGATCACAATGTGGACATCTCCGAGAACCACGGCTTGCCCGTCGGCGTGCTTCCCCTCTCCCTCTACGTCTTCTTTCTTTGGGCCTCCCCGGTAGACGTACTCTTAGGGAGGGTAACAGTTCTGTACTCTGTAGGTCCTTTGGCCAAGTAGATTTGTGTGGTACCCGTGAAATTGGGAGTTCGTAAGACCTAGCGTAAGTAGACTGGTGGTAGTAACGTGAAACGTAATGCGATACTTCCTCCTTTTGATGCCTGCGATAATACAGTACAATATAGTTATGTTAATCATAGTACAGAAGCTATGATTAATGTAAGCAATGATAAGTTGAAGGGTACTTACATGATTGCCGCGATCGCATGTGCATAAGGCAGACAGTCCCTCTGCCAACGCAGACATTCACACTCCTGTTGTTGCAGATTCACAGTAAGCGTCTTTTGTGATGTACGAACATTGAATTCTACTTGGGATGTCTGCGTGACCCTGTATCTCCGCGAGTGCTCTATCAAATCCGCAGTTGTTCGCCTAGCCCCCAACGATATTGGATGATTGTCTCGCTGAGACTCTAAACGCCTTTCATCAAACCATTGTTCGATGACAAGGCGCACGGCATCGAGACAAGCGCAGATTGGTAGACGTCTAGCCCATAGGAGGGTATTATTGAAAGACTCTGCAGCGTTCGACGTCATATTGCTGAAACGTCGAGGTAGGCACATTGATCGAGCCCACTTGGCAGGGCCGATTTCCATCAATTTTGCATGCGCATTGGCGTTCAGATCACAGATTTGATTCATTCTCTCATTCCATTCTGTAACGTCATACGTGTATGCAGCCCGTTGAAACAGCGCGACGACATGTTTACCATAGTGTGCCAAGTTCTTGCTCAAGTGAAAGTAACACAAACCGTGGACGGCATCGGGAAATACAAGGCTGACGGCATGTATGATGGATATATGCTGATCCGAGACAATCAACGTACCCTGCAATGCTCCAAAGGTTCTTCTGAGTCCTCGCATGAAGAAGGTCCAACACTCATGGTTTTCGATAGGCCCTATTCCATAAGCCAACGGATACAATTGCTCGTTAGCGTCCTTTGCCACGGCTACGAACAATATCCCATTGTTCTTCCCCTTTAGATGTGTGCCATCCACTATAATAACTGGCCTCATGCACGATGAATACGAAACTCGAGTAGCGCCGAGAGCAACAAAAACTTGTTTGAACCGGCCATCGTCTCCGATTTCGGTCTCTATGATCGTACCCGGATTTGTCCTCTTCAACATCGCGAGGTAACCCGGGAGCATCTTGAATGAATCTTCGTATTGGCCATAAATCATTTGAATCGCGCGGTTTCGTCCTCTCAAGGCGACATCGTACTTGATGTCGACACCAAAAACTTCCTTCAGCTCGTTCATTATGACCTTTGGCTTGATTATTTCTTGATCACGAAGAATTCACTTCGCAAAGTACGCCCCAACGACCGTAGAACGGAGCTTCCTTTTCTTCAGACCTATTATTTCCTGATTGCACGTGTGATCGCCACAAAACTTGGTCACTAAAAAATGGCCGCCTCCGCTGGCCTGGGCATGTAGGTAGAAGGGGCATCGCTTCGATGATTTGCATTTCAAATATAGTCTTCCACTATCTGACCTCTCTACCTTTGATTCTGCATTCTTCTCCAAATTCCACAGACCGGCTGCAATCGTCAGTTCGTCCTTCGTATCGTACATGGCATTAACAGCAAGCCCTTCAACAATCAGATTAACCTCACCTGCATATACTGCTGAGCTTTCAGGTTGGATAGGGACCATGGGGACTATCCAATTACTCATATGCCTTGTATCTATATCCTCCTCAGCCTCATCATCGTGCGGACTTCGATACATTAATCGCAATAGTTTTTCCATCCCGCCCTCGTCAAGTATCCACGCTGTGTACTCGGCAAACAAAGACCTGTTCAGCCGCCTATCAGAATTGTCTCCAGGTCTGTCGCTCTCTGTGCTCTCAGCATCAGCTTCAACGTCGTAATCTGGGTCGTCGTCGTCGTCTATGACTTCATACGTATCACCTCGAGTCCGCGCCTCAGTATGCCCATTATGTTCATCCTCCTCATCCTCTAGGGTAAAATTGAGGTCCGGGATCAAATTTTCTCGGCCAGTAGAGACATGAGGAAATGAACTGGTACCGAAGTTAAGATCTCTGTGATAGACGTCACCAGTCCAATTTGTAAAAGGACCTCCCATGCCAATTTGTTCGAGGTTTGTGTGCCAATCACTGCCCTGGTAGCCGAAGTCGAATCCACCATACTGGTACGGCTGCTCGAACGTAGGAAAATATGGAGAGGACGGGCCGGCTCGTTCACCGGAAAAGTGAGAAGACGATGCCGTGTTGTTCGAACATATATATACTTTCGGAGACGATTCGGTACTGCACAAGCGCACGAGTTCTTCATCTGTCCCCAACGGTGATTTAACAAGACGTCCGGATCGTGTCTTATTCAAATAGGAGATATCAAAATCATTGCCCAAGAAACTGCACATATTCTCTATTTGGGATCTCAAGTTGTACACACTGATAGCATTTGTTGATAAGACGATATCCATCTCCCTACCGCCCTCGTACACACAATCGGCCCAATTTCCTCTGTAATTTAAGTTTACGATAGCGAACGACATCTGCATGAATTTAATTCAGAAAAAAAAAATTAATAAAAATTTTATACGCATAAGTTATGCATAAAGCTAAGCATAAAAATATTACACGCATAAGTTATGCTAATCTAACCGTGAAACAACTTTCTCTGAATTAACAAATTATTTTATTAAAAAATAGTATTAAACTAAGACGACTCACGGTTAGACTAGCTTTTAAACCGTGTAATTCACGGTTTAACATCAATCTAACCGTGAAACACCTGTCTGAATTAACAAATTATTTTATTAAAAAATTGTATGAAAAGCACTTTTCACGGTTAGAATTATTTGAAACCGTGGGATCTCACGGTTACACTCAAATCTAACCGTGAAAAGTGATTTTCACGGTTAGACTTGATTGTAACCGTGAGATCTCACACGGTTTCACTTAATTCTAACCGTGAAAACACTCTAATATTCGCACAACAATTTCTACACAGATTTATACAGATTTTGAACCCCAATCCTATATTAATACTATTTTTAAATAAAATGATTTGTTAATTTAGAAAGGTGTTACACGGTTAGACTAACATTTAAACTGTGAAATTTACGGTTTAAATGTTAATCTAACCGTGAGACATCTTTTTAAACTATATTAATAAATTTATTTAAACAGTAAATTTTTATATTTATCTAAATATCTTACGGCTAAAATCATACTATTACACCTAAGAATCAATATAACATTGAGCATGTAAATCCAAAAATAAAATTGAAAAAATAGAATAATTAACTTGATAATGTACCTTAAAACCTATAATTTCGTGAGCTTTTTTCAATTTCGTTTGCTTTTTCTTCCTCCTCAGTTTGCGACCAGTAAGTCGTCTTTGATTGCCTTCTAGCGCTAAAAAAAATACTCCAAATTGTAAGCTTTTAAGAAATGACGAAAATAATTTTTAAGGTGGTGTGAGCGAAGAAATGTTTTACACTCTACCCACTTTATAGGATAAAACGGGTATGAATTATGAATTATTTGCTGTGAAAAATAAATTTGATAAAGTAGTCAAATTTGTACGAATACAATTATTATTTTCACTATTTAGTCCGTGAAAATGAATTTTCAGAGAATGCATTCAATAATTAAACTGTTTCACCTATCATATTAAATTGGAGTGAATTTTGAATAATCCCTTGGTGTCGGTGATATAATTTCACCACAAAAAATTTTGGGGCAGAAATTAGTAAAAATATAAATAAATCACAATAGGTAAAAATTTAAAAAGTGGGGCCAAAACTCTGCACCTCTGCCCGCCTATGTGCATTGATTTCAACAATATAATATTAATATATTGAAATGGGTATTTTCTACACATACATTTTTAAAATGGGTATTTTATATATATCCACTTAAAATTTGGGTAGAAAGACTTATTCCCATTTAAACGATACTGCAATTGCTAATCATAGGCTATGATTCCCATATAATTATAATTTTTTTTAATTTTATTTTATTGAGAAAGAGGAGTCCTGTATGATTAAACTAACTCACTTTTATCTGTTACATGAAGACAGAAAGAAAATAATAATAATAATGGTGGAAAAATGGGATCGAAATTCTGGTTACAAAGTAAGTAGCTGGGGCCCACCCTCTGCTCTCACCAGTTCCTCATCTCATCGTATATTTTGGGGCGTTGTGAACTAAGTCCAGTGAAACAATAAATGAAAAAAAAAATTATCACGAAAACAGAAAAAAAGGAGAAATTAGTAAAATAAATCCGTACGTAATATTATATTCGTATTTAATAATTGTTTCCTATTTCCTTCTCAAGAAATAATGGTTTCCTATTTCTCTCTCTGCTCATAAAAACATACACTATTATGCTAAGAAGAGAAGAACTGTTTCTTTTCTCATTTTCTCTTCACTATATATTTATATATATATATATATATATATCTATATATTTGCAGACTGAGTAAAGAGGAAAAAATATTCTTGCAAATAGAATAAAATAATCTGGGAAAAAGGTAAAGCTGCTCTCTGATTTGCGTTTCTTTTTCACTTTTTTCTATCTCAGTTTTCTGATTTTTTGTTCGTATTCAATGGACACCGTTTGAGCTCAGGTAAAAACTTTTGTGTGTGTGTGTGCAAGTGGAAGAAATTGAGGAATTTGAGCTTTGATCCATGGATTGAATCACGGTTTCTGTTTTGCAGCAGAGTCTGTTAGGAAAAATAGGAGAAATAAAAACTCTCTGCGAAGGTTTTTGATCATGGCGGTGGTGGAAAATGCCAGAGCTAGCTCGATGACGTCATCGAATCGCGAGAACGACGTCGCGGCGGATCATCGTCACCACCAGCAGTCAGCAAAGGCCGCCGCTAACGGCCAGAAGTCAACGGCTCCGGCCGATCAGAGCTTCCACCTGATTCAGCAGAAGATGTCGAACGGCCACCACCAGCTCCCGCAGCATGCCGCCAACGGGAATGGAGTGTCGCGGGAGGAGAGATTGGACGGCGAGGATGATGGAGGGGAGGGGTTTAAGAGGGAGATGAGAGATTTAGAGGAAATGCTATCGAAACTGAACCCCATGGCCGAGGAATTCGTTCCGCCGTCGCTGACGTCACTTGTTGGCGGCCTCCAGATGGTGGCGCCGCCTCAAGGGGCGGCGGCTGGGCATTTTGGGTATAATGCTAATGGTTTCATGATGCAGCAGCTCCTTAACTCAGGTGTTCCAACTGACAATTCTTTTAGAAGGGTTAGTATCTTTTCTTATATTTCATTTTCCTTCTCAAGCTTTTCACACATTACCAGTCCTTTTTTTTTTTTCTATTTATTTTTGCTGGTTTTGATTTTAGAAGTATTGTTGTTGGTTTGGTTGATACAAAGGAAATATGTAAAATCTGAATATATTTTGGTGGTTTTGTTTGCATATTTTGGAGTTAAAAATGTTGTTTCCCTTTTGGATATAGAGGAGTTCCATTTTTGCCATTTGGTTTTGGAACTGCAGTTGGTTATGACTTATGTGGATTTCTTACTGTGTAGAAGAAAAGTGGTTATGCCCATGGAAAGCGGAGGATGAATAGTCGAACAAGCATGGCTCAAAGAGATGATGTGATTAGGAGGACAGTGTATGTTTCTGATATTGATCATCAGGTATAAGAGAGTCTATGGATGTGTTTATTCATGTTACTTTGTTTCCAAGAAGTAAACTTTCTAATTTTGCCATTGTTACGATGACTGTAGGTTACAGAAGAGCAACTCGCATCACTTTTCATTGGCTGTGGACAGGTATCTATTTTTCAGAACTCAATCACACTGGCTCTTTATCCATCAATAATCGATTCTAACAGTTTCTCCCTCGATTTATATATTATGAAGGTTGTGGATTGTCGTGTTTGTGGTGACCCTAATTCTGTACTTCGCTTTGCCTTTGTTGAATTTACTGACGGAGGTATGTGAACTATCTTCATTTGGTTGTGTAACTGAAAAAGATTATGGGGATTCACATTATATTTGTCTTTTATGTGTATATAGAAGGGGCAAGGAATGCCTTGAATTTGGCAGGAACAATGCTCGGCTATTATCCAGTGAGAGTACTGCCTTCCAAAACCGCAATTGCTCCTGTTAATCCAACATTCTTGCCTAGGGTGAGCGAAGTTGCAACTATTTAGCTCTTTGCAGATTTGTTCTAGTTCCATTTGTTCGAAGAATGTAGACTAATTTTAGTTTTGTTACTGATATGCTAGTCTGAGGACGAGAGGGAGATGTGCGCAAGAACTATTTATTGTACAAATATTGACAAAAAGGTAGATATGCACTGAATATCCTTTGAATGTGTTATATGAGCTTTTGCCATACTAGCATAATATATATGTTCCTGTGATACAGGTCACTCAGGCAGATGTGAAACTCTTCTTTGAGTCCATTTGTGGCGAGGTGTGTAGCTGCTGATATGTCAATTTTGAATGATTTTATGTTTTTGGTGAAAAATTCTGAACTTTGGTGAATCGTCATTGACACCTCTTGAATCAGGTTCGCCGTTTGAGGTTACTTGGTGACTATCATCATTCTACTCGTATATCCTTTGTGGAATTTGTAATGGTAAGAGCCACTGTTTCTTGCGCATCTTGTTTGATTTCTTTCTAAGTAATGATGTCTGCTTCTGCTTATAATTCTCCCTCTAAATTTCTTGTGTTTAGGCAAATTACTTTTAGCATATCTAGGCTACCTGTAGCTTGCATGTTAGTTTAAATAGTCTTTCTGGCACAGATACGGTGCATGTTCTAAAACAAAATCCTTTTTTCTCATAAATGCCTGTTCTCACTTCCAATATACATAAAAGTCAGCTAGTTCACCTTTTATGACCAGCTCTTTGAAACATTACTCTGGTATGAATACTTTATTTTGAATATGTTTGACAACCCTCAAATGAATGGCGATCCCCATTCAAAAGTTGAGCTGGATCAAGGACAAAGATGTACAATTTAACATTGTATTACTTATCCACATAGTAACCTTATTTGATCTCCCTTTGTCTTGTAACATTTCATCTGGTGTAGTTGTACTATATGTAGAGCGTGTTGGTCACCAAAAAGTAATGGAGTAGTAACAAGTTTACCCTTTTTTATTCCGCAGACACATTAATTTACAATTCCCTCAGAATATGTTTCCCCTCTAAACATCCTCTTTAATATAGGCCACATCTTTTTCTAATTAATAATTATGGTAGAGAAGATCCATTCAGAGTTTGTACATCATAGCCTCAGAGATTTGGCTGGTCATGAGAGGTTCATTGTAGAATATTACATAAAAATGTAAGGCTTGCAATAATGTTTTCCCATTTTCTTCTTCTTTCCTAGTAAATATTTTGCTACTCAAAGGTTCTGGTATTGTATAAGCAAAAATGTACTATATTAGTGTATTGCAGTCTCTATGTGGGCCTACATCAGTCTCTATGTGGGCCTACATAGTTCCTCAGATAAAACCTTGAGTACTTCAGAATATCCTGGTTTGAATATTGGGACACAACTTTCCAAACATTGTCATTTTATTGGATGGGTACTGCATGTAGAGAACACAACTTCTCAATTGTGGAGGCGTAAATTTTCAGATTTTTTGTTTTTGGTTATAATGTGCATTTTCTTCCAGTGGAGTAGAGAAACATACCATCACGAGACATGCAGTGTGAACACATCTTTGTTCAGCCTTTTTTTTGCATTTTGTTCTTCAGAGAAGAATTTAGTGAGAGTGAAACTTTCCATTGTAAGAATGTATTAGCTGAGGAAGAAGGATGTACTTCTCCTGATATATGTTTTGCATGGCAAACATATCATCTAGGTTATTCTCTCGATCTGGGTGTCTTAATTACTCAGCTCATAAGCTTCCCTCCCATTCTGAGGGCTCCATTTAGTTTCATTTCCAACTATAGTTTGATCTTCAGTTGACCTCTCAAAAGTAACCAGCATGTATCATGTCCTTCCTTGTATTTTCCCACTGATGCATCTATATTTCTCAGAGCGTGTGCAGCGGTGCTATTAAAGTTTGCCTTTGCATAATGCTCAACTGATATCTAAACTTGATTCACTAGAAGTCCATGATTCTTTTTTCCATATTAATTTTGGTTCCTTATATTTTCTTTTTTTTCACTCCATAGTAGATGAATTTTGTAAAGTTTATCTAGTTTGTATTCGTTAATTTTATGCATGATCATCCTCTGAGTAAAGTTTCAAATTCATCTGTGTGCTGGAACTCAGGAACATTTCACCTCTATATCATTTCTAAGACTCATCTTCTCTTGGCTTTCAAAATCGATTGAGGACTTCATTTGTGCATTCTATATATTAATCACATTTGCCTGTGTTGAGGGGGAAAAGGGGGCATTACCTTGGAATCAAAACTTCAACTCGAATATTTTCACCTTTTTGCAGGCTGAAAGTGCTATTGCTGCTCTGAACTGCAGTGGTGCTGTCTTGGGAACCTTGCCTATTAGGTAAAATCACTTCACCCACACTGATTGATTATTTAATTTATGTTTTTTCACAAATGATTGATGATTTAATTTAAAATCTATCAGGGTAAGCCCATCAAAGACTCCTGTACGGCCCCGCGCACCTCGCCAGATGCACTAAGAGTGTCGATGATGATATCTACTCTCTCCCTCTTATATATACATAGTTACATGCTAGTTGATGATACTCCATGGTATCTTATCTATGTGGTAATCCTTTTTGTGTCTGCCTTCGGTGGTCGTTTCATTCTCTCTCACCTGTATCGGATATTTATGGCCGGGTATTAAGCTAGTAGAGTATGACCGTTTTCGAGGCCTAAGCTCTTAATTATGCTCCATTTCATCTGGACTAATACAGCTCTCACATGCTTGTGACCTTGAAGGAGAATTCCTTTTTTCACATTGCATAACCAGTCATCTATCTTCTTTGCATTCCCTGGAGATCTCACTGCACTTACTTCTGTTATAAAGATATGAGCTCGACGTTTGGTGTTATTTTTCGTATTAAGTCGATTATCATCGTTAGATGCGTAGACGCAGGGAAGAAGATTTGTTTGGGCGCCAAGAACACTATATGTTAAAAGGGAATCCGTTCTGCTGTTTCGAGTTGTGATAACGACTAAAATTTTAGTTCTTTGAAGGCTTTGAAGGCAGACATTGCTGTCAAGGAATATGACTAAAATAGGCCATGAAAGAGATAAAAAAGGTGGTGGGTACGGGGGTTCGAGAAACCTTGGGTGCGTGTGTGTTATTTGCCTGATCAAAAAAAAAAAATACTTCATCCGTCTCACAAATATAATCTTGGATTGCTGAGTATGGATGTTAAAATATTTTCTGTTAAGGTCAATGTTTTCAAACCCGGACCGGACCGGCCGGTCGAACCGGTTTAACCGGAAACCGGTTGGCTACCCGATCCGGTTCTTTGGTAGCCGGGTCTTTCATATGACCCGGAGTGAAATGGTCAGACCCGGTTAAATCCAGTCAAACCCGCTAGAACTGGTGAACCAGTTTTCTACACAATTAAAAAAAAATTGAATTTTGTAGTCATTAAGGTTTGAACTTGAGACCACTTGGTTGATAAATTAATATAATAACCATTTAGACTACACATCTATATGTTATTAGTTGAGACAATAAATATATTTAATCATACATTATTACTGAAATCAAGCTTGAAATACTTTTTATCATGTTATTAGCAATTAATATTTTTTAAATGGTTGATTTTGGTCTATTTGTATTTTTAAATAAAATTGATATATAAATAAAAAGGACAATTATAATAAGGGTTGTCAAACGGGAAACCGATATTCCGGGATTCCCGGTACCGGGCCGGATCCGGATAACCCGGTTCCAGTCCGGTAACCGGTTCCGGCCTCAAGCAAAATTCCGGTACCTGGGTAACCGGTACTGAACCTGGTACCGGTTAATATTTAATTTTTTATATATTTTTATAAATAAATTATATATTATATCAATATTAACAATTACTAAAAATTTAATATAATTATATATTATTATTTTTATAACTAAATATACTCAGTATATTATTATTTTTCTATGTATAATCATTGTTTAATTTGTTTTAGGCTTTAAAAAATGAAAAAAAATACATTTTGATTTTTTTTTTAATCTGGTTATTAACCGGTAATCCGGTATAACCGGTACCGGAACCGGAAACCGGTTAGCTTATCCGGTTCCAGTACCGGTTCCTAAAAACGTGTATAACTGGTACTGGGTACCTGGATTAATCGGAACCGGACCGATAGTCAGCCCTAATTATAATAACAAAGGGAACATATTAAAAGAATGAAATGAAGATTTGTAAATGTTTATTTTGATGTAAAAACACTTCATCTTAATATCTTATTCATGCATAGTTGAGCAAATATTATTAGTTTATATATTTTTATATTCATTTTCAATTGATATAAGTATAAAATTTAAAACATGTTGATAACTCAAATATTTATATATTTTATAAACTGTTATATATATTAATATATTTATGGGTCATCCAAGTTTTTAAGAACGGGTCAACAAAATGTTGAGAGTGGGATTTGAACCCACGCCCTTTCGGACCAGAACCTTAATCTGGCTCCTTAGACCAACTCGGCCATCTCAACAATTTTAGAGAACTGATGGGTAAAATGTATTTGTTCTTAATTATCTGAGGGCAATTATCATTTTTTAAAATTTTTTTGGCACTAGTTCTCGTTGGGGTTGCTATGGCATAAAAATACTAGTATATTTTTTACGAAAAAGAGAAAGGGACTAGATGCAAAAATGACCTTGAAATTTATTGTCGGGAGCAAAAATAACCCCGAATCATATTTAGGTGCAAAAATATCTGAATTCCTAAATAAATTGTAAAATTTTCACCCAGAGCTAATGGTGCAAATCTCCCACTATTTTTCATTTCTTTATATTTTGGTGGGCCCTCAGGCGTAAATCAAGAAGTCGTCTCGCCATATTACATTTTCCGGCATTACCCATTTATAATATCATTGGAAGTGACCAAACAATTTCGATGCAGCTGCCGCATCATAGTCACAAATATGCAATCGTCGCATTTTATAAGGGCCACATTCCCTTTAGACATATCATCAAAATAAGCTTCAATGTACCATCGAATCCTCGACCATTGGATCTCCTTTAAATAACTATGTTTGTTATTTTAGTCTGTCTCATTTAATAGCTACATCTCATTTTTTAGCAAAAAATATATAACTATAATTATCTCTCTCCTTAAAATTAGTTATAGCTACATATTCCTTCTTTCTTTAATATTCGTTCCTTAATATTTGTGCTCAAACCAAAAAAAAAGAGCAGGCAAAATAGCACAATATTACAAAATGCAGAATCTACAGAGATTTTTCTTTAATACTGAACATTAACAAAAAAAAGAAACAAGGTGACAAAAGCGATTAAAAAAAAAGAAAAACTGAAAATAAAAAATAAGTAAGATATTTTGTCGACACATTAGAAAGGGCAGAGTCCCACCACAAAATATCACAACCCAAACCAATACGTTAATCAACTCTTAACCCTTGGAATTAATTGCCCTTCAAAAAACAATTAAAAAAAACAAAAAAACAAAAAAAAAAAAAACAACACTAGCTTCCGAAAAAAGCAAAGGAAATTCCATCATTCCATGATCCAATTATGGAAAAATATTCCAGTGGTATGAGGTTTCCGGCGCCAAAGCAGTGGGGCTGTTGCACACGCTGCCGTCGGAGTGCGAGAACAGAGTCCGGTGAAGAACGCCGGACGGCGACGAAACAGTCGTCGCCGGAGTGCCGAGAGGCGACGCCGGAGTCGAAGCTCCCTGCTGCAGCGCCTCGCCGAGCGGCCCTCCTCCCCCCCACCATATAGTCTTTTCGATTCCGCCTTCGTCGTTGCGATCTTCGACCGGAGCTTCCGTCTCGATGCTCCTCATCTGTTCGTCCAGCACCTCGCCCACCGCCATAGCCATTGAGAGGTTTAAGGAAGGTGAGAGATCTCCCTCGCTCAGTGAAATAGAGGATTCAACACTACGGCTGTTGAGATTCTCGATGAATCCGGTCGATTGCGAGGGGAAATTTGGATAAGAGAAGAGATTCAATGGCTGCTGCACTGCGAAATCCTGATCGAAGCTGGATTTGTAATCGGCTTCCATCAGATTCTCCCATGGCAGATCCCTTCATTTCAAAGTTCAAACCCTAAATAATCAATACGGCAACAATTAATTAGTGGCAGAAAGTAATAGAGAAGGTAACGAACCTATCAGTTTCCTTGTAGCAAGGGGTAGAGATGGCGAGGTCGGTTTTCGAAGGAAGGGGGTTCTCAATGGCGGCGGAGGGAGGGGTTCTGTTCTGCTGGAGACGAGTCTTCTTGTTGATTTCCACAGGCTTTCTTGAACGCGGACGGCCTCGGTGGAGGTGGCGGTCGCAGTATTTCTGCAGCGGCGCCACCTCTCTGGAGCACCGCCATTTCTTCCCGTCGGTCCTCTTGCACCGCCCTGGCTCCAGATCTCCTTTTCTGCTGTACCGACCACCATACGCTGCGGAAATAATTACACAGAGGATTTCAAAATCGAGATCGAAAAAAGTGTTGTTGAGGAATCGGATATGGAAATGGAGGCGGCGAGTTTGAAAATTACAGATAACGGAAGAATCGAGAGGGAAGAGAAGATGAGGAGGCACGGGAACAGAGGAAATCATGCATTTGTAGATCATAGCTTGTCTTTCCAGCTCTTTCCATTGCGAATTCGTGAATGGAAATTCACTTCCTGCAAAATCAATTCATTAATAAAATCCATGACCAGAGAGAGAGGGAGAGGGAGAGAGAGATTCTCACCTCCGCCGCCGTGGCCGCCGCCTCCACCGCCGCAACAAGAGGAGAGTTGGTCACGGTATATAACGGTCGCCGCCTCGTTAGCTCCAACACCGCCGCCGCCGCCATCGTCATATCGAGCAAACGGAGGGCGAGGATTGGCCATGATTGAAACCCCAGGTCCGGCACTGGCGGTCTTCATCCAAGCAAGGAAATCAGTGTTGGACGATGATTCCTTTTCCAGAACGCTAAACCAACTGCAACTGTTCATCCCTTTCTCCATACTCTCTCTGCTTTTTCCCCAAACACAACAACACAACCCAACCCTTTCTATCCAAAACAAAATCACTCAACCAAAATAAACAAACACAAAGAGAAAGAAAAAAAAAAAGGCGATTCTTACTAGTTACAGAGATAACAACAAATTCGAACCAACAGCTGGATTTCCTGAAACCGAAATTGTTTGTTCATGATGAAAAAACAAAGAAACTAGCTTAGAAGGATTTGAAGTTTCTTTTCTTTTTTTTTTAATTTTAATTTTTTGAAGAAGAAGTGGGAGTGGAAGTTTGAAGAAGAGAGCAGCAGTGAGAATGAGTATATAATACTCGGAGAGGGAGAGGGAGTATGTTACTGTTACTGTTAGTACAGTGGGCGTGTATCGGGTTGTAAACGGGTACGGGTACGGGTACGGGTCGGGTGTTTGGAATATTATAGGAGTAGTAATACTATAATATGCATTGCCGCCATTCTCGGCCTTTGCTTTGCTTCCATGCTTCCAACATTCGCACCGATGGCGTATTCTCTCTCTTAATTCTCTCTCTCTCTCTCATAATTAATATATCTATCGTTTTCTGCACTTGACCACCGTACTGCAATTAATTTAATGGTAGAAGTATGTATGTAAATATAATACTACTACTGCATGAGGAAGGAAGCAAGAGAGAAAGGGCTTCTTGTTTGTAGTGATAAAAAAAAAAAAGATAGAGCCCTTTTACGAGATTGAGGCAGACATCCTCCATTACTCCATACCCTTCTCATTTATTTATCTATTCTTCTCATTTTCTTTCATTTTAAATACTAGTCTCTTCCTTTCGTTTAAAGTGACTCATTTTTTTTTTTGGCTTTTTTGACATGATTTTTCTTGCTTCTCAATGATGAGTTTTAAAATGTATTTTTGAATTTTATTTTTTTTTACGGGATACTATGACAGTCGTAGTATCCGGTAAAAGAAAGAATTTTTCAAAAATCCATTTTAAAACTCATCATTGAGAGATGTGAAAAAACATACTAAAAAAGGCAAAAAGAAAAGTGAGACACTTTAAGCGAAATGGACGGAGTATATTTTTGTTGAAAAGTGGAAATCTCTTAATGAGCAAATAATGCATGGGTAGGGTGTTTTGTTTGTAGAATGAATTTGGTAACGCGCAACGCAGCAAAGTCAACAAAAACAATAATGGAATGTCCCAAATTCGAACTAATTTTATTTCAATAAAACAATGAATGTTGATGTTGACAAGACTATAAAAAGATAATGTTGAAATGACAAAGGATACGAATATTATTTTGTGTGGTGTAAAAAATTAGTTTCTTGATTAATACAAAGATACGCTTGTCGGATTTAATACAATAATTCAAATTATTGTAACGGAGCGAGACTCATCCAAATGTTGTTTGGTTTGATGGATAAAATTTAAAATTTAATCTTATGGTATTGTCATATAAGATTAGTTATGGTTTGTCTTTCAGTTTTAGTCATGGCATCTCCTTTATGACTAATTAATTTTGAATGATGTAATCTTGTGCTAATCTTAAATTTAATCTAATATTGTCGACCAAACACCCTTAGTACTCACATGCAAATTCTTTTCACTCCCGCTAATTTTTATTACCATTTAACTAGACAGTGCAATCAAAACATCTATTATTCAAAGAGCAATCTTATTAAATATTACAAAATTTTATCATAATTATAAATTAATGAACCCTACCACTAGTTTCTCTAATTAATAGAAAGAACAAAAAAAAATCTAATATTTACGAACATCAAATCGAATATTATAATTTTTTTTATTTGTACTAGAATATTAATCAAATTATAAAAAATATTTGTATTTGAATTCGAATTGTAAAATTTTAAAGATGAAGTGTCGAGCAAATAAAAACAAAAATAATTTAATTTGTTAGCAATCCTATTTGTCTATGACTTTAGTTAAAAATATTAAGGATCATAAATAGTTTCTTAAAAGAAACTAAGATCGATTCGATAACTAGTAGTAGTAGTATACATCCAATTAGTATAAAAATACAAATTAATTAGATTTGGTGGTGAAGAAAATGAACCATGAAAGAAACAAAACATCACGGTTTTGAAATAAATTTAAAGGACACGTAAGAAAAACATCAATGATAAGAAGATGGGAATAACTAAAGGGTTGGGGAAGAGACAGCTGTTTCATTAAAGATAACTGAGGTACTTTTTCAAAATAAAATTAAACAAAATAAAAATGAGAAATCAAAATCACTACTACTAGACAACTTGTAGTGGTACCCACAGCATAAATAAATTACAAGTACCAGTTTTTAGCTTTTTAAACATGCATGTTTCTTTTTTAGGGTAAAAGATAAGCTTTTTGGTTTTTGTAATTACATGCAAAAATCCTCAACACATTTGATTCAATCTAAACACACGCATGCTTCCTCCGTTCCTCGTATGGAGACCGGAGGCGATTAAAATTGATATATTCTATTTAAGTCATGTCAAGGAAAAATTCATGAATTAAATATTTAATTATACTATTTCCTATTTATTTTTTTGAATTAAATTAAATATAATTTCAAAATTAATATATACAGTATATTAAAAAAATCAAAAAAAGTCTGGTCAAATCGAAAAAATAAAAAAGTGTCCATAAATGTGCTCACCATTGAGGGAGTAGCATATCATTTCTCTAAATATATATATTCAATATTTAAATATATGGAATTTTTTTCCCAATAATAAGATGCGGGTTCTCAAGAAATTCATAAATACACCATAAATTATACATGAGTTTCTTTACGATTTCTCTATAACAATTAATGCGTTCTCCATGGAAATATTGCATTATAAACTAGAATCGTCTCAGATTAGGATTTCATCCGAAACAAGTCAAAAGTCTTCAGATTAACATTATAAGTAAAATCCACGCATCAAATCTACTCGAATCCCCAAATATTTATTTGTGCATATTTTTGTATTTATCAAATCAAATACAATAAAATTTGTTTTTGTAGAGACATGGTTGAAATGCATATGAGATATTTTAAATATATATATTTTTTATTTATAATTGAAATGAGACTTTTTGCCATAAAATTTTTTCTAGGAACAGTCAATTAGTTAAAAATGTTTGGATTCCTTCAAAAGCAAGTGTATTTACCTATTTTGTGTTCATATATCAAATTTACCATGTTATGAATTTTTACGGTGAGATGACTAAAATTTAAAAGGCCATTTTTTTCCAAAAAATTGTATTCATTCATCCGTCGTATATTGCAACTAGGAATGCAGTACTTTTTTTGCTTTGTCTTTATAAACCTTTTCCAATTGACTACCTTTTGAATTTAAGCTATCATTTCAAGGAAATTGGTACTCACTCCATTTTTCATTTATTGACCTAAAATTTTTTGGCACATGTTTTTATGTAAACCTAAAATGGATTTTAAAATAAAATTAATTTGTATCCCGGTGAAATTCAACAAGGTATCATATTATTATATATTTATTAAAATAGTAGTACTATGATAATTTGTTAAAATAATTCTCATTTTATTTCTAATTTATTGTGAAGTGTCTTAAATTGAAAATATACATTTTTGTTATAAAAAATTTACAATTATAGCTATCAATACATACTAAAAAAATTTCAAAAAATTATTGGTTAATGGGTCACCTCAAAATCGATTTTGTGTCTAATATATTCTCAGATGTTTTAAATTCAAAATATATATTTTGTTACAAAAATTTGACAATTATAGCTATCGATACATACTAAAATAATTTCAAAAATATATTGGTCAACGGACCACCTCAAAATCGAATATGAGTCGCCCGTGGCTACACGCACCTTTTGTATCTGTCAATTTAGGCAAAAATATATTGGCCAACGGGCCGCCTCAAATCAGATATAGTCGCCCGTGACTAGGCGCACTTGCTGCATCCGCCGATTTAAGGGTCTAACAACCCCCCCCCCCACATACACCAAAAGTCGACGACGTCCTCATCATGTAGGATATGCCTCTTGTCTTTGATCCATTTTCAGCAACAACTCGCTCACTACAAGCGAGTTCTCCTGGCACACCACGTCCATTGCTTGACGCAGCTCCCGCCAAGACTTTTGCATACGTGAGCACACCACAGCTCACACTTGGCTATTTCGTCGCCATGTCCTTCCCAAGCTCCCCACGACCCACTTTCAGCATGTCTTGACCCTCATCCAACACTTGCATACACTTGCATACCAAAATGTACTACATCGTGTTGACCCGGGTCTCCTCCTCCACAGATTCAGCGACCCACAGTCATTCAACTTCTCCCCACATTAGCTTCCACTTCGAACAGTCCCGTATCTGGTGTTCTCCATCACATATGAAGCACCCGCGAAGCTTGTCCCCGCCCGCGAAGTGTGACTCGCCGCACCACCAGCGCTGGGTCGTTAAAAGCCTTCTTGTTCCAACCTTTCTCCTTGTCCTTAACACGTCCTGCATCCCCATGTTCGGGCTCATAAGAGCCACCTGCCTTCAAGTCCACCATCTCCTCGGCAGCGGCTAGCGCGAACGGCATATCCTTGACCCATAAGCGCCTCATCTCAGTTTGGGCCCAATGCTGCAATACATAAGAACATTTTAAAAACTTTTTGGCTAACGGACCACCTCAAAATCGAAATAGTATCGGAGCCAAAAACAATTCAAAAACTTCTTGGCCAACGGGCCACCTCAATATCGAAATAGTGTTAGGGTAAAAATATTTTTTACTAAAAATCAGTTTAGCATGATCAACGCGAATTGAAAAATAGTATTATGATAATTTATTAGAGAATATGTATTACAAAGTCGCGTTAAATTCTATTAAAAAAATAGTTTAATACGGTGTACTCTGTTATCGAGTAGTTGTACTCTATTTATACTATTAATAAAAAAAATCAAATCATTGAAGGAAATCTCCATTATGGAATTTTTCATGGCCAATGAGCCACCTCAAAATCAATATAGTATTAGGGCCAAAATATTTTAACACGAAAAAAAGTTTAGCCAATCCGAATTGAAAATAGCCTACGAAGCTCATTTTGTATCTAATTATTATCAATTGTTTTAAATTAAAAAATATACATACATACTAAAAGAATTTAGAAAATTTATTGGCCAATGAGCCACCTCAAAGATAATTTTGTATTTAAAAATTAAAAATATACATGTTAAAATCAATAAAAAAAATATACATATTCGTATTATATATATTTATACTCAAAATATATATTTATAATTTTATAAATGAACATAATGTAGTTGATAATGATTCAAAACTGATTGAATAATGGATGTATATATTGTAAGCCTTAAATAAGTATTATTTAGTGATGTGGTGTAATGGTACAAAACATAGTCTATGACTCTATCATGTGGGAAATCATGAGTTCGAATCCTCAAATTCTCATAATTAAATTTTTAAATTTTATGTATAATATAAATAGATTATAATATAATTAATATATTAATATGTATAAATAATAATTAATATGTATAAATATATAGATTTTAGATAAATAAGAATGGAGGCCGTAGGAGAAGCCACGTAGGCGCGTGGATCGTTGTGGTGCTCCAACGGAACGTATAATATATTGATTGATTGATGATTTTGAAACATTTTTTCTTTTACGGGAGTTTTTTTTTTTTTTGGGGAAAAGATCGGTTCTATCTTGCGCTATTATATTTAGGGGTATAATAGTATTTCCAACTCGCTTTCGTATTAATAATGTAAACTTGGATTAAATAATTTTTGTTTTTTATATAATCTTTGAATTATTGATCCAAATAATATTTTTGGAAGAGTTATACTCCTTTCATTTTTTTTTAATAGGACATCCCATGTTCAAGCATTAGGGTTAAGAAAATTTAATGACCCTTATCTATTCACCTTGGATATATAGTTTATTTTATCTTTTAATTAATTTGAAAAAGGGAGAATGGGAAGAGATGAAAAATATATTAAATGAATAGAGTTGAAAATTGAGAAATTCACCTTTGAAATTCGAAAAAAATAATTATAAAAATAAAATCATGAACTTAGGATTATAATAAAATACGGAGATATCAATAAAATTAGCAACATAATTGGTGACACTGCTAAAAAAAGGTGTAATTTCAGTGATATTGTATGATTTGCAAGCTACCACCCACAAGGAAACAACAAGCCTTGCCCCCACCACCCCCTCCCCCCCAAAAAAATAATGAAATTTCATTTAAATGTCAATCAATCGAGGAGGAAATAAAGTGTCGATTTTGGAGCTGGTGCATGACAAGAGGAGAAGCAAGTGCGACACATAGTTTCGAATCATGGATTAACAGTAGATTGTGTGACTTTTGGAAGATTAACAACTCTGTATAATCTCCGGTACTTCTTGTACCTTTTCTTCTTTTTTCTTGAATAAATCTTCATTTTTCCGATCGAAAAAAAAATAAAAAAAAAATCTTGTTCTGAATTTCAATTATTGACGAGCCTTGTATTCTTAATTATACATATTCCGTCTATATATGTCCTTCAGATCTTAATTTTCTCTTATATACTATCAATGATATTAAAAACGCTCAAATGCCTACTGTGATCACACTTAATGTTCTCATCGGTGATGTGGCAATGCCACGTCGACAATCTTTCCCGTTTGGATTTATTTTTTTAAGATAGGATTTAATTTATTTTTTTATAGTAGGGTTTAATTGATTTTGATATATATTTTTATTAACTTCTTTATTTATACTAATACCACGTAATTAGTTGGCACATTAAGTATGCATACGGTAAGCATCAGAACATTACTCCTTATACATTCCAGTAGTAAAGCAAAGAACATATACTGATAAATAGAAATTCTTACTTACATGTATGTACAATGTAGGTACAATGAACTTACCTCTTACATATAAATATACATGTGAGGATTAAGTGTATGATCTACACCCATAAAAAAAATCCCAGTACAAGTGTATTTTCTTTAATATAAAATTAAAATTATTATTTAATCAAATCTCAGATACTTTTCAAATCATCACACTTAGATTCTCAATAACAAATTTAACTAAATAGTGAGCAACTCTATTTGGACTAACGCTATTAGATATGGGCTAAGGTATTTAAAAGTTGCATAATTCATAATAAATATTCTAAACTTATTCATAATTCCTAATGTTGATTAAGGTTTAGTTGATTGGCTTATTTTATGGTTTATGCTTTATGTAAAATAATTTCAATCGTCAAATTCTTGCTAATTATATTTTCTTCCGCAATAACATTTTATTGTTTTATATAATTCAAATGAACATTTTGAATAACAAAAATATTAGTTTGAGACGTTGAGTCCCTTGTAATGTTCAAAGTCTAAATAAAGTTCTCGCCTTTTAAACATAGATACTCATTTTTTACATTTAAATGAACCTTTTCTGTATTTATTTTATTTTTTCCATTTTAGTGATAATAAAAAGAAAAACATGAGTTTCTCTTTTCTTTTATTTTCTTTTTTCTTTTTGGAAAGAAACTTGAAAACATAAGATAGTTGACTGATTCCTATGTTGACTTCTTTCAGTTGCCCAAAATTTGGACCAAAATTTCAAAAATTTCTGAAGGCAATAAATTCCATATCCGTAATTGTTCTTTCATTTATCGTATATTTCCAGCAGCTATGAATTTATCAATTACTATTATTTAATTTATAGAGTCGGCAATTTGATTTTGGAGTTTCCACCTGAATCCGGAGCTTAGGGTTTATGTTTTGGGGGTTTTAGGAATTTCCTGAGTAGTAGTATTTGACAGTGAGAAAACAAGATGAGCAAAATGCAGCAGTCGGCGCCGCCTACGATGAACACGCCGCCGTCGGCACCTCTCAATCTCGTCTCCACCGAGCAGATTCAGAAGGTAAAGTTCTTACTCCTCTTTGGCTTTTTTTCTCTGCCGTACAATGTTGTGCTGTGTGTTTTTATCATCCTTTCGTTGTTATTTAGGGGAGTTCCGTTTTAGGTTTCTACGAATTTCTGTTGTTTATTGGATTTGCTAGCAGGTTTCTTTCTTCTTCTTGTTTAAGATTCAAACTCATCTGAGTATCCACCATAGTTTATGAATTTGTTTAAAATTTGATTTGATTTTTTTTTCGTTTGAATAGAAAATTTATCAGAAAAGAGTGAAATTTCCATATTATTATTGCATTTTCTAATCGCAAACTAAATATTTCAGAATACGGATGGACATTATGATTAAATAAATAAATATATGTATGATAGCGAAGATCTCCCCTCCATGGCGTTTGGCGAGCACAAATCCAACGATTTGATTTGAAGTGAAGCAAATAGAAAAACTTTTGTTAATGGAGAGTTAATTTTTGGACTGAATCTCAAAATCTTAGCAAGTTTGATCCATTCTATTGCTTTTGTATGTATATCATTTGTCCAAAGATGTTATATGAGTTTTGCTCGTGTGGCTTTGTGCGTGTGGTCGAATGCTAGTCTTGAACTATATCAATAGATAATGGCATAATGGTTCTTTGTGCAGTGTGGTTCTTGTTCTTGGATTTTGTTACTTCAATGCAGTATTTGGACGAGAACAAGAACTTGATAATGGCAATACTGGAATGTCAGAAAATGGGTAAAGTGGCTGAATGTGCTCAGTAAGTTTGTTTTCTCTATTTCAAGATGTTTTTCACTGCAGTGGGAGTTTGTTATTATAATTGCCAGCGTTTTGGTTGCAATATCTGCTGTCTTTGTGTTGCTCTGTCGTATCATTTGTCTGTAAATAAGCTACTTCAAGTGATGCTTATTTAGGTTTCAGCAAGCAGGGGCTTTTACTTAATATGAAACCACAGGCCTGAACGTAGATATATTATCCTATAAAAATGCTCTCGGGTTAAGAGTTCTGACAAATGAAATATTTATCTGCATGAATGTCTTGATACAAGCAACGTGAGTTATCATGCTTGTGGGCACGAGTGTTTGACTAAGTGGTGACTGCATAATTTATTGGTAGTTTAATACCAGAAAAGTTGTCTATTTTGACGATTGTCTTCACTTAATAATTCTTTTTATAATGACCAAGTTGTTATGAAGTTAGAATTTGACATCTTTATGAGTAAATTTGGCTTTTAATTGGGAGGACTGATTACAAATGTCCAAACCAGCAGAACTTCTTTTAAACTCCCACATTGATGGTTGTCGGTGAACCATCGTGCTGTTTCAATGTTCAATTTCCTCTGGTGAATAACTTACACTTGAGATGAAACCATGGGGTCTCGATGGTATCAGAATGTATCATCTTTTTGTCTGTATGATAAATAGACAGTGGAAATGATTGAAATCTGGCTAGGCAGAACATTTAATGTCACAGGAGATCAGTAGTTAAAGTAGGGGGAATTTGGGAAGAGACAAAAACCATGTTGCCTGCAGAAACATGCTGTTAGAAAATTTATGACATCTTGAGTTGGTATGAAAGAAGGATGAATTTCTCTTATTAGTTTTCTTATTATAAACAACAATATCTTTTCTTTGGAGTTGACGGGTGGTAGCATTACATGTCTTACACGCAGAAATTTTGACTATTGTGGCACTTTTTAACATTTAAGGTATCAAGCCATCCTTCAGAAAAATTTGATGTACTTGGCAGCAATTGCTGATGCCCAGCCTCCAGGATCTTCAGCATCACAAGTATGTAAAGTATCTCGAGTATATATGTAGGTCAGTAATTTAGTATCATCTCATTCTAACACTCGAGTAGCTGCAGATGCCAACTAGTTCCGCCGCACCTCAAGGAGATTCACTTATGCAACAAACTCAGGCTCCAATGCAGCAGCAGCAGCAGCAGCAGCCGCAACCAGTAGCTAAGTTGCCTTTCCAGCTCAATGCTCTCCGCCCTCAAGATCAGCAGAATCAACTACTACAGTTTCAACAACAGCAGCAGCTGCAAGGCCACTTTAATCTAGGAGGAGGTGCTAATAATAATCTGAATTTGCTTATGCACCCCGGACATGGCAACATGATGACCAATGGCCAAGGAAGCTCGACTTTGGGACGAGACAACAGAGAGTGACCATCGTTTGATTTAAAATCTGAACTAGAACACTCGAGAAAGTCTTTATTTTTCTTAATATTTTCGTGCTGTGTTCTCTCTCTGGGAATTCTGCAGTTGTCATGCAGATAACGAGCATGCATGTTTTTGATGTGGAAATGGTGCCCATTTATTAGCACAGGTGAAGGTGCACAGTGTGAAGGTAGGCTTATATGCTTGGTAACACGAGCAGAAATTTGTCTATTATTGTGTTCTGAAACTCTCTTCTACATGCAACATATATAATATTAGGCTCCTTTTACTTTTATACGTATACGTTTATTTAGAGGGATAAAGGAGGATAATATAATGTGGTATAAATCATGTTTACTTTGAATGAGAATGGATTTATACAACCGTTTATACTATACATGTATATTGTTTACTTAGTAGAAAATTGATAGATGAAATGTCTAAATTGTTCTTATTTTTTCGGGAAATGGTAATTCTCACATACCATTTCAGATTTTTATAAAATGTGGTAGTATAAAATTATCGCACTATTCTCCTAGGTGAAATATTATACCAAAGTATAGTATAAATGACTTCATATTTTTATACAGCTTGATCGCATATTATTGTGCATCTAAATGAACGAGTTATAAAGTGATAGATAAATTTGTATACTCTCAATTATTATATATCAAAGTAAACGAAACCTTTCCACCATTGTTCACTGCACCCATCTGATCTTCACATTGCACAAGTCCGGCCATGGTCTCCCTCGTTCGTCTCTCATTTATAAAATCTCTACGGGTCAAGATTCATCAAACAAGTGACAGACATTTGTAATTTTGTTTGTGCCAATAGTGAGTGAATATGTTATAGTTTTGACAAATCTTGATCTTCATAGACGTTTTTAACTTCTTAGGAATGACCTCATGTTAAATCTATAACTTTGTTATGATTGCTTCTACATAAACACGTCACGAGAACTGAGATGCTCCACAAGCAAGATGAACTCTGCCTTGCATCTGAAAACATCTGCATATTTTACCGAGATAGTAATAGCTTCAGTCATGAAAAAATATAGCACTGGCTTTCCATTGATCATAAAACCAAAATGCTGGATAGGCGCACAGGATCTTCAGCAATGCATTTCAATGCACTCTCAACCAGTCGGGTAACAAAAGAAGAAACGTAGAGTTTGAGTAATCCAAATTTGAGAGTATAGACATGTAAATAACAAGTATCTTGAATCGATTTGCACAGGGTAAAAATAAAATAACCGGACAATTTTAACTTTATATTTCGAAGCCAGCTGCCAGTCATCCTCTCAAATTCTTTCCTCAGCTCTTAATGCCAACAATTTGTAGTAATGGCATCGCCTACAAAAGAGACTAGTAGCACATCCTGCAGAGGAAATGAAACAACTCAATATGGAAACAGTTCGGAGAAAATCCACACAAGAGCTTAGCTATTTCGGATATTAGAATGCAAGTTTGAAAAATAAAACTTGTTTTGAAAGTAGAACGTCCTCTCACAATGGCAACCACAGTAACATTTCAAAGCAAAGAGGCTGAGTGCCTTGAAGGAGTGAAAACTTAGTTCATGCTTCAGGAAAATTTTGAAACTAATATCAGAAGGAAGAATGCATAAACCGTGACAAGTCCGATCCCACGTTAACAAACTGTTTTAGACAAAAAATAAAGTAAAATAAAAGTGATTTGATATACTGATATAGTAGTGAAACATTAGATAATTTCAACGAGCTGGATAATAGACCTTGAAGAAAAAGGAACTGCAGAAGACATATATGTCCAGCAATTAATGAAACCTCACATTTAACTTGCAAGTTGCGATGATAAAACGCGAAAGTCAAAATTTCACAAAAAACTTCACATATTACAAAGCATAATAGGACTTACTATCTTTTCACATTTGACACGGCCCCAACTGCCCTGAAAATAGCAAAACAGATTGTGTTCAGAACCATGAAAATGACAGAAACTTGCACAATACAAGTAAGAACCTAGAATACCTGTTTTGTTTCCCAACTCTGTTTCCACCATTCAACTCCGAGTGAACTTTAGCTTTGCTCAAAATCTTGACGTTTGATGCTCCCCCAGGAACACGAATTGAACCACCATTTATCTTCTGGTTCTGCCCTGCTGAGAACTGAGATGGATGATCATCCACATTCACATAAGAAGATTCAAGAGGTGAAACCTTCTTAAGCCGATGAGACTGAGCCATGGGTGTGAGTGCTACAGAAGGCAACAATGACGAGTATAATGGAGCTGCAGCAGCAGCTGCAGCAACTTTAGCAACAGCTGCTGTGGCTGCTATGATTTCTTGGGCCCCTTCACGAAGCTGAATGTAGTCACCTTCAATGAAAAACAACTAAAAAACAACCCAAAGAGATAAGATTAGCGATACTATATCAAAAATATAAAATCCAGCAGGAAGAAAGAGATATACCTCAGAATGACCGGCGATGAAATCATCAAGTTTTCCATACTTCTTTTTGTAATCATGCCAGTGAAGAGGGGCAAGCATTTTCCCAAGTCTATTTGGGAGCTGTTCGAGGCAGGACAGAAGGATAAGGATCGTTATTGACTTATTATAATTCACCAAAAACAAACACGCAACTATTAATTCACTAACCGTTGAACTAATCCTGATTCTGCCACCAGACCCTATTGTGCGAGCTATCGAAGCCAATAATGTTCTTTCATCCAGCAGATAACTTTCTGCACTCTTTCCTGTTACATTTTTCTGTCCAGCAGAAACAGAGGTATCAGCCACAACAGTAGTCGAGCCATCATCTGCAGTTTTCTCTTTGAAATGCTTAGCATTAGCAACTGTCTCTAATGATGGCAGGCCAGCAATATCAGAATGCTCCATTGTTCTCTTGGTTTCTATGCCATGGTCATTATTGGGGATAACTTGCTTTTCCTGTGGCTGTATCACAACAAGACAAATTCTCAAAATCTATTACGGCCAAAGTACCAGTTTACAACCAGAGAAAAATCAGTGAAGAAAAAATTGTTGGGGGTATGCTAAATCAATGCAAGCTTTCAAAACCTTAGTGCCATTGCCATGTTCTAGATGATCCAAAGTAAGCGAGTCTTGAAAGTGGGATGATACTTGTTGCAATCTTTCTGGAGATTGTGAATTGTCATAACTTTTTTCGATGGAGTCAAGAACCTGTAAAAGGCCAGCTTAATTAATAAAGCAAGGGACTTGAGAATCAGTATAGAAAGCAAGTTGCTGAAGATATCACTGAGCAGCAAACCTTGCCATCTCCATTTGCTGATGGGACCAAATTTGCATCTAATCCTCGACTGATATTTGAATCCAAATCATTCACGTGAAGAATCTGCCCATTCCCAGATGCTTCATACTCCAGATTAGAGTCAGTTCTCACCATATTTTGTTCAGTTTCCTGGGCATATTGATTGTGGATGGGCACATGTTGGCCATCTGGTTGACCCTTGAAAATTAAACAAACAACAACCCCAATTAACTAATGGTTGAGACTCTTGAACCAAGGAACAAAACCAAAATCATTTAACATTTACCTGCTGCCAGTTTTGAATGGAGGGCATGGCTGATACCGAGTGAAAGTGAGATTGCATAACATGAGATGGGTGGGGAACCCCTTGTTGATGCATTACAAATGGATGCAAAGCAGTCACCTGTCCAGGTGGAACATATGGTGGCATGCCAAGAAGGGATGACGGAGCATATGCAACAACATGAACATTGTCAGCCTGGTAAAAAAAAAAGAACAAAGAATGGGAGTCAGAGGCAGTGAAATATGTTATGAAGGTAACAATGGCAATTAATCCCTATGGCCATATGCTATAGCATAACATAACTCTAAATTGCTTGCAGCCACACCACAGACAACAACAAATAAAATAATAATAGCGAAACTGAACCTGCATAGATGTGTTTCCAGCAGAAACACTTTCAGAATCTCCATTTTGTAGGCTGCCATTTTCTGCACTCTGTAAACCATTAGCATTCACATCCTGCTGGCCACCATTGCTCTGTCCAAATTCAGAGACATCGTTCAAATTTTTCTGGGGTATATTTGAACCATCCATATTACTTCCAGCCTTCTCTCTAGCATCGGCCAGTTCAAGCTGGATCTGTTGTATATGCAAATGAAGCCTTTCCATCTCACCAAACTGAGAGAAACAGAAATTTTTAGTTTCTGATACCAAGAAACAACAAACAGAGAAGTATCTGAATACTCATTGATGGCTCACAGTTGTGGCTTCATTACCTGTCTTTGACAAGCAAGCCAGAGTTGATTATAATGTTCTGTACGTTCTCGCAGCTCAGCTTGTAAAGTGTGGTTAGTGGTTGATTGTAAAGCATCCATTTCCTGGGCACGAGTCATCCAGGCTTGTGCCTCTCGTATCTGCTCCTCTTTAAAAAGAATTGTTTCTTGAGCAATCCTATGCTGAATTGGGAAAAACAGCATTAGTATACGTCCAACAACTTCGTCCCATTGCACGTATTTGGAATTTCTTATATATATTGCAGGGAACAGTAACTTAATTTACTAGTTTAAGAGCGAAAAATTGACAAACCTGTTCTTGGAGCTCCATGAACAGGCGATCTTTCTCTTGAATATGTTCTTGAAGTTCGTGGATTTGGTTAATATGCTGTACCCTTTCAGCTTCAGAGTTGTCCCTTTCCCTCCTACAAATGAAGCATGGGATATCATGAACTCTGAAATCGTTAAGACAAAAGTGAAAGAAATCATAGCAAATTGGCAGCAGGAGACAACAGAAAATTGTCTTCAGGCAATAGCACAACAGGGTATGAATTTAAAACCACATTCTCATTCAAATAACAAATCACAATATTCCAGAAATAGCAACTATAATGCAAAGAAATACATGTAGCTCTGGAGCTCTTTGCTTTGTTCCCTCAAAAGATCCTCCTTGGCCCATGCCTACCAAAATAAATTAAAAAATGATTAATTCAACAAAACATACAATAAATGAATATGGAAGATTCATCATCAAGAGAAGGAAAACATGATAAACTGTCAAGCTAACCGCTTCATTGTCCAATCTAATAGCATGCAACTCTCTGTCCTTCTCTTCCATCTTCCTCTCCAGCTCACGTAGCTTCTGTTCCTTTTCATGCAATTGTTCCTAAGAGATAGACAACACTCCTAAATATTTAGCAAAAAGATCATCATAAATGGACGTGTCAATGGATATACCTAAAAGAAAGAGTAAAACCTGCAGCTTAACATTAGCATTTCCATGCTCTTTTATCTGAGCATCAAAGCTATTCTGAATTCTGGAAATCTCCGACCTTACAAGGTTCTGCGCACGAAGCTCGATCTCCATGTGCAGCAACTCCTCCCTTTGTTTAGCCAATGAATGAAGTCTCTGCTGCAAAATATCGGTGTCCAAATCCCTGTCAATAGTTATCGAGCAAAAATCCACATCCACTGGCTCCCTCCCATGCTGTACCTTAATCAACCACACACATTCCGAATCACATTACTTTCATTTGCTTTCTGAAACAAGTAAATAATTACAGCAAAAGACACACAGTAGCAACGCGGTCACTACCTCGTATATCAACCTCTCATCAGATTGAACTAATTTTGAACGATCCAACTCCTGCATATTACCACATCAATACCTATGATGCGTCTGTAAACTAGAAAAACCCTACAATTCTTATACAAATTATATAGAACGATTCATCAATCGGAAAACTCTTAAATCGATAAATATCTACGCAAGCGTGTGTTATTGGAATAACCTCGCAAAATCTAACTTCTACATGTAATTAAAAAAATGCAAAAGGTTTTCAATTAAAAAATATAAAGGCAATGCGAGAAAATAAATCCACCTCGCTGCCGGAGTTTCGAACGGATTGCTCGGAAACAACGCGCCACTCCTTGCGAGAAGGCTGAGACGAAGACGACGACAGCGGCGGCATTGCAAATCCGCCATTTCGCGCGGCAGTCGGAGCGGGGGGTGGCACCTCCATTAGCGCAAAGGTAAAACCACTTTTTTTTTTCCCAAATAAAATTCCTAATTCCTCATTAAAACCCTAGCGGGAAAGGCAAAAAAAAAAAGAAGCAAAACCAAAAAAGAAAATGGGGAAGAAGAAACAAAAATCCACACGAAGATAGGTCAACCGAGAGTTGAAATCGAGTGATGAAATGGTCGTGCACTTTTCGACAGTGGGAGTTTGGGAGATTGGTGTTTTGGGGTTGTTCTGTGAATTCAAGAGCTTTCAAGGACTTGAAGTGAAAATTCAATAAACTCGTTTGACGACAGGAGAGAGAGAGAGGGGTTAGGCGAATAAAATTTGGACATAACTAAGCTCCCGCCATTTATAGTGGAAAATTGTGGACTTATTATTCCGTGCACAGATTCCGCGATTTTAATACAATCTCGTCCGTAGATGTAGTACTTACCGTTAGATCGACGGTTCGGAGCGCATGAGTTCTTAGTGGCGCAGTGGAGACTGCCGCATTGTAGTGTAACTAGATTTAGACGATATTCGCTGAATTGGAATTTTAGCCCGTTTAATGCTTAAATTAGGCCTATGTAGGAAAATGTGAAATTCAAATTAGTAACACTTGGGCCTAGCTTTAATGTAATCGACAAAAAACTCGGTCCAAATAATTTTTGGAAAATTTGAAATGTTACGTTTAATAGTACTACTATAATAAAAAAAAAATATACCCAAACATGGTACATGCTTGTAAATGTTTAAGTGTGTGAGTTTTTTTTTTTCGAGTACGATTCTTAGATATAGAAAATTTAGTGAAACATAAATTTAAAAAAAAACAAAACAAAAAACAAATCATTATAAGCGGGTGTACTCAATAAATATTACAAGGCTCCGTTTATTTTATGTTAAAATAATGTAAAATGAGACATAAAGGAGAATAAATTGTTATTTACCATTTTATAACTCGTTTATTTTGATGTATAAAAAATTCAATCACGATATATAAAAATTTGGACAGCCCCTTATATTATATCATGATATATAAAAATTTGGACAATCACTTACTAAAATGGTATGATAATTTTATACAAATTTTGTGAACGGACTTCTCTGTCCTCACCGGCTCACTTACCATTTCTTACTAAAGAGTTAAGATAATTTAGACAATTTACCTAAAAGTTAACAACATAGTATATAATATAAATAATTGTATAAATTTACTATCATTCAGGTAGAGTTCATGTGGGAATAAATCCCCACATGAGAAATATGAATAAATCACAACTATACATCCAACAAAATTAATGGTTAGGATTTGATATTTACATTAATTTTATACGTATTGATTCATTGCTCTAAATTAATTGAGGGCTAGTTTTGGTACATTATATATTTTAGGGACCACCAAATTTTTAATTTCCTAAAATAACGGCAACTTTAACAATTAATATGCACAAGTTACTTCACAAAGAAGATGATTTCACCAAGTTATTCTGACGAATGCAGACTTTTTATTTATTTATTAATATTTAATTTGTCAATGTAAAAATTGTATGCTTAATAATAAATAAATTATGCTTAATATTGTTGAATTTGTATGCTTAAAATTAGATAAAATTATGCTTAACATTACAAATTGGTATGATTAGAACTTGATAAAATCATACTTAACATTACAAATTGATATGCTTAAAGCTTGATAAAAATTATACTTAAAATTACAAATTTGTATGCTTCATACTTGATCAAATCATGCTTAACATTGTTAATTTATATACTTAAAGCTAAATAAAATCATACTTAATATTATAAATTTATATGCTTAATACAGTATTACTTAGATAAAATCATGCTTAATGCGGCGGCGAATTTTAATGTTTAATACTCCCTTCGTCTCAGGATTTCTGAGCCTTTTTGTTTCGGCATGCATTTTCCATGCTTCTCGATGAAGGGTTTTAAAATAAGTTTTTGAAGTATTTTTTCTTTTATGGAATAGTATGAGTTTTTAAAGTATTTTTTCTTTTACGGGATTCGTACGATCTCGTAAAAGAAAAAATACTTCAAAAACTCATTTTAAAACCATACATCGAGAAGCATGGAAAATGCATGCCAAAACAAAAAGGCTTAGAAATCTTGAGAATGAGATAGTATTAGATAAAATTATGCTTAACATTATAAATTTATATGCTTAATACTAAATAAGTAATGCTTAATATATTACTTTGACGATAGGTATATTTTACTTTCCTATGTATGAATACAAGCACAAGGTGTATGCATAATGTGTGAGTGAATTATGAGAAATGTGAGCTTCTGCTAGGAGTTTGGATTGGTGTTAGTGGGTTTTTGTTCTTATGTCATCATTTTCAAAAGTTAATCACAGAGAGAGAGTGTCATCATAGTGGTGTTTGGTATGATAGAATGGAATGAGGTGGAATGGAATGGAGGTATCCATTTCATTTCACCTCATTCCATGTCATCATACCAAGCATGTATTGTATTTTTTTACAACTAATGTATTTGATGTTTAAATTCAAAAAATATATTTTTTAATCAAATGAATCATGCTTCAAGTGTTGCAATGTTGGAATTCCATGATATACGTTTACCATATTTAGGATGAGATGATTATATACAATTAGAATGTTTATGAGAGAATGAATCCCATGATTGTAGGATATACGGAGTATAATATTATGTATTATTAAATGACTATAATATCCCTCCATTAGTTGTAACTACCAAATTTAGACGTTAATTATCTTTAATTTACAGCCATTGATCTATTAAAATTGGTGGATGAGATTTATTCTTATTTCTCATGTGGGATTCATTCCTACATAATCCATCCTCCATTCAACGTAAACATGATATAAAGATTATGAGACTAAATTATAGGTCCCCACATTTGTTATAAATTTACCCATTAACTTTTTTTATTATCGTAAATAAATATATCATTAAGTAAATAAAATCGACACGTAACACAGCAGATTATTTTCTTGAAATGTGGGTTGAGTAATATTAATTTTTTAGCAAAGTCAAACACAACTACTGAAATTGTTCAATTTGTGCTGTGGTTTTACTTATCAAAGAAAGACTAACTATGTAACTAAACACAAAACTAGAACCAATTAAAACACGTAAATTGGTAACCCAGTTCGGTGAAACCACACTTACGTCTGGGGGGAACAATCCCAAGGAAACACTCCACTATTAAGAGATTTAGAGTTACAAGTATAGCTTACCAAGAACGCTATGACTCATCACCCGTCCACTCTCTTCAACAATGAACGTGAAGATAGAACCTCTATACCTAGGCCTACCTAAGTTCACAAGCAACGAGCTTGTAAACTTTTTCCCGATCAAGCTTATAACTCGCTTGTACAATTAACTCACAAAACCAGTATTTAAAGCTCACGCAACACTCATGTTTGCCCTAAACAATAATAAAGCTCGACACCTTTCACAGTGCAAGGTTCGAGTATTTATAAGAATCAAAATAAATAATCCTAATCTAACTAGGAAACGCAGAATCCTTCCTTGTAGATTAAGATTTGTTTCCTTCTTGACTTCTTGATGCGCACAGACATGATTAATTAATAATATCCGAGCTCCTTCCAAATCTTTAAGATATGCATCGATCCTCAGCTCTTGAAAGGAATATCTTAAAGGAAATCTTCTGTCCAGCTATCACGATTATCTTCTCATCCAGCTGGCCATTGACAGGTTCTACTTTAAAGTGAAACAAACTTAGAAACATACACAGCGGACCTCTTACCTTAATTTCACTTTTTACTCAATGTTCTAACAAACGGTCTAGGCGGCCGCCTAGGCGGCGCCTAGACGCTGGAAGGTGGCCGGGCGTCCCGATTTTGTCCAAGACGGAACTACTAGGCGGGTTCTAAAAATCGGCCGCCTAGGCGGCCGTCCAGACTAGCTAGGCGGTCCAAGTCGGTCAAAATCGGAGGAAGTGGCTGGGCGCCGGCTAGACGGGCTGGGCGTGGGCTAAACGGGCTGGGCGCGGGTCGGGTGGTAGGGTTAAAAAAAAATTAAAGTCGATTTTTAAGAAGAAATGAAATATTAGATTATAGATTTTTAATCTTAGACTTTGATTTTTATTTTTATCTTAGACTTTTAATCTTAGACTTTGAAGTTGATTTGCAAGATTATGTTTCATTTTTATCTTAGACTTTGATTTTTAATCTTTATGTAGAACTACTAAGTTCATTGAATTTAAACTACTAATTAGCATATTTTATGTTTTTAACTTTTTATCATGAATTAGAAAATATTAAAATAATTAGTACATGTTTACATTGTTTGACATTATGTAAAAAATACTAAAATCGTAAAAAAAATATGCATAATACGTCTAATCCGCCTAGCCCGCCTAGAATCCGCCTAGAAGCCCGCCTAGCCGCCTAGACGCTAATCCCCAGCCCACCGCCCTACTAGCGTTTAGCGTTTTTTAGAACATTGCTTTTACTACATAAATTGGCCAACATAATTTAAGTGAATTTCATGCATTCACAACTACTTATACAAAAATAAAATATAGAAAAGACGACCATAACTAAAAAAATAAAAATAAAAAACAACAAAAAAAAACTTTATAAAGTCTCAATTTAGGACGACAAACCTAGAAATGGGGAGAGACTACCACTCTTAATTTTATCATATACCAATATTTAAGGCATAAACCAATAATAACGAAATAAACATAAGTAGTTGAAACATCAAATCATATCGAATTAGTACGACATTATCATTAGTGTAGCATAGACTAGCATTCGAAGAATATTGCTATTTAAATGTTTAGCACGAATTTTAGCAATTTCAAATTTAATCCAAAAGCAATTAGTACTATATTCAATTTTTTTTACGCATCTTCAACATAGCTTTAAGTATTAAATACATACTTAAATTCTATTTCATGCCAAGGTTAGCGTTGACACGTAGCTACACAAATGATTCAACCCCCCTTACAAAGTTTTAATATTATTACAAAGACACGTGTCGCCACCCCAAAATCATGTCACGTATATTAAGGGTAGAGCTGTCAAATGCTCGGGTCGGGCCGGCCCAAGCCCAAGCCCATTGGGTTTGAGATAAAAGTCGGGTCGGGTCGGGCTAGCCCAAAATTTTATCGGGCCACAGAAATTAATGCCCAAACCCGGCCCATGACAAAAATTATAGTGTAAAAATAATCGGGCCGCCCAGCCCGTCGGGGTTTTGAGTGTCTCGGGTCGGGTCGGGCCGGCCCAAAATTTCTACGGGCCATAAATTTCATAGCCCAAGCCTGCCCAAACTACGGGCGGGCCGAGACTACCCGTCGGGCCGGGCTTTTTCGGGCCAAATTTGACAGCTCTAATTAAGGGACATATTTCTAAATTGTGTGTGTAAAACTGTAAATTATCAACATACTATTGTCTAACTCCACATTGTTGATAGTAGAAATATCGATGAAGTGATATATATATATATATATATATATATATATATATATTTAACATTGCATGGTAAAATTGGGAAGACCCTCCTCTTATTTATTTTATTTATTATTATTATTATTATTTTAATAATAAAGAAAGTTGATCAATAATGGTTCGTCATTTTCCTTCCATTGTGACTCGAATCTCCAACTTCTAAATTAAAGAAAAAACGTCTTACCAACTGAGTAGCACTAAATTTTTTTTTTCCACTTCCAAGACTTAATTTGATTCCATTTATAATACTTTCCACACTTATATATCTTAATCCCTATAAATACTCCAACATCGAGATAATTGTTCTTTGTAGTAAGGTAGTAAAAAGTGGATGCAACATTCTTGAATGTATCAATAATTACATTTTATTTTTTCAAGGTACTGCATAATTTGTTTTTATTGAAGGTACACCAATAATGCACTCGTTATTAGTGTTAAAACACTCGAGAGTGAAAGGTGTAGAGGATGGATGGTCACTGAGTTGATTGCATTATTAACTTCTCAACCCTAATATTTCGTAAAAAAATCTAACTAAATGTACCCTCTATTCCCAACATTACAGTTTTTTTTTAAAAAAAATTTCTAACGTATTAAGAAAAATTATATAGTTAATTTTAAAGTGCAAAATGCAAAATGGATACAATAAGTATCACTAACTTTCAATGGTTATTTTTAATGTTTCATTAGGCTAAACTCCGGCTCCCGTGCTATAGTACACAGAAAAGATAAATCACGTTTTAGAGAATATGTTCACAAATACCTATAACAAATTTAATCTATAGAGACAATCGTGAATTTATTGCTTATTTAGCTTATCTTTTACTAATATAATTATAGATTGAGAGTTTGAGTCATCTTTGACGTTCATCCTAAGAAAAAGATTATTTAGTGATTTTCTTAAGTTTTTAATTTATTAATTAATTAATTAATTTATTGTTATTATTATTTTTATCAGACAAACACAACACACACACTCACGCTCACACACGCACCCGGGATGAATCGAACCTCCGACCTCTTAGTTGGAGGAGAAACGTCTTATCAATTGAGCTGCACTTCGTTATAGCGTAGATACACAAAATATAACCATTTTTCTCCTCCCAAGATAAAGTTTGTTCAAAACAATCAATAAAAATTTTCCAATTCTTAATTAACAAGTGACTTGAAATGTTAAAAATATTTTTTTTAAAACAATTTTAATTGAAATTGAAAAGCTACGGTCTTAGACGTCAACTTCATTACCACTAGGTCAACTCACACACATGATTTTTTTTATTTTAACAATTGAAACAACGTTGTTATAATAAAAAAATTCGCTTCATCACTAATTTTTCGATGCCACATCAATTTTGATTTCACCATAATAGAAAATTGTGGGAAATTTTACAAAATAGCCAAAATTTTACTACTCCTATAATTTAAAATAAAAAAGCGTAATCTAGTGATTTTCCTGAGGGCATTATAGTCAGATCAGGTAGTTATGCTTGTACAAAACTGAGTTGAGCTACTTAGTTCCGTTGGCCATTTATTAAGTGTTGGAATAAATGTGTCATTACTTGGTAGTTGAATTGCCACACTTCACGCGCCTTCCATTTAATGAATTAATGTCTCTCTCTCCCTCCCCTTCGCCAATTCCCTCACGTTACATACTTAATTATAAATAATTTAATTTCAGTTACAAACTAGCGAAGTCATATTTAATTCCACAAAATATTGACTTTGTAAATATTGTTTTATGTCTTAAAAACAAATTTACATAATTATGTCCTAAAATTGATTGGGGTATTAATTCTCGGCTTGTGAATGTCAATCACGATTAATTCCATTTCAAACCAAGTGTATTTTAAGTAAAAAAATAAAATAAAATCAAACAATGAATTAGTCGAAAATTACTAACTATGGAGGATTACTTTGCAATTAATTTAAATGATTTTGCTACGTTGACAAAACTTACTTGCTCCGAAGACAATAATCCGTCAACTTTGGAATAGTTTTTATTTTATTATTATTTGGAAAAACTTTGGAATAGTCTTACGATTACGCAGTTTGGACAAAATCTTCCAAATATAAAACCAAAATGATGCGCGAAAATAGCGATGTAACCAAAGAAAATTATTAAATATTATAGTTCGACTGTTTCAAATATTTATTTTTATTTTTCGACTGATTAATTTATGTGTCGTGATGAATTATGTGTTGATCAGGAGTTCTATTTTGAATAATTCGCTTAGGAAATTATTATTTTATTTACGAGAATAATGTATAGTCCATGTACTGTATTGAAATACCCATTCATTATTGCTTGGGTCAAATACCTACTAAGCAATTATTGACTGCAACAATACATACATTACTAAAAGATTCTTTTAATTCAGCACCTAAAGAAATATAAACGTTTTTGTTTTTTATGTTCCCATTGATATAATAAATTATAGCATTGTAACATTATATACTAACAACCCATCTAAATACGCACCCCATAGTAAAATTAATTATATAATAATGTAACTATATGAATTTAACGAAATATATAATATAATTAAAATATCGAACTACTAATTAAATTAAATAAAAATAATAATGGTTCATAATTAAATGGTACGTGTACAAAACCTATAGATTTTTCATGTTTTGGAACTACCAACAATCATAGCGGGCCACCGTCGACGATCTTTAATAATTTAAGGCCTACATTTGCTAAACTAGTCAAAACATTTTAAATTATGCCCATTTTTTGATAATTAATTTGTTTTTTATAACAATAAGTTAAGTTTTATTATTTAAATTGTTGCAATATATATACATATAGCTTGTACACTTTTAAAATCTTAGCTCAGCCCCTAATTGGTCTTATTATGTTTTATTTAAAATAATGGAAAGTTTGATATTCAAAATGAGTAGTAATAAAAGAAAACATGAAAGGAGAAAAAAAATAAAAAAGGATGTTTAATTTTTTGATTGAATGGAATTAAAAACAATTTCGTAATTGAGCACGATTGAAAAAGCCAACATACTAAATTCCATTAATTATGGGAAATTCACATCAAAATTTACGAAATGGTGACGTTACTTTTATGTGTGGGAATTGGGAAAGAATATAAAAGCCGGATTTCTCCTCTTCTCCTCTTCTTGCTTTTTATGTTTTTTTTTTCTCCCCATATATCAACTGTTACAGCATTTAAATACTGCTACTCCTACTATATAAATTAATACACACATCTGTATATTTTTATATATTTATATATAATCTATTTTTCTTCGAGCAAAATCTTGTTCGCCGTAACGTAATCTAGCCGGAGTTTGAGTTTCCAGTTGACCGTTGGGTGAAGGGAGGCTGACTTTTCGTTGATGGGAGCAGCAGATTTTGAGGAAAAAATGGTGGGCTTCTTTCGCCGTTGAAGTTGAGGTCTCCGTCAACGCGGTACGACATCGTATTGGTCCAATCGGAGCTTACAAATCTAGTTTCACTTCATATTCCGATGAGCAGAGTTTCTTGAGTTTTTTTTTTTTAGCGGCTGATCGGAGGCGAGATTTTGAATTTCCGGCAGTCAAAGTATGGGGCATTGCTGCAGCAAGGGCGTCACCGCCGACGACAAAGAGGACTTCTCCGCCAACCACCGCCGGCAGACCCCCGCATCGGGATCGCAGACGCCGTCCGCCTCCGCGAACGGGGCGGCGCGCACGCCGGCTCATTCTTTCACGGCCAGCCCATGGCAGAGCCCCTACCCCGCCGGCATCGCGCCCTCGCCGTCCCCGGCGAGGACCCCCGGGAGGAAATTCCGGTGGCCGCTTCCCCCGCCGTCGCCGGCGAAGCCCATCATGTCGGCGTTCTTGAAACGGCAGCCTGCCGCGCAGCCCACTAAGCCGATACCGGAGGAGGCCGGGGGCCGCGGAGAAGGGAGCGAACGGGCGCTGGATAAGGGCTTCGGGTATTCGAAAAACTTCTCGGCCAAGTATGAACTGGGGAAAGAGGTGGGGCGAGGGCATTTTGGGCATACTTGTTGGGCCAGGTGTAAAAAGGGAGAGCTCAAGAATCAGCAGGTGGCCGTTAAGATTATCGCCAAAGCTAAGGTTAGTGGAATATACTAATGCAGATTTTGATATTATTTTATACTACTGTATGTTCCATTTCTTGAAAGATTTCATCTCTTCTTTGAATGGGACCATTGATCTTAAAGAATGGAGTATTGTCAGTTTATACTTCCAATGCATTTGTATTATCGTTTTTTTTGTTGTTTAGTTCTTGCAAGAAAGATGGTTTGCTTCCCTTATTAGGGTAATGCTGTTGCTTTGCCATCATTAGACTAAAGATTAGCTGTTTATATCTTGAAAGTGCTTACCAATGGCAGAAAATATTTCCCAACATTATGTTTTAGAACTTGACATTGTGAAACAGATGAATAATCATCCAAGAACGAAGGATCGATGTGCTGATGATCATGTAGTTGTAATTTGAAGCTTACTAGTTTTTTCTATTCCAAAATAGGACTTTCTGAATATTGTGGGAAAGTCTGTTGCAGTAGAATGAGGCTATGCTTGTGATCACAGTGCATAAATACGTATTTATGGATGATTGCTACTGTTTGTTTCGGAGAATTAAGTTGCTTATGAAATGATGATCACTTGGCAGATGACGACAGCGATATCAATTGAAGATGTTCGAAGGGAGGTGAAGATTTTGAAAGCTTTGTCTGGACATAAAAACTTGATCAAGTTCTATGATGCATTTGAAGACACGCATTATGTCTATGTAGTTATGGAGTACGTACTCCTGTTTGATACTTTTTTGCAGTTTCTTTCTCCTGGAACTTTATCAAGTTGTGATTAGATACTTTTTCAGATACAATTATGAATGCCATTTTATGCCATGGAAGTCTCTTCAGTCCAGACTTTCTTTAGTCTTTAGTCATCTTTTTCTGTACATATTCTCATGCCACGACACAGAATTGATTTTGATGCCGTATTGCTAAACAAGTTGTACTTTCGACAGATTATGTGAAGGAGGTGAGCTGCTCGATAGGATTCTAGCACGGTAATTCAGGATTCATATTCATCTTTCCTTATATGTTAAGCAGCTTTAGTAATATTCGTTCTTCTACATTTCAGTGGAGGAAGGTATACTGAAGAGGATGCGAAGAAAATAGTTGTGCAGATGTTAAGCGTTGTCGCCTTTTGTCATCTGCAAGGGGTCGTGCACCGAGATCTAAAGCCCGAGGTACTGCAAACTCAAAACAACAAAGTAGAAACTATCGATATAAATTTGGAGGTTTGCATCCATTACACTCACTTTTATATATCCTTGCAGAATTTTCTATTTGCCACAAAAGATGAAGATTCTCCGATGAAGGTCATTGATTTCGGTCTATCTGATTTCATTAGGCCAGGTACATTCGATTTTCTTCCACCATTTACGACAAGCTTCTAGAACTTGCTTTTACATCTCAGCATTCAACTTATTGTTCCTTGTACTGTATACATCTCTGTGTCGATGCATTATTGATAACTTTGTCACGCTACAATAACTTAATGTAGAGTTTGCGATCCTATTCTATGTATGTAATCGATTTTTTTATTATTGCAGATCAACGTCTCAATGATATTGTTGGCAGTGCATACTACGTTGCACCCGAAGTTCTCCATAGATCATACAGTAGTGAGGCAGATATATGGAGTATTGGTGTAATAACATACATCTTATTATGTGGAAGCAGACCCTTTTGGGCCCGCACAGAATCGGGAATTTTTCGATCCGTTCTTCGAGCTGATCCCAACTTTCACGATGCACCATGGCCTTCAGTGTCTCCAGAAGGCAAAGATTTTGTGAAACGGCTTCTTAATAGAGACCATAGAAAAAGAATGAGTGCTGCCCAAGCTCTTGGTAAGTTATTTACTACATATTGAAATTTTATTAGTCCAAAACACTAGTTTCTTGGCGATGAATTTCTCTTTTCTCTGTAGGTCATCCATGGCTAAGGGAGATGAACATCAGAATACCTTTAGATACGATGATCTACAGATTAGTGAAGTCGTACATTCGAGCTACTCCCTTGAAACGGGCAGCCTTGAAAGTATGTTCTCGTTCTATAAATTGCATTTCTGTATTATATTTGATGTAATTTCTCATAGATGAGGTAAAAATCGATTTCTCTACAGGCACTTTCGAAAGCTTTGACAGAGGAGGAGCTCCTTTACCTTAGATCACAATTCGAACTTCTGGAACCAAGAGATGGTTGTGTCTCTCTAAATAATTTCAGAACAGTGAGTGATTTCATTTTTCTTAGTTTTTTCATATTTTTTTTTCAATAAATTTATCCATTTACGTACTTATTCGGACGAAACTATTGCCTTCTCTCCTCTCAGGCTCTCATGAAAAGTTCAACAGATGCCATGAAGGAATCAAGAGTTGCTGACATATTGACTATGGTGAGAGTTACAACTTTCATGCTATATATCATCACATTAATCTCTGAAAACAAAAATTTATATAAATATATTCCATTCTAATTGTTGTTTTTATTCATGAATTGAAGCTGGAACCTCTGTCCTACAAAAAGATGGATTTCCAAGAATTCTGCGCTTCGTCTATTAGCCCTCACCAGCTCGAAGCGCTTGAGAACTGGGAGAACATCGCGAGTGCAGCATTCGAGTATTTCGAAGAGGAAGGGAATCGGGTTACTTCTGTAGAGGAACTAGCTCAGGTATGTATAACCATATCAAGAACAACTCCAAATTCTGTTCCTTTTCTTTTGATTTTGTCTTAAATGAAATATATTTGTGTTTTAGGAGCTGAGTTTGGGCCCCACTGCTTACTCTTTACTGGGAGATTGGATCAGACCTTCGGATAGGAAACTCAGTTTTCTTGGCTTTACAAAGTTCTTGCATGGCGTTACCATCCGCTCCTCAAACACCAGACACCGGCAATAGCCCCGTCTCTCGTCTCTCGCCTCTCTCTCTCTCTAATGGAAAAGGAAGACTTGACATGTAGTACAACTGTCGTTGAAGAAGAATGCTGTATATTTCTCCAGTTTTTGGCTTCTCACAGAATCAGAAGATTAGGAGATTTACACGAATTTCTTTTTCTTTGCTCTCTCCTTCTTCCTTTTTTTTCATCCTACCTACTACACTTAGCTTTGGAAATTATCGAAATATTCTTTCTTTTTCAATTTTTATTTATTTAGATGAACTATTAACATCCGATTTTGTCGACCACAGTATTTGTTATTCTCTTTATAAGATGAGGAATATGTGCTTTTATTGCTTTCTAGTGGGGAAAGATGCCAATATTCAATATTAAATTATTAATAAATAGCCTTTTGTGAATTAATGACGAAGATTTATATTCCCAATTTCTCCAATTAATTTGGGAAATTGGACTTTGTCCGATAACGCCCAGATATTATTAAGACTTTGTATACTAAGAAAATTAAAAATAAATGAAAATGTGACTCGAATTTTAAAAAACTTGGATGGTTTGTTTCTATTGAAATTTCGGCTTGGAATTAAATATTTTAATAAATAATACTATATTTAGTGGGTGGTGATGGAATCTAGCTGTCACGTTTGCGTTTTGTGTGAAGATTATTAGAATTAATGGAAAGTTAAATTGATAGATGGTAGAAAAAAATAAATAAATAAGAGCAAGTGGAGTTGAAAAAGTCCAATAAAGGAAGGGAAATTAGTGTAGGAAATGATGAGAAAGAGTAAAGCATTATTATTATTATTTCTTTACATTAAAATAAAGTATGAAAGGCGCCATCTATGATGCATCCTTTTCCCACTTCCAATTTCCATGGGGATTTGCTAATCTTTATTTAATTTATTTAAGGGAAATGAAAGTCAAAAGAAAGCTATCCCCTTTTCTTTGGAATTATGCTAACTATGGTTTGATTGCACATGCTTTGATTATCGTTTCTTCCAACTGGCAAATCCTCATCTAATTTTTTCATATCGTGTTTCCCAAAATATAAACGTCTCTTTCTAGATTTTTATTTTCACTATATCCGTATTTTCACTTTCATTTTTTTTAAGGTGCGTTCTCTATGATAAAAAATTATCATGTCACATTTTAAATTTTTCACATTTTTCTACCTTTTCCCACATTTTCCCACATTCTACTCCCTTTTCCACTTCCTTTTCACTCTAATGGAAGAGAAATATGTCTACTTCATGTTGGTAGGATAATATTTTCCATTGAAGAAAAAGTAAAATTCTTCATCATAGATAAGGATGTGGGAAAAGGTGAGAAAATGTGATAAATTTAAAGGGTGATTGTTCTCTTTTCTCTCATTTTCTCATGATAATTTTTTATCATAGAGAACACACCCCGAGATGATTAGTTTTCCATTTTCTTCCTTAAGGTGATTCAAACCCTCGACTTCTTGATTGGAGGGGAACGTCTTACCAATTGAGCTTGCGTTTCGTTGTCCGTCAATTGTAAGAATAATGAGAGATAAAATCTAAACTATTATACAAGTAATAAAACAATCCACCAGTCAACGTGGACACACTTAATGTATCCACTACTGATATGACAATGCCATATCAGAAACTTTTTTTAATTAGGGTTTAATTTCTTTAAGTAGAGTTTAGTTTTTTTAGTAGGTTTAATTTTTTAGGTAAGATTTTATCAATTTCTTTATTTATATCATTGTCACGTCATCCGTAACACATAAAACGTGCCCACGGCAATGGAGCATTCTTCATTCAATTAATGTCCACCAAGTAAATAAATAAAATATTTATAACAATTTTGTTTTATTTTAGTGGAGATTGATTTTTTTTAATCTTGATTGAAATTTAAATGTAAAGTATTTCATAATTACAAATGAGCTTGCTAAATCAAAAAAAAAAAGAAAAAAAAAAAGAACAATTCTGCTACATTATAAGAAAAAACCTAGAAATGGTCACATTTTTCTTTCAATTATAAACGAAGGAACATTGAAGTACAATTGGGAATCCTCAATCCTTTTCTCATTATAACTGTTTGCATAACGATTGTTAATTAATTTGATCAAATCCAAACTGAGTTTCCGATGTTTACTATTTACGAGCAAAAATAGTATCGTTTGTTTTATTTGACCGACTCAATATTATAATTTCATACTTTAAACGAAAACAATCATACATTGTACTATATAATACAGTAATAAACGACCTCAACATATTATTTAAATACATAATATGTTATTATAGAAATGATCCTCTACCCACCGTGGGCACACTTAATGTGCCCACCGCTTATGTAGCAGTGTCATGTCAGTAATATTTTCCATTTAGGGTTCGATTTGTTTTAGTAGGGTTTAGTTTTTATGGATATATATTTAAATTTATTTCCTTATATATAATATTGCTACATTATCCGTTGACACATTAAATATGTCCACGGTGGGCATTAGAGCATTCCTCTATGTTATTATAGCCCTAAAAAAAAACTCCAATTTATATACATTTTTTCTTTTATGAGTTTGACTAAAATGCCCTTATTAATGTCACTTTTTTTTAATAAAAAAATTATTATGATATTCTTAACATCCATATCCCTGACCCACAAAACTATTTTATTTGAAAGAAGGGAGTGAAGATTTTTTTCTTTTCTTTTTAAAACCTAACCTTGATAGTATCTGGTGTGATTGCCATGGATATATTTGGTATCTGATTCTTTCCTTCAAAGTCGTAATTTAGAGTTCTTGCCTTAGTAGAACTCTTCATCAATGAGTTCATATTTTCAATTCTGTCATTGCGTACATTCCTATCTTTTGCAAATTGCATTTAATTTGGTTAGCCATGACGCTAAATATTATAATTAAAAATAATTCATAAAAATATATATATATTTTTTTGTTGGGCCTAAATATGCCTCATCTTGAAATGGATATTCAGACGAGACGGAAAGAGATTATTGAATTTGTAACCATACTTACGTCAATGACAATCATAGATCAATTAAGATCTCTCACACCAGGATTTATACAGTTGCAATTATCATGAAATGGATATATTTGAAACATTATTAGCAAATTGAATGGAGAGACAGCGAAGATCCACCATATGTTGAGTTAGATTTTCTTCAAATTTATTAAAGAAATAAGATTTCTTTCACACATAATCTTAACAATTTTCTTCAATTATTAAGAAATAAGATTTCTTTCACACATAAATCTTAACAATATTGGGCAAACATGAAATTTGTATTATTTCATGTGAATAAAATGTGTTTCGTCTTTTTTGGACCAATTCCAATCTTCTCGTAACCAAGTGGAAACATTAACAAATTGAGGCCGACATTATCAATAATGAAAATTGATTTTGAGAATTTACCAAAAAAAGACAAAAGAAAGAGAAATTGAACTTTGTGATTTGAGAAATAAACAGTTTAACAAATTCTTTGATCTTGGGTAATTATCATCAAAACTAAGATCAAGTGAATTAAATATGGCGATGAATGATGCAGTTAGCAACACCAATCCTTCATTGATATAAAATTCTTCGGTACATATACACACCTTCAATCCGATTCATTGGATAAAGCGAACCCTAAGTCAAATTAAAGGGAAGAAGAAAAAGGCAACTTAGAATTCTAAGCACCAAAACGTACGCGATCAAGCTTTGAAGCACAGAAACTGGTGGTGGTGGGTGTGGTGGTGGTGGTGGACGTGGTGGTGAACGTGGTGATGGTGGTGGTGCGACGTCGCCTCCTCATCGATCAATCCCCTCACCTGGCGGAACTCCTCCACGTGGCAGGGGATGTTGATGGCGCCTTTCTGGTCGAAGCCGTACTCCTCCTCCGCCTCCTTGAGCAGCTGCGTGAACAGCGGGTGGTTCACGTACATCACCGGAATCACGAACCGCTGCTCCTCCTCCCCCTGCCCCACCGTAATCGCCACGCATCCCTTCGGAATTCCCCTCCGCCCGCTCCCGCCGCCGCCGTGGAGGTGGATCTGAGGCATGTGCAGGTGGAAATTCAGGTGACCTCCGCTCCCCATTCCGATCAATCAATCGCTCCGATCCGAACACGAACAAAATTAACAAATCCTTATGTACAATTGGGGAAGAAACAGGAAGAAGAAGTAGGAATTGAATCAGCAGCAAACAGAAAAGGGCCAAGGATCGGAGGCGGAGATGGCGAGTTTGAAGCGAGTTAAAGCGGAATCGGTGAGAGATTTAGGGATGTTGGTCATGATATAGGATTTTCCAGTGGAAAAAAGCGCAAAGGATATGAAGGATTTGTGAAATTGATGGAGGAATCTAGGGTTGGAAAAGGGGAAGGTATTTATAGTGGAGGATTTAATTTCTTCATTTATACGCCAAGTGGAAGTGGTGGTGAAGAAGGCCATATTGCTTTTGCTTAGCTGGAAAGTCTCTAAATTTTGCCGTGTCAAATATGGGTTCAAAATATTAACACTAAATTATACTACTATTTCCTCAAAAAAGAAAAATTAATATAGTAATTATTTACACTGAAATCACCATCCCATAATTCTGGCCGAATTGAATTGAATTGAATTGAATTGAATAATATTTTAATCCACAATTTCTAATAATAATGCTTTCCAACGTAGTGGAGCTCGATAATTTGTGGAGATTTTGAAAAAGTGAGGGCACTTTATGAAAAATTGTTTATTTTCAAAAAAAAGAAGTCAAAATTGATAGATTTGCAATTATGATACTGAAAATCTTCTATGTTGGTGAATAGGCAAAACTACAGAAACTTTCGCAAAAGCTCCTTCCCATTATCGGCATACTTGATATGTCCACTGCTGATATAGCAATACCATGTTGGTATTTTTTCTATTTAGAATTAAATTTTTTTAATTAGATTTTTTTTGGGTAAGATTTAGTTTTTAAGGTATGTATTTAAATTAATTTTTTTATTATTTATTTATATGATTATAACGTCACGGACATATTAGGTACCTCGTATGTTCACGATGAGCATTGGAGCATTTCCCTATTAAATTTAATCTTAATTTGGCAACAATTTTAAATGGGGAAGGGCAACAATTTTAAATGGGGAAGGATTGGTCTCATTAATTAATTAATACTATAAGATTTACAGCTTTGAGAAGAGAAGAGGCAGCATAAACTTATTTGACTTAGTATTTTTTCCAATATTAAATCGAAACGACGGAAGATAATTTGTTAGTAAAAAAAATATAGTTTAACAACTAAACTATTAATTAATCTTTAAAAGAGAGAGGGGGAGAGAGATCCGACGTGGCACGCAAGGTGAGATGGATTTGAAAAGCGAAATATGAAAGTTTAATGGAAAATAAAATCCGAATGGGATGAGTAATTAGTTGAGGTAGAAATAAATAGAATAATAATAATAAGAGGGAAGAAGAAGAAGAAGAAGGTGATGATAATAAATAGGAGTAAGGGGGCGGAAGTCACGTTGGTGGAAGTGGGAGACTTGCTGAAAATAAGGTGCAAGTAATGCGTTTTGTAGGTGGGAAAGGGAAAGCTCCTCTTCATGTGCTATTTAATTATGACCTTTTGTTTCTTCAATCCTCTCCCCCCACTTGCTAAATGCCCTCTACATTAAACCAACCCTTTTTTTATATTTAAAAAAACTTAAATTACCCCCAAATTGGGTTCTATTAAACGATAATGATGTGATTAAAAGATTTTGAATTTTTTGTTTTTTTTACATGGAATCTATATTTTTCTTGAAATCTTTCATGTAAGATTTTAACGCTAAGAGCATCCTCAATGGAAGAGCTCTATTCCTTTTTTTTGGTGGTTTTATAAGAAGAGAGTCTCCCGAGCTCTTTCTGATTTATTTTTATTTTTATTTTAATTCTTTTAATGTATTTTTTAAAAAAAAATTAAAGCTATTGTAATAATATATTTTTCATCAAACTAAAAAATAAAATTCACATAAATTAAAAAGTATTTAAATCAAACATTAAAGCATGGAATTAATTATATATAAAAAAAACTATGACATATGAGTATTAAACTTTTGACCAAATCACTTTCGAGTCGAGTGTGCGCTGTTGACTCGTGTAATTCTGATGTTTCTGATGTTCGCTTAATGTTCTCCCAAAATGATTGGGTCGGATCTCGATCAACCTTCAGAATCCTAGTGATAGTGCTCGAAGGTTCGTCTTCATCACTCCGATCCGTGGTAGTCATCCCTTCATCTATGATTATCATGTTATGTATGATAGTGCAAGCATACATTACATCCATCATATTGTCGTGGTACCAAAGTCGTGATGGACCTCTGATTGTCCATCGCATTTGGAGAACTTCGAAGGCTCGTTGGAATACTTGTGCTCCAACTCCAGCCTTTGAACCTTTACGACCTTCAGATCAATTGTGTGTGGGGAGCTTGAGACGAACATTAGCAATTTTAGATAAATCTCATCAATGAGGTAGTAACCTATGTTGTATAGTAGTCTGTTGACTTTAAATTCTATTGGCAACGCCATCCTTTTGACAATATTACTGAAAACGTGGAACTGGTTGAGAATGTTGATGTTGTTGTTCGAGTCAGCCACCCTTACAGGAGCATGTCAAATTATAAATCATGGGAGGCGACGACCTCGAGGATGATTGTTGGGTGACCTTTATCACCACATGTGAATAATCCTTTCCATACCACCGGACAATTCTTTTAAGTCTAGTGCAAGTAGTTGATGCTTCCAGGCATTTCTGAAATTCGTGGTGGTTCTTGTGCATATGCACCAACCTCTTACAGTCGCCTCTTGTCGGCCTCCTCAAATATTCACCCTCAAAAATTAGAATGATGGACAATTTTTTTTCAAGCATTCGATACCAATGCGTAAATACTCATCGTGGTGATCCGTTAAACGTTGTTCATGAGCTGTCGCGGACCTAGTGTATGGATTGTCGTGGCCCTGCCCTTTTGAGGGCATCTGGGTGGCTATTGGAAATAAGGATTCCTACTCTCCAAGTTATAGATTTTGGGGAGTGGATAACCATTTGAGATGCAACTACACTTTTGAATATACTTTAATTATTAAATCAATATTTTAATAAGAAAATTATTGCATCATAATTATGGCTCGAGACTGGATTTGCATGTGCCCACCTCATCGTGAGCCTCACGGGCTCCCAGGCTTGGGCTCGTTGGCGAACCCCATTATTTCGATGCATTGGGGATGCTTTAATAAAATTTTAAGGAGGAATGCTCATCTATGAGCACCACTAAAGTACTATTAATATAATAATACCAGAATTTAGAGCACCCACAGCGAGAAGCTTGCATGGTGAGCGAGCCCCCTGCCTTGACACCGCTGGAAAGCCCAAGGCACGCCATGGGCAACTCTCATTTTCGCACACGGTTCGCGTCCCTTGGTTGATCATTTATTTAATTTAAGAAAAATAGCGTTTTTATCTAAAATATATATTCTATATTCCAACAAGAATCTCTCTTGATAAATGGAAAAAATATTTACCTTTTATGTGAGAGGTGAGAAGTTCAACCTCTTCTAATAGTTTATTTTTTATTTCCTGTAGAATGAGCATAAGATTTTATTTAGTTTAAGATATTTTTTTATTCAAATATAAAAATTAAATGAAAGTTAAATAATTTAATATGAGAGCCCCACCATTATGGATGATCTTAGAAAGAGGCTCTTTAGGCATGGGGCTAAAAAAAGAGAAGAGTCGGCTTGCCGTTGTGGATGCTCTTATAGAGTGTATGTTGGTCCCAAAAGTGACTAACACACGTAGGGGGGGGAGGTGAATACGTGTGTTGAGAAGTGTTTAACTTCTCTTTCATTTTTCAGCCTTTTATCGAGTAGACGCTTCGAATGCTTAGTGAAGCTTTCGAAGCTTCTTGCTCGTGTGAGTACGGTGCGGAATGTGGTGAGACTTGAGTTTTTCTTGGTATTAAACCAACTTGATATTTAAAGTGTGTGTGCGTGTGTATGCAAATAATCAAAGCGATAAATAACTTAAAGTAAAGAGACACAAACAATTTATAGTGGTTCGGAGCACCTCTCCTACGTCCACTCTATCCACGACGGGATGAATACCTTCACTTGGTATCCCTTATTTTATACTTCCAAGGGGAAGTGATTCAAGGCTAGTAACAAACTTGCACTTGAATCCTCAAATATTTCACTGGCTCTCGAGAGGCCTTACAACAACAAACTTTGCTACAAAAACTTTACAACCTTACAACTTAATCTAACACAATAGACTTGGTTTTGGGGTTGTTGGGTTTTCGTAAATGAGAATCCTTTACAATGAAGATCACTAGTAAAGGAATAAGGATTCTCGAAGCTAGGTTATGAATATATGCGGTTGAACGTAGAAAGAAAGTAGTTGCAATGCTCAAGAAAAATTCTTTCTTGAGGACACACTAATGTGAAGTGCTTCGAAAGAACTAAGGAATGTAAAGGATAATTTGCTTGAGTTCTTGCGAGTAGTATGCTTGAATCGTTTGTACGTGCGTTGGTATTAGTGTGTGTGCAACTCCTTCTATTTATAGTAAGGAACCCTACAGCTTCCCGTTGAGAGAGAAGATGTTGCGTGTTCCTTAAGTTCCGGATTAGTCGGTGGGTGTCAGTCCTTTTTCATATTGTAAAGCTACGAAGGGATGTCCGCTGCACCTAAATGAATGGCGACTTTCACCTACTTTGACCTTTCAGACTGTAGCCGTATCCGTTGTGCAATGGCGTGTTGACACGTAAGGAACAAATCAGTCCATATGTCAAAAATTCAACTGAATTATGGTCAACTTATCACTTGCACTGATTGACGCTTCTAAGTACAAGCTCGTATTAGAGACGCTTTGGGTGAGCTGACTTGAGAGCGCTTCACTTCTACTTAACGGAAGCTTCGCTCTAGGCATCTTTATTTGAAGCGTCTCCATAGAGACGCTTTGTCAAACTTTACTACTGATACGTTTTTTTGCTGGAGCCGCTTTGCTTCCTGACGCTTCGCGAACTCTGACTGTCTTCATCCTTAGCGCTTCTAGACTAGCACAAAAGCCTCCTAACATGCAAGCTTTGCTAAGTAGATATTGTCTAGGTTCATCAAAGAATAATAAGAGAAATATTCTAAAGAGGGTTTTGGAATCAAATCAAAACAAATTATTTATTAACTTGATTCAAGTTCTCCTTAACATAATATCTCAATAGTGTATCATATATATTTAAAAGAAATTATTATGATGGGAACTCGCAATCATTATTTTCGGTGTATACTGTATAAACTCTCACCCCTACAAAATAACATTTAAATCATACATGAGAGGTAAACTAAATTGGAGGACGGTTATGGGGTAAAAAAAAAAGCTAAATCTTAGTAAATTGTGGAGAGCATTTCTAATGTTCTAAGTTCCTAAAATTATGGGTCAGAGTATTAGATAATGATGATCTGAATTGTCATTGTATTCAAAGTACTACTATTATAAGGAAAGTGCATGTGGTGCATGAATTACGATTTATAATTGACCACGTGACTTAATCCAAATTGATATGTGGAAAATTTATCACCATATTTCTTCTTTGAGATAGAGCTCTCATATTTCATTAATAATATTGGAGTATTAGCTAGGGAAGTTATTACCGTCAATTTGCAGCCTACAAACTTCTGGAAATAGCTGCAGATAACGATTATGACCTTTCTTTCAAACTAAAAACATAGATAAGTATAAATTGATTAAATAGAGATACACATATAGATAGATAGATATAAAATGGAAGTTTTCTACTTTCTCCATCATCCAAATCTGTACCCTGTACCCCAAATTACATGTGGCACAAATTTGAGAGACGGAAGAAATATTAATTATATTTTGGTATCTTTAAGTAAATTTCATCAAAGGCTTTATTTGTTGTGAAGGGATAACTTTCTTGGAGATGCTATAAATAATTATGGTTTGAGTAAATTATTGGTAATCACTAATCATGGCCGACAAAAGCAATTATCCTCCCCGGATAAAGGCACCAAAAACGCAACATTTATTTTGACCCATTTGCTTTTGGTACATCTTTTTTGTTTATCCACGTTTTCTTTTTTTCTTTTACATTTTTTCACTACCCAAAAAAGTCTTTTATATTTAAAAAGAAAGAATAAAAGAACATTGGGTCAAAAAGAAAAGCATAACTATCATATTATATGCAGAAGTGGTGAAATAAAATAAAATGTGAAGTAGTATTCATTAACTAACGCGAGTTCAATAGTTCAAAGAATAATTATTACTAGTTTAAATACTAATCCCCGCTTTAGACGTGCGATATTGTGATGGGTCAGGGAAAATCAATAGATGTCTTTTCCCCACTTATAAATATCTCATAAAATGAGTTAAATATTCTTTGAATTGGTCACTTCAGTCAAATTCTTCAAAACCTAGTTCCTTCAATTTAACAGTGTAATTAATTACTTAATTAATTTAAGTTAGTTTAATTCTTGAACAATTTGACCGATACAAGCTATAAGAATCCCACTTTAGTTGTGACTAGTGAACCTTATATGGTAAAGTTAGGGGTGAAAACGGATCGGATATGGACGAATAGTGTTCATACCATATCCTAACTATATTTTTTTCTCGGATTCAGAAACGGATACGGAAAAGCCGGATTCGGATACGAATTCGGAATATTCGGTATACGGATACGGAACGAATATCGGACGAATCCGGGCTGGATTCGAATAGTATAATCGGATAATATTCAATGACAAAAAACTCCGGAAAATACTCAAGCAATCACCAAGATATTAAAATCCCAATGATCAATATACTCCAATCTTATCAACAACTTTAGCAGCACAAATGGACAAACAAACAATATTCAATGAGAAAGAAAAAGTTAAGCCACTACTGTTCCAATGTTACCAAATGCCAAAGCCTATATTATGTTGAACAACACCTTCAAGGTATCACACGTAGATCGTGGATGACATTAAATAAAAAAAATGGTGCTCATTGTCTGAGGAAGAAGACCAGAGCATCATACAACAACACAACCCCTGCCCCCAAAACCGGGCGAAACAAGCTCAAAGAAAATAGAAATGTGACATAAGCGTGAACATGAGCATAATCCTACATACGTTTACAATATGAGGACATAAAGGAAGAAAAGAAGTAAAGATTCAAGACACTAACAGAAAAAAGCAAAAACTAAGAAAAAAAAAGTCGAACAAATTCCCCCAAATCAAGTTCAAGCTTAATTGAAACAAATTCCCCAAATCAACAGCCAGAAGAATGTCGAGCAAATCGAAGCAAAACCGTACGAATTCGAACTAATTTAAAATACCCAAATCTATTTCTAACCTAATTTCTTGATTGGATGTGCTGGGTTTGGAAAGGAGATTCAGAGGTTGAGAATTGTAGGCGGTATCGGACACCTCGCCGACGGCGAGGTCGATGGGTCTTCTTCCATTTGCGGCGGTGAAGAAGAACTGCTGAAGAAGAAAACGCGAAGAAGAAGAAGTGTGCATAACTTTTATTTTTTTTTCTTAATGGTTAATATTGATTTTTTTTAAATACTTCGATATGAGTAATATTATATATAAATATATATATAATATAAAATATAAAATATAAAATAAAATATATTAAAATATTCGGATTATCCGGATAATATCCGATAAAATATGGTAAAATTTGAATACGGTCGGATACCATGTAATCCGAATCCGATTCCGGATCCGAATTCAACTATCCGTATCTGAATCCGTATCCGTCCGGATATTAATTTTTTGTACCGAATTCGATACCGACCGGATACGGTTCCGGATCGGTCGGGAAATATCCGATCCGTTTTCACCCCTAGGTAAAGTGCTATGGTAAATATCGTAAATAAGTAATGTTAAAAGAGTGTAAAAATAATTATTATAGGAAATTCATGTCTAAAGATGGGAGGTGCATGATTTTAGAAGACGACCAGAAATAAAATTAAGGGCAAAGTTTTCAAGAGCGGAGCAAATACAAAATGTATCATATTTGAGATTAGTTAAATCATTTTCATACTTGGGGCTTGCCTTCAGAATTTACTATTATTATACTGGTGTTCTCTTGGTTAAGAAAATGGAAACAAAAAATGATAGAAAAATAAACATCATGAAGTAGAGAATGTTTGAGAAAATATTGTTACCCACGGAAAACTTTCTATATAGGTCAGAGCAAAAATTTATCTATCAAACAGAACAAGTAAATAATAGAATGAAAAAACGATAATTACTTGTTTCCCTCATCCATAAAGATAGCACACTCTTCGTAGAAAATAAAGATAATACCATTTGTATACTATTTGTATTCAAAAGTGCGACAATGGGGGAGTAGAGATGGATTTACTTATATCGAAATACATATAAATACGCATGGGATTCATCTGATATTTCAGAGCTTCCATCCATCAAACTACAATATATAAATCTCATGTTGCAAATAAGTTCATCAAAGAAATACCTAGATAATAGTATTATGGAGTAGCAACCTTAAAAACAGCACAAGTGTTAAATAATTTTAAGGAAATAAAGCACAATTAACACTTTACATAGAGAAAATAACTCTTGCAAGCAACACATGAGATGATAATTCAAGTTTTTGGGTGTCTTCTCATTGTCAATAAACCAAATATCAAAACTTCATCATCAAAATTCTGGAATGTCTTAGCAAAGGCTACATGAATGTAGTTCAAAAGACATTCATCCAATCCAACAAAACCAAACAAAGAAACTGAATAGACCTGATAATCTACTTGATCTTCTTCTTCGGCCTCAACTGCAAAAAGAAAATGAGACAGTTAAGACTAAAAGAAAACACACACAATAATGTAAAATACTAATTTGATGCCTAACACAGTAAAAAATTGAGGCCTCATACCTGGTTGCTATGTCCACACTTCTTCTTCCTGCAGTTGACAGCGCGTGGGTGCAAACGAGCATAGCATCTGTAGAGTGTAATGAGCATTATGGTCTTAAAAACAACTAACTAATTAAATTTAAGGTGTTTGACATAGCTTATTTAAAAGAGCATAATCAATTCTTAATGAGATGCATTAATTGCCTAAAGATTTAGTAGATGGTTCAAGTGAATTGATCGAGCTTATAACAATGGCTGGATCATATGGTTTATCCAAAACATGATCTTTTCTTTCAAAAAAGAGTTCTAACAGCCCTTGATCCTTCCTAGAAAATATGAGCTTACTCAACCTGTCCCAAGAACTTATGTTGCAGTAATGCAACTCGTGCTAGTTAGCAAATACTTTGTACTAATAAGCACCCAACCCGTCCCAACTCATAGCCATGGATGACTTGAGTTAAACCTTACATGAATACTCTAAAAGTTTACGATTCATGCAGTGCAGAACAGATTTACTTTCAAACGTAACAGCATCGCAGACAAACTAAGCAAATATTGATGAAAATTCATCAAAGTATGTAGCATTCATCCGAAAACTTACTTGCGGCAAATCATCTTGTCCTGGTTATATTTCCTAGCCAATTGCATAAGAGACGGCTCGATGATTCCACCCCTAAGCCTAAGAACCAAGTGCAGGGTAGACTCTGCAATATAAATCCAATAACAAATACCCATGAGCTGCTTTATCACTCACATCTCGCAGTATCAAAATGTGTTTGGATCGTGCAATTCACATTTGCAAGTACAATAAATCAAAGCGTTCAAAATTTAAAAAATAAAAAATAAAAAAATCACATTCACTAACAACACCCAAAACCCCGAGCAAAACTAAGGCAACTAAGATAGCAAATACATAAAGCTTCGAAGAGTCGAAAAGCAAACCTTTCTGAATATTGTAATCAGCAAGAGTTCGCCCATCTTCAAGCTGCTTCCCAGCGAAAATCAGACGCTGCTGATCCGGAGGAATTCCTGAGCAACAAAAAATAAATAAATAGAAAATTGATTCAGCACAAATTGATTCAATCGCCTAACGAGGCAACAAAAGAGGGAAAGAGTTTTCGGAAAAGCACGAACCTTCCTTGTCTTGAATCTTGGCCTTGACATTGTCGATTGTATCGCTGGATTCAACCTCGAGGGTGATGGTTTTCCCAGTCAAGGTTTTCACGAAGATCTGCATTTTCGCTGGCCGTATTAACCTCTCGCGTAAATGGAAGCAGCGGCGTTGATTTATATGTGGTGGGAAAATGCAATTAGGGTTTCGCTACAACTGACCAAACGACGACGTTAGCAGCTAGAAAAGAATTGGGTCGGAGCTATGGTTCGTTTTAAGATTGCGAGCTTTTTAATATGATGAATCGGCCTTCAAATAATAATGTAGTCCATCTATTCCTATAATTGGGCCAACCTTTTTTTTCAATGTATAAATTGATATGTATTTATCATGAAATTAAAATCCATTGCTAGTTTGGTCCGATTTTTGTCAATTAGTGTGTCTACTACTACCTCCATCCCATTACATTAGATCCTTTTACTTTTTGATTTTTCAGCATGCTTTTCTACCAAAACCTAGTTTGGTTCTATGAGTAGTATCCCGTGTAAAAATGAATATGTCAAAATTATATTTTAAAACTCGTATTAGGTTTCGATAAAAAAGTGTGCCGAAAAATCAAAAAGCAAAATGGTCTAATGTAATGGGATGGAGGTAGTAGTAGTCTACTAGTTGTAGTGTATCAGTCCCAGATTTGGGTTGGTTGAACAAAACTCAAATTTTCGCATACACACTCAAAACGTTATATCTCGTCCTCTTCATTTATACTCTACACTCATGTCACTCTCGTTTAGGGTTTTCAGTCACTTGACTTAGTTGGACTAGCCATGACGACAATCGTAGGGCTGGTCATGTGCTTTGTGTGGCCCTAAGCGAAAACGAAAAACATGCCCTTCATAAGCGAAAAAATTCACCATCTTCAATATGATACTCTGTTAAAATTTCATTTTCAATTGATTCTTTTTTGTGACCGAGCTTGAAATATTTATCAATATCTCATGCTTGACTTGAAATTACTTGATCATCTTTTTGTTTTCTTTCTCTCTTTTGAACCACAAACATATGCTTACGAGTAGTGACGAAGCTAGGAATTTACTTCAAATGAGGTTTAATTTATAATGACAAAAATAAAATTATTATATACTCCCTCCGTCCTTGATATTAGTGTGCATATTTCTCGTTCGGGACGTCCCTCATATTAGTGTGCATTCTAAATATGGAAAGATTCCTTACGGAAAAATATATATTTACTCTTTCCACTTTATTCTTTATTTCAATACTTACCAAACTGGGCCCATATTTTTTCCACTATCACCACATTTTTACACTATTGGTATGTGCCCCTTATTCCACTATCTCTACATTTTTCCACTTTACACTATTTTCGTCTAAAAATGCGTGTCGTTTCACTCAGCACGCTAATATCAGGGACGAAGGGAGTATAGTTTAAAAATGATTAAAATATACAAAATTAAAAAATAGAAGATACACATTGACATGATCCTTATGTGCTTTTTTTATTACTAGCAATTTTAAAAACTATTTTTAAAACGAAAGGGAGAAAAAAAACGAAAAAAATGTGATTAATAAAAAAAAATAAAAAAAATTGGAGAAGGTGAAGAACTGTAGATGAAAGAATCTTATTTTGAATGAAATGCGACTATTGAACACATGAAAGGACATGTAGATGAATAAATAAAAGAAATGTGATTAGTTAAAAATGAAAGGAATAAAGAACTGTGCATAAGGAGTACATGAAAGGAACACAAATGAAAGAAAAAAAATGTAAAAAAAAAAGAAAAAAGAAATGTGATTAGTTAAAAGTAAAAAAAAAAAGATATATAAAAGTAACAAAAATGAAAGAAATGTAAAAAAAGAATAAATAAAAGAAATAAGATTAGTGCAAAGTAAAATAGATTTGAGGATTGAACTCTTGACCTAAGGGAGTAAAGAGATTTGATGCCATACTCAAAACTAACTGCACTAAGAGTTCAACATGAATGTATTTAACTGGAAAAAAATATATATATGGACCCCCAAAATTTTGGGGCCTTAGGCACAGGCCTTATAGGCCTATACTCAAATCCGGGTTTGGGCCGCAATCGCTCTCTCCTTACAACGGATTATATCACTATTTTCGCTACCGTCAACAGACGAACATACTCGACTATCCAACACCATTGTCATTAATTATCAATTACTATTTCAATCTATTTTTCGTATCACTTAATTGCCTTATTGACTTGAGTGTCGAAGACCTTGGCCAGACACCCCTACCGTTGTTCTTGGAAGACTCTTGGGTGTTATTTGTATTGCCATGTTGCTAGCGTCCAACCATCCAAACCAGACAAATTCGATTCCACGTCGTTTTATTTGTATTACCATGTTGTTAGTGTCCAACCTTCCAATCAGACGAACTGGATTTCACATCGGTTATAATCTTGCCCTTTGGACAACTCAAAAAAGAATGTCACATTTGATTTGGGATACAATATTTCTTAAGCATTGTACGTATTCCTCCAATTTGTGCCACATTGCACCCATCATTAATTTTCCGCACGTAATCTAAGCAATAATTCAGATTATGAATAGTAAATATTAATCAGTTTAGCCCCCATCAAAGAAAAATTAAAATATAAAAACCAGTTGGGGCTAAACAAGCAAACAATTTTATATAGAAAATGAAGGTTGTGAAAATGGCAGAACCCCCACGTGTCGTTAGTCTCCCTCGTGCAGCCAAACCCCACACACTCACCAACTACCACTACGACTAACTTCCTCCTCCCCTACACTCGCCGTTTCTTCCTTCTCTATATATTCGCCGCATGGCCGTCGCCTCCTGCCGCGCTCTCTCCGCTGCTCTACCCAATCCCTCTTTCACCCGATCGCCGCCGCGCTTCCCCTTAACACCGCGTTTCTTCGCCGTCAGAGCCGCCTTCAGATCTCTCCGATTCAATTCGGATTCCTCGAGGTCGAGGCGTGGTACAGCGGCGAAAGCATCGATGGCGGAGATCGTGACTCCCAAGAGCAAAGGGAAAGTCAAAGTGTTCGACACGGAGGAAGATCTGGCGGTGTCGCTCGCCGAATACGCCGCCGATTTAGCCAGTAAAATCTCTCTGGAGAGAGACTCTTTCACCGTTGTTCTCTCCGGTGGTTCCCTCGTCAAGTCTCTTAGGTACTCGATTCTACTCTTCTCTCTCTCTCTCCTTTTTTTTTTTAATTTAATTTTTTTCCAAACACGTTTTAGAAGTTCAGATTGAAGAGAACATAACTATAATTAGGAAGGAACGATGATTTTGTGTAGCGATCTCTATTTATCGCAGCTGTTCCTCTTCCTCTCTCAAATCGACTATTCGCATTTCCGAAATCGCTGCTGCTATTCAATTCAAAACCTGTTGACTTGCTTTCTGCTTAAAATTAGCTTGATTTGGCACCTTACATTTGATGGAGTTTGATGCTTGTATCGAAGAATTTTCTGATCTTCTGTTTTGTGATGGAACCAAAGGAAATTACTGGAGAAGCCGTACATCGAATCGGTGGATTGGTCGAAATGGCATGTGTTTTGGGTGGATGAGAGAGTGGTCCCTAAGGATCATCCTGATAGCAATTATCTCCTCGCTTACAATGAGTTCCTATCCAAGGTACTTGTTTCTTTCTCTAGAATACCACTCTTTTTAAATCTTTATGAATGTAGGAATGAATGATTCTTTCTGTTTCTGGGAATGATTTTTCTTACTGCAAGGTTGTGGCTTCTTTTAATTTGGTCGGTCTAATAATGTTTGTTCTGGTGTTTTGACAATTGGGGCAAGCTTCGAACTTTGCCGGAATGTAAAGAGAAATGACAAGAAATGATGTTAGAGTATAAAGTTGATCATCTCTATCAATCAAAGGCTTATTTAAAGCAAGTAGGGAGAAAAAAAAAAAAAAAGAGGATGCTTTGTATAATTTTAGAAGCATTTTATAGTATTGAATCTTGTTTGATCTGACTATTTGCATATTAGCAAAGATAATTTCAAGTAGCATATCTTTCCTTCGCGTAGAATTTGGATCTTCTAACCAGTATCGAACACTTGGAATTTGGTAATTTCTGAGTAGTGAATGGCTTATCCTGCAGCTGCGTATGTTATGTATGGGAGGGAGTTACTACGAGAACGATATTGATAAATGAGATGTCATCTGCCTCTCTCTCGTAACCTTTCCATCTCTCTTTCCTGCTGCAGGTGCCGATTCCCACGGGCAACGTGTACGCCATAAACGACGCCTTGTCAGCAGGAGGCGCAGCAGATGATTACGAGACCTGCCTCAAGCATTTGGTGAAGACTAAAACGATAGACCAATCTCAGACTACCGGTTTCCCCAAGTTCGATCTTATGCTAATGGGCATGGGTCCAGACGGGCACATAGCTTCTCTATTCCCTGGACATCCTCTGGTTCAAGAAAATGAGAAGTGGGTTGCTTCTATCACAGATTCGCCGAAGCCACCTCCGGAGAGAATCTCTTTCACTCTACCAGTCATAAATTCCTCGGCCAATATTGCCCTTGTAGTAGCAGGTGCTGGTAAAGCCAGCGCAGTGCATATAGCATTAAGTGATGTTTCCAACTCTGATGTGCTTCCTGTGCAACTGGTTGCTCCGGAAGGGGAGTTGTCGTGGTTTTTGGATAAGGCGGCTGCTTCGAAACTCTGAGATTCGCCTCTGATTCGCTTTCGTTGAAGGGATATGATGATGAGTTGGGATCGTTATGTTGCATCCATCAATAAAGGCGAACATGGAATCTTGTAATCTAAGTTTCTGGATTGAGCTCTTTTCTAAATACGAGTGCTATTGATTTTGTTTATAGTTTTTCATCAGTACTTGGTTTTTTTTTTTTCTTTTAATTAATATTATTATTATTGGGAAAATATGTTTATCTGATTCATCTCTCTTAAATATCTGTTGCTGAGAATTGAAAGCATCCTTCTATTATTTCCAAAGTTAAAAAAATACAAGAAATTGAACACAGAATAATAAGAGCCACACAACGTACAACAAAAGGCCACAACCGGGTAATATTAATCTCACTTAGAGTTCAGCACGAACATGTTTTTATGAGCTAAATAGGGGGACAACAAATAGGAAAAATAACCATAACAAATGTAAACTTATTATGCTCTCTAAGCCCCTTTCTCCTTGGTGTAGTGTCGCACTGCGAACGCCAATCCCAAGATGAGAAGAGGCACGAGGAACTGCAAGATCTTGATCAAGAACGCGGGAGACTTGTCTGGAGCCGGTTGCCGTTTTGGAGTGACGTAGGCTTGTTTAAGGGGCACATTCGCCATGTCTATCTCCCCAATGTAGTATTTCACCATCAACTCCCTAGCGGTATCACTGTGCCCGACATCTTCAAAGTCGCCAGTTGCATCTTTTCCTGCAAAGTCGCAACATATTCGTTAATTCATTCACATACAAATCTTGATTGATTCTTCTTTCACATAGTAATCACATTTCATCTAAGAAAAGGGAAATAAATCGCTGCTGCTAACTTACCAGTGGCGCCTAGCAGAACTTCATCACCTCCGGGATGATCCTCCATGAATGAGGTCACATCATAAACCTGCAAATGTTATATAAATAAACTATGAATATTAATATCGTTTGAAATGAAAAATCCATGAAAGATCTAGCATGAAACACAGATAATTGTGCACGAATGCAGACATAAATTTTCAGAAAGTAGTCTCCGACTATTTGCACCATAATTTTGATTTAGGTATAAAGTTCTAATCAAAATGTGACATTCAAATTCCAATGATCAAAATTTGCACTCCGAAAGCAACATTGCCAATATCATCAACTTTTTGACTGGGGCACGAAATTGGAGCCAGAACCAGCCCGATATCATGTTTACTTCGCATCATCTGAATTTGGTGTTTATTAACTTTACGTCTATTTATCATGTCTACGAGTATTTAGAACTTGTAAGTTACTGCATTGAATATGCAAATTTTTGATACGAGAAGCAATTAAAAGTTTCGGAGCAAACTTCTTTTTCTTTTCTTTTTTTCAAAAAAGCAAGTGCAAATAGTTGGAAATAGCATCACAATTAGATTTCCCTCAAGTGCAACCATTTTCCACTTCAAATTAACTACAGAAAATGATAGAACTATTCCAAGTCCAAGCAATATGTGCAGTTACTCACTAGTTATAAATCAGGGCTATCTACCACCGAAGGAGTCGATGAAGGCTAATTCGAAACCAACCTTCAGTGATGTGTAATTCTAGGCTTTCTAACAACTCTAGTTCAAACGACTTATGAAAAATAGATAAAGAAGAACAAAAACGAAGTAAGAAAAATCAAAGAGCTAAAACAGTTCTGTAAGCTATAATTGACTTCCACGAACACGATTTCAAAACTATACTGCATTACAACAAGCTCACGAAGAATTCACCAAAATTTGCATCAGAACACAATCCCTACGCCAATCATAGAGCTTCACTTCATTCAACGAAAATTGAACTCTAAACAAGAGTCCAACTAAATTAACTCCAAAGTCACTATGAAATAACAAATCATACGAAGCACGATCAAAAGTAAATTGAAGCTCTGTATATTAAAATTCTCACAATCCAGTTCTCTTCGATGCAAAACAAAAGAGGGGGGGGGGGGGGGGGGGGAGAAAAAATGATTTAACTAAAAGAAGGAAAAAGGAGATTTCACCTTTCCGCTGATAATCAGCCAACAGTCCTTGATGTTATTGTGCTTCGCCACCTCCTCGTATACAAGAGTTTTCGAATCTGATCCCATGGCTGATTATTCCTCGACACTAAAGAAGAAAATAGTTCGAAAATTGAAATAATTAGAGAAAATACGCCGCCCAATTAACATATAAAAAGAGCGTATGTAAAACAAAAAGCGGATCAACCGATCAAAAGAGATTAAGTCGATGAAAAAGCTTACGAGAGAAGCGGAATCTGAGAATCTTCAATCGCCTGCGTTCACCACACGACACCACTTTCAGTTTGATTTAAGAGTGAGAAAGTACGACTGCTGAAATCGACCTCGTAATAATCATATATATATTGATTGTCCCAGCTAAACATAAGGACTATTTTGCCCCTACTACAGAGGATTTATTACGGTCACGCCATTCCTAAGGTCGAATTTGGATGTCCACCTTTATTAATAATTAAATAAGAATAGTTCGATGTTTTACTTGAATAGTTCTAATAGAATGACGTTAGAAATAATTATATTCTTATTAAAATATAAAAATTCATTTTGTTCATAAAAGACTTTTAGATTTTGATTTGCCGAATTGAGTTGTGGATGATGCTGATTTTTATTTTTTTTGGGTAATTAATTATAGCCACGATAATTTTCGTGATTCTTGTTGTGCTACGAATTATTTTTGTAATAAACGTTAAATCACTTCCTTTATTAAGTTTTCCAATCCCACTGCGTATTTGAATTTGACCAGTTTAATAAATAAAAAAATATTTGGTAGAAGAAATAAAAAATGTATTGCGTTCAAATCGAAATAGAAATTAGTAGTAGTATATTTTGACTTGGAACATAGAATAGTCAGCCTCGCCCACCGGAATTATGATTATTTGATTTTCCAAACGAAACTATGTAGCCCATGTTTTCAATTTACGTACTTTTCTAGTGCAATATGGAAACAACCGTCTTTCTATATATTTATTTTTTTTAAATCTATTTTTATATCATATTTTTGGAATTGTTTGTTCAAATGGAATACCTAATTTTTTTATATCATCAAAGATTAGATGCTAACGTTGAGAGTCTTTATTCATCGTTCGTGTAACGCCATCCCGCCAAATCCAACAAAATTGATGACCAAGTGCAACCCAGTTTAAAACGTTCCCTCTCCAACCAAGAGATCGGAGATTTGAATCACCTCACGTGCTTGTGTGTGTGTTGTGTTGTATTAAAAAAAACCCAATAAAATCTACCTTTAATCTAAAGTCATGTATTACTAAATCTGTTCATGATAATAGCATGCACACTTTCTCTTTTCATCTGTCCACAAAAAATAGACACCTTTCATTTTAAGACGTAGAACACACACACACACACACACACACACACACACACACACACACACACACACATATATATATATATATATATATATATATATGCTACATCCGTCCTCTATTTAGTGACTTTCTTTTTTCAGCATGTGTGGCACGCGTTTCCATGTTTATCGTTGATGAGTTTTAAAATGAATTTTTGAAGTATTCTTTCTTTTACAGGATACTACAACACTTGTAGTATCCTGTAAAAGAAAGAATACTTCAAAAATTCATTTTAAAACTCATCAACGATAAGCGTAGAAACACGTGTCACACATGCTGAAAAAAGAGAATCACAAAATGGAGTCTATTACATTGTTCAGCAGAAAAGGAATATTCCAGAATATTCCCTTTTATTTATTTATTTTTAATAATATGCATAAATCAATGTATCTTTAGTTTTTCCAATATTTTTTTCAGTATTATTAACTTATGTTCTCAAGTTTTTTTTTTTTGTTTTTTTGTTTTTTTATCAGGTTCTCATGTTTTAATTGTGTTTTGTAGTTTTGTAGTTGGTTTGGCAATTGAAAATCTTATGTAAAAAATAATATATATATATATATATATATGTGTGTGTGTGTATGCATATATATTTTCTTAAGCATATGTCAAATTCAATTGTAAAAGAAATAAAAATTTAATACAACAAAATATACTAAATAAGTAAAAATACAAAGTAACCAAAAAAAAAAAAAAAAAAAAAAAGAACACAGAACGACAAATATAGAGGAATAGCGCATCACCTACAATGTCCCTCTATATTTTAGGGGATATTGTACGTTTCACCATTATAGTGCAATTTCAGAGTGGATCACTGGAGCAAAATCTCTCCCCAAAATAGTGTTGAGCACTAAAATGGCGCTCCACTGGAGTTTTTGCTCTAAGAGCTTCCCCAGCGCGCCGGGCGAGGGGGGCTCGAGCCCGGTCGCGAGCCCGGGCCGCGCTGGCGAGCCCTACGCCGGCGAGCCGGGAACGCAATTGCGAGTCGGGCTCGAGCTCGTTTCTTCCGTCTGGGCTGACATCATTATGACGTCAGCCAGATATATATATATATATATATATATATATATATATATATATTAATTTGAATTATCTGCAAAATAAAAATAAAAATTTAACGTTGGAGAGCAACGGCTCTTCCAACAGCTCACTCCCCCCTCCCTTATAAATACATACTTCCACAAATCAATTCTCACACCTTAAAAATCATCTACACCTCTCATATTTCTCTCCAAAATTAAAAAAATTCTTTACTTTTCTCTATCAAATTTTCAACGATGTCGATGGATGACGAAACGTTTCTCGAAATGTTGCGCTCTCAAGGCCAAGGTGGTTTCCCCAATCAGCCCAACGATGATACCCCAGACGACGATGATTCTCCGCCGTCGCCGCCGCGGCCTACCAACCTTGGATTCGCAGCCTACGCGAGTCCTCCTGCGAAGGGGGTGATGGGATTTTCTCCTGCTTGATATCAAGACGTCTCCCCACCCGTCTTCAATCAATTCAGAACTCCGCCGTCCAGGGGTAGTCAAGGTGCGGCCTCTGATTTTCAAGAGCTCAATCTTTCGAGCTCTTTCGAATCAGTTTCGAACGTGCGTCCGGCTGCCTGGAAGAAATCTAGCGTATCAACTGCTGCGCCTCCAAAGGAGCCAACCGAGCGGACCAAGGCCGTAGCGTACAGTCCGGAGGAGTCGGAAGCATCTCATCAAGGTGTGGTCTAGCATTTCCCAAGACCCGAGAGTTGGGGATAAGCAAATTGACCATATTTTCTGGGGCAAGATCGTCGATAGGTACAACGCGACGATACATCTTATCGGCTACAAGCCCATAAATAAGAAAATACTGAAGGGCCATTACCAGCGGATGATGACGAAATGCAACAAATTTCATGGCATTTACGCTGATTGTGTGAGGAACTGGAAGAGCGGAGAAGAGCAAAAGGACGTCTTGGCCAGAGCCTGCAAGCGCTATTATAATGAAACAAAACAATCTTTCCAATATGGGAAGGCTTATGAGCAGCTGCTGAGATTGCCCAAGTATGATCTCTTTCGTTCCAATAAAAAAATGAAGGGCACAGACGGCTCCTCCAACTCAAGCAATCCTGACACTGAAGCTGCCGAAGAGGGTGGCCATTTTGAGGATCTCCCCCGCCCGATGGGGAACAAAAGAGCTATTGTCCAATGAAAGAATAAAGGAAAGGGCAAACAAATTGAGGAGCCGATTGACTTGGAGGACATTCCTGAAGGAGCCGAACAAGAGTTTTGGCAATCAAATGTCCAAGTTAATCAGACGTACGTTTCAATTGCAAAGAAGAAGGAGGAGTTCTTGGAGAAAAAAAAAATAACTTGTTTCGGGCAAGCTCATGAGCACATATAGCAAGATGGTCGCCACTGATACCACACATATGAGCCCGGAGCAGTTGGAGCAGCATCACCTCATGTTGGCTAAGGTGTGGAGTATGATCGAGAAATAGATGGCTAGCTCTAATGTATTTTTTTTTTGTGATGTATTTCGTTTCGATTTTTGATTTAATAAAAAATAAATAAAATTGTTACGATTTAAATTTGAAATTGAATTAAATAAATAAATAAAATCGAAATTAAAACGAATTAAAAAATAAATCAAAATTTGAATAAATAATTAATTAAAAATAAGTGAGAGCCCGGGGGAGGGGCTTGCAGCTGTGGACAAAAATGGGAGAGAGCCCCTCCCTGCCGGAATAGTGCCGAGAGCCCCGAAAAAGGGCTCTCGGCTGTGGATGCTCTAAGTATTTCTTAAAACACGTAGCGATGCTACTATATGCCTCAATTTTATGGACGGATGGAGTAGAATTTATCCACAATTTTTTCTTTCATACCCTTACTATGCAATATATCATTTGCAAGACTATTTTATCATTCTAAATTTATTATAACCAACTCAAAAAAGAAAAGAAAATAATAACTCGAAAATCTGGCAGTGTAAGGCCAAATTATGCATGGATCCATTTTTACATGCAAACATATTCGCATTACCAAGTATGTGAATCTATTTTATATGAATTTATCTAGGTAAATTAAATATGTAAACAAAGAATAACAATAATATTGTGAATTCTCAAGTGTTAACCGTTGTTTTAATGTAACAAATAGACTGGATATTAAAGAGTTTAAAATAATTCCTACAAATTTGCTCAATTTTTTCTTTTTGAAATTACTCTCTGCTTCTTATATTCAAAATAATTATGTTTGCATAGAACTTGATTAATTGAAAGTTTTTTCATCTTATCTTGCACTATGTGCATTTTGTTATCGTTTAATGATGGGTTTAGTTTAATATTTCATCTCTTCACCATTTATGATAATAAGTTATGCATGTATATATTACACTCCCTCCCTATATCAAGAGTATCGTTTTTTTCTTTATGGGGATGATTGTAAAGAATATGTTCATTTTATACTTAGTATTTTTGGGAGTAAAATATGGGTAATCTATACCTACCCTATCCCATGAGGCATTGCCCAAACTCTCACACTCATAAATTAAAAATAATAGAATGAAGCATATCAGTCGGGATGAATGAAATATTAAAATACATGTGAGAGTGGGGGAATTGCCTCATGGGATAGGGTATAAGTTGCCTAAAATAGGACATACTCATAATTTTGACAAGGAAATTCTAACGAGATGAATATGGCAAAGGAAGAAACTATTGGTGAGTTGATTTGGGTGTAATATATTGCAAATTCATTGTTTTGACGAAAAAAAATACAATGAATTGAATATGGCGGCGACGTATATATAATATATACATATAAAAGAGGATTAATTTGAAAAAAATATAGCTCCAATTAAATGGTCAAATAAGTTGTTACAAAATAGGTTGGTGAGTCTAGCATGCGTCGATTGACCAATCGCTAGTCCAATAGGCCGGCGACTTTTAAACCATCTAATGCTTAAAATTTAATACAAATTCTACGAGTTTCATACTTCCTCCGTTTTTTTTTTAAGTGACTCACTTTTCACTTTAGGATTTTTTATTTTTTTTTAAGGTGGTCCAGTTCCTTTTATAGACCAACAAAGTCACATGATAACCCAATTAGCCTAATTAAATGATTCAATCTACACTAATTATTAATGGTGGGTACCACTTTTAACCTCTAATCTTTCATTTCTTAATAAGCGTGCCCAAAAGAAGTGAGCCACTTTGAGAAAAACAGAGTAAGTACATAATAATTATGAGATACCCTTTTCATTCACGATAAACGTGCATAGTATTAAAAAAAAGTTATTACATTTGTTATTATATTCATAAAAAAATCTACCCAAACCCAAACCCAAACCCTTTTGAGCGTGAACTTTCATTTAAAAAACTTGATGAGCCTACATTTTACAATCCACTAATGAGACTCAAATTCCATTACATTTATTATGGACGGATGAAGTATTCATTTATTGGTCTGCATTCTACGTCGTTATTTTCTAAACACAAGCAAATTATATCGAGGAGAGAGGGGGCAGTGCCCACATTTTTCAAATTCTGATTTTAATTAATTCACATGTTGGGGTGATTGGTGAAAGAAAAATCTTGAACTATGCACCGCTTTTTATTTTCCAACTCAAAGAAAATAAATAGCACTAGTATATCCTATAAAAAAATAAAAATAAATAGCACTAATATAAAGTATAACAATTTTCATAAATATTTTTTTCTTGAAAGCCCAAATAGTATTGGGCCAAAGAAATTCGGGAAGGTGAATAAGAACATGAAACTTTTCAATTTACTTCGATCAGAATCCAATTGCTTTTACAATTTTGCAGGCAAATTATCTCAATTTCAAATGATCGTCAAGCATTTTTTTCGAACGAATTTGTTCGCGATTCTTCAGAAACTATACGCAACTGAAGATATGAGCATCATATTATTTCCGATGATTGTTGAGTAATGGGTCGGTTCTCAATTTTTTTGCACTTTAGAATTCTCTGAAGTTGTTAAAGGAACATATAGATTGGGGGTGTTTGGCTAAGTTTATTTAAAAGAGCTTATAAATACTATAATGACTTATAAGATGTTGGAAGAGATTATAAGATGAAAAAATAAGATGAGGTGATCTAGCTTATTTTTAGGAAGCTTATTTTTGAGCTCCCATAGCTTATTTTTTGAGCTTATAAGCTAAGAACTTATTTTGCCAAACATCTTTTTACAGCTTATTAACTCTTAAATAACTTATAAGCTTAGCCAAACATCCCCTAAATCATGCAATGACTTATTTTTTCAGTTACAAAAATATTTTCATGGAAATTGATTGATAGTGTGATCTGACATAACTAGTGCTCTCAAAATGTCTAAAACTCTTCAATTTGTGTTTTTCTGAGTTTCTTTAAATGAGTTATTTATAATTTATAACCCGAGCTTTGACCATTTTTCGGTTTGTTACTTGAAATTCTCTTTATATTTTAAATGACTTAAACTTTTTAAAATTTTCTATTTGTGGCATATATCCCATGACTTAACTCATAGTTGAAATAAATTAGGATATATTTGAAATGACAGTGTTACCATTCATTTTCGTAGCAAGTTAAGTCATACTTGACTAGCGAATCGGATCCTATAATGCATTTTCGTGTTGCATTTTCTATTGCAATCATGGATGATTAACATGTGTTAAAAATGTTTCCAAAACCATCAATACTTAAAAAATTCTATAAACAAAAATGCTGGTTTTGAAAATATTTTTAACATGCATCAATTATCTGTGATTGCAATAAAAGATGCAACACGAAAATACAATAGAAGATCCAATTCACTTTACGAGTAAATGTCAAAATTATGTATTGACGTGAATATGATACCTTATGTAACAAAAAAATAATAACACGAATTGAAAGGAGTCACATTAGTTAATGATGTATAATGTGTCACAAATAGGCATGTCACTATAACGTTTGACATGTAATGTGTCTTATATTCCATTTCACATTTTAATCTGGCGACGCATAAAGTTTCATATATGTAGCGACAACTAACAAAATAAAGTATCACAAAAATACTACTATATCACTTTTTCAACACGATTTTGCATGACGCATAAATTGTAGCAAATTAACTTTTGCAATATTAAAATAGTTATTCGCGACACAAAATGCACGTCAGTAAAAACTCAGTCTTGTCTGGACCCGGTTGCCGTTTCGGACTGACGACGTAGGCTTCTTCAAGGGGTACATTATCCATGCCTATCTCCCCAATGTAGTATTTCTACATCAACTCCCTAGCAGTATCGCTGTGCCCGGCATCTTCAAAGTCGTTGGTTGCATCTTTTCCTGCAAAGTCGCAACATATTCATTCATTCACTCATTCACATGAAAATCTTGATTGATTCATTTGCGGGCATAATAATCATATTTCGTCGCGCCTAGCAGAACTTCATCACCTCCGGGATGATCCTCCATGAATGAGGCCACATCATAAACCTGCAAATGTTATGAACTATGAATATTAATATCGTCTGAAATGAAAAATTCATGAAAGATCATCTAGCATGAAACAATAATCATGCATGAACGCAGACTGGATGTTCAGAAAGGCGTCCCAACGAACACGATTTCAAAACTTGCAATGCCAATCATAGAGCTTCAATTTTCTTTTTTGTTTTTTTTTACATTTTAAAAATTGAGGATCAATAATGATTCCTCATTTCTCCCAAGATGACTAGAACTCCCGACCTCTTGGTCGGAACCGAACTGTGTTTCGTTGTCTCACTGAGCTTCGCTTCAGTAAACAGAAATTGAATTCTAAACAAAAGTCCAACTAAATTGACTCCAAAGTAGTAACTATGGAATAACAAATCACAATCAAAACTAAATTGAAAGTCTGTATGCTAAAACTCTTACAATCCAGTTATCTTCGATGCAAAAAAAAAAAAAAAAAAAAGAAAAGAAAAGAAAAGAGATTTGACCTTTCCGTTGATAATTAGCCAACAATCATTGATGTTATTGTGCTTCGCCACCTCCTCGTATGCGTGAGTTTTCGAATCTGATCCCATGCTTGATTATTCTATTCCTCGACGTACACTAACAAGAAGAAAATATATATATATAGTTCGAAAATTGAAATAATTAGAGAAAATACGAAGTGTGAAAGTAATTAAAAGCAAAAGGCGGATCAAAAGAAATAAAGTCGATGAGAAATCTGAGAATTTTGAATCGGCTGCGTTCACCACACGACACCACACTTTCAGTTTAATTTAAGAGTGTGAAAGTACGACTGCTGAAATCGACCTCATAAACGATTTTTTAGATTTGATTTTGTTACTTTTGATCACATTAAAAAATAAAAAAAAGGAATTAGAAGGAAAACGGTGGGGTCCATCTTATTTAATAAACCATGAACTATTCAACGTGTTTTTTTTAATCTCTTTTTTAAAACACGAGCTACATACTTTCGTTTTAAAATCATGAACTATACAACGTGTTTTTTTTTTTTTTTAATCTCTTTTTAAAACATGAGCTACATGCTTTCGTTTTAAAACCATGAACCATGAAAAACCTTGAGCTCGCTCAAATGGGCACACATATTAAAATATTTTTTGTTTCAATTATAATTATTGAATTATTTCATTTAATTTTTAAAAAAAATAGAAAATGGAATAAATTCATATTTTCAAAGTTAAAAAGACTGTTACGTTATTTGAATATACGTAACAAATTTCATAAATAATTCTCTTAAAAGCCCAAATTGTTATTGGACCAAAAATCGTTGCTGGGCTTTTTCTGAAGGCATCGGGAGCAAATAAATTCGAGAAGGTGATATTAACATTAAACTTTTCAATTTCAAACGATCGCAAATCAATTTTTCGATTTCTTCGAACGAATTTGTTCGCGATTTTTGAGAAACTGTACGCAACCGAGGATATGAGGATTTAACCTAGTCCACTGCCTGTAAGTTTGAGAAAAATATCAGAACAAATTGAACTGTGTTGCCTTTTATTAATTCGTTGATTTATTTATTTTTTTAATCTGATTTTCTGCATATTATTTCCGATGATTGTCGAGCATCTGGATTAGCTGTTAATCATATTATTTTCCGATGATTGATGAGTAATGGGTATAAATTTCCGATGATTGTCGAGCATCATGGAAATTGATTAACTACTGCTCTCACAGTGTCTAAAAGCGTCTCGTTCTTCAATTCGTGTTGAGTTTTTTTTTTTTTTTTTTTTTTTTTTTTTTTTTTAAATTTTAAATAAAATAAAAATTGGGTTATTTATTGTTTATACCCTAGCATTGACATTTTTCGATTTGTAATCTGAAATTCACTTGATTATTTAAATGATTAAAACTTTCTTTCCAAAATTTTCAATTTATGGCATGTATCCCATGAATTAGCTCATAGTTGAAATAATTTAGGATATTTGAAATGACGATAAGTACCGTTTCATTTCAATAGCAAGTTGAGTCATTCATGGGACGTCAAAATTCGGAATGCAAGCCATAAATCGAAAATTTTGAAAAGCTCATGTCACTATCTCTGTACACAGAACTAATCATTAGTTCCCAGCCGTGGTGTGAATGAAATTCGATACATAAATTGGTTAAATAAAAGAATCGAAAATGTTTTATTGTATCACGTAAGTTATAGAGGAATTCCTGAGCCCAAGAGTTGAGAATAACAAGTTTTTCTTATCTAAAATCGAATAGCCACTTAGAATAACAGAACACATTATATTTTTCAAGAAGTGTAAAATCGTATGGATACGATTCTCGTTATGTATCTTGATTAATTGAATCATTTCTTAGAAATAAAGTGAAGTTTAGGCCACAGATCAAAAAATGATCAAAGTTCAGGTCATAAACTATAAATAGCCCTCTTTAAATTCTCTAAGAGCAGGAAGAATCAAGGTTGCTGTGCGCAGCACCACTTATATTGTTAATGGGTACTCCATTATATGCTGGTTGTGGTCCTAACTTTGGACAAGTCACTTCTTCAACAGAAGAAGGTATTATTCGCATTGTACGTCGAGGTATGATTGAAGAAGAGTTGCTCGTAGGTAATCTCATCTCTCAACCACTTACCATGGTGTTGAATCAGAATCTCTATAATGGATTCTTTGGTCCTCTATCATTCAATCTACAAAGTGAGTTTTTCTTTTCTTCTTTTTTCCCCGAGTTGATGGTTGTTCGATGAACTATCAACGCTGCTTTTCGAATTGCATTTTGGGCACCATATATGGTGAAGGTAATGAGCATATATTCTTGGGTGAAGTTAGCACGTAGTTCGTATGGCATCTTCGTAATTCTGCTTGTGTTTAGTTGTGTTTGCTTCTTCATTGTTAATTTCTCAAAAGAATTTTAGTTGTGCTTGCTTCTTCAAGATAATATTTACTGTTATTTTTTACTCTGCTTTCCTCTTAGGAAGCAATAGAGAGCTACTACTTTGAACTGGCACATTCTAATTATTGTAACTGCTAGTTTATTTCAGCAATTGGATTTTGTTTCTACTCTATATATCTGCCAAAATTGAATGTAACAACTACATCTTGCTACTAGGAACTAATCCCTCCAAATATTTTTGTTTCTCAAGAGCTCTTTGTAGGCAAGAAACTCATACAAATCGGAGGATTGATCTTTGCCAAAGCAAGAACGGAAGAAGGAAGAATCCACAACCCATCCCCACAAATCAGACCCGAGGCGACGGCTGGGATCATAAACCCCGCCTTTCTACTATCGATCCTATGCCATAGATACACAACCAAGCTCCCAACACACATATCAATGGCAAAGTAAGCTCCCACGAGAAAAGGCACCGCCATAGCCATGGGCAGAGGCACCCATTTCCCCAACTTCTTGGGCATAACGTCTCTGAACAAGTTAGCCACCACAGCGAATGCAAAAAATCCGTAACAAAGCTGTAAGCAGTGGTGAGGCAGAGCTGAGAAGCCTTCGACTCCAAGAATCGCCATGTTTCTGTATATGATTGCGTAAGGCGCCTTGTATTCCCCATCCGGATTTCCCACATCAAAGGCTTTGTAAAATAGGAAGAAGGAGAGTGGGGCCACTATGCAGCCAATCGCTGTTCCGATCCCTTGACTGACAATCATCGATCTAGGCGATGTTAGGGTTAGGTGGCCTGTTTTAAGATCGTGCATCAAATCGGAAGATATGGAAACGATGGATTTTATGAGACCACATCCGATTAATCCAGCGACAACACCGTTTTCTTTTCCGGACATGGCAGCAAGCACGAAAAGAGCAACTTTTCCGTAGTTGTATGCCATGTTCATGTCGGTGAGGCCAGCGCCATAGGCGTTGCAGAAGCTTAGAGACGGTGCTAGGAAGTAAGCAACAAGAACATAGTACCATTTGAGCTGAGGAAACATGATCGGGATGATGATTATGGAGATGATGGAGAAGATCACGTAGCCCACGCATGCTACCCAAATGGGAATGCTGTCTCTTATGAATACTTCGTTCCGACGAATGTCGTCTAAGGTTTGATTCTTTTCTTCTGAAATCGGAGTAGATTTTTGTCAGTTAAATATACACGAAAAGTTGAATCACAAAAAGTTGCTACTTCACCTGCAACGAGATTCTTCTTGTGGAATGCACGATGCATGCTTTTGACCGTGAAAAGCAGAGTCTTGAGAAAATTGTAAAGACCATCACCAAGAATTAGAGCAATAGCAATGAATACCTGCACATGAAAACAAACTGTTTCATCTCATTCCTAAAGTAAAATTGAATGATAAAATAATGACCAATTTTTTTTTTTTTTTTTTTTTTTTTTATTAATTTTTACCTTATAACCATTTAGACTCTTCATGCTACTTTCTTTGATGTCCTGAGGGAACCAGTCCCCTTTCTTCTCACTTATCAATGGCCACATCACACCCCAAGAAAGAACCGCGCCCACGAGCAACGATAAGTTCACCAGGTGGGAGCAGATCATTCCAGCTCCTACATAAGTCATGCTGAAATCAAAGAAAAATCTGCACAAATTCAATACATCGAGCGCATTAGCTATGAATGCAGCGCGCCTCTTCAAAATCGAGAAAAAAGTGCTTTGAACTGACGTTTGTTTCCAAGCTTTCAACCCGAACGTGGGGAAGTTGATGAATCCGCAACTCTCTCCGCCCGAATAGAACCACTGGAAGAAACTCCATACGAAACTCAGTGTGAAGAACTTGGTGAATCCTTGAACCTGTTTCCTGAATTATGCAAAATACAGGAACCTATAAATATAATGATAAGCCACTCCTACTAAGAAAAGAAATGCAATGACGCATAGTAGTATCAAAATTGAAAAAATGATTTCATACCTGGCCATCTTATCTCCTTTAGAGGTGTGGAAGCCATTGATAAGAACAGCAGTTGCAGTTCCACTTGGATAAGGTAATTTGTAATCTATGACCATAATCTGCCCAGAAAAAAACAAGAAGATAAATGCATCAAAACTAATAAACAGAGTCACATCCTCTCAAATTCAAGATCATAGCACATCTTTTACCTTCCTCAGTGGAACCAGAGCTAACAATCCAACAAAGCTAACAACAAAGAGGAATCCAATCATCCAATCAAGCCCAGGCTCTTTGTAACTCCCAGGTGGATTCCCCTCTGTATCGACTCCGGCTTGCTCGTACGTCCTCTTGTTCAATCCGAGAAGATAAGACCCAAATCCACCTAAATCCACCATAGCCATTTCATCAAAACAGCAATGAATTTTGCCCCTAATTCAACAACTCAAACCCTAGAAGAAATCAAAGGCTGTTTCATGTTTCATGTTTCGTGGTGTACCTCCCACAGCTATGCTGTAGCAAGCAACGGCACAGGTCTGAATGATTGTGTTCTCCTGCCTCGTGAACGGAGCAGCCACGATGTTCGCCTTCTCGAGGATTTTAGTCCAGGTTTTGATGAAGACGAAGGCGAGAAGGGCAGCTGACACATTGAGGTTCGGAACGAGTCCTGTAGTGAGGTTGAGCTTCATTACTATGATGCTGTAGATGCTTCCGATCAACGAACTCGCCACGATTCCTCGAATCGTTATCTGCTCCTTCCATGGCGGAATCCTCTTCAGATCCTCTGCTTCTTCTCTCGTCTCCTCCCCATCCGCCCTCTCGATTTCCATCTCACTGCTCCTCATTTCTTCGCCGATTTCTGCAGCAGAAAAAGGGGGAAAGTCACGCAACTTTTTGCAATGATGGAAGAATCACTAATAATATATATATTTACCTGATGAGATTATATATAATCGGCGAAGATTCGAAGTTGAATTCCTCTCTTAAAAGCACTAGAACTCAAAATGAACTGAGAACACAATTGTGAAGAAGACAATCGCCATGAACGATAACTGAGAAATGAAACTCCAGATTTAAAGCGGAGGAGTTAACTTAACGTTGAAAAAAAAAAAAAAAAAAAATCTAGAAACGGCTGTTAAGTGTAGTACTCAGTAGTACAGAAATAGAAAAAACTTTATGCAGTACGAAAAGAAAATCGAGAGGATAGAAATTAGAAGAGTCCCATATTCAAATTTACTTTTAGTGATTCCTTCAGACTTCAGTAGATGGTGGATAGAAAATGCGTCTCCCTTTCTTCTAGTTGACCCACCTCAGCTCCAAACTTCTTTCTTTTCTTCCTCTCAAAATCAGCAAACCAATAATTTAAATTATTTTCAACTTTCTCGCTCTAGATTGAAATGGCAGTTGCTTCGTCGCTCGCTTTTTCCCAACACAACTTGTAAAGACAACTTTTAGCTATCAAACAAAAAGGGAACTCATCTCTCTCGACTGTAATTTGCAGCACTTCGAAAATTTTGATCGATCAAATCGGGAATTGATTATTGGAAATGGACGGGTTCGGAAAATAGAATTAAAGTTAATTTTTCTTTTTCTTTTTTTGAGAAAAATTGACATTAGAGTTGACAAAGAGCATTAATTTATTTTTTATTTTTTTGGAAAAGGGAAAAATAAATGAAAAATGAAGGTATGGGAATAGCAAATCCCATTTGAAAAGGAGTGGTTGCTTTCACTACTGTAGACGCCTCAATATTCAATCAAACACGCGCAGGAAAATTGATATTTTGAAAGTTTGGTTGATTCTTGCGGAGTTTATTTGAATAAAATATACAAGATCCGTCCAATTATTTGCGAATAGTTGTTACTCCGTATTTTTCATTATTGTATTGTAGGGATAGGAATAAGCACAATCTTCTTGTGTAAATAAAGAAAGAAAAATGGAAATGCTGATAATTTCTCACATTTAAAACTAGGGAACCTCACACTGCAACAATTAAAAATAAAGAGAAATGATATGTTATTTTTCGTGGACATAACTCACGTTTTGACCTTCTTTTTCTTCTTTTTTGTTAATCATTATACTAATGCTTGAAAAATGATGAGTAACATGATTAAATTCACAAATTACATAAAAATAAATATTGATTTGTTCTATATCCATTAAATTTAAAAAGAAATGGATAAAAAACCAAATTGAGATTTGATTTTTATGTAATTTGTAAATATAATGATGCAATAAACCATTCTTTTATGTATTAGAATAAAGATTGATCATAATAAAATAGCCAAAACGCGACGGTGCTCACGGAATGTATATACGGAAAGTGACTAACATCTTAGTCCTCAAAAAATAAACTGTAGCATATGTCATTACATTCAGTAGAATAATTGTGATTGTGTGAAAACGACGTTTATCAAATTCGTGTTAAGAAGATTAATGTTTAAATTTTTTAGAATACTTTTACAGACTTCATTTTGCTACTATTTTTAACAGGGGGAAAAAAGTCTGATTCCAAGTTGGTAACACTCTTTTTCCTTTTTTCTGATTCTGATTTTCAATCTTTTGACCAACACTAGATTATAGATTTTTATTATTGATTATTCTGCCTAACTAAATTTAATAAGACCACACCATATTTTATGGCATGTTGAAAGAAGTATTTGAAGAATTGAATAAAAGGGAACTAGGATGTAGAAAATCGAAATTTCTCTATAATTCATAGATGTTGCATGATGAATCTAATTTACTACTCATTCACATTATATATCCGTTAGGGTTTATTACATTTGACCCAACAATGCAATGGAAGATTTCATCTGAATTTTTTATATGCTCAGATATACATTTATTTCATTTAACTTAACAGTGTAATAAAAGATTACCAAAGGTGAGATTTTTTCTTCAATAGAGAGATACACAAACCAAAATAGAATATTCAAGAATAAGTACACTGGCGTACGTAGTGGCATGTAATGTAGAGTAATGCTATCGTACTCACCCATGTGCATATTTAATGTCAGTGGCGGAGCCAGGCTCCGATAATGAGAGGGGGCAAAAAAATTATTTTATCTTTGCCCCTATTCTCTTAAATTCATGTGGGGCAAAACGTAAGTAGTTTTGAAAAATTATATATGAATTTTTGTAAAATTGTGCATAATTAATACTAATACAAAATTTTTGAGGTAGGGCAAGAGCAATTGCCCCACCATGCCATAAGGTGGCTTCGCCCCTGTTTAATGTGCTCACAGTTAAAGTGATTATATTATATTTTAGGAAAATTATTATTAATATACCTTAATAAAATAAACTCTACCAAAAGAAAAACTAAACCCTACTAAAAAAACTAAATCCTAAAAAAATTTATTGTCGTGACACTATCATATCACCCCCGAGCACATTAAGTTTATTCATAATATGAGCATTCTTGGCAAGTAAATTAATATTAATCTTGATACTTTTTTCCCTTAATATCTTAGTATAGCATGTGTATATGCATGTGTATTAGTTTATATCTAATGAAATTAATTGCTACTCCCTCCGTCCATGAATTCTTAACCCAAAAATCTGAGCACGGAGTTTAACGGAGTGTTGTGATGTGTAAAGTGATTGTGTTTGAGTGTTGATGATGTGTAAAGTGATTGTGTTTGAGGAGTACATTAGCTATTCTAACTCAAAGTGATTATGGACTAATTTTTTTTTAGATTCAATTTAATTAAATGTCAGAAAAATAAATAAATTAAAATAATTAAATAAAATTAATAAATAATAAAATTAAAATTAAAAATTAAAAACAACACAATCATATGCGAAAATGGAATTCTTTATATACTTGTATTCCATTACAATGAAATGCGCATACTAATTCAACTTATAATGAAAAGTAATCTTGACAAGACTTGATATAATCAAAAAATAGAGGGAAATTTAGGGAGGGATTTGGGGTTTAAACTACTTCAAATTCAAAAATTATAGCCCAATATAAAGAGTAAAGAGCTACACTATCATTTCTCTCTCTTCACTCTTTTAATCTCTGCGGTTGTAAGCTCCTCCTGCGATTTGGAGCAGCTTCTTTTTTAAGGCATCTTTTTTTTTTTCCGTCCATCACTGCGGCTGCTTCACTTTGGGAGTAGTTCTTCATGCTTGTTTCTCTCACCTTTTCTTCTTCTCTCTGCTCTTCTTTCTTCTTTGTTACTGTAGGTCCCGATAAGTATTCATCGGTGTATAGGGGGGGAAATACACCAATTAGCCAACAGTTTTGACTTTTCAAAATAATTTGGTCTTACTGAGTCGTCACTCAGTTTATCAGAGCAGTTTAGTTTTTCCAGCTCAATCAGTAAACTGCTGAGCTTGCAAAACTAACTTGCGTGCGGAAGTTTGGTGGAAAGGTTGGCTAACAGTTTTCAAAGACAGTTCTCATGCAAGACAGGTTACGATAGTGCAGGTTGTGAGCATGCAACTGTGTGAATGAAGATGTAAAGATAAATAGCAAGAGAGAGAAACACGAGGAGTTTTATCGTGGTTCGGAGTAAACAGCTCCTATGTCCACGCCAGATTCCGTCGAATCTGTAATCCCTTAACTTGAGATTTTCACTCCTTTTAACACTGGTGGAGGTCCAGTCCAAATTCAAGTCTTTCTCTTAGACTGAATCTAGCACATTTCTAGAGTCGTGTCTCTTCTTACTTACATACAATCTTACATACAAACTTACTAACACTAAATGACTAGTGCTACTATCCAAACTTGAAAGCTGTGAATAACTATCGTCGTAAGGAATACAACTCAATCAACTACACTAGTTTTTCAACTTTGATGGTAGTGAGAGTGTGTGTGATGTGTTCTAGTAAGACCGATTCCAGATAGATCATAAATCTACAATGATCAACACTTGGGAAAACTCTAGTAATTTCGAGTGTTGATTTGAATAATTTCAGCTTGAGATTTCTGCAGCGTTTTAGCTTGTGTGTTGATTTTCCCGTAGCTTCTATCTGGAATGAGTTGAGGTATTTATAGAGAAGCATTTGAAATAGAGCCGTTGGAAGTGTGTCAGGATTTGTAGATTCCGTACACTGACACAATTCTTGTCGTTGAGTGAGAGCAGGTTTCATAACCATAGCTCAGGTTGGCCTTCACATGTTGAGCTTCCTATACCTCGAACTGTCTTCAGTCTTCTGTAACCTTCGTGTGAAATCTTCGAGTATGTTAAGAGCAGGTTACATAGACAGATTACATAATGGAACACTATGACAGGTTTGAGTAGATTAGGTACAGGTTGCACTTCCAACCTTGACCTTTACATGAGCAACCTGTCCGAGTAAAGCTTGACTGATCCAAACACGGAGACCAGCCTGTTCCACTTAAAAACTTATATCTAAGTGTGGTTTCTAATAACATTATCAAAACTCAGTTTCAAAGGGTTCCCAACAGTTACCTACAACAAACAGTAACAGAGAAATCAGATTAAAACAGGAATGAACAGTTCTGCAAAATGGTAAGGGAAATCAAGAGATTAATGATCTCCTTGGAGTTGAAGCAACAGATAACATCTTTCCTGCTGACCCACTGCTGTAATGGTAAAGCCAACAAAGAGCATTGAAGGAAGCATATGAAAAGTTTAGGACTTCTCCATCCACTGTTAAGAGAGTATGGGCAGAAATAAGAGAGATGGTGGCTGAGGGAAAACCAGTCATTTTTCTCAACAAGCACAAATGTGTAATTCATAATGACCGGTATTTTTTGGACCCAGTACTTGTAAATACCGTGAATTTGAAAGACATGAAAAATATTAGGAGAATGGCTGAAAAACTGGGGATAAGCAAAAGTTTGTTGCATTTATGGATAAAACAGGGGCTTCTTAGGTCACATTCTAGTGCAATCAAGCATACACTTACTGATGTCAACAAACTAGCTAGGCTGAAGTTTAGTTTAAGCCAACTGAATGTTAATAGTAGTGAAGGAGATGAAATCAGTTTTCAGTCTATGTATAACACCATACATATCGATGAGAAATGGTTCTATCTAACTAAAGATGTTGATAAGTACTACCTCCTACCTGCTGAGATGGAACCACATAGGACATGCAAGTAAAAAAGATTCATTCCAAAAGTTATGTTCATGTGTGCTGTTGCAAGGGGTGGGCAGCAGGTACCACGAGCCCTCTGTCCCACACATCTATCCAGAAGCAAGTGTAGTTCACCGGTTCCACCGAATGCTCCTATCTCTCGGCAAAGATCGTGTGAGTGTGCAGTTATGCTTCGGATGCTTCGCCATAGAATAGATCGACCCAGTTCCCCTCAAAAAGGGCAAAATGGTGAACCAGATTTTGATGGAAAGTTAGATTTCCCTTCATAACTAAAGAACGGGCTCAGAGGGGCAGCAAGAACAGACCAAATGGAACCTTAGAAACTAAACAATGCAGTCTATATGCAAGAAGGAAATCAAGGAGTGTCCTATAAATCAGGTTAAATCAATTATTAATGGATTTATTATATTTTTATTAGGAAATTTTATTAATCCTATTTAATTTCTAATTCGATTTTCTGGGTCGTTACACACAGGTTATCCCAGCTATAAAGGAGAAATGGCCTAAATGGGCAAATAAGAGTATCATAATTCAGCAAGACAATACTAAGCCCCACATAAAAATAAATAATGCAGATTTTCTAAATGCAGCAAATTCAGATGGATTTCAAATGTAGCTATGTGTCAGCCATCAAACTCTCCAGATAGTAACATAAATGACTTAAGCTTCTTCAGAGTTATTCAATCACTACAATATGTGAAGCCAACAAAGAATGTGGATGATCTACTCAAGAATGTGGTGTTGTCATATGAGGAGCTCACTGCCACTACACTACACAATGTTTTTTTAACTCTACAATGCTGCTATGTAGAGATGATGAAGGTGAAGGGAGGTAATAACTACAAAATCCCTCACATGAGCAAGGGCAAGTTGATAAGAGAAGGTGGTTTGCCAGAATGTATTCAAGTGAAGAAGGAGTTAGTAATGCAATGCTTGGAGTACTTAGACCTACCAGAAAATGATGTGGGTTCAAGCTACAACATTGGTCCTCTGAAGGCTATTTTGGAACTGGATTTAGGGATTCATTTAGGGTTGTAGGTCACTGAAGTTATCTAGGAAAGCATTGAAGCTTCTAGTTTTTGGTAGGTTGTTTAGCTAGTAACTTCCTTTTTTGTAACTAAGCTACTCATATTCAGTCTATGTGTAACTACATTTTCTAAGTATCTTCTTTATAACTAAGGGGTGGCTGTGAATGTGATTTAATAGTCTATGTAAGAGCCCCCAGTCACATAATTCTGGAGAATCACCCATTTAAACCTCCAAATCTGTGGCAATGAAGTACACAGAGGTGGCTAACATAGGATAATATTCCAATAAAAGAAACCAACTATAGCACATCAGGCATTACATACAGTACATAACCACCAAACCTTAGCTACTTATACTTTGAAATCCAAATGAATTAGGGACATACATGCATAAATGAAGGCCATAGCAGTAGCATAATCACTGAAAATCAGATAAATAAGCCCAACTAAAGCCACACAAGAGTACAAAGAGCCCTCAGTCACATAATTAAGGATAATCCCCACTTAAACCTCCAAATCTGTGGCACAGAAGTACACAGAGGTGGCTATGAAAGGATAATATTCCAAGAAAAGAAATGTTGATAAGTTGGGCACATCACATCGCATTTACATCACCACAAGGTTACCACAGAACATAAACTTCTTCATCTAAGCTCCTTATACTTTTAAATCCAATGCAAGAAGGCACATATATGCATAAATGATCACAATATCATTAGCATAATTACTGAAAATCAGATAAATAAGTCCAACTGCGCCCAACAAGTTAACAAAGAGCCCTCAGTCACATCCATAAATGATTAGGCAAACACATAAACCTCCAAATCTGTGGCAATTAACTACATAGAGGTGGCTATCATAGAATAATATTCCAAGAAAATAAGCCAAGTTGAGCACATCACATGCATTTACATCACCACAGGTTATCACAGAACATAAACCACCAACCTAAGCTCCAATTACTTTTAAATCCAACAGAAATAGGGACAGAGAGACACATCACAAGGTAATATCAATAGCATAATCACTTGAAATCATAAAAATATGCCCAACTGCGCCCAACAAAAGTAGAAAGAGCCCTCAAACACATAATATTCCAAGAAAAGAAGTCAAGCTCAGCACATGCATAAATCAAGGCATTATCAGTAGCAAAATTAATAACTCAAAAATCATGAATCCTGCCTCAGACTACCCATATTTTAGGCAGTCCAGGGCAGATTAGGGCTAACATTCATATGTAAGAATCATGCCTCTTTGGAGACCAATCAATAGCCCAATCTTCCAAATCTACCAGTGAATTAGGTGATGCATGACCCGAATCAGGCAAATCTGTCACCGTATCTCCATCGCCTTCGAATTCCGGCGTCTCCGGAACCATCTCGTCATGATCTTCCTCGGAATCGGGAATAATCACTCCAGCAAATTCAGAGTCGAAGAAAGGATACTCAATATCGGGAAAAGATGGAGAATCCGGGCAAGAATTAGGGGATTTTGAAGGAGACGACTCCATGGGAGACGCCGAAATGGGCGACGGATGGTGGAGAAAATTAGGGTTTCGGGAAAGAGGGGAGGTGAGGATTTCCAAAACTCGAAGAGTCAATCTGAAGAATAGGTAGTGAGTGTTTGGTGTGATTAATTGGGTAGGTGAATGATGGAAGGTGTATTTGGAGTGGGTCTCATTAATTGGGTTGGGTTAGTTTAGATTAATTGGGTTGCTAATTAGACAAGTGGATATTAAGATTTGTGGGCCATCTAGGTTTTATTGTAATAATTCATGTATTTTAAGGGTAGAAGGGTAATTTTTAGAGTAGGGTCTACGTTCCAAAACGAAAAGGGTCAAAAAATAATGGACAGACAATATAATAAGTGGGTCAAGAATTCATGGACGGAGGGAGTATTATTTTAATCTCCTCTTTCCAGATAAAGACGCCGATAGTGGCTAAACAAACTTTAATTCATTTTTTGTGATAAGGGATTTAATTAAACGTCTTGTCTCGCCACTTGAGGAACGAAACTTTTTTTTTTTTTTAATTTTTAATCTGGTTTTATTTTAGCTTGTAATTAATAATAATAATTATTATTACGGTTAATAATTTCATTACGTCATTACTAATGATGGAATCTTAATGGATGGATGTACAGTAACACCACAATTAAATGCCTCCATTTTGCATACGAATTGTTTATTGCTAATGGGATTTTATCTTATACTTTACAATACATATCATATCATATCATAACATATTCCCATACAATGAATAAAATAGCCGAATGCATGGGTAAAATAATTGAAATACTGCAGTTCAACCATATGTTCATAAAAAAGTAGCAGACACACAGAATCTGCAATAATGAACAATTACTTTATTTCAGAAACCTGCTACTTCCCGAACTACGTGCTTGTAGCGGCAAAATTTATTCCACTCTATGAATATTAATCATAATTCATTTAAAAAATAATAATCATACATTCATACTACTCTATTAACAATAAGGAAAATGATCACATACATTGATTATACGGGACAAAAATGGCGGTTCAAGTACGCTTATGTGTATAACTTGGACACGATTTAGGGATTCAAATCTGCTATTGCAATGTTAGATGATTGACACGCGTGTACAATATTTTCAAAACCATGCAACAATGATTAAAAAATTTCATAATAAAAAATGAGTGGTTTTGGAATTATTGTGAACACATGACAATCATCTAACAGTGCAATAGAAGATGTTACACCGTTAGACAATAGAAGACCCGAATCCCAACTCTAATTTTGAAATACTAACCCTAAACCGTCTTTTACTAAATAAAACAGTTATATATGTCGAAAGGTTAATACTACCTTCTTTTACTACGGTGAGAAATAAAAATGGTTAATTATAAAAAAAATCACAAACTTTAATCAAATTCTAATTAAAATTGGTCACAAAATCACGTTGAAATTTATTTTGATTTTCCCATGATCTTGAAATCAAAATTGACTTGGCAAAGTTATTAATTGAGGTGGGAATCAAACGTCGCCGTTTAGACCAAAATGAGATCCTTCTGATTATATAAAAGATTATGATAATGAGCGACCACCTGAACTCAACTTCTCCCTTTCACCAGTAGTTTATTTTCATATTTTTTTTTATTTATGTAATTAAAATGATGTCATTTTGATCTATAGAATTACCAAAATCGGAATAAACTGAAATGATGTCTTTTTTGACCAATTTCAAAACTCACGTATATTTTTTTTTACAATCAACTAAAAAAAATCATTCTCATTTGTAATTGGCTAACCTGTAACATTTGTTGTGAATTATTCTTAATGTTGATGATGTTTTATACTTTTTTCATAAGTTGATATGTTGTTTGCTTTTAAAGATCTGCATTTTAGGAATGGATTCTGGTACACGTATGGGAAAACAATTTCCACACACTTTGTACAAGTTATACACGTGTCCGGTGATAGAGATATTATCCAGCATTTAATTTTATGGACTAACATATAAAGCATTTGTTTTTAAAAGCACATTTATTTTGTGTTAGTGGGAAATGACAAATGAGAACAGATTCTGCATAAATTAGTGCTAACATCTCATATTTCATTACATCAATAAATATAAAATATTGTAATCTTGAACAAAATATCAAGAAAATATAAACCGTTGAAAGTGGTAGACTGGTAGGCAATAATTGTATTTACTACATACACTTATATGCATCTAGTTAGGCAGTATCATATGATTTTTGCATTGTAAATAAGAAAAAATATAAATTAGAAAAATAGAATTTATAATCATAAAATAACTATCAATATCGATTGGGTTAAAATTAGGCCTTTTGTTTGGTAGGAGAAAGCCATTCATAAATGGGCCCAGCCCAATTTAGAGCCCGAAATAATGAAGGCCCATTCAGCACCGCCTTCCACACGAAAGGGCAAAACCGTAAAATCAGAGTATCGCTTCGTCTCCCCTAAACCAACCCAACCCCCAAGTTTTCTTCTACCTGTTCTCTTCTCCATAAAAATAATCAGATTACGTAAATCCGAAATCCCTAACAGAAAGAAAAAGTGGAACCAAAATTAAGCAGAAGAAGTTCGCGAAGAAGAGAATGGGAAGAGGTTCGGGAGAGACGAAGCTGGTGCAAGAGCTGATTCTGTACGCGGCGAGCGCCGCCCTCAGCTGCCTGGTGCTGTTCGTCGGGCTCAAGCATCTCGACCCCAACCGCGACTCCGCCAAAAAAGCCCTAGAACAGAAGAAGGAGATCGCCAAGCGCTTAGGCCGACCTCTCATTCAAACCAATTCTTATGAGGTTTCCATTTTTATTTTATTTTTTTGTTTTATTTTATTGTTTCTGTTGTGTTTCAGTTACGGATGTGTGTTTTCTGCTCATTCCGGCGCGCTATGTTTTAGTTCTATGGCTTGTTTCGGTTTTTGGAAGTTATTCAGTGTTGTTCTGCGCAGAATTATGAATATCTATGGTTCTTATAGTTGGAATTGAGTAATGTGAGTACTTGCTGATGTCTCTCAATCTGTTTAACTTTAATCAATTATAGCAGAATTTGGTAGGATTTACATATGCGGATGCAGTTAAGCTAGATTATGGTATTGTGTTTGCCTTGTTTCTTCTCGTTCTAGACGTAGAGCTTATTTAAGGTGTTCAACAAGTTTTGAATTCTAGGTTTTTAGGGGGATAGTTAGTGCTCTTGGATTGAATTCAATATTTTAATGAGTTTGGTGTTTAGATAATCTCAGTACAACGTGCCTTTACTTGGCTTGGGCATATTTTCGATACAATATGCTTGATACTGCTATATATTGTAGTCCGGGGGTATTAATGTGCAAATACTGATGCTCTTTCTCCTTTGATATGATTTCATTTAACCGGTCACGTTTATGTTGAGGTGAAATTGGATTTAGACTATATGCAAACATAAAAGGAAATATCGCCCCTGTTTGGACATCTATGCTAATATTCGATTCTGCAATTATACTTGCAGGATATTGTAGCTTGTGATGTAGTCAACCCCGAGCATATAGATGTGAAATTTGACTGCATTGGAGGATTGGATGCCATTAAAGAAGCATTGTACGAATTAGTTATTCTTCCTCTTCGAAGACCTGACCTATTCTCTCATGGGAAGCTTCTTGGTCCACAAAAAGGAGTTTTGCTATTCGGGCCACCTGGCACTGGGAAGACAATGCTCGCAAAGGCAATTGCAAAAGAGTCTGGAGCTGTCTTCATTAACGTTAGAATAGCCAATTTAATGAGCAAATGGTTTGGTGATGCACAAAAACTAGGTTCGTAAACTCTAATCATGTCAAAGTTCTTTCTCTTTAGATGATGGCTTACTTTTAGCTATCTGAAATTGGATGATGAGAAAGATGTTATGTTGTTATTCCTTTATTTACTTAAGATTTTTTTCTTAAGATCGAGTTTACTGTGTCTTATCATAAGTATTACTTCATGCGCTTAACTGGGAACTCCAATTTCATGTTCTTCTATACTTATTGTTCTCCAGTGACTGCTGTGTTCACCTTGGCTCAGAAACTTCAGCCAGCAATCATTTTTATTGATGAAGTGGACAGTTTTCTGGGTCAGCGCAAATCTTCAGACCATGAAGCACTAACAAACATGAAAACTGAATTCATGGCTATGTGGGATGGTTTCACCACGGACCGTGAGTTTTCTGTTGATCACTCTCGATAATAGTTTATATTTTCTGCTTTCTTGCAACTTTCTAGTTGCACCCTCTGTATTAGTTCCAGAGGAATCTCACGTGTAAATTCATCTACATCGAAGTTGTGTGTGTGTTTTTTTTTTTTTTTGAAAAGTTCTATATTAAAGAGGTAATGATATTAGTATTATTTTTGGTGCAGAAAATGCTAGAGTTATGGTACTAGCTGCGACCAATCGCCCATCAGAACTTGATGAAGCAATTCTCAGACGCCTTCCACAGGCATTCGAAATCGGGATGCCTGATCGGAAGGATAGGGTTGCAATACTGAAAGTGATATTAAAGGACGAAAGGATTGAAGATGATATTAATTATGAACGCATAGCTGAACTGTGTGAAGGTTTCACTGGTTCTGATCTTCTCGAGCTCTGTAAAAAAGCTGCATATTTTCCAATACGGGACTTGCTTGATGCTGAGAAATCTGGAAATCCATCGAAGGTAATTGTTTGCATTTCATTTTATCTTTTCAATAACCATCGCTGCTGAATAGTTTGGTATGAATACATGGCACAAAAATGTTGAAAACATCCTTTTCAGGAACTGTGCAGTTTGTTAGGTCCTCCGATTTGACGAATCATCTCTTTTGCAATTAGTTAGGTCCTCCAATTTTATGAATCATATGTTACTATGTAGAGCTAAGGTGCAAGAACAGCTGCTAAAGCTGCAGAACCCCTCCAAATCTCCTTATATAACAAATGTCTCTTAGATCTCCATGATAAGCAGCCGTTGCTAGGAGATCTATATGGTTTCCTTCACTTGCTCGCCTGTGATTGCCTGAATCTGAAACTTTTCTTGATTATCGAATTATATGTTCCTTTTTGATGATGTCATGAAAACCTTAGGTTTTTAAGTAGTCCGGATATTGAAAGGTATTCATTAATTGTGGTGGTGTTTCTATTTTAGGAGCCTAGACCACTAACACAGTCAGATTTGGAGAGAGTCATTACAACCACCACCAAGACAAACGTTGCCGCGATGGAATTTGGCAGATATAGCTCACAATCATTAGGATCATTACACCAAAGAGATTCAGACGATTATCAAGTCCAGGCTGCAATCAGTGAGCTGTCTAAGCTCGTCGTTTCACAAATTATTAATCTTCAGTCAGGTGGCCAAGATTCGTAGGCTGATTGCTCAACCATGAGGTACGTGTGAATGGTGTGAGTGATTTATCATATACTTGGTGAGTACTAGAAGTATTGTTTTAGGATTGATTGATGAGATTGTTGAGTTACAGTAAACCCCATCAAGAATCTTGAAAAATTCTTTAACTAGATCAAATTTTGGCGTTGCTTGTTAATATTTCGGAATCTTAGCTTAATCATGATGATATTTTCATGTCTGTCATACCCCGTGTAACAAATTTTTGGGGAATATTGGTGCTCTGCACAAAAACTGTTAGTCTTGGTGTCGTGTAACTGCACGGGTGATATATATGCTGCATTCGACCAATCGCTTTCTATTTGATTTTAGATTGGTTTTGGGCAACATATGGTTTCAATGTTTTAAATGTGCAATGCATAAATTTGATGTACTGCTATTTAACACATGGTTTCAATGTTAATTGACGAGTCTTGCATAATCAGTTGTGTAGTGTAGCCAATACAAATTGACTCGCAGTACAAAGTGTTTTTAGTTTGAATATTTGCCTAATCTTTGAGTAATTAGGCTAGTCCCCTCCCCTTCTTTCGCCTAATTTATATGGAACGGAAAGCAACAAGCTCGATAGTGCTTTGATACTATATTTATTTGAGTAGAGTAGTTAGGGATGTACAATAAACTATTCAAAAATTTTGTTTGCGCTTTGCGTAAACCGTTCTTTATTTTTATGTTGTATCATTCAAATTGTCTCATTTTCCTTGTTTAAAAATGTTAACTTTAAAAAAAAAATGTGTGTTTTTTTTTTTCATCTTTTATCGCATCCTCCTTAATTATAGTGCCAAAAAAGTAGACGTTTTGAACTGGATGAAAAAGATAGAAAATAGTAGCGAGTAAATTAAATGTCATCAAATATTTATTCGCGCCAAATAGTCCGACTCATGTCTATTTGAGATAAGTTATACCTACAATAAATTTTGAAAATTCTTGGACTTTTGATTGTTCGCATCTTTACTTTCTCTGTCTACAAAAAATTTACATAGTTGTAATCTTTTTGTACGTATATGTATGTATCGAAAAATGGATGTTAATATAAAATTTGAGTCTTACATGTTGTAATGTACTAATATACACAACTTTTCGTCACACAGTGTCAGAGTTGTGTTTAGAAAGATTTCTCGTACTAATTTGGGGGACGGAGAGAGTAATTCATTTTCGACTGTTGGTAAAAAAATGTACACTATTTTTTTTGACGTAGATCAGAATTTCATCCCCCTTTAATTTTTACTATCAATGTCACTGTTTATTTATTAAAAACACATAGATGAGCCTACCTTTTACAACTCACTAACCGACAAAACATACTTGTTAAAATAACATTCAAACTCTACTACATTTACACTCATTATAAAAATAAAATTCCGTCACGTATAAACCTATCCAATTTCTTGTGGAATGTATAGAAATATCTATTATATGTTCAAAGCCATACTTTAAAAATCAAACTACGACTCTAGAGGTGGTAAACATTACCGCTGGTTTCTCTAGGCAAAGGAACCAGATCTTTATTAATAATTGTGACGTATGCATGTATCATTTTTTCTTGGATCATCATAAGTCGCGATTGGTGAGAGTACGTAACTTGAATTCGGTTAGATGTGTCGTCAATAATCATTATCTCCCCGAATGTAGACAAATATTGGAGCGTTATTATTTTATTACTCATATACATATATTTACATCGACATACGCCCGATGTCCCACATTTGACTTTGGACAAGTACATGATATGGGTTAAAGCTAATAAAAGTTTTCAACTACAAATTCCGCCTTCATAATGAATGGGGTATGGACATTGGACGGTCCTCACAAAACAAATACTTTACTACTTTCAATAAATTAAATTTTAATTTGATAATTATATGACCCTATCTTCACACACAAAAACATATAATAAGTGTCCCAAATTGAAAAAAATACACAAACCAAGGAAACAAGTAAACTTACTCAATTTGTCCGTAGTCATTACATAGGAAATTGAAAAAAATAATAAGGTATTTGTAATGATAAATATGGTAGTTCAAATTATTTTTTGTCTAGAAGAATGTGATAAGACACTTAATTGGGTATAAAATTTTAAGGGTTATGACACTTATTTGGGGACGAAAGAAGTATTTTGTACATTACACGACACTCTAGCCTCATGGTTAGAGAAACATCTTACTAACTGAGTTGCGTTTCATGGTCTGCTTGTGCCCGTTTTTGTGTGTGTGTGTGTGTGTGTTAGGATAATATGATGCGAGAGATTGGGTGCGGCCATTTATTTACTTTGATGTTAATAGTAGTAGTATATCGTAAAACACATAGCACCACTCTACAAGCGTACTTCCAATCTACATATTAATTGTAAAGTAGCCAGTTGTGCTACTATCGTAGATTAGGGCTACAGTAAAATTAACTATGTTTCTGTTCCGGGATATAAACAGCCAATCGTGTCATGCACTACGCCTCCATATAGTTCACAATTCAATAACCTCACATGCATATAATAAAGTCTAAAGGGAAAAAACACAATCCTCGATATTCCCCATAAGCTCAAGAACGTTAATTCGTTACTTTTAAATATGAGTACTAAGAAGAAACAAAATGCGTGTTCAATATGCGTGAACTATAATATTAACATTAAATTAAAGAGTTATTATTATTATTTTTATTATTTTATTTTATTTTTGGCGTTTGCAGTCAAATTGAGGAAGGGATATTGATTAATTAAAGAAAGAGGGGAGGATTATTTGACAATTTCAAAGAGTCGACGTTCAAAACTTGGACTGCATAGGCACTAAAATGTTGAAGCCTAAATTACCCATCTTTTTGGGGAATCAAATTTCTTCTCTCTCACTTATTGCCGAATGAATAAATGACACTCATATGTCGTTGTATTTGAATCTGTTCACTCTCTTTAGCAGCATAAAGAAAAAGCTGCATCAAAATTATCAGCTTTTTCTTTTTTATTTATTTATTAAAAGGATTTCACTTATGTTTTTCTTTTTGATAGTAATGTAATGCAAATCCAAAGAAAGGCCCTTGTTAGTTTTTTTAAAAAGAAAGAAATTGCAACAATTTCCTTAGAAGGGAAATAATATTGAGATTTAGTTCGTTGAGATTAAATCAAAAGGAAAATAAATACAGGCATATAAACTGCATTATTTAATTGTTTATGACGCATGATATATAAGACAAAGTAGATGTCTTGTAATGAAAGCACTATGTATTGTTTAGATTAAACTAATATAAAACCTTTAACGCCTTCAAAAACCAAAAAGAAAAAGGAAAGAAATTGGTCCATAGCAAGTTAACAACACAAGCTGTTAGGCTCGTGGTCCTAGAAAAGAAACAAAGATTATTTTTACGTTCAAACCTCAAGGCCCAACCAAATTAATTACTACTACTACCTCCATCTACTACTTCATCTTAACTGGGTAGTCTCATTTACTTTATTGTTTTTTCGGCATGTATTTTTACCAAAACTTAGTACGGTTTTAAAATATAATTTTGAAGTATTTTTTTTTACGGATACTATGACAGCTCATAGTATTCGTAAAAGAAAAAATACTTCAAAATTATATTTTAAAACTCGTACTAGGTTTCGGTGAAACGCGTGCCGAAAAAATCAATAAATCAAATGGGACTACTTAGTTGAGATGAGATAGTACTACTTAGAATCCAAATTGACTTTAAATCATTGAAAAATAAATTCAATTTAAGAAATAATATATTAATATAATACACATGTTCAAGGGTCGTAAAGGCATAATTAATTAAATTTAAAGCTTGACTTATCTAACCGGAAATCCGCGTTAATGCTGACTAATACGAACACAAAGCAAAATAATGTATCTTCACATAATTATATAGATTCCACGTCTCATGTCTAACTGTATATAAGTTATTTAATTTTTGTTTATAGTTCATTCTCGTATTATATTTCATAGAAAAACGCTTTCCTACCCATCATATCATGGGTTACATGATGTGGCACTATCACATATTCACGCTAGTATTTTTTTCATTTATGGTTTAATCTTTTTTAGTAGAACTTATTTTTTTTCAATATATATATTATTTTTAAGATATTTACTTTTAATAATTATCCTTAAATATATCATCATCATGTTAACTATGAACACATCAAATATGCCTGCAATGGGTAGGGAATCATTCTTCATACCCCCTCTGCCCTTGAAAACCGTGCACTTAATTCCATTTCGAGTTGTTCTCCAAAACCACACACTTTCCATTTTTGAATACGGACCCACTATAATAATACTTTATGTATGGTTTTATCATTATATATTTATTACATTTACCATTTAGGCCTACCACTTGACAATATATGCTGACAATAAAATTGAAACTCAATCTCAACTCAAAATAAACAATAATACTAATTAATTATATTCCTTTTTAAAACCCGGAACAAGATTTTTAGGGCCGAAGGTAGTATTTCATAACGGGAGCTAGATTTTTATGGATGGATGTAGTGTTTCAAGACAACATATTTTTCTTCTTTTGCAACAATAGTTTCCTAAAAGGGAAGTGCATGTGCACATGACCAGCACAAACATTTTACTACGTTGGAGCAAACTAGGCGGAAATCCTATATTATTTCTTACCAAAAATCAACCTTCTTAAAAAAAGGTTGAATTATTATTAGTTAGAAATATCTAGATAGATATCTAATTATGCAAAATTAAAACTCTTCTTCCTCGTCAAGCACACAATATATCCAGTCAGACAAACACAGCTACATGTGCGTCAGAAAATTCACACACACACACATACACACACAAAGATAGACTTATTTCACCTAAAATTATTTGACTAATTAAGCATAAGCCCAGAAATTGCCTTGTACCTACTATTAAAAAATACTCCAGTAAGTATTTTCATACCCAAAATCAACAAACTTAATAAATAGACTAATTCAACATTCTTCCTTCAAACGCTGCGACTATTTTAGTTTTCGTTTTCCCCTACACAATATATTCCGTTCTCCCAGCATCTTCATCATCATTCATCATCCACCTTTGATGTTGATTCCCACCTCCGATTCCTTAGCATCTTTAACTTTCATCACTTAAATCGAATATTTTTATTTTTTTCCCTACAAATTCTTTTGATTAGTTTTCGCCCCCCGCCCCTGAATCGGCCATGTTCAGTTTGGGGAACCTTGCTATACTTATTTTCTCTATCGTTTTTGTGGGTGTGGTTTCCAGATTCTTGTCCAGAACAAGCTTAATCCATTCGCTGAAGAAAGTATGGCGTTTGTTGCAGGAGAAGTGCTATGTCTACCAGTTCTACAAGGTGCCGAAATTCAACGAAAACATGCAGGAAAATCAGCTGTACAGAAAGGTTTGCACGTACCTGAATTCTCTGCCGTCGGTCGAGGATTCCGATTTCGCGAACCTCTTCGCCGGCTCGAAGCCGACTGAAATTAATCTAGTTCTCGACGAGAATCAGATCGTGACGGACAAGTTCCTCGGCGCCAGAGTTTTCTGGAAGAACGAAAACGGCGAGAGAGACGGCGATAGGGCGATGGTTCTGAAGATTAGGAAGAACGACAAGCGGAGGATTCTGGTTCAGTATTTGCAGCACATTCACCAAACGTTCGATGAGATCGAGCAGAAGCTGAAAGAGGTGAGGCTGTTCGTCAACGTCGACGACGGCACGCAGCGGAACGGACGGTGGAGATCGACCGCGTTCACGCATCCGGCGACGATGGAGACGATGGTGATGGACGCGGATCTGAAGACGAAAATCAAATCCGATTTAGAGAATTTCCTCAAGTCCAGGCAGTATTACCACCGATTAGGCCGCGTTTGGAAGCGGAGCTACCTCCTGTACGGACCGGCCGGGACCGGCAAATCGACGTTCATAGCCGCGATGGCGAAGTTCCTGAGCTACGATATCTTCGAGATCAACCTCCACAAGGTCCGAAACGACGCCGATTTGAAGTACCTCCTCCTCCAAACGACGAAGAAGTCGGTGCTCGTCGTCGAGGATCTCGACCGTCACTTGGAGGACAAATCGACGGCGCTGAGCCTCTCCGGCGTCCTCAACTTCATGGACGGGATATTCTCCTCCTGCGGCGAGGAGAGAATCATGGTTTTCACCATGAACAGCAAGGAAAACGTCGGCGCGTCGATCCTACGCCCCGGGCGAATCGACGTCCACATCAATTTCCCCCTCTGCGATTTCACCGCCTTCAAAAATCTGGCCAACAGCCACTTGGGGTTGAAAGAGCACAAATTATTCCCCCAAGTGGAGGAGATTTTCCAGACCGGGGCCACGCTGAGCCAGGCCGAAATCGGCGAGATCATGATATCGAACCGGGGTTCGCCGAGCCGGGCGCTGAAAACCGTAATCACGGCGCTGCAGGGGAATCTAGCGGCCCGGGTCGGGAAGAGGCTGAGCGGGTCCGGGTCGGGCCGGGTTCAGGACGACCCGGACGAGTCGATGAAGGAAGGGCAGAATGGGATCCACCCGATGAAGGATATCAAGAATTTGTACGGGTTCTTGAGGGCGAGGAGTGGCAGAAAGGCTTCCATGGATAAATTTGATATCGATATAAACGATCGAGAAAATTCTGTTCATGGCCATGATAATTGAGTGGTTCCGAATATTGAACCCGATTTCTCTCTTCTTCTTTTTTTGTATATTCTAATTAATTGTTTATTTTATTTTATTTTTGTCAGATCATATAGGGTTTTTTTTTTTTTTTTTAATTAGTACTCCGTACATTATTTGAGAAGGAACTTGTAGGTGGAATTCTGTGAAAAAGAGTCCAATGATCCTTTTCTTTTAATTGAATTTCAAGATTTTTTTTTATTGTTTGTGTGTGTGTGTGTGTTTTTTTCTTAACATATAACGCAGTAACTACACAAAACTATTCTAATATCCCAAAAATCTTCATTTCAACCAGAAGATAAGAAATGTACAATACCGAAAAGAAAGAAAGAAAAAAAAGAACAAATAAGTACATGGAAAATTGCATAGTTGACGATGGATGCTACCACAAAGTGCAACCAAATTAGAATGAGTGAGTGTGCATTAATTTTTTTACTCGGATGTCCTAGAAGAAGTAAAACTTCTAAAACATTGTCACATAGTTTGAACATAGTGATATTATAGACACTCTCCAATGCCCACCGTCGGCATATTAAATATGACAATCGGTGATGTGATCATGTGATAATGTCACGTCGACAATCTTTCCCGTTAGGGTTTAGTTTTTTTAGATAGAGTTTAGTTTTTTTATAGTAGATTTTAATTAATTTGGTATGTTTTTTATTAACTTCATTATTTATACTAATGTCACGTTATCTATGGGCACATTAAACGTGCCCACGGTGGGCATTGGAACATTATTCAGTGATAATATGTCAAAATAGTCACTTAACTTAGTAAAAGATAAATTCCAGACACAAACTTAATACTAACAACTTTCAATATTTGGAGACAAATATGCCCAGTGCCCTTAATGAATTCCGTCCCTTGAACATAAAAAGTTGACCTAATGGTAGTCGGGTTAATATCCGAGATCTCCATAATAAAAAATAAATAAAAAAAGTCTTATATTTGAGTTTTTCGTAACACGACTTTTAAATTTCAGTTAAATATTTTAAGGAAAATTCCTAATATTGTTTTTTAAGTATTTATTCTGAGATGGGCGATTGAAAAAGAAAATCCATAATCTAGACAAATAAGCATCACAAAGCAGATTGGCGCATCGCAATCTCTATAATGCACATCATAAGAAGGTTAATCAATCTCCTCACAAAAAATAATAATAATAATAATAATAATAATAATAATAATAATAATAATAATAATAATAAATCAATAAACTTTTGCCACTTAAGATTCAAACTAAATCACACATCGTTACTAATATATATTTTTTTCGAAGAGCATATAAATGTAACATCAACCCTTGATGAATTCATTGCTTAACCCTCAAATCAAGTAACACCGCATAATCAAAATTTTTGAAATTTTCATCTTAAATGTACATGCATTACACTCAATTTACACCTTGATGAGAATCGAAGCCAAGATACCCCGCCGAAGGAAATCGTGATATCTCAACTTTTTACCACTTCAAGTCTTCAACTAATCCATTCATGTCCCATTCAGCATCCACAGTACTATTTGAACTGTCTTACTAAAAGTGTTCGATTTTTTTAAAAATTAAAATTTCAAAAATTGTGGACCAAATAGTTTTACAAACTCTATGTTCTCTTCAATTATTGTGTCAAAGAAAATCAGTCGCAAAGAAAATGATCGTGTCGAAAAAGAAAATCAATGTTTTGAACGAGATGAATGGAGTATTACTTTACACAAAATACTTTGTCTACTGAGTAACTCTTTTTTTTTTTTTTTTTTTTTTTTTAGGAAACAAAATATTTTGTCTTTATTTCATAAATAAACCAACAAAATTTTCTATATTTGATACTCCCTCCGTCCCAGACCACTTAGCATGTATACTATATCGGGACGTCCCATACCAATTGGCATGTTTCCTAATATAATATGTAAAGAATTAGTCATCAAAATGAATTATTAATACTCTCATCATTCATTTATATCCTAAAAGTTTAAACAATCATAACTTGCTCGTTTGTTCTCTGATTTTTATGAGTAATAAGCAAGGAGGAATCCGTCAATAACGAGAAGAAATATGAATTCATACGTTTCCAAACAAACCAATTTGGGATTCCATTCCCCCATAACCAAACATCCCCTTAACTCAATAGTCAGCCATCTTGCACTGGCATCGCATCACTAGTCGGCTCAGATCATTGCCTCCGATCTCCCATCAACAGATCTTATGAAAATCCTAGGTATGAATCTGATTTCAATACTATTCCTTCTTTTAGGTGTTAGAATCTCAAGCCGTAAAAATAGATCGTTTTAGGGTTTTGCGTGGAAGCTTCAGTTTGTATGATTTAGGGGACGAGATGTATCTCATTCTACGCTTTGAGAGATCTGTCCGTGGTCTTCAGATTAGATAATTCGTAGTTGTTCGAATGAGATTCTTAAATGGGGTTTGAACTGTGCAGGTGCTTCGATTAAAGGTTTGAATTGAAACAGAGTCGAATCTCCGCGATGGTGAAGTTCGAACGCTTTTCTCTGATTTTGATTATTGATTTTGTAGTTCCTGTTTTGTTCTGAGTTTCAGTACTGATGTGGATGCCTGTTTCTGCTTGCAGAATTATATAATTGGAGCTTTTAAGCCGGCATGCAGCATTACCGTTTCATTTGTGGATGGGAAATCTCGGAAGCAGGTTTAATTTCGTCAATGATTTCACTGGACTTTTTGTAATGATTATAGTCGACTTTCGTGCATTTGCATAAGTTTATTCGGAAATTCGAGCTGGACCATGTTTAGCCCTAGTTTCTCCCTGTTGTTAGTTTATGTGATTAGTAAATGCAGGCATTGTCTTTTTTGTTTGTTAAGTTGGATGCTGGTGTGCTAAAGTACAATTATATATAATGGTATAATGTTACAATATAGGTGGCACTGAAGAAGGAGAATGGTAAATCAGTACCGGTCCCCATCTTTCATAGTCAAGAAACCATATCTGGGAAGGTAATCACTATAGTGTGCTTCGTCGGTTTTGGTTCAAAGTAGGTGCGTGATGACTGTTTGATCATGGTGGTGTACACTATGTATCATGTTTTCAGATCTCTGTGGAACCAATTTCAGGGAAGAAGGTGGAACACAATGGTATCAAGGTTGAGCTGCTCGGTCAGATAGGTACATACATTTTGTTGTATTATCTTTTATCGTTGTATTTCAAATTCTGCACGTTCAGTTTTGATATCTGGATCATTAGGAGCTGGTGCGTTATCTCGAGTCAAATTAGCTAGTGAACTTCTTTTTGCCAATCCAAAGACGATTATGTAATAAAGAAGTTATCTATAGTCCAAAATATGTTATCACTCATAACATCCCCAATTTATGTGTGTACTGATCTTAACATCTATTTGTGTTTGCAGAAATGTACTTTGACAGAGGCAACTTTTACGACTTTACTTCCCTAGGTAAGCACAGAAAAGTGATTTCGTCTTGAGAGCATTATTGCCTGCTTAGTGCATCATCTCCAGCTTAATCTAGATTACAGCTTGCAATATATGCTAGTATATGTTTGCAGCTCTACTGGTTATATTAGAAGTTAGAACAAAAATTTCTTGTGTAGTCACCTGCTCTAAAATTCAGATAATATTGCAAGCAGCATCATGAAACTATATCAATAGCTTGTATGCAGGACATTTTACCATTTAATATGTTGCATAATTTCTTTTCGTTGTACACAGTTCGTGAGCTGGATGTTCCTGGAGAAATATATGAGAGGAAAACGTTTCCGTTTGAATTTTCAACTGTAGAGATGCCATATGAAACTTACAATGGGGCTAATGTGCGGCTTAGGTGAGTCAATAGTTGTGAATTTATTGTTCAATTTGTTTTGCTTACTGTCTTCACTGTTCGTATATCTGAGATAACAATCTCTGCTTTCATACTTTGCTCTCTGTTCCAAAGAAGTATACAACTTGCTTTGTTGACTGATGAACATATATAGCTTATCTGCGAGTATTTTGGGTTAACTTCTGTATGGTATGCCGCATTTATTTGAGATATGTGCACCCCGTTGGGTTTGTAAGTTGTTCATTTCTTATGATTAAGGGATTGCAATCCTATAAAGTTTTTGATGCTTTTGCATGTCAAAGCTCTGAAGTCAACTATGTTGCAACAGATAGATTTGCCTTTATGATATCTTATATCTTTAAGTTTCATTTATTAGATATCAGCCAAATTTATTACAAATTCTGTGTGTTTTTCAGGTATGTCTTGAAAGTCTCAATAAGTCGGGGTTATGGTGGGAGCATTGTGGAATACCAAGACTTTGTGGTAAAAACCATATCATGTTGCCCTACTTAATCAAACATTCATGTTATCATTATGGAATGCCGTCTAATTTTTGGGAGTTTTAGTAGTTCATGTTTTCTTTTGAATTTTATTCAGTTAATAAGAAATCTGGATACAATAGTATGGTAGTATTCAGATGACATAGTTAGCATTGAGAAAATATAATGCTACTTCTCTTTGCCAGTGTGACATGATGAATCATAGACCTTTTGAACTGTATATCGAACTCTTCTTGGCCTAGTCCTCAATTACACTCTTTCTTAATTGTCCATTATCATTTGACATGGTTCAGGTTCGGAATTATAGCCCTCCTCCATCAATCAACAACAGTATTAAGGTATTATTTTTTTTTATATTTATTAAGATGTTCATATTATTTTTGGTACGTTATTTAACAGTTATGATACTTTATAAAGAGAAAACTTAGGAAACCAGTTTGAAATCATTACTTCACCACCCATAATTTGCAGCACGCTGTGGGAGTTTCTCTACATTTGTTGTTCTACTTATCCATATTACATTACTGATTCTTTTCTTTTACTTCTAGATGGAAGTTGGGATTGAGGACTGCCTTCATATTGAGTTTGAGTACAACAAGAGCAAGTAAGTTTATGCCGTCATATGAATTCACCGTAATCTTTCACCAAGTAATCCTTGTTTAAATTTGTGTCCTACATTGATGGTTATAAAGCATGGATAATGATAACCTGCTGATTTAAATTCTGAATACCCAGGTATCATCTGAAAGATGTCATTGTTGGCAAAATATATTTTCTTCTTGTAAGAATCAAGATTAAAAACATGGATCTTGAGATCAGACGCAGAGAATCAACAGGATCTGGGTCGAACACTCATGTTGAGACTGAGACACTTGCAAAGTTTGAACTGATGGATGGTGCTCCAGTTAGAGGTATCTAAGTCATCATTTTTTTAAAGGTTCTCGTGTATTTAGACAGGCAGACCGCCCCCCCGCCCCCCCCCCCCCCCCCCCCCAAAAAAAAAGGGTTGCTTAATGAAAAAAAAGTTTTTACCAGTTACATTTCATTTTCTTGACTTTACCTTTGACTGCCAATAAAATGTCCTATTTTTTGGAGTTACAATCAGAAAATTTACATGTTGGCCATGTGCTTTGGCAGGAGAATCTATTCCAATCAGATTGTTCTTGAGCCCATATGAGCTAGCTCCGACATATTCGAATATCAATAACAAATTTAGTGTGAAATACTATCTGAACCTTGTCCTTGTCGATGAAGAGGACCGTCGATACTTCAAGCAACAGGAGATCACAATGTATCGGCTCAGTGAAACCTCCTGATCCGACCCTTGAAATTACTGAACTTTGACTGCATATTGATGCTTTGCTGAGTATTGATATCCGGGGAGGTTCAGGTAGGATCCAGGTCCTTGTAGAGGATGAGAATGGCCTTATCTTTTACTTTTCTTTGTTTTTGTTTTTAGTTATGAGGTAGTTGATCTTTGAGCAAAATACATAAAATTGTATAGAGGAAGGATCCTGTACATGGAGTTTTCTGCTGATCTGGGAGTGATGTTTTCGGAATTTGAGACATGAGTTGTGAGACAATGATGATGACCTTAGCTTAGGTTTATTGTACCTTGCCATGAAAAAGATTGTTGAGGGATAATTTGATTACTTCTAGATTTGCTAATTTTTCTTCACTACATTGCTAGTGTTTTTTGCAAGGTGTTACAATGCGAGTTCTCTCTTTTTGTATTCAATGCATACTTTGATGGATGTGTGTATATGATTTTGAAATATCTTGATTATTTGGTTAGTTTGTATACCGTACCTTTGTATTGAACTTTGAGATAAGCTCAGAAAAAACTCACTGAAAATAGTAGACGAAAAAATCACCCCAAATCACCTTTTATAAATAAATATTCTGTGCGTCTCACTCTAAGAGAGCTAATTTAATTCCAATATTGCTATAATAATATACTCCGACAAACAGTAACGTCTTGCTTTATTTTAATATTCCTGGAGAAATATAACTGATGTGGAAGTTTGACGTAGTAGCATTATTGCAGGCTGCTACTGTGTTTGTATATTTATTTATTTTATTTTATTCGCCGGAAGAAAAGGATAGGCCGTTTCTTAAATATTTGTTCAAGCTGATTTATTTTTAAAATTGTAATCTCAATATTCCCGTTAATCCTATGAAATTACCGCCCTAAGCGCCAAATGTTTGTAGCCTTATTATCGCAAGTCCGCTTGCGCATGCCATTGGTTGAAAAGGGAAGTCATAATCCTCGTCCATAACAAATTCGGCTGTTTAATGTTTACTCTCTAACTTCTTATTTCGTTCGGTTACACCTAGCACCTAGGTAGCAGCATTAGGAAGATTACAAGAAACTAGATTTTGAACAAATAATCAATGAAATAAATAAATCCAATTTATTTCCCTAAAATTTGCTTTTAATTCCTACTACAATATACTCCCTCCGTCCTCTAATAAGTGTCCCGACAAGCCAAAATTTTTGTCCCCAAATAAGTGTCTTGTTTCAAAATTCAATGCAAAATTTATGCCAAACTACCATATTTACCCCTATTATCATTATGTATTTTTTACTTTCTCAATTTTCTATGCAATAATTAGAGGTAAGGATGGTAAAATTACATACTTTCTTGGTTTTATCAAATTAGCGGCTGGGGACACTTATTGGGGGACGGAGGGAGTAAACCATTTAATTACTCGAAATAGCCGGCCCGGCAGTCCAGACCCGTTCAAGAACGAGTGCATAAAATTAAAAAAACCGCCAATCGATCATGGCCCCACAACGCCGTCCCGGCCACGTGTCACGACTGCAACGCGGGGCCCACCAGTAGAGTAGAATCCGGTATTGCCGTACCATTTTCATTTCGCCCGTTGCTAGCTACCTCCTCTCACTCACACTCACACTCACACTCACACTCACACTCACACACACGCTCTAATGCGTGAGCGTCTTCATGCATAGACTATACATACATATCGAAATATTTTCCTTCGCCCCTGATTTTTCTGATAAGAGGAGAGGGAAGCTAGTTTAATTTTGTGCGAGTAGTGGGAAAAATGGAGTTGTTCTACTACCTCTTTTTTGGGGGGTTGGCTGCCGTTGTGGCGGCATTGGAGCTGAGCAAAAGCAACAAAGATCGGATCAACACTTCTCCGCCTTTCAATTCCTTCAACAACAATTACTTGCTCGTCTACTCTCTCATGATGGGTAGGTTAAATCGCTATTTGAATTTATGCATGTTGTTTGGTGTTTCAATTTGGATTCCAAAATTTTTTACTCGTTTTTATAATTGTGCGGAGCAGCGGAAGTGTGTGGTTGAAATACCTTTGAAAGTGTGCTGCTGCTGCATAGTAATGGTCTTTTTATGGGAAGCCTCAACTGCTCTGTGTGTGAAATTTTGATTTCGGTAATGCCTCTGAGGAGAATTTGGGATATAATGTTAGGGTGGATTCTGATCACTATTTTGTTTACTGTGTATATATTGAGGCAATGCATGTGCTGTGCTGAGAAATCTCAACTCATGCTGGGAAATTCCATGACTGAATTTAGCTTATGTGATTTTTCCCTTGATAGAAAGATAGTTGTAATAACAAAACTGTGGCTTCTGAGCTGATTACATTCTCTGTTGCAAACAGCTGGTGACTGGTTGCAAGGGCCATATGTATACTACCTTTATACCACTTATGGTTTCAACAAAGGTGAAATCGGACAGCTTTTTATCGTTGGATTTGGGTCGTCCATGTTGTTCGGAACGATTGTTGGATCTCTAGCAGATAAACAGTGAGGTTCCCTCCTCGAATAATCTAAACTTGATTTTTCAGCATATGAGTTCTCCTGTTTGAGTCATTTGAAAATGTAGGGGGCGGAAGAGAGCTTGTGTTACTTACTGCATTACTTATATACTAAGCTGTGTTACGAAGCATTCTCCTCAGTACAATGTTTTGATGATTGGGCGCATTTTGGGTGGTGTCGCGACTTCTCTTTTGTTTTCTGCTTTTGAGTCGTGGCTTGTAGCAGAACACTTCAAGGTGAGCTTTGTTGCTTACCCTGGCTATGCATGCATTGTAGCTTATAACTGCTGATGATATTACCTTATCTGGATTTGGTTCGTATCGATATTCTGATCATCATATTTACTATAGACTAAGGCAGGGAGACGAATAATATATGGTTTCAGTAATCTGTTTTTTCTTTCTGTTCCGATCTTCAGTTAGCTAATACCACGCTAGAAAAGATTGGTGCTCATTCTCAGTATTCAAGCTTTGCTGAAAAATAATTGAATGCAGCGCTTACTGTTCACTATTTAGAGAACTTTGGATATTGTTATCTATAATAGGAATTAACTGGAAACCTTGTTTTTATATATGCTTGCAGAGGGGTTTTGATCAACAATGGCTCTCATTAACTTTTTCCAAGGCAATATTCCTTGGAAATGGCCTTGTAGCTATTATATCTGGTTTGTTTGGAAATATGCTAGTTGATAACTTGAAGCTTGGGCCTGTCTCACCCTTCGATGCTGCAGCCGTATTTCTAGCCATTGGGATGGCTGTAATTTTATCATCTTGGACAGAGAACTATGGGGATCCTTCAGAAAACAAGGACTTACTTACTCAATTCACAGGCGCAGCTTTAGCAATTGCATCTGGTATTACTTAATCCCTTTACTGAAAATAATAACTGTGAAACTGTAAAGAAAAGTATAGGCACTTACAAGTTCCTTTAAGGGCATTTCACACCTGAAAGTGTAAAGGGAAAGGATGAACTAGTCCTAGTCCTTTTTGGTACTTTAAGCTACTAATCAACTTACGTTTTCTTTTATGTTATCAATTCTTTTCTTGTTGGTTACATGCCTTGTTATGGAGCTTATATACACTTATTCATGATCAGATGAGAAGATTGCATTGCTTGGGGCTATACAGTCATTGTTTGAAGGGTCGATGTATACATTTGTTTTCTTGTGGACTCCTGCTTTGAGCCCCAATAACGAAGAAATTCCCCACGGTTTCATTTTCGCTACTTTCATGTTGGCATCCATGTTGGGCAGCTCAATCGCAGCTCGCTTATTGGCCCGGGATTCAATCAAAGTGGAGAGCTACATGCAGATTGTATTCATCGTTTCTTCTGCATCTCTTTTGCTTCCTATATTGACAAGCGTAAGGACTGCTTCATTCTTCTTCATTTAATTATTGAAGAAGTGCTTCTGACTCTCTCCTTGCTTATGCCATTGCCAGCTCTTTGTAACGCCATCGAATGAGGAATTGCCAGGCATCTCAACTTCAAGCTGTCTGCAGTTTTTTGGCTTCTGCACTTTTGAAGCTTGTGTGGGGATTTTCTGGCCATCTATTATGAAGATGAGGTCCGAATACATCCCTGAGGAGGCTCGAAGCACCATCATGAACTTCTTCCGCATACCTCTAAACATTTTTGTTTGTATTGTGCTATACAATGTATAACTCCTCCCATCAATTCTGTTTTCTACATGCATTGCTTTGGAAGTTTCATGCACCCATTTAAATAATCTTTCCTCGCAAAATTGAATAATCTTCTTTTCCTCAAAACTTGTTTTTACAACGGTGAACGATTTGTTAGTGATCTCATTTCATTAATGTTTGCAGGTGAATGCATTCCCCATCACGATTATGTTCGGCATGTGCTCGATGTTCCTCTTTGTCGCCTCCGTTCTCCAGAGTCGGCTATTAGCAATTGCCAATACTCCAAGTGAGTATTTCTTGCCTATGTTTAAACTATATTGATTCTCAAGTAAAATACATGAAGATAGACATAGTGTTGTGATTGTTAAGAGGGTCATCCCAAAGAGAATGTCGATTCATTTTCTGATATATTTATTTTCTTTGATTCGTTTTTTCCTCAGAAACAGCAGAATGGAGTATGTTGGAAGAGAAAAATGGGGAGGTTGATGGATCAAATGATGCTTGATTGCCTAGTTTTACAATGTATAAGTATTTGGATGTTTTATGAATGAGGCTTTTTAGATTTAGAGTAAATTTAGTGTGGTTGGCGTAGCAAAGCAGAAGGTAAAAGAAGTTGAAAATGATGCACTATTTTGTGGGTTCGGGGCTCTCTCCAAAATCTCGCTCACTCCCGGGTTCTTTCCGGATTTTTTCGATTTTAATTTATTCTTTTACTGAATTAAAGAAAATTGAAGCTATCAAAACATTACGTGAGAAATAGACAACGAAGTGCAGCTCAGTTGGTAAGACGTTTCCCCTCCAATCGATAGGTTAGGGGTTCGAGTCACACTAAGGGGGGAAATGGGGAACCATTATTGATTCTCTTTAAAAAAATAAAAAAAATAAAAAAAAAACATCGCGTGAGAAATGAGTGGAAATGAGTGAATTTATAGATGCTTTGGGTATAGCCGTTGCAAGTAACGGTAAGATTTTATTTATTTATTTATTTATTTTCAGATTTGCTCTTTTCCTTCTGCAGTCGAATTATGTAATTACAAATTTAATCAGTAGTTGATGAATTCCTCATTTAATAGAAACAACCTCAAAGTATGTACGAGTTGCAAATAGTCAACTATAAAGAACAAAAACACGTCTACTACTCGTCGCCAAAAGCCATTTTATCTACAACTCCACACCATTTATGTTATTCTTATTCGAGCCTGTATGGATTTATTTTTCCGAGTGTTTTTTATTTTTCAAGAGACTTAGTAATGATGAATATATTTATCTAAAGTTATATGATACTTTTCCATGTTTAATACTCAATCCGTTCCATCATATTTAGATATACTTTCCTTATTCGGGTGTTCACAATAAGTAGACACTTTTTATTTTAGATACATAAAAAAGTTCATTTCATAAAAAATGTGTCCACACTTATTCACTTTATAACAAGTATCTTATACAACAAATGGGACCCAAAAATCATTTTATAACACATCATCACAATATATTAAAACCCATATCCCACCATCTATGTCTAAAGATGGTGGACGGAGATAATACTCCCTCCGTCCCAATTTACTAATCATGTTTTTTTTGCATGGGTTTTTAGAAGAATATGTAAAGTTAATGGATGAAAGGTCTACTAGAATTTAATATTTTCTAATTGGCTCAATTATTTCCTGTTATAGAAATATGACTACTAATGTGGGACGGCCGAATAAGGTATACTAGACTAGTGAACTGGGACGAAGAAAGTAGTACTTAGCTAATAACCTCATCCGTGAGTGACGTCATAATATTTAATTTGTCATTTGTACTAGTGAGCATCTCTATTCCACTTGAGGAGTATCAAAGAAACTTGGACAATAAGGCAGAAATTAAAGCAAATCATATCCCAAGATTTAACACATTCACATTTAGAGTTGACTTCCTTCATTAATTATTCAACTTTAATTCACATTAAGTTTCATGACTTTGCCATTTTCTGACATTCTGTATGGCACCAATACAAGTTGATTCGATACGTGACAACGATATACTAATACTACCTCCAACCCATTTAAGTATTCTCATTTACTTTTTTGATTTTTCCGGCACGTATTTCCACCAAAACCTAGTACGGGTTTTAAAATATAATTTTGAAGTATTGTTTTTTTTACGGGATACTATGACATTCATAGTATCCCGTAAAAAAAAACAATACTTCAAAATTATATTTTAAAACCCGTACTAGGTTTCGGTGGAAATGCGTGCCGAAAAAGTCAAAAAAGTAAATGAGAATACTTAAATGGGTTGGAGGTAGTATATACTTTCGATTTCAATTAACCAATAAGGAAAAAAGAAATTCACCGTAAATTTCTATTATTTGAGCATGCTGCCTTTCCTTTCATTAAATCGTACTCTTACGTAACGCGACTTCTCGAGTTTAATTAAATAATCTTTTAATAATTACAATCTCTACCTCACCTACTTGAGTCCCTTTCTAGAAAATGCATGTATATATATATATACTGTAAAAGGAAGGTGACCTATTATATTATCTTTGTGTCAATAATTAAAGACAAGTATGCTATAAAAGGAAGGTGGCCTATTATTATCTTTGTCTCAATAATTAAAGACATGTATACATATATAGAGGCATGCTCTCTTACTACCTATTGTTGACATACTTAACGTACTTACGACTGAGATGTGACATTATATTTAAGAAATTACAATTAATATACTTTATAAAAATAAACTCTACTAAAAAAACTAAATTGTTGAAGAAAAAAAAATCATCAACGTAGTCCTGCCACGTCATTGTTCCCACAGTGGATATATATATATATATATGTATATATATATATGGTGCATAAAGACATGTTTGAGAATCTTTGGATCACCCATTCTCACCATTCAGAATCCATTCTCCTTTTATAAATCTCATCTCCACCTAATAACAATCTACCTCCTACCCAAAAAAATATTGATGCTGCAATAATTTATTGTTCATTGATTAGTAAACTATATTAAAGTGTAGTACAAATATAATGATGCATCGAGATTTAGTGCAGTACTTATTCAAAAAAAAAGATTTTTATGAGGCAAGACACGTGCTATATATATACAATTTATCCTCCATTATCGTGAGATTCTTTTTTCATAATCCGGATAAAATTATTCGTTTTGAACTTAAGGAAAAAGAGGCCTTTTTTTTAGCTATATAATGAGAGGAGGGGGCAGCATTGAATGATTAAGTGATATGGAGCAGTAGACATGGCGTGATATTGCTTTTGGCTCAGATCGAGTCGAGTCGAGTAGTAAAACCGAAGCATGCTGAGCCGAATCAATATCACCCTTGTATACTTTCTCCGCAAATCAGAAAGTACTGAAGAAAGGTGATCTTAGAAGAACTCACATGTATATGTGTAATCACACACAGGAAAGTCTCTTTTCAGGTTTGCATTTCTATTTATTCCTATACTTTGTATGCATATATTATATACATGTGGAGTTTCAATTATTCGTACATATTTGATGTGATCGCGGAAATATACTTTAGCAAATTAACTCTACGTAAAGTTTTTTCTGGGAATTTCACTTCACCAAATTGCAGGTCACTGCCTTCTGCTGGTGGTTATTTTAATTTTCATATTAGAAATAAATTGAAATCATTATATGTGGAGTATATGTTAATAAAGTTGACTTGCTGCTGCATGATTTCTGTTGTGATCAGTACTTTCTGCAAGCATAGGCTCAAAAATTCCACAGGCAAGCGATGCAATTATTAAATTCAATTTCTTCTTTGGAAATAGATTTCATGTTAAACCCAGGATAAAATTTCGATGCACTGTAGTTGTAGAATCATAATTTTTATAAAATCCTTTTTTTTTTTAATTTTAATTTTGGCTTAGCGTAAAAAAAAAAAAAAAAAAAAAAAAACTACAGCTAGTGATGCAGATTAGCAAGTTGGATGACCATTAATTTAGTTAATCGCATTTAGTTTAATCACAAATTTCTAAATGCCATCACGAAAATACAGACTCATGTACTCAAAAGAAAAGGGAAATATAGACTGAAGTGAACAGGGAAATATAGAATGAGCGGATATTTTTATAAGGATAAAGTTGTCTTTATGCGTAATTAGTTATACAAATATTTTTATAATATAATGGAGTATTTATAGCTTGTGACCTATCTTTTGAACACTTTCAATTTATAATTTGAACTTTGATTCTTTTTTCTTTTCTTTTTCTTAAAAAAACTGCAATTTTTTAAATTTATGACACTCATCTCAAATTATAGTATCGAAAAGGTGACTCATACATAGGGGTGACCGGGTGAGCATAAAAAATCGAAAAATCAAACCACCCGCCGAACCGAACCGAAACCTGACCGAAGATGCGGTTAATCAGATCGGTGGTTACGGTTTAATTTTCTAATTTGAAAAAACCGTGTTAACGGTTCGGCTTTTGGTTTTTATGTCAAAAAACCGATAGTTAATCAGACCGAACCGGTATGTTTGAAAATTTAAAATTATAGTTATTAGATATATATTATATAAGTTTTATTTAATTATTTTTTCCCTTTTACTATTCTTAAACCTTTTTCCTATCCAAATATTTGTTCCCTTCTAAATTAGACTTGTTTTCATTCCACAATCAATGTTCTAAAAGTCGCTAGAAACTAGTCGGGCAGTGAGGTGGGAACTAGCGCCTAGGCGGCTAGGCGGGAGCCTAGTCGGGGACTAGTCGGATTAGAATTATATGCTTATTTTATTATTTTTATACTACATTCTAAGTACAAACTATATAAACATATATTACTCATAATTTCATTTTTTAATTTATGATAAAACATATAATATGTTAAATAATAGTTAAAATTCCATAAACTTAGTAGTCTTCCAAATAAATTTCATAGTATATAATAGTTTTTCATAAATTTAAACATGAAATCCATAAATTTGAACATAAATAAACTAAATATATGAATTTAAAATTAAAACTCTAAATTTCTAATCAAATCTGCCTAGCCCGCCTAGAGCCCGACCAGCCTGCCTAGAGTCCGACTATCCCGCCCAGCCGCCTAGCCACCCAGCCTGCCTGGAGTCGCCTAGCCCGCCTAGGCGCCGATTAGCACCCGAGCGCTTAGAGACAACCGACTAGCCAAAAGTCGGGTCGGTCATGGTCTGACTAGCGCCTAGGCGCCGACTAGGCGGCCGACTGGTCCGATTTTTAGAACATTGTCCACAACACACATGTCACTTTGTATGTATTTATTATTTGAACTATAATTTTATTTTCTTAACCACGTGATTTATACTTTTTAAATTTTATATTATACATATTCATCTTTTATAATTTGAAATTTTTCATAACATGAATTTTAAATATACTATATTTTAATTATGGTTAACCTTGAATAATTGGTTAACCGAACCAGTTTTTAGGTTAACCGCATGAACAATTTTTGGTTATTAATTATCATTTTTTTACGGTTAACCGAACTGCCTAAAAACCGCATGGTTGGTTTTTTTATATGCTAAATGGGCGGTTAACCGACCCGTGCTCACCCCTACTCATACATCCCATTTTTATTTTTTTTTAACATAATTAACTAAAATTTAAAGACCCGTGTCACGGTGGATTCGGACTTGGGACCTTTGGTCCCGAAATTTAACACCCTACCGCTAGGCCAATACACGCACACATTACTTCCCAATTTTTGATAATAATAATGTTGTCATTTTTTTATGATAACAGCGAATTGAGTCATGAAAATCATCAAAATTTCAAATTTGTATTACAGGCCATAAATGATAAATCGAAAAAATTATAAAGTCCAAAACTTTTTTGAAATCAAATTAAAATTCATGATATAAATCGAAAAATGTTCAAAACCTTACAAATTCACTTGAAGATATGAAAGGAGGATTTTCAGAAGCAAGAGAAAATTAAAAGAAAAAACTGAATCTATTACAATATCTAAAAGAAGAATTGTTACAAAAATTTACAATATTGTCACTTTCCTCCAAAAGCTACATGATTATATCCAAAAGACATAACATAAGTATTGACTAACTACCTAGATATAATTGATTAAAACATAGGTTAAAGTAATCTAATATCCTAAGGTTAATACACAATCAATAAGATAGATACTAATTTTGGGATCCAAATTGGAGCCCAACATCTTATTTGAATTAGAATTCAAGTTAGGCCTAAGTTGGATGATTTTCCCTCTAAATGCAAGTATCATTAATTATTCTCACCAAATTTTCTATACTATTTTGCATAACATAAAACTATCTCTCAATGTGCCTTTACTTTTTTTTTTTTTTCCTTCTAACAAATACTATGATTCTTGTCCAAAATTTAATTTATTCTTTTGAAAAAAAACGTGTTATATATTTGTTTTCTTTGAATTTGTTCTCTCATCACAGTTGTATTTTAAGCAGCTTTATGAATATTATATTACATTTGCAAGAGATATACATATACCGAACAACCCAACTACATATATCATTTTGTTTGAGATGTATACATTTTTTTTAAAGAAAATGGCTCTTATATATGTTTATTTTATTTCAGTGTACAACAGTCAAATTTGAATTGCATTCACTGAATCGAAAAATTTAGAGATTATTTTATAGACATAAACATTGTACTTATTATTAATAATTTGTAGGTGTATAACTGGAGTTTTACTCTTTTACGGTATGTGAAAAAATTATAAAAACTTATGATTCTAAAATTCCAAACATTTGTTCTCTTACAGAATGTTAAGATCGAACATGCAGATTGCATATCACACTATTATATTTCAAACTTGAAGATTGCAAGGCTCATTAATAAATTTAGAAAATACTCCTACTACTATCTATGTAGTAAATTAATAGTGAACTATTAATAAAGAAACTTCATATTTCAAATTATTTTTTTCATCTTTCATTACAGTATATCTCATTTTATTATTCTAATTTTTCTTATAATCTTGATTGTTGTACGACTCGTGCATCGCACGGGAGCAATTCTAGTTTACTAAAAACGCCCATAAATAGCATCACTTTTGGCGCCATAGTGAGCCGGCGTCAAAAAGAGCTACGTCACCGTTTACTCCAACGTTGACTCCAACTTCATGGTCAATTATATATACATACTCTGCTCACCTCCTTCAAAACTCAAATTTCCAGCTCTTTTCTGCAAAAAACGCGTGATCACAATTTCTCAGAAAATTCTTAACTTCGCCATAGACGCTCTGATCGTAGTAGAGGTACCATTTCCTTCTAATTTTTGCAATTTCTCGTTCTCTGTGAATGAAAGTAAAAAGTTGCAAAAAAAAGGAAATCAGATTTCACTGAGAAATACACAAAAGGAATCGAATCGCCCTTTACCCTCCACTCCACCGCCATGGAAAACCACACGCCTCTTCTCGATACGGCTCAATCCGTACTCGAAGCAGTAGGACTAGCGCGGCAAGTGTCGGTGCAGAAGGAGAATTTCAAAAAATTCTCAGCTTTAATGGTGAAAACCGCGATTTTCCTTCAAGAGCTCTCCAAATTCAAAGTGAGAAACCTCGAGAAATTGAGTCAGGCTCTCGAATCGCTCGAATCGGAGGTCGAATCAGCTAAGCAGCTCGCTTCGGAGTGCATCAATGGCAACAGAATTTACCTCCTCTTAAGCTGCAAGCGATTCGTGGAGAAGTTAGAGAGCAGTAGCAAGGGTTTCAGCCGAGCTATGGCGGTTTTCCCTTTGGAATCTCTCGACGTCTCCTCGGAAGCAAATCAATGGCTTCTGAAGCTCTGCAAGAGCATCGAGGAAGCTCGGTATCGAGTCTCTGCAACGGAGGAGGAGATACTGCAGAAGATCGAGGCCGGAGTCGAGGACAGGACTACGGACCGGTCCTACGCGAGCAACCTCCTCATCGCGATCGCTCAGTGCTCCGGCATCTCGTGCGAAGAACACGAGCTGAAAACGGAGTTCGAAGACTTCAAGGCCGAGATAGCGAAAATCAAGTCGAGAAACGAGGCGCTGCGAATGGAGCAGATCGTTCTGCTGCTGGAGAATGCAGATGTCGTCACCACTCCAAAGGAAAAGGAGATGAAATACTTCACCAAACGCAACTCTTTAGGCCGACAGCTGCTCGAGCCCCTCCAGTCGTTTTATTGCCCGATCACTGCGGATATAATGAGCGATCCAGTCGAGACGTCTTCGGGTTGTACCTTCGAGAGAGAAGCCATAGAAAAATGGCTAAACTCGGGGAATGGCTTTTGTCCATTGACTAAGACACCTTTGAGAAAACTGTCTCTGAGGCCTAATAGAACTCTTCGACAATCCATCGAGGAGTGGAAGAATAGGAACATCATGATCACAATCGCTTCGATGAAGCCTGAGATTCAGTCGAGCGATGAGGAAGAGGTTCTTCATTCTTTGAAGAAACTCGAGGAATTGTGTGAGAAAAGCGAGCTGCATAGGGAATGGGTGGTTATGGAGGAATACATACCGATCATCGCTGCTCTTCTCCCTAATAAAAACAGTGAGATAAGACTCCATGCTTTATCCATTCTTTGCTCCCTAGCAAAAGATAGTGATGAAAACAAGGTAAAATTAATGCATAATTATCACACTTATCTTCATTAATTCAACTGAAATTTGGATTAATTTATAGGAAACTTGCTTATTTTTTAGGAGGGGATTGCTAATTCCAGTGACAGCATAAGGTATGTGGTTTGCTCACTGGCACGAAAAGTCGAAGAAAGCATGCTGGCACTGCAGTTGCTTCTCGAACTATCGAGGATCGTAAATGTCCGCAATCTGATCGGACGAGCGCAGGGCGGCATACTTCTTCTCGTCACTTTAGCAAACAGCGATGACGCTCGAGCTTCAAAGTACGCCCGAGAGCTTCTGGATAGTCTCGCTTTCCTCGACGAGAACATCGTGCAGATGGCGAGGGCGAAATTCTTCAAGCCTCTTCTGCAGCGTCTCTTTGAAGGTAATATTGTACTAGAAACTGCAAAACATAACCATCGCAGTCTTTAATTATTTTTATGTGCGGATACACATACAGGGCCTGAGGCCGTACAAGTGGTCATGGCAGAGACGTTAGCCGATCTTGAGCTGACCGATCACGACAAGGAGTGTCTGTCTAGAGACGGAGCATTGGAGCCTCTTCTTCGGATGCTCCAGCTCGATGAAACGGAGGTTAAATCAGTAGCTGTTAGAGCTCTAGAGAACTTATCTAGCGTAGCATCAAACGGCTTGCGGTTGATCAGAGAAGGAGCGAAAGACGCGCTATTCGGACTGCTCTTTTCTCACGCTTTAACCGAACTGCGCCTTAATGTGGCGAAGACGATTATGCATCTAGCAGTAGCCGCTGCATCTCCGGAGGCTTCCGAGGATCAGATTCGACTTCTGGAAACCGAAGAAGATGTTTTCAAACTGTTTTCTCTTGTTTCATTCAATGGGCCCGATACACAGGAGGTGCTTCTCTTCACCTTCTACGCCTTGTGCAAATCGCCTTCCGGTTTTGACGTAAGGAGGGATCTGAGACAGGTAAAGCATCCGGTTTTCGACATTATTTTGCTTCAACAAAATCATCCTTCAAATTGAAATATAGATTGCCATTTGTTTGAACAGATCTCTGCTGTAAAAATACTGGTCCAATTATGCGAGGTCGATGATGGTGGCGTGAGGGCGAATGCTGTGAAACTGCTGTACTGTTTGATCGAAGATGGCGAACACCCGACTTTCGAGGAGCATGTGAACAAAAAGTGCATAACAACACTAGTCAAGATCATCAAAGTTTCTGAGAATGAAGAAGAAAAGGCTGCTGCCATGGGAGTAATATCTCACCTCCCACACAACTCTCAGATGTCTCAAGATCTTTCAGACTGCAGCACACACGAAGTGATCTTCGACTGTCTGAAGAACCTTCATGCTCCTCACGAGAAAGATGTGATCCAAAACGCTGCTGGAGCCCTATGTCGATACACAGTCTCATCAAATCTTGAATGGCAGAAGAGAGTGGCCGAGGCGGAAATCATTCCGGTTCTAGTGAAACTGTTAGCCTCCGGAACAGCTTCCACAAGGAGAAATGCAGCCATTTCATTAAAGCAGCTATCAGAAAGTTCTAAGGACTTGACCATACCAGTCAAGACTAATCGATTTCTTACCTGCTGCTTCGCACCTTCTGAAAAAATCTGCGCTGTACACGCGGGAATCTGCAGCATCGAAGCATCATTCTGCCTTGTGGAAGCGAGAGCCGTGGGGCCACTCGTGAACCTACTCGGGGAGAAAGATAAAGATGACCGAGTCTGCGAAGCTTCGTTGGATGCAATCTTGACTCTGATCGAAGGCGTGCAGCTGCAAAACGGATGCAAAGTGCTGGAGGAAGCCGGCGCGATAGCTCCGATAATAAAGCTGTTGAATTCTTCAAGCATCGGCCTGCAGGAGAAAACATTAGGGGCATTGCAGAGGATATTTAGGGTTGTGGAATTCAAGAATAAGTATGGGAAATCAGCACAGATGTCACTGGTGGATATTACTCAGAGAGGAAGCAGTAATACTAAATCTTTGGCTGCTAAAATACTTGCCCAGTTGAATGTATTGAATGAGCAGTCTTCTTTCTTTGATGGGAATGTATGAAGTGCAGAGAAATGTAGCAATAGATCATTTATTTGTATATAAATTTGGGTGAGTATTCTTGTATTATGTGATGATTTTACCATCATGAAGTGCAATGTTTGGCTTGTATTCTGTTATGTAACTACAAAACAATTTTAGTTTTGAATTTTGCTTATCTTCATCCTCTTGTGATATCCATTGTTCTAAATTTCTAGACCAGGTAGATTTTAGTTATAATCCACACAAATTTACAAGAGGAAAACGCCAATTGGTGAATTTGCTGGTTTAAAGTAGTATTTGCTTAAACGAATAACCTACAATGTAATGATCAAATTATGCCGGGAAAGTAGAAAATATTATAAATGTAAGTCCAAATTAAACTCTTTGAAGGAAATGGTGAGAAAAGGAAGGAAATTTTTCCCAATCACCTATTTTTACTCCCCTTTTCCTCCAAATATATATAATATATTCATCCCAACTTGAAGTGAAAAAATATATTTTCCAACATGTAAACTTTATTTTTCATCATAAAAAAACACGAGATAAAAAAGTGGGGATCACATTGTGAGAGTAATATTTTCTACCATTTTCATCTCTCATTTTCCTTTCCATCAAAGAGAACACACCCTACATTAAAAACCCGGAAAACGGTCCCAAAAAAAACATTGGATGATATGTGGTTAATTCATATGGAATTGCACAGTTATTAGGGCCAGTTCGTTATTCATGCAGACGCAATTGTCTCATTAATTTGAAGTAACCTTGGATTGAATTATTATTGGAAAACAAATTTTGAAAATTTGAATCATTTGAACATTCATATGCAATGATGTAGCAATATATTCGAAAATATATATTACGATAAACACTAGTCAATATCAGCTTCGACATTAATATTTTTCATCCATTGTACTACAAACAAGTAACAGATATACCACATTATTCCAATAATACCACATAAACATGATCATGAAAAAATTTCAGAGTCAACCAACATCTTAGCCCTACAGAAATAATTAAAAAAAACTCTATATTAAGATCTTTCAAAAAATACCCGACATTTACAAATGCTTCTATTTCAGGTACAATTACACTAACAAATACCACTCATAAAAAACTCTCCAAAAGAATCATAATCGATTAACATACTACGAAAGGAACATCACCGACATATAAGTGATAATATAGATGTCGAAAGTTCAACTAGCTTTCGACTCCTACTTATGATGCACGCTATTATTTCAAAAGATGAATGAAAAAGAGCCCCATGATAATGGAAGTGATCTTTTTAGCTCCATATATCTTAAGGCATACTGCAAAACTCCATGCAATTGTCTGAAACCTCAATATTTATGCATGAATCGGTAAAGCAGTTATGCTTATTAAAATATTTCAAGCTGATTTGATCTGGTAATAAGAATAGTATCGACGCAGCTGCTTATCATCCGGGGAATCTGGTAATAAGAATAGTATCGACGCAGTAGCATGTGATAAAGGAATCCGGGGAAGCCTAGAGGATAGAACTTTGGTATAACTTCAAAATCTCAAGTATACAAGTTACCAATGGCTACCTTAGCCTTGCAGCTAATAGCAATTTGAAGCTTCTTCCTTGGTGAAGTTTTAGTGAAATGGCGGATAGAATGAAAATTCTAAGGACTTACCAAAAAAGTACAAGAAGCATCGAAAACCTGAATAATGCATGATCTAAGCACAAGCCTACAAGGGGTGGAATGATTATCGAAATCTAAAAGTTGTTGCATTCTATATCAGACAAACCCTAAATTCCAAATATCAGTAAGCAGATGGCATTTGCCAAAGCTGCAGACTGCTGTTTGATCACAAACTACAACCCCACCAAATTCATTTTCAACTAGAAATCCTTTACATTTCCACTATTGAAGTGTGTATGCGTGTGTGCGTGTAGAGAGAGCGAGAGAGAGAGAGAGAGTTATGAAATGCATTTCTGAGACATAATCTTTTTCTGCAGGGATGAAAATGAAAGGTCTATGAAACACCAAAAGCCGGGAGAGCTTATTATACAGCTATTTCAGTATATAGCCTGCATATTTTAACCACCCCACCAAAAAAGAGAATAGAAGATAGTGGGAAAATATGGACCCACGAAGGAGAAAATTATGCATGACCACAAAGGAGTAAATAATACTCCCTTTGTCCCAACTTAACTACTTAAGTGACCCACTTAAGTCGGGACAGAGGGAGTATCTTTCAATCTAGCAAAGGATGTTAAGCAAAATAGCCAAATCCCGAACACAATAAATACACTTGGATTCAAATAAGAAAATTCTGTCAGAACAAAATCACATTTTTATGACACCGCATCACAGGTATTCTTACTTTCTAACCTACATGGAGCTGGGTTGGAAGTAAGAACTACATAGTTTGGAAAGCAACATATTTTATAGGGCTTTAATGATAATAATAATATATAACACTGGCAGACACTATTACACGTGCAGTCCTCCTAGGAGGTAGCCTCCAAATTGGTCGCAGTTGGTAAAACGTAGTTAAACTACAACACAATACTCTATTAAAAACGGGACACGTGAACCTAAAATTAAGAAAATGTCAAGGCAAAGAGCCTGAAACACAGAATGTCATGACTGGCGCATATGGAAGTATCTCACGAGTCTCCAACGCTGCGATAGAGACGGTGCGTAAATCTCGTCACTCAGTCGGTCCTACAAAGAAGCGTTGTTTCACGTTTAGAGCGCTTTTTTTATTGATCGTCGACTTTCAGTAAAAGTCTCGAGGGCCACTAACAATAAACGGTCAAGCGCGGATAAATTAGTATTGTCACCTGTCAGACCATAATCTCAACGTTTCCCACGATGCCCACCCCCTGACCTTGCACCAGGAAAGCGAGCAAATTGGAGCCTTAAGTTGGCCGAGTCTCGATCATGCTCATCAAAGTTGTAACCTGCAAGATTTAGCTCGATGTTTTATGGTGCCAACCAGCGTCTCTTCGAATTACAACGAAAACCACGGACTCCAGAGCACAAGTAGTTCACGAGATCGTATATCGCTTATATACCATACCTTACTTCTCGAAGATGTCGTGGTAAGCAATTTAAAACAGATGAATCCAATACATTATGAACAGTGGAATAAAATCTTGTTCAAAAGGTAAGGTGGGGATTCAAATTGAGACCGCGAGATAAAAGTGAATCCGCAGATATAGAAAATCAGTGTACCAATACATTTAGTTGATAAACCACATTGTTCCCCTCCCATAATTCAGGTAAAATATATTAGTCCTTCAATAATCAATAATTTTGTGATATTATGGTGACATTCTAATTAAATGTAAGATTAATATGAATTTTAGGACATCAGAAGCTTAAAATTAAACGAAGAGTAACCTCAGTTCATAGATAGTAATAGTCTCTTGTTTATTAGAATGCATGTCTATGAAAGCTAAAACGTTAAGATTGAAAAAAGCCCATTCAAGTAGGCCCTAGTAATTCATTGAAGACTGACAAGTTTCTTTTGTAAAGAAAAACATGGATGAACTGCCAACACTACTACCGAAAGATAAAAAGGCTATATTATCATTCTCAGCATAACAGCTTTGTATCACTATTTGATTAGGTCATTATGAATCCCTAGGCGGTACATGCATTAAAACCACCAAAAGGCATGAGCGTGTCCACAAAAGCAAGACAATTTGGAGAATGACTTGCAAACAGTGGTAAACGTTTTTTAAAAGAAGCGGCTATTTTGAAAAACTAAGCTAACTGACTCCATTTTTTTTTTCTTGCTGAAACAGGCAGCTTGCTCAAAAAGCTTATAGCTGGATTCAGAGAAAAAGTATAACCTTCACCTTCATCTTAAATCCACATAACCAACTTGCAGAGGTGAACTAAATGCCTAGGTCCATTTTCTCGTGCCAGGTAGAATCTGGTTGCTTTGCGGAGGCTGGCAGATTAAATATGTCAAATCAATATTGTCTCTCTCTCGTATCAGTATATTTATAGTCCAATTAGACCTCAAAACCATGAAAACTAAGAGGCACTGCGGAATTCAACTATTTAAAGATCTTCACTTTGGCCAAACTAGGGGGACTATAAGAGCACATACGAAAATAAAAAGATTCCAAAGGAGTAATTGGCTACTAAATCATGAGTGCTACTGCTCGACTCCATCCATGACAAACATTTAGTCAGGGAATAATCCCCATATCACATTTTTTATGGAAGGTCTCAGGGAAAAGAAAGAAGCCCTACAAATGATGGTCCCATGTAAAATATAACTTTGGTCAACAAATAGGCCAATGTGCAAAGTTAATCGGGCCAAAAATGATATCCCCAAGGTTCCCAACAAATTCTATCCCCCTCAAACGAATATATACTGGTTGTGTTACGCAGAAAATCCCAATTGTACAAAAGGTCAAGGCCGATCTAATTGTACAAAAAACCCTCTCTTTGATTAAACCACCATGGGCTACAAAAGTATTTCCAAACTAATACTGTATATGAAGGAAAAGGATGGTCAAGGCCGATCTCAGATGCATCTAATTCTAAAAATGGTTTTATTTAGGGGAACTCGTGAGTCAATCTTACCTTGTAAAGCATCCAGTGCAGTGGCTGCATGAGCTGGACTCAGAAAATCAACAAAGCAAAGCACCAGGGGTTCACCACCGGACTGCACAGGTTCCATTTTAAAAATCATTTGAATATAATTCAATCACCAAAATAAATATAACATTCTAGTACAAAATAAAGAAATTTTTACATGTCTTGACTCTTTAGTAACAAGCCTCACTTCCTTATAGCCTACGAACGGGCGAAATATATCTGCGAACCAGAGTAAAGGAAGAAAACTACTAATGTATGATAAGTAAACGCACTGTAGAAGAACCAAAAGGATACGAGAAACCTCCCTGCGAGTGCAATTTGCAGGCAAGCCCTCCACATACAAAGTGCTGCTAGCATCAGGAGGAAGAGGAATTTCAGGCCTTCCTCCAACTCCAATAGGTCGGCCTTTTGCAGCTGCTGCTAGGTCTGATGCTCCCATTCCTAGCATATGTGGATCTTCAACGTGATGAAGTCCACCGTTCATAGATCGTCCAGGCTCACTGGCATACGGAATTTGCTGGTATGTCGAACCACAATGATTAATACAAGACCACACAAATCTGTTGACAAAGAAGGAAACTAATGCATACCCCACTGCGAAGATAGCGATCGTATGATGCATTCAGGGAGTCGGTATCTCTAATAACACGCAGTCCTGCCCTCTCGTCTTCACGGGCATAGAAGCTGGGCATGTCCAGACCACCAGGCATCTCTACGTAATAAAGATATGCAGATTAACAAACCAACAAATGGGAAATTTCGAGACATTAGATAGATCAAGATCATGGATCGAAAACATGATAAGGTGATTAACAGTTATATTCACCGTAATCATATGAAAAGATTATAACAAATCAGTTAAGTTATACTATAAGATTAAAATTGCCAAAAAGACCATGCTTGCCACTCAGTTCATATAAATTAAACTAAAAGAAACCAAATATCAATAGTTTACCACTTCTTCGTCAATGCATCATCATTCTGTTAAAAGGTTAATTTGCAATCTCCAGAATATTCTAGGTACGTTGAATGAAGATTTATTGAAGAAGTTGCTGTCAATCTTGGAAGATGAAGTATCACCTTGGGAGTATTCTACTCACCAACTATATCTTTAATTAGCTCTTTAATTCCTTGTGTCTAGAATCATATTCTGCACACTATAAATGGTGTTGCTCTCTATTGTAATCAATAAAGCAATGTCAAAAATTCAATATAAAAACGAGTGAGCAGCATAACTCCTATCTTATCCCAAATACTTCTTCATACTATCTAAATTCGTTCGTATCCTATAAATGGCGTTGCTCTCTTTTGTAATCAATAAAGCAATATCAAAAATTCAAACTTATACTATCCCAAAAACTTCTTCATACTATCTAAATCCGTTCGTATCCTACAATTGGTGTTGCTCAATAAAGCAATATCAAAAATTCAATCTTATACTATCCCAAACACTTCTTCATACTATCTAAGTCCGTTTGTATCCTATAAATGGTGTTGCTCTCTTTTGTAATCAATGAAACAATATAAAAAATTCAATATAAAAAAAGAGTGGGCAGCAAGCAGCTACTCCTATCTTGTTCCAAACTTATACTATCCCAAAAACTTCTTCATACCATCTAAATCCGTTCGTATCCTATCATAGCTTCCGCAAAAAATCAACACATTCTCGTACTCCGTACCCTATTTACATATTCCAAGAAAGCAAAAAATAGCAATACAACACACATTAATCGAAAACTAAACCCTAGCTCTGCCACCACACCGGAAATAAACGATCAATTCACATAGCGCAAATAGCGTAAAAAGGAATAAAGTAGTTAATTGAGAAATACCAAAGTCGGAACGGGGTCGTTTCGCCATGTGAGGGGGAAGCGCAGCCGGCTGCTGCCTGCCGTCGCCGTACCTCCAATACGCATCCGCCATAGTTATTCTCGATTAATGAAGTGAACAGATAGGGTAGAGATCAAAATCTTTATGCAATTGATGGAACTAGGGTTTTGAATTCTGAATTTCGTGTTGAGCACCAATGGTGAATTAAAACAGCCCCCTTTCAGTTCGTAAGCGAATAAAGATCCTATCTGGTACCGGGTAAAGGTTAAATTTTTTTTATTTTTTTAGCACTAAAAAAAAACAAATTTTATTTTATTTATATAACACCCTTGAATTCCGAGGTGTAAACTAATTCCCCTTAGATCAATTAGTTGGAGTCATTTTTAATTGAGAAATATAATAAAAAAAATTCAATATGTGATGCTCAAATATCAAAATAAATGTGGATTAATTAGAGATAAAAAATAGTTTTATGCCAAAAAAAGAAACAATAAAATTTATAATAAAAAAAAACCCAAAATAGAAAACAGGACAAATAAAAAAAACAGAGGAAGTATGTGAGTGTACTTGTATATTTTTACTTTTTGAATATATAAAAATAAAATATGAAATAATAAAATGAAACATGAGACAAAATGAGTATTAAAATAATGAGAATTCCAACTAGTTATATCGTACTCCCTTCGTTCCATTGAATATGATACACTTTCTAATTTACGTTGTCCCATTGAACAAGAGACATTTTATTTTTTTGGTAAAAACTAACCTACATAACAACTCTTCTTCCTCCTTTCTCTTCAACTTTATTGGTTATTGTGCATAAAACTACGTCCCTTGTTCAATGGGACACGGAGAGTAACAAGTGTTTCCTCCGTTACATTAATATAATGATAGTTGATTATTTTTTATAATATTTGTTCTCTCAAATCGTAAAGTGGGTTACTCCTCAAACTCTCATGTGTAGGTTGTATGTTAGAAATATAGAACGAAAAAATGAAGTCTTAACTCATCAAAGCAAGTAAGATTGAAGTTTGACTACGCGGCCTTAAAATTTGTCTGACAAAAAAAAAAAACACTTATGTAAAAATAAGTCGGATGATGAAGCTTATCTATAAGTAGCTTATAAGTTTTTATAGGTTGTGTTCTCTTTGAAAGAAAGGGTGTGAAAAGGAAAATTTCTCTCATTTTCCCATATTTTCACTAGTTAATTATGACACAAAAAAAAAAATATTGGGCAAGAGGGAAAATTTTCCCGACAGTCCTTTTTCCTCCATTTTCTCTCCAAACCTATACAATATTTGTTGGGGAGAAAATAGATAAACGAACAAAAAACTGAACGGATTCTCTGAAAGGCGTGATAACACTTTCAGATCGAATCAATTCGACGGTTCTATCGAATTATTCAATCGGATACAATTCAGAAATTTTCGAACTTAAGTATGTGATGTTTGAGAATCCAGAACCAAAGGAAAACGAGAAGAATGATCAGCCATTCCATGAAACTGATTCGTAATATCAGTTTTAATAGCAGTTTTGCAACTTTTCTAATATTGCAAAATAGTCCCTTGAAATTTTGAAAATTAAATTTCCGATGAATTTCTTACACAGCAATTACACAGCTCGACCCCAGCCAGGGGCTCTGCCCCTTGGACCCCGCTATCGGGGGCGCTGCCCCCGAACCCCCATCCTTTAGGGGCTTCGCCCCTAAAATCATAATAAACTCATATAAGCGTACACTCCGCACCACCAAACTTATATGATGTATTATTATGACGATACTGATCAAACAAGTCAATCCAATTACACTAAAATATCCAACAATATTTTCATCCTAACTTAGACTGATAATATTTTTTATTATTTTCTTATCATTCATTTTCCTTTCCATCAAATAGAACACATACATAATCTATTTTTGGAGCTTCAAATTTTTATTTCGCCAAATACATTTTGTTATTGCATGACAATACTTCTAAATTGAGTTGGCGATTTATATCAAGATTTCCGCTGCTCGTTGACATAAATTGCATGAAATTTTATTTATTCAATATTTTTTTTATTTGGATAAATGTAGAAATATATTATGAAGATATGATGAAGAGATATTCTTGGATATATTCTAATATCTTTGAAGATATGTTGAGATCTTCTAAGATTATATTATTTCCAAACCTGATGGAGTATATAAAGGAGAAGATCAGCATTTCTTTGCTCTGCCATTTTTGTGAGATTGATCATAAATCTCTACGTTCTTGCATCTGCAATTTTTTTGGTAGAACTAGGGTGTGTTTCAATAAGATTTTTCCTTAGTCTTATTGTGGTTGGAGTCTGAATATGTGATTCAAAAGGGTTTTTCCTTTCGTGTTAAAGAGTGTAGAACGAGTGCTATCTGCCGGTAGCGGGAGCCTGACTACGAGTGATTCTCATAGTTCAATTCACACGGAGTTGTAAACAGAAGTTTAGGTGGCATAAGGTGTGGTCCTTTTGTGTAGTCCTGTACTTTCTCTGCTCCGTAATAGTGAATTGGTTCTCTCAGATTTGTCCCCTACCAGATGTAGGTATTTTAACACCAAACTGAGTTACCAATTGCTTGTGTTCTTTACATTTTTATTTTGTTTCTATTTCAAAAACATTTTTAAAAATATTGTTATGTAACGTATGAATTGCACAACATAGCAATTTCACATTTCTAAACAAAAATTTGTAAGTAAACAGCTTATAAACTGTTTTGAAAATCATCGCATAAGATTAGACAAAGAACCTTAAGGCTATGTTTGGTAGAAAGTTAGAATTTAGTAGGATTAATAAACATGAGATTATTTGTATGAATAGGAAGTAAGATAAGTTATTTATGTTAGGTAGTGTTTGGTGATTCATTCAAGTTGTGGAAGGATGACTCATCTAAAGATGAGTCATGTGAATAGTGTCAAGATGAGGGGTTCGTATTTCCATTTGGTAGTAAAAAATTAAAAGTAAGATGACATTATATTTGTGTTTGTACAATATGCATAACTCTAGATGAAGGCTAGATTTACCAAATTACCCTTATTAATACCCCTACTGATTTCACTTTTTATCGTTGGGATTAAATAGTACACTTTATTATTATTACTCTATTATTATTATGATTTATTTATTAATATTAGATTATTATTTTGATTATTATTATTATTATTATTATTATTTATTATTAGTATTATAAATATTACTATATTGTTATTATTATTTTTATATTATTACTATTATTATTATTATTATTATTATCTGTTATTATTATTATTATTATTATTATTATTTTATTATATTATTTTATTACGTTATTATTATTATTATTATTATTGAGTTATTTTTTTATTATTATTATTATTATTATAATTATTACTATTAGTATTATTATTATTATTATTGAGTTATTATTTTATTATTATTGTTATTTTATAATATTACTATTATTGTTATTATTTATTATGATTATTATTATTTTATTACATTATTGTATTATTATCTTGTTATTATTATAATATGCTATTATGTTATTATTTATTATTTTTATTATTATTAATTAGTTATTATTATTATTTACATTATTATTATTATTATTATATTATTTATTGTTATTATTTTATTTTTTTTTATTCGTATAAATCATAAGGGTAAATGGTAAGAGCGAAAGTTTGTGTTACTGTTTGGTTGATACCGACCAAAACGTCGGATGAGTTAACAAGCGAAACAGTAATAGCACGGGTTGGGCTTCATCTCGGCCCTCAGTTTATTCTTTCGTACCAAACACTAGATGAACAAGGATACTCATCTGGTTATCTTATCCACCAAACACCCTAGGTTGATAGGTAAGAATTAACAAATAATATAAGTTTAAATAGTGTTTGGTATATGAACCAAAACTCAAGATAAATTGAAACATTACAAAATAACACTCAATTGTTATTTTATTTTTATTTTTTTTATCTAAAGACAAAATAATTTTTATTTAATTGGAACCTCAATATTAAATTGTAACATATTTTTATTTAAACTAATTTAATTTTTTATTTACATATCTTTTTTTTTGTATTTTGTAATCTAATTTAATTTTTTATTTATATATCATTAAATACTATTTATATAAATAAACTCATGACTTTAAGTCAATTTCTATTAGTACAACCCAGGTACTCGATCATTATCAAATCAAAACATAAAATTTAACATGTCATGACTCATGACCATTAATTTGGTGAAGAAGCCAAAAGGCAACAAATAACATTAGATAATCCTGCATCATCCATTTTACATGATTCGGTAATATTAATACTCGTAAGTAAAATAAACAGCTTTCGAAGGGCAAAGTGGACATTTGCTGTCCTAATATGTGTTACTGTTTGAGTGGAGTAAAATAAACTAATTAAAGTGTTAAGTCAAACATGTGTAGCATCATCATCAAGAGGAAAATTCGATTATAGCACCGGCTGCATATCAGCCGGCAAATCGTGGCGCTACACGTGGACAATGTCAAAAGTCATATAAGTTGCTAATAAAAAAAAAATCAAAATTGGAGAAGGTGGTTTTAATGGGTGGTTTTTTGAAATGGTGGTCCCACCTGTCCCTTTCCCCACCTACATAGCCTAGCCCACATGTACTATGTCATAAATTTAATCGACTTTAACTTAATTTGATTTCTCTTTTTAACCTTTTATTTGCATTTTAATTTTTTTTGAAAGGATTTGCGTTTTAATTATTGGTTGTGAAGATTTCGTTTCTCTTTATAAAAATATATAAAAAAATACCACTTAGTTTAAGCCCATTCATTAAACTAAGTAAAAAGGCACGCATTTTTTTTTAATGTCCTTTTGCACATTTTTTTTATGCAATTCAATGTAAGTTCTCTTTATTGTCTTACATGATTAATCTATATCATCGTGCCTAAATAAAATTATATTCAACTATCTATTTATGGTGTTTATCTTTTATTTTTCTTTATTATTTGTACTACCTCCATAAGGGATTTATTATAAAAAAAAACAAAATTCATAATATTAAAATATTTGGGGAAAATATAAAATGTATTCAATATTTTCCCACATTTTTACATGTTCCTTATGATGGATAATTTTTTTTAGGCAGGAGAAAAAAAAATTCCGAGCACTTTTTATTTTACATTTTCATTCCAAATCATAGTAGTAATATTTTTCACCCACTTGGAGTGATGATATTTTTCTATATATGAAGGCTCTTTCTCGCCTTAAAACAAAGTACTCCCTTTGTCCTTAATTTACTGACTCTGTTGACTTTTTAGATAATTTTAAAGTTTTGTGATGATGGATTTAAAATCGATTTTTTGAGTTTAGTTTTTTTTACAAGGTACTACGAGTGTTGTAGTATCGTATAAAAAAAACTAATCTCAAAAAATTTAATTTAAAATCCATGATCATGAAGCTCCAAAATCATCTAAAAAGGTCAACAGGGTCAGTAAATCGAGGACAGAGGGAGTATAATTTTTGTCAAAAAGTTATTTAACTTATTATCATATTGATTTTGTTTTTCATTTATATTTATCTAAAATTTAGTTCCGTTAATATAAATGAATGATTTTAATTATTAAAACTCATGGCATATCTCTTACCGTGCATCGCACGGGAGCGAATACTAGTTATTATTAAAAAACAAAATTATTATTATTATTATTATTTAACTCAATTACTCACTAATCAACTTCATTCGTGACAATTCGGCGGATAATTAGTGAAGCGGAAATGATACTATTAAGGAACCGACCCCATATTAGTCAAGTAGTGCTAATGACATTCAATTTCTCACGATTACTCACTAATTTACTTATTTAATGTCTATTCGGAGGATAATTAGTGAAATAAGAAGGAAAATATTCAAAAAAAAATTAAGTCAATAAAAACATATATAATAATGATACAATAATGATGAGAATGATTAATAATAAATACAAATATAATCATAATAATTATTATTATAATATTGTAGAGTGAATGGGCTCAGCGGCCGTTGTACGTAGTTAAGCGGCCGCTTTGTAATACTCCATTCATTTGGTATTTCTATTATTAACATGTGATTTAGAATTCCTATTATTAACATTAGTATTAATAATAATTATCATTTTATATGTAATAATATTAGTGGCGGTGGCTGTAAGTGCCACGTTCATTTCATTTCAATTAAAAGCCATATGATTTTTATAAAGGTAAGTATTACATGCGATAGATAGTTTCAATTAATTTTTTGATTTTATAATGGAAAATTTGAATATGTTGTGATATGATATGGTATTTTTATAAAACTTGTTATTTTAGTTGGAGATCAGTCATTATTATTATTATTATTATTATTATTATTATTATTATTATTATTATTATTATTATTATTATTATTATTATTATTATTATTATTATTATTATTATTATTATTATTATTATTATTTGGAGTTTTACTTGATTAGTCACAAATTGAGTTGGATAAGTTGAAATTCTCGGATAATTAGCGGATTAGTGATAATAAAATGGAATTTCACTTAATTAGTCACTAATCGAATTGAATCGGTTGAAATCATCGGATAATTAGTGAAACGAGAAGTGAGCAAGTCGAAGAATCGATCCTGAGTTTGTAATATCCCGAATTTTCTTATTAAGTTTAAATAGTATATATATATTAGACAAACTAATTTATCCATATACTAATAAACTATTATATATATATATATATTACTTGAAAAATATATTTTAATAAGTATATAAAAAAAAACAATCTCTAAATTTCCCTAAAAGATTTATTTTAACTATTTAAACTTAATAAGAAAATTCGAGATATTACATCCCTCCCTCCTTATAAAAATTTCGTCCCGAAATTTCACGTACCTGGGTATTCTAAGTCAGGATACTGGGTTCTTATCTTTTCTTCTAACTCCCATGTAGCCTCTTCTTGGCCATGATGATTCCAAAGTACTTTAACTTGTGGAATTTCCTTGTTCCTCAAAATTCGTATCTTGCGATCGAGTATCCTTATCGGTCTTTCCTCATATTGTAAGTCCTGACTTAGGATTACCTCATCATACTTTATTACGTATTTTGGATCAAACACGTACTTTCTTAACATAGAAATGTGAAAAACATTGTGAATACCTGTTAAGTTAGGTGGTAGAGCTAACTTATAAGCGACAGGACCTATTCTCTCAAGAATTTCAAAGGGCCCGATGTACCTAGGACGTAACTTACCTCGTTTTCCAAATCGTATAACTCCCTTCGTAGGAGAAACCTTGAGAAACACATAATCTCCAATCTCAAACTGAAGATCTGTGCGTCTTTTATCGGCATACGATTTTTGTCTATCTTGTGCCTCCTTTATCCTCTGTTGAATTAAATCAACAACTTCTACCATGTCCTGAACCAAGTCTGGACCTAATAGTTTCCTTTCGCCAACTTCATTCCAATAAAGTGGCGATCTACACTTCCGTCCGTATAAGGCTTCGTACGGTGCCATCCCTATAGTTGCCTGATAACTATTGTTATAGGCAAATTCTACAAGTGGTAGAATATCCTCCCAGTTATCACCACGATCTGTGACAACCGCTCGGAGCATATCTTCTAGAACTTGTATCGTTCTTTCAGACTGTCCATCCGTCTGAGGGTGGAAAGCGGTGCTGAAGTTCAATTGAGTTCCCATTGCTTCCTGTAGGCTCCTCCAAAATTTTGATGTAAATCTCGTATCTCGATCTGACGTAATCGATACAGGAATTTCGTGCAGTCGAACTACCTCTTTAACATAAAGATGAGCTAACTTATCTAGTCCTAAAGTCATCTTCATTGGTAGGAAGTGGGCTGATTTCGTCAATCGATCCACTATGACCCAAATAGTTGTATTTCCTCGTGTGACTTTGGAAGGCTCACCACGAAGTCCATATTGATATGTTCCCATTTCCACTCTGGAATTAGCAGTGGTTGTAATGCTCCATATGGCCGTTGGTGTAATGCCTTCACTTGTTGGCATGCAAGGCATCGTTCCACAAATGATGCTATATTTTTCTTCATGGCCTCCCACCAAAAGTTTTGACGTAGATCCATGTACATTTTGGTGCTTCCGGGGTGGGCGGTGTATGGTGTATCATGAGCTTCACTCATAATCTCATTTTTCAACTCCTCATTTCTTGGAACACACAACCTCTCGTTGTATGTAAGAGCTCCATCTTTTGCAATTGCGAATCCTTTTGAAAATCCCTTGGCTTCTCCTGTTTCAACCTTTGAACGCATTTTCTCTAAAAATTCATCTTTCTTCTGAGCTTCAATGATTCTCTCTCGTAAATCTGGTTTAGCCATTACTGCTGCTATGTAACTTGACACCGTTTCTGGAGGGTACACAACTTGTAGTTCGAGGGCGGCGAATTCTTGAATAAGCTTTTCTTGTTCCGTGATCAAACATCCTAATTTCCCTTGGCTTTTTCAACTGAGTGCATCAACTACTACATTGGCTTTTCTAGGATGATAGTTGATGGTACAATCGTAGTCCTTAACCAACTCCAGCCATCTTCTATGTCTCATGTTTAACTCCTTCTGCTCGAAGAAGTACTTTAAGCTCTTGTGGTCGGTGAAGATTTCGCACTTAACTCCATAGAGGTGGTGCCTCCAGATTTTTAATGCATGGACAACTGCTGCTAGTTCCAAATCATGAGTAGGGTAGTTTAACTCGTGAGGTTTCAATTGTCGCGAAGCATATGCTATCACTTTCTTGTTCTGCATTAGCACGCATCCTAGACCTTGTTTTGACGCATCAGTGAATACGGTGAATCTTTTGTTGCTCTCAGGAATTGCTAACACTGGGGCGGTGGTCAGTCTCTTTTTCAGCTCCTGAAAACTTCGTTCGCAATCTTCAGTCCAGGTGTACTTAATTCCCTTCTTGAGTAATTGCGTCATTGGTTTAGCTAATTTGGAGAATCCTTCAATGAATCTCCTGTAATAACCTGCTAAACCAAGAAAACTCCGTATTTCGTTAGCATTTGTTGGGGTCTTCCATCCGTTGACTGCTTCTACTTTTGCAGGGTCAACTTTAATGCCTTCTGCTGAGATGATGTGGCCTAAAAACATAACTTCCTTCAACCAGAATTCACACTTGCTGAATTTGGCGTATAACTTCTCTGCACGTAATGTTTCTAGTACGATACGTAGGTGTTCTTCGTGTTGGCTTTCACTTTTTGAGTATATTAGGATGTCGTCAATGAAGACAAGGACAAAACCATCCAGATATTGGTGAAAAATTTGATTCATTAGATCCATGAATACTACTGGGGCATTAGTCAATCCGAATGGCATAACGGTGAACTCGTAGTGTCCGTATCTGGTTCGGAATGCTGTCTTTGGGATGTCTTCTTTTCTCACTTTAAGTTGATGGTATCCAGATCGAAGATCGATTTTTGAGAATATGGATGCTCCTTTCAGCTGGTCAAAGAGATCGTCTATCCTTGGTAGTGGATACCTATTCTTGATTGTAAGCTTGTTCAATTCCCTATAGTCGATGCACATCCTTAAACTCCCATCTTTTTTCTTTACAAAGAGTACTGGTGCTCCCCATGGCGATACACTGGGTTGTATGAAACCCAGGTCTAACAGCTCTTGTAGTTGAACTTTCAGCTCCTGTAATTCTTTTGGAGCCATCCGGTAGGGTGCTTTGGAAATTGGTGCAGCTCCTGGTTCTAAATCAATCGAGAACTCAACTTGTCTATCTGGGGGTAATCCAGGTAAGTCAGTAGGAAATACATCTTCATATTCTTGTACAACTAGTACTGTGCTAATCTCTTTTTCCTTCTGAGGTTGTTCTTTCAAAGTAACCCAGAAAGCTTGACAATTCCCCTTTCGCATAATTGACGCAGCTTTTATTGCCGAGATGATTGGTACTCTCACACCACTTCTTGTGCCATGGAGACTTACTCTATCTTCATCATTTCCTTGAAGATACATCTCTCTCTCCTTGCAATCAATCGTTTCCCCATTCTTCTCTAGCCAGTCCATCCCTAATATTACGTCAAATTCTTTCATAAATATGACGTATAAGTATGCTACAAAAATCTGTTCAGCGATTTTAATTTCTTGATTCTCAAAGGCTTTTTCTGATAACATGGTTTTTCCTGACGGAATGGTGATTTGTAGGGCTTGATCTATTTTTCTAGGTCTCAAGTCTAGGATATCACATATAATTTGTTAAATGAAAGAATGTAATGCTCCGGTATCAAATAATGCTAAGATAGGTATGTTGTTTAGGTAAATCATACCTGCAAGGTTCTCAGGTGCTTTGGCTGCTTGCTCCTGGTTTATGGCGTACGCCCTAACTTGTTGAAGAGGTTTAGGCATCGGCTTCTGATATCCCTGATTCATCCGTGGAGGTGGAGGTGGCGGCAGGTAAAGGTTGGAATCTTGGCATTCCCTGGTTTCCGTTGGAAAAAGGACAATTACGGGAAAAGTGTCCTGGCCTTTTGCACCTAAAACAATCATTGGTGCCTTTTCTGCATTCCCCAAAATGGTACTTTTGACAGATACGACAAAGCGGTTTGTTTTGCCCTGGCTGTTGGAATTGTTGAGGATATCCCCTCCATGGCTGTTTTCCGTTGAAACTTCCTGAATTCTTTTCTTCCCATTTTCTTTTCTTATTGGCTTGGTTTGGTACATGCTCGGGTGCCCTCTCTCTTGGAAGCATAGATTCTATATCCATAGCTCTGCTTAGTATCTGAGCATATGTAAGTGGTCCGTGGCTGGCTAAGGAAACCCCTATCTCGTGACATAAGCCTCGTCGAAATCTGTCAGCACGACTTGCATCAGTATTCACCAAATGTGGAGCATAACGTGACAGTTGGTTAAACAGTTGGTCATATTCCATGACCGTCCTCCTTCCCTGTTTGAGATTCCAAAACTCGTTCTGCTTTTGTTGTTGATAACAACCTGGTATATATTTTCCACATAGTTCCTTTTTGAAATCTCCCCAAGTATATTCATCCCACTGCTCCGGAGTTATAGTCCGTTTTACTGACTCCCACCAGAAGTCAGCTTCACCCACTAGTTGATGAGTTGCTAAAGTTAGTCGGTTCCTGTCTCCACAATCGATATAGTCGAAAATTTTCTCCATCGATCTGATCCAGTTTTCAGCAGCAGTTGGATCACCAAATCCATTAAAGGTAGGTGGATTTTGTCTACGAAAACACTCATCGATCCTAACAATAGATTGGGGCTCTACTCGTTCCTCACGTTCTGGGGTTGCCTCATGGTGTCCATTTCTTGCTGGTTCCATTTCTGTATCATAACTTTTGTTAATATGGTTTGTTGAGAAATAAAAGGTTATGATAAAGGCATGTTGTGGGTAAATATTAAACAACATACATCTATTCAAACATATTTTACATAATATACATATGCCTCCATCTATCAAAACAGGTGTATGCCTTCTTAAAGGACTTTTTAGAACAAGCAACATATATATTAGTCAAAAGATATGAAGTCAGAGTGGCTCGTAAAATGCCCACACCAAAATTTCTGACTTCTCCTGCAACATACGTTAGTAATATATTATATAATTTTCTTCGATTCTCTTCATCTAAGAACTGTCCTGAAATGAGCCCTGGTGGCTCCCATCTTTATCTGGATCTGAGTTTGAGTGATCATTTGCAACTTCATTAATATTTATCCTTATACGATCAGTTGGTGCTATAGTTTGCATCCTGGCTTTTCTGGTAGGTCCTCTTCCATTTTCTACTCTTGGTGTTGGTGATGCAACCGTTTCTCGTTGCTCAAAACCTGGTGGGGGTGTCTCCGTCCGAACTCTAACTCTAGATGGACCCGCCTCATCATCGTTCCTACTTACTGTAGGGGGAAATGAAGGTGGTGGTGCTGGCGTACTAACAATATCAGTTTGAATTGGAGATCCTAACATGATCCATTTTGTAAAGATCAGGTGAACAAACTTTGAGAAATCGAGTATCTCCGCATCTGTAACTGGATCTCTTACACATATCTCTGATCTAAGGTATTCTGCCCACTCGCTCCACTGAGCAGGTAGTTGTAGAATCATTTTACGAACGGCTTCGACTTCACTGATCCCTCCTAGTTTTGCATTAGTGTAAAGCGTTGCCAAACACCCGACAAATTCTCCTACTGATTCATTAGGAATCCTTTCGCAACTTCTGAATTGGTTTTTGTAATCCTCTAATACATAACGGTTTACCCACTGTCTTCTTGGATTCATCTTACAACACTTATAACTTAATATGTTATGTATATAATAATAGTTCAAAAACTATGTATAACCATGTGTGACTATTTTCCGACCTACTTGCATATTCCTGATGTATCCTTGATAATAAATCTTTAAACTCACATTGTATAATATGAACCATTTACACATGAGTTACTTGGGTTCGATTGTCCCAAACATAACTATAACATGAATCATGACCCCTTTACTTTCATGCATGCTCATAAAATAAAATCTTTTACCTCCCCCTCTTTCTCTTTTTGGAGTCTGGTGCAGCAGCGAGCTTGAGAGTTGTTGTTGTTGTTGTGCTTTCCTTTAAAGAATTGAAAATACAATTCTAATTTTAAAATAAAAAGAAAACGATTTCAGAGCGGTGAATTGCTCTGATACCATTATGTCACGCCCCAGTTCCCGAGGGAAGGCACGTGTGCCGGGACGTGGCAAGGGTTGGAATTAAGAAGCGGGGATAGAAAGGGGCTCATGGCTTGGGATAATATAATATTATTTATTAAGAAATTAAATACGGGATCGGGACGCACAACACGAACTACGAGGTAGGTAATAAGATAACCATACCACTCGTACCGGCCGCCTATGTCTGAATACCCATAGACATAAATAATAAAATACGGGATCGGGACATACAGCTCAAACTATGGGGTTGGCTAAGCCAAACAACCCATGCTGGCCGACTTGTCTGAATACCCGTAATATATATATATATATATATATATATATATATATATATATATATATATATATATATATATATATATATATAATCAATGGTGTAAGGGGAACGTAGAGATTTTATATCAAAATACGAAATTATCTTAGGATATTATATATAGGGAGATGAACTTTATTTATAAGCGTAGCGGAAGCCTTTATTCTTTTATACAGCAACAACAACAGTCATCTCCAGCTTCGTCTGCTCCACCAGCTCCCTAATCTGCAAAACATTTGGAAAGGAATTGCAGGGCTAAGTACTAATGTACCCAGTGGACTTGTGCCCAAAACATTTTATCATAAAAAGAATATCCATGATAATAAAATATACATAGAAGGGTTTTGAAATTAAATTTACTTCCATGCATACCAAACCTCGATTTTCATGATTGTGCGCACATGTGTATTACCCTGTTACTCTTATACTAATCCTGGGACATTGCCACAGCCGGATCCCTTTTCATGATGGAGCCATAGTTTGGAGGCAATGGAATATTTTATCCAGAGATTTTCCCCTTGAAGTTAGAATCAATTGGTGATCAACCCAATGATTTCTAACTGTGCGCACAGCCTCCCGGTTAGTGTGTGAGACCAACCGAAAGACCCGATCGCATACATTATAAGAGCATTAAACATGTAATAACACATTAAAATATTTTCATGGATAATCCCATTTTATCAGAGCTTACTAACTCAAATAATAATTTGCAAGAATAAAGCCCCACCTTATAATAACTCGAATCTTTTGCTATCGACCCTCTTTAACCTCTTGCTATTTCTAACACTAGTAATTTGATTCTTCTTATTTTTTTTGTACTCTCCTATTGATGCAAGAAACTAAAATTGGATATGAAATGATTGGAGGTTTCGCAGCCTTTTATAAGAAATGTCTTGCAGCTTAGTCACTAAGTTAGCTTTGAATGGTCATTGGTATAGACCTATACACCTACCCAATCAACTAATTTAGACAAGGACACGTATGAGGCCTATTAAGTAGTCTTTTGACATGGCAGACTTCATTTACATGCATGCATTCTAATCCATTAGGAAAATATTTTCCTAATGGATTAGAATGCATGCATAAAGCAAAGTGGTCTAAATATATGAAATGAATGTAATATTACTTATTAATGCATATCGTTGATTTTATTTTATTTTTTATTTTCAAAGTTAATTTCAAAGCATTCAGTCTGTACATGACCCAAACCAAATTTTGAGTGCACATATCATTAAAATATAAAGTAATATTAAAAAATAAAAATACCTGAAAGATAAATTTAATTATTGAAATTTAATTTTGAGTGCACATATCATTAAAATATAAAGTAGTATATTTTTTTGACAGTAAATCTGGATATTTTTTTGAAAAGAAAAAATATGTTTTTTTTAACTCTCTCATCCCTGTCTTTCTCTCTCTCCCATCTTCTTCTCTTCCTCAAATCATTCTCTCTCCTCTCTGTTTCTTCTTCTGCTAGAATTCCGGCGAAGGCATGGTCGCCCTCCTCTCCGCTCTCCCCAACAGTTCCCACTCCCCTATGTAAATCTCTGAAAACAGTTGTTTTTTCACTCTCCTATCCATCTCTACCATCGTCTCCCTATCCGCCGCCGTCGTCTCCTTACCCTTCTTCACCTCATCTTCCCACCACTGCGCTTCGCCGTCGTATCTCTGATTCCTTCTAATTCATCCATCACACCTTTATTTTTTTAATTTTGGGAAGATTCACAAATTTCCAAATGTGAAAAACTCGATCTAAAAGCTAAAATCGTGGAAACCGATGACTCATCAGAACGTGATTTTGGTATAAAATAACCGAACCCTTCTCGAGTCTTTCCAACAGAATGGAACCCTTCTTTGCCACCTGAAACCGATGTAGATTCAAATTCAATTTAGGTATTGAATGTCAGCTTTGTTAGCGTCATTTTTTATTTGAGAAGACATTCAAAACAGCTTGAAACACTCAATATCACTATTGCAATACTTTTAACATAATAATTCAAAAAGAAATGCATTTCCACGTGTAGGGCTAGGATTAGCCGGCAGTTATGCAGCCGGTGCTATAATCGAACGTCACCAAGATACATTGCATGATAAATTATTCTAACTTGGACATTTCCGGACCCACTCATTAGTCATGCATGACGTCTCATTTATTTCTAGTCATTGAAGTCAACGTCCGTTTTTATAGTCTTCACCAATCACTCTATAAATCCTTCTGTTTTGGGAAACAGAGAAGGGAGCGTTTGGCAATGGGGGAAAGCGCAGGCCATCCACTCTTCAGCTGCAGAAGCTGCAGAAATCCTCTCGCACTACACGCCGATCTCGTTTCCAAATCCTATAAGGTCATTCTTCATTTCTAAAATATTTATTACTCCCTAGTATTTTCTTTTAATTTTCCGTTGTGAATCAGAATTTGGGGAATTTTCGGAATTCGATCTCAACCGTCACTTCGAGACGAAATCAAAATAATAATAGGGCAAATCGGATGTGATTATACGTATACGTGTTGAATTAGTTGGAGAGAGAAATTACATATTAATCAGAGAAAATACAGTATTTTGCAGATTTCAACAATTTTTATGCAATATTAATTACTCCGTGAATTCTTGGTAAAAAAAAATTTAGTCACGAAGTTTAATGTATTTTGATGATATGTTATTAAATTAAATTGTTAAAGTATTATAGAGGAATAATTGTGAGCATATCTGATATTTTTAATAAGCACTCCCTCCATCTCGCGCTAGACGACCCATTTGGTTTCTGCACGGAAAATAAGAAAGGAGTGTTTGTGTGTAAAGTGTATTGTGTTTAGAGATGTAATGTGGTTTACATATTTTAAAACTAGAGCATCATAAATGCATAAAAATATATTGATGTTTGATTTTAAATGTAAGATCGTCTCAAGACATTTAATTAGATATAAAAATCGTAAAAATCGGAAAACAAACGAGCAAGTTATGATAATTTAAAATTTTAAAATTTAAATTATATTGAGCTGAGAGTTGAATGGATGATGAGATTTAATTAGTGATTGTTAAATGTAATAAGAGATTTACTAATTGTACCATTTAAACTCTAATTATTTCTCAAAAATGAAATGTGTCATCTAGTGTGAGATGTTTCAAAAGGAAAAACGAGTCATCCAGCGTGGGACGGAGGGAGTATTAAATTGTTAAAGTGTTAAAGTGTAGTATGTGGGGCCTGCGTCCCAAAATAAAAAGTGACAAGAAATGGTAGACGTTCCAATATAGTATTAGTGCTAAGAAATCATTGACGGAGAGAGTATGATGTTAGTATAAGTAATTAATAATTTCCAAAACTGATATTAACGCACTGTATTATTCTAATTGTGAATATATATATATAGGCAAAATCAGGGCAAGCTTATCTGTTTAAGCACGCAATGCACATAGTGGTAGGGGCAAAAGAGGAAAAACAACTGATGACAGGTGAGTACAAAATTGCTCGCATATTTTGCAGCAGATGCGGCGACGAAATGGGATGGACTTATCTCGCCGCTTTCGATCCTCGACAGAAATTCAAGGAGGGCAAATACATTCTTGAGAAGGCTAAGATTGTTAAAGAATACTAGCCAGTAGCCACCTATATAAATTTAAACATATTAAGGAATGCTCTAATAATCACTTTACTTGTATTTAATTGAAAAAATTATCAACGTGACACTGTCGTATTATTAATGGGTACATTAAACGTACTTACGGTGGATGGTTGACGCGTCTGTTTGTAACTTGGGCCGCTTTGCTTGTAAGATATTAATGCAGATTATGAATAAAAGTTTTTGTGTATTGTAAATTATCCCAACATAGTACTCCATATGTATTTGTTCAATGGGCCTTGAGGCTAAATTTTATGGGTCATTCTCGATATGGGTAGCCCTATTTTCGTGTTAGAATGTAAATTCTTTATCATTTAATTGATTTAAAAATATACGAACTTTGATATGATTTTGAGAAGAATGCGTAGACACGTTTAATGTGTTGGACTAATGTGGCTTAATTGAAAAAAATAAATAATAATACTTGACACTGTTATATCAGTGATGAATGCATTAATTATACTCAAAGCCGGTAGGAAATAGTTTCTAATGATTTTGATATATAAATTTTTGTAATTTTTGATTTAAAAATATACGAACTTTGATATGATTTGAGAAGAATGCGTAGACCAATATTTTAAAAACCGGACCGGAGATCGACCCGGCGTGACCTTCGGGTCATGGTTTGACCGGTTGAACCGGTTAAACCATGGTTGAACCGTTCTTTAATTATATTAATAATATAATAATAATAGTAATAATAAATATAAGATATATATAAAAATATCAATAAATTAATAGCTTATAAAGTAAAAAATACATTAAATTCATAACAAATATATTTCTTCTTTACATAAATTTAAATATCATATCTTAAATTTAATTTTTGCAATGATAACTTCTTAATTATATTTATTTTTAGATTATATATTTGTATTTTCAATAGATACATGCAAAAAATTATAATATTATTCATAATATTGTATAATAATAAGCATTTTCATATCTTAATAGATGTGACATGCAAATTAAAAAGATTATTAGGAATCGGTACACGAGAATTAAGATAGATAAATTATTTTTATGACACTACAGATATAATAATAAAAGAAGGTTGCCAAGTTACAACTAATCGTTGTAGTGGAGTTGGTCCAGGCTTTAGACTCTTCTCTTGAAGGTCTGGGGATCGATTCCCATGAAGCTCAAATTAAATTTTTGGGTAAAAATTTGAACCGGCTGGTTCTTCCGGTTCGCGGTCAAACCGGTCGGACTGGACGGTCCGGTCCGGTTTTTAAAACATTGACGTAGACACGTTTAATGTGTTGGACTAATGTAGCCTAATTAAAAAAAAATAAAATTACTTGACACTGTTATATCAGTGATGAATCCATTAATTATACTCAAAGCCGGTAGGAAAGAGTTTCTAATGATTTTGATATAGAAATTTTTGTAATTTTCTTACATAATTTCGCACTTGGATGGGATCGAGACTGGTAATGTAGCCGATTTGCTTGTATGTTTAGTTGTACAAATTGTTTAATTAAAATCAGACCATATATTTATGTGTCAATGGTTAAATATATCCATTTTGGATAACTATATAAGTTTTATACCCAAGCAAATAAAACTATAAGTTTTATACTCAAAAGTCATTGAAAAGACAAAAATAACCTCAATTTTATCTCACACTCAAAACAAAACAAAAATGAATGTGGGCCCCACTTTTCAATTTATTCAAAGAAATAAAAAACAAACCCTACCCCACCCCATTCTCTCTCTCTCTCGGCCGTCACTCTCCCTCACGATTTCTCTCCCTCACAATTTCTCTCTCTCTCTCTCCCAAAGAACCGTGAGCCCTAAACCCCCAAACCGTAATTTTTTTTTATTTGTTTGCCGGCGCCGGAGTGAAAAAACCATGGCCAACGATTCAAACGACGACCACGATTCGGGTGCCAAATCCGAAGGAGTTCCACAACGTCGCCCAATTCCGACGAGGGCCGAACGGGAGAATATTCCGGAGCCGCCAGCGCCGGTGAGTTTTCTAACCTTCGTTAGTTTTTAAATAAAATTATTCAATTTACGGTTTAAATTGTAAGCATATTTTTCAGTTTTTTGGATGGAATAGTTTGGATTTGTATGCGATTTATATGAAAATGACCCAAATATGTGTGTGCTTGAACTGCAATTTATTTGTTGCTGGGTTTGAACTTGAAGTTGAATCTGTACAGTATAGGTTTGGGCATAATTCATGGTTTAAAAGCAAAGAAACTGTGAGCTCACGGTTAAACTAAGCTTAAACCGTGAGAAAAGGAATTCTCACAGTTTGACTTAAGCAAACCGTGAACTCACGGTTTGAATTAAGTTCAAACCGTGAGGAAGCCCTTTTATCACGGTTTAAGCTTAGTTAAACCGTGAGATCACGGTTTTTTTGTTTTTAAACCGTGAATTATGAAGCATATAGATTAGATATACACTATATTCGATATATTTAATTTTAATTAAATTAATTAATTCACTTCATTTGCATTTTTTGGGTGATTACAGCCTAGGTACCAATGGTACAGGCCTCTCATGCAAGGATTTTCGGGTGAAATCAATGCCTATTATAGAGACTCCGCAGCTGTGTCAATCGTAAACCATTTACTGCACATTGGCGGACGTGATCTGTTGGCCCGATTTAGCGACGAATCTCCATTCGCAGTCATCTGCACAATTAAGAAGATTGGGAACGCGAAGCGTGCCTTGTACGAGCTTTTGTCCCGGGAGCTATGGAGGGGCAACGACCATGATTTTGAGAGGTTGTTTCACGTGAATGGCCAGGATATTCGGTTTGGGCCTCAAGAATTTTGCCTCGTGACCGGATTGAGATTCGGTTCCTCGACCTTTAATCCTCACAGTAAGAACCACGTCATCCCAAGGATGAGCCTCTTCTATACTTACTATGAGGGGCGTAGGGTGCTAGTGAAACAGTTGTTTAACGATTTCACGAATGCCGACGCAGTTCTAGGGACGGAGGATCAATACATGGCTGCCGCTAACCTCCTCGCCTACTACTACTTGCTATTGTGTCGGGACTACAATAAAAGCATTGATGATTGGGTATGGACTTTAGTAGAGGATCCGGAACGATGGGCTATATTTCCGTGGGGCTCATGGTCGTTCCAAATACTGTGCCACCAGCTAGGAGTGGCAAAAAAGGACCCGAGAGAAATTGGAGGCTCTGACACTAATGTTGCCTACCATCTGTATGGGTCCGTCTGGGCATTGTATTTTTGGGCCTTCGAGGCCCTTCCGGATTTAGAACCCACACGCGTTCCCTCGACTAAGGAGATGGGAAATGGGACACAACTATAGAGATTTCCATGATTTTTTTAACGATCCAACGGTATGTCATTATTCTCTTAATCTGCAATTATATATCATTTGAATTATTAATTAAATTCAATTAATATTGGCTTAGTTTATAGTTTATAGTTTATAGTATATGGTGATTGAAATTGAATTAATTCGAGCGTTTTATGTAGATTATCGGTTAATTGTTTGAACTGAATTATAATTAATTTAGTTAAATTTATTTATTTATTATTTAGAATTAAACCATGAAAGCTGTTGTCTCACGGTTTGGGACTACATCAAACCGTCAGCTCACGGTTTGATTTAAGTTAAAACCGTGAAAGATCATTCTCACGGTTTGAACTTAAATTAAACCGTGAGCTGACGGTTGATTTAAGTTCAAACCGTGAAAGATCATTCTCACGTTTGAACTTAAATTAAACCGTGAGCTAACGGTTGATTTAAGTTCAAACCGTGAAAGATCATTCTCACGGTTTGAACTTAAATCAAACCGTGAGCTTACGGTTTGATGTAGTCATAAACAATGAGGCATCAACTTTCACGGTTTCATTTCACGGTTTGAATACTGATTTTGATTTGATTTTGATTTTTGATTTTTTGTGCCTTTGTCTTTTGCAGCTCCAAGTAAACCCGACGCTCGAACCTTCAACGGAAGAAATGGCTCAGTTATACTATCTTAGCCTCTTCGAAGAGCAAGACCCCTTGATGGTTCGATTTAATCCGAATACGCGTCATGCTTGGAAAAAAGCGCCTATACCGTAGAGACAGACAAAGGAAGTGAGAACTATGGCGAAAGTTCTCGACAAATTGAGGTGTCGGGATGCCGGGACTGCAGCCCAGCCCCGTGGTCGCCAGCCACATGCCACCAGGGCAAATTCTGAGGGTCGAGGGCCTCTCCCAATCCCCAGAGCTCGTGCGAGAACATCGAAGAGGCCGAGGGTGGAGAGTTCACATCCCGAGAGGTCCCCGGGCCTTGTTTACTGCGTGCATGGGCATCCGTGCCCTCGAGGATGTGATAACGATGCGTGGGCCGACAAGATATTGGAGAGAATGGCCCAAGACGAGTCGGACACCGGAGTAATGGCCCGTATCGCCAAGTTCATGGCAGGGCACCTGAAGGGGATCTTCAGGAGGTCGGGGAGTTCCTCGGGTCATGGTGTTCATTCTCATCGCCGAGCACCGTCACATGCTAGCCATGTTGGCTCTGCTGGATGACATTTTGTTGACCGGGCCCATGAAGATCGAGACGATCGAGAGGCTCCCTACATTGAGCACAGATCACCTACCCCCGTGGGCGCTCCGGATTTTGAGCACATGGTGGGGTTTGTTACCGAGCCGGTAGCACGGGAGAGATCAAGGACGCCTCAAGTTCGAGAGGCTGAGGTCGAGGACGCAGAGTCGTCACACTCATCTTTTTATAGGGACTTGGAAACGATGCCCCCATATGATTGGGTGCATCCCGTACTACAGTCTGTCGTTCCTCATCCGCAGATGATTCCCGTTCCCGAGAGTCAACAGGCAACCGGGGGTGAGTACAGTGATGCAGAATCTGACGTGGCAGGACAGACGCCTGTGCGTTGGGTTCGTATTAGGGGACGGAATGTGAGGCCGTCGGCTGCCGTACAGAGCCCATTTGTTCTGATTATCCCCACAACGTATACTGGCTCGACGATCAAGGAGATGTTTATGGCATTCAGACAAAGCGGGCCGGATTCCTACGCAATGAACATGCAGGACCCGCCATATAGGATGACGCAGTCGTTGTTCGATGATATCGAACACCCCGCGATACAGTTCAACGCTGAGGTTAGACCGGACTTTATTTTGTGTTGTTATTATTTTTGATACTTTGTCGAGTATTATGTTTTCATAATAATCTGTGTTTATTTTAGGTAATGGAGCTGTATGTGCTTTACTGGTGGAGTCGACTCCAAGATGGACTTTCTTTGTGTCCGTCTCTGCAGGAGAGAGGCACCGTTTTGCTTGGATTGGGCATATACGTGAGTTTTTATTGACATATTTAATGAAAAATTATTTTATTTATTTTATTTTGTGTGTAATCTCTAAACGAATATATTATTTGACAGTACGACTTGAGAACAACTCTGATGGCTTTTCACGATGGAGATCAAACGGCAATGGCAAAGTCGAAGCTAAAGTATCGTGATTACAAGCTGTCAAAGGATCTTGAGAATTGGTTTCACGGCGTGGGCTCGTATGATGTTTGGATGAACGCAACTTGTGTAAGTTCCTTCAATTTAACTTTTTCGTTTGAGAACGTTTATTATTAATGCTTGAAGAATAAGTTGAGTCCTCGACCCTTCTATGCAGTTTGTGTTTGTTTGTCATGTCTCCTCCGACCACTGGGTTATCTGCCGGGTATTGACTGACGAGTGGACGATGGAGGTATATGACTCACTTCTACATACGCTCCCTAATGCAGCCGGCAGAATGCATCGAAAGGTCTAGTTCTACCCGATCCTAAAACTGTGGCCCAGAGTCTTGCAGCAAGTTGGGTATTGGGATCAACATCCACGGTTGGCAAAGCAAAATGATTTCTTGCAGATTGTCTGGGCCCCCTTGACGCAACAATACATACATAAAGATGATTATTCATGCGGCCCATTCGCTTGTATGTATATCGATCGTATCTTCGCCTTGAAGAAGCCGCGCATTGAGAGGGTTGGTATGAGGTATCTCTCCGGGTTTCGCTTAGAGGTGGCGAAACGGATATTTTCACTTTCACAACGTTATGTCGAGTTGTGAGCATTATATTTCATTATCTTTGACGTTGTGTATATAATATTATCACTTATATATTTAAAATTTATAATTCTACGCAAATTTATAACTTTTTCGTAAACTTCATTTCATTTAGACAACAATTCATAGACAACAATTAGTTAAAATCATAGTTTCGGCATTAATTTTGGCCTAATCATGAAATTAACGGTTAGGGTTCACGGTTAATTTAAAATTCTTACGGTTTAAACGTCTATTAAACCGTGTGGTTACACTATTAATGGTTATAGGGTTAACGGTTGTTATATAATTTTACGGTTTTATTTGCATTTAAACCGTGTTTGCTCTCTTTAAAATAAATAAATATAAAAAAAAATTCACGGTTAGGTTTCACGGTTTAAATGTGAAAAAACCGTATTTTAAAAAAATTTAATGAAAAATGTGACTCTCACGGTTAGATTAGCAGTTAAACTGTGATCTCACGGTTAGCTTGCTAATATAACCGTGAGAGTCACATTTTTATGGTTTAATTGGGGTTCAAACCGTGAGCTTGCGGTTTGTACTCCAGTTAAACCGTTAGGTCGTATTTTTGTGAATTAAATTTATATAATTTTTTTAAAATTTAATTGTTAAATAAGAGTTCATGGTTTGTTTGGCATATAAACCGTGATCTCACGGTCAACAAACCACCTAAACCGTAAATCTGTATTTTTAATCTAACAAAATACTACTATAACTATAACAGAAGATACAGAAGCTAAACCTGCAAAACCAAGAGAATTGTGATTCGGGCATCTAATCAGAACCGATTCGAATCTAATCAACAACTCTCATCGGGCATCTACGCCTAGTATGCCCCTGTACGTGACAAATGCTACATGTTTTTGACCTTCGCCGTTGCCTACCATCCTCGTTCAGGACTCTATTGAGATCGGCGTCGCCGATCTGCAAAGAAGCCGTGCATGTGCGTCTCTTGTGACCGTATCCACCGCACCGCCCGCATCTCTGTGGATTTCCCGGAAGATCTTCCACCGTTGATCTCGCTCGGCTGTTTCGCGGTCTACCCGCTTGTCTTTCGACAACAGGCGGCAAAACCACTTGAGCAGCAATGTGCTCGGGCACAGTCCAAGACTGTGGATCGGGAACCGGATGAATGTTGGGCGAGTAGGTTGCCACGAAGGTCGATTGTTTGAAATAATGGCTCACGTAGTCCGTAGCACGGCCTCCGGCAAAACTGCGAACATAGTAATGAAATATGAAAGAATTAAACCAAATATTTTCAGACTGATCGTAGCATAAAAAATGAGTATAAGGCATGCATACCTAATGGCAGCACAAGCGTGTCGACACGACACCATGTCCCCCTCCCACTCACGGCAATCGCATGTTGCGTTCTGCATGTCCACTAGGTAAGTCCCATTGTCACCCTCGACCTTGTACACGTGGGGAATTATTGTCCCACGAGTTCTGTAGTGACGGGCCCATTCAGAAGATACAGCCATCTTCTGGTACGTTGTCTCAGTCACCTCGTGGATCCCACGTTGAGCAGCATTCCGATGCTCCTCGAACCATCTGTCGACAATAATCCTGTACGCCTCAATCATGGCGCAGATGGGCAATCGACGTGCCCATAGGAGTCTGGCGTTCATCGTCTCAGCGGCATTCGAAGTCATGAAACTCGTGCGCGGAACAAGGCACTTGTTACGCAACCACCGATGCATGCCGATCTCACACACCCTCTGATATATTCCAGAACCCATCAAGTTTTCCATGTATTCTTCGAATTTAGAATCTGAATATGAGTATGCCGCAGCTTCGAATATGCCGACTGCGTGCTTCCCAAATGTGACCATATTCTTGGCCAGATGATGCCAGCAAAGACCGTGATGCGCACCGGGGAAGACATCCCTCACTGCATTTCCAATGCTGATATGGCCATCGGAGACTATCAACAGGTCCTGAGGATGTCCTAAGCAGTTACGCAAATTCATCAGAAACCAAGTCCAGGAATCATCATCCTCGATCGGGCCAAATCCAATGGCAAGTGGAAACACTTGCTCATTCTCATCCTTCGTGTAAGAGACGAATAATGTCCCCTTGTTCTTGCCCTTGAGGTGTGCCCCGTCGACTACGATAACGGAACGTAGTAAATTGTTCTGAAATGCATGCAAGGACTATCCTAAAGCGAGGAACATATAACACAGTCGATCGTTGAGGGGGGATGTCGAGATACTATACACGGTACCTGGATTCTTCTGCTGCAATAAGTACAGATAAGATGGGAGTCTCTTGTACGACTCCACAAATCCTCCATACATCATCTCGATAGCGATGTTCCTCGCTCGCAGGGTGAAGCTGTAATCGATCTTAATGCCGTACTCAGCTCGCATTTCGTCAACCATCTCTTTTGGCTTCAGCACGACACCATCAGTGATCAACCTCTTTGCGTAGAATGCTCCAAGAATATTCACGGGGTACTGCCGCGGTGTAGTCCCGTCTAAATTGACAGAGCACGTATGGCTGCCATTGTATGTTCTGATACGCCACATAGTCCCCACGTTCTTTGCCCGCACAAGGTACTCGCACCCCTCCGTCCTGCATTTGAACCCGACACGGCCCTTGTCCGAATTTTCAACTTTATACTGCTGCCGGTTCTCCATTTGATGCAATCCAACTGCTACCGACACATCTAACTTCCTCTTGAACAGGCCGCCCTCTCGCAATGCACCAGCTACAGGCGTGTAATAATCTGGATCCAGAACCCCCAAAGGCAACGCAGTGTCTAGGTGAACGTGAGGAATCAACCAATCTCGGATAGCCTTAAGATCGGCCATGGCATCATCTTCTTGGGTAGGTTGGGACACTGAATGAATGTTGCGATGCCCAACGATCCTATCAAGCCGTCTCGGCTCTCGGATCCATGCACCGAACTCCTTCGTAAGTGACTCAAATAGGTCGGTGTGATCCGCTGCGTCCATTGCTTCCTCAGCCATATCTTCCGTGACCTCTTCATCCTCATCCCTCTCCTCGTCGTATTCCTCGCTCCTTTCTTCTTCAGAATATGGAGCGTCCGAGCTCGGCTCCTCAATATTCACACTCGTAAAAATCCTAGAACCTTGTGTCGTCGGAGTGCTACGGGCGATTCCCTTATCTTTGCTGATAACATAAACAGTTGCCTTCTTCATCTGTTCCACAATCAATCGCAACAAATCAATGTCGCTCCTCAAAGCGACCTTATCTTGGCCACCATCGGCATTACTCGCGTAGTAGAGCAAAAAATTAGATTCTTCGCCCACTTAATCACGAATCTCTTGTAGTAGATTTGCATATGTAACTTGGGTCATAGCCAAATGCACCAAAACACGATCGCCCCCTACGTAACGAGTTTCCTCCTCAAAATACCCACCGTGACGAATATATACTTTGACCGTAGACATATCTGCATAAAAACGATCAAGAAATTCAAAATCTGAAGAAAATACACTAAAAATTTAATAAATCGTGTTTACACGGTTTAAATATATAGCTCACGGTTCTTTAATTGAAGTTAACGGTTTAAACTTTGATTAAACAGTGAAAGATGGACATTTCACGGTTTAATCACAGTTTAAACCGTGAAAATATTATAGATCGTGAGCTTAATATTTTAATTGAAAAAGGATATCTCACGGTTTTCCCTATAAATAACCGTGACATGTCAAATATAAACCGTGAATTTTAATTAAACCGTTAAAAATAAAAAATCATTTTTTCAAGCTTAATATCGAATCTAACAGTTTAAACCTATTACATGGAAGTAATTACTTTAATTCTCGATAAATAGGTTACCAAACATGTAATCTAATCACTCTTCGTATCAAAAAAGTAAATAAACCATGATTTTCTAGAAAAAAAAATCAATAATTACTAAATTCCAAATTCATATGATTTTCCCCAAATTTACACAATAATAACAACTAAATATGAAAAAATAAACGGTGCGTACCTTCAATATGATCAAAATATCTTCGACAGCGGACCAAATGCGGTGAATATCTTCGAGAATCAACCAAATTCGAGGGGAAATTTCAACAAAATTGAGAGAGCTTAACTCAATTTGCGTTCACGATTTCAATTTTTTGTTGCAGTTGAAGTGTTTTTGTTCAATTCACTATTAATTCAATTAATGAAATGTACCTTCATCTGATTTGGTTGTTGGTGAATAAATGCATTTTCGAATTTTATATTTTTTTCCTCTCAAAATCAAATTAAAAAGTGATTTGATAGAGGCAAAACCGTGAGCTCACGGTTTTATACTTTACTCACGGTTTTTGGACCTTATAAACCGTGAGGATACATGCAAAACCGTGAGCTCACGGTTTAACATTGATATCACGGTTTGGTATGTTGTAACCGTGAAAAACAGTAACTTTTTAAGGGTAAGTTTGTCTTTTCATTTGATTTTGGGTATAAAACTTATACTTTTATATACTTGGGTATAAAACTTACATAGTTATCGGTTTTGGATATATATAAAGTTCACCCAATAAATTAAGTCTAAAGCAATGCAGAAAACCTTGAAAACATGCTGCAAATACTGTATGTAAGATGTAGTATTAAATAAAGAAGACGATTAATAATATTTAAATGTTGATGCCACAGCTCTTATCTTGTAGGAGTACATGATAATTAAATAACTTTTGCATTTAATTGGATGATAATCAAAATAATGATTTAAGTAAATAATTTAATATTCTAATTTATGTACAAATATGTATAATTATAACCTTTAATTTCTTATGGGATTAATCTTAAACTTGATAAGTTGAATCTCTCTGTCTCTCTGTCTCTCTCTCTCGATCTCGATCTCATTATACTGCGTTGCATTCAGATGATTTGAAAATATTATTGCCTACGATTAAAAATTGATTATTAGCATCCTGCAATTCAACTTTGTTAAAATTACGTAACTATATTGGCATGAAATTCAACTATATTGACTTCTATTGACAGAAAAAAAAAAGTATACACATTATAATAATAATAATAAAAGTTAACAAATACGGAGTATCAAATAATAGCCAAGAAGATAAAAAATACAAATTATGTCAATTATTAACTTTTTGGACCAAAATACCCTTAATGAGTTGACTTTGACAGATTTTTTGACTTTTTTCTTTTTTCTAAAGTTTTTTTACGATTTTTTTATGGTTTTTTCGAAATTTTTTTTCAAATTTTACGTTTTTTTAATTTCTGACATTTTTAGAAATTAGACTAATGGTACTATTGGCACCAAATAGTCCCATTAGGCCCAACTGCAACTCCTCAATTCAATACATATAATAGGACTAATATGACTATTGACACCAAATAGTCTCATTAGGCCCAACTGAAACTCATCAATCCAGTACATATAATAAGACTAATGGGGCTATGGACACCAAATAGTTTAATAGTCCCATTAGGCCCAATTGCAACTCCTCAATCCAATACATATAATAGGACTAATGAGACTATTGACACCAAATAGTCCCATTAGGTCCAACTGCAACTCCTCAATCCAGTACATATAATAGGACTAATGTGACTATTGTCACCGAATAGTCTCATTCCAGAGGTAAAAATCCTAAATCAGAAATAGGACTAATGGGACTATTGGCACCGAATAGTCTCATTAGTCCCAACTTCTGCAATTCATTTCAATCCATAAAATCAACATTCCAAGTATGATTTTCATTTCAAAAAAAAATAAAAAATACATAATTCTGAACAAGAGGAACAACCCTAAAACAACTACAGCAACCAATCCAGAGGCCAAAATCCTAAATCATAAAATAGGACTAATGAGACTATTGGCACCGAATAGTCCCTTAGTCCCAAATTCAGAAATTCATTTCAGTTCATATATAAAATCAGCATTCAAAACATATTTTCATTTCAAACAAAATAAATGATTCTAAACAAGAGGAGCATCCCTAAACCAATAACAACCAAACCATATGCAAAATCCTAAATCATAAATGGGACTATGGGACTATCGGCACCGAATAGTCCCATAGTCCCAACCAGATGCAGCAAAGTATTAAAAATTGAAGAAGCAATCCTGATTTACAGACATCGCAGCGAGAGACTCCCTGGAAAGGCGGCGGCTCTGCGGCCATTTTCACAACTATAGCAGCAACACTCACTGGCAGCGCCTGCTCCATCGAGGTCGAGCGCTCGAGCGCAACTCTCTCAGCTGGCGTCCATGGTCGAATCCGGCTGCACCACCGCCTCCTCACTCTCCAGGGATGGAAAATACGCGGCGGCGGCGGAGAAACTATTGGGCTGCGGCCACAACAACGCCGTCGATTTCGAGTTTCTTAGCATTGGTGAGCTCGACAACGGAGCAAAAAAACCTTACATATCTTCACATTCGGAGGACGCCGGCGGCATATCTTCACATTCAGATGGCGGCGGCAGTGTGGCTGAAGGAGGCGGAAGAACCGAGAGAGAATTTGGGAGGTAGGGTTTCAGTTTAGATTTAAAAAATTAAAAATGAAACACGGCCTTTTGCTTCTAAATGAGTAAGGGGTATTTTTGTCCCAAAATGTAATATAAGGACAGAATTTGACATAATTTGTATTTTTTTATCTTTTTGGACATTATTTGACATTTGTTAACTTTTATGGATATATATATGTATTATCACTTATTATAGCTTAGTTTACAGCTTGAACTAGCTCGTTACATACTCACACCGCGAACATATGCAATATACTCTCTCCGTCTCATCCATCTTGGCACGTTTTTATTAATTAAGTTGAGTAATAATAAAATGTACTATTAAGATAGATGAGACGGATGAAGTGTATTCTAAAAATAGAGAAAACAAGATGAAATGAAGTTTTAAATTATTTTTTTCAATTTAAACTTATGTACTAAAGTTTATTTTCTTTAGTACGTCGTTGAAATCAAGCTTTTTATGCATAATTGATCGTAGTTCTATACTAATAAAAAAAGTACAATAAGTACAAATATTTGTTAGTTTTATAAAATGAATTAAATTAATGTATTGAAGAATTTAATCTGGTGTCCCATATGAAAATATTTAAATTCAATAATTGTTCACATCAATTATAATTCACACATTTATAGTATCAGTGTAACGTCTCAACGACTCTCCCATCATTTTCTTTCCTTCTTTATCATTTTTTTCTTGTATAAATTTTAGTACCACACGCTTAAATCTATAGTTTTTAATTATGTGGTACCTATTTTGGAAATTTGAAATCAAACCGACATCTACTTGATTTATAATTTAATTTTCTTTAGTAGGATTTTTATTTTATTTTATAGGATTACGTTTTTTTTATTAAATATATTAATAATAATTTTCCTTAAATATAATACCGTCACTTCAGCCATGAGCATATTAAATATGCACACATTGAGTAGGAGAGCATTACTCCTTACACTTAGAATTACCTTAATTAATTTTGCATGTATATTCATTAATATTATGGTTTTTTTTTTTTGTGTGTGTGTGTGTGTGTGAAAGAAATCTTAATAAAATGGGGTATTAACAAGAAACACACATTTGTCACGCATTCTGTATTTCTAACGTCTTATTCTGAGGGATATTATTCCATTGTTTAATTTATGGTCCCAAAAATGGAAATGAAATACTTCGATTTCAACTTTTAATTAATTTCAATTGACTAACTTATGTTGCTTCAGTTTTCCGTTGTCGTTGTTGATGAAGATATTATTTTATGTGAGATACAATATTTTAATACTATTATTTTCGAAAAATATCAAGAAGCTAGTCTGTGAATATGTTTTAACCATAAATAATAAATTATTTGTATTCATTATAAGATTAATAGCTAGCTACAAATTAATTTACGAATTCGATGTGTGTGTGTGCGTGTGTGTGTAATATATTGAAACTCCATTTCTATACATAGCTGGTTGACAAAATTACACACGGCCCATCTTCAAAGTTTGTTTAGTTTGTGTCCAAAAAAAAAAAATGAGTCAACGAAATTAGACTACTTAATATTGATGCATCTGGACATGAATAATCATACAGTTCTTCAAAAGATGATGATCAATTGATATGTTGCTGAAAATAATCATTTACTACCTCTGTCATTTTCAAGTTATTATATTTTTTTCAGTAATTTTTTCAAGCATTTTCGAGCCTCTTAATGATGAGTTTTAAAAGAATTTTTTAAATAATTTTTTCTTTTACGGGATACTACAAGTAGAGGTAGTATTAAGTTTACTTTATTAAAAAGGTTATATAATTTCTGAAACTGTTTTTTTTTGCTTGAGATCAATTCCCATAAAGTTAATTATTTCAACTTTCTTCAATTTATAAAATAAATCAAATTTAAGTAGAACCTTCTTCATAACATTTGCATGTACATATGTATGTATATATATCTGTCAAACAAGTTAATTTGTACTCAGAATTTATTCAAAAATAAATTTCAGTAACCATATATCAACTCAAACATCAATTACGGTGCATTTGACCAAATAAATAAATAAAATACAATTGAATTAAAAAAAATACTTCATCGGTTCCGTTCCGTTTGTCCTAGCTACATATTAAACATATGTGAAATATAAAATATTTGAAAATGTCAAATGAAATGTTAAGTATGATATATGTACGTGTATTTATATATAGTTATCATTGATGATGGACATCTCAATTCAAACTATAAGTGGCAAATGTCATACGTGGAGACTTTTTTTGCTTCTTATATTATTTATATATTTATTTTTCTTCTTACCTGCATTCAATTTAACATGTTGCATTTTTTTCTATGAAAAAAGTTAATTTCTAGATTTTCAAGGAATGTTTCAATCCTCACAATGTTTCTACTTAGTAAACGTAATTGGCATTACTTTGGCGGGCTTAGTTACCACATACTCCCTCCGTCTCACCTAGTTAGTCCACCTTTATTATTTTATACCTCACATATGAATATAAAGATGAACTAATTAGGTGAGACGGAGGGAGTATTATCTAATGGATGCTTTTAAAGTCATCACGTTAGAAAAAAAAAATGAAATTGAATTACAATAAGCATTAATATCATATCATAATTAATTTAATAATATCGATTATATGTACAATACCAATAAAGATAATTGAGCAAATTGATTGTTTTCAGTTCGATATTTGTTTGATCTGAATAATTGTTTTCTGCTTTCACAACCTAGGGAATAGATCAAATGAAAACTATTTATTATGTGAAACTTAAAAACTTTTATAGACCATAGATCTTCATAATCGGACGGTTAATGTAATCTGGGAATAATAATTAAAAAATTACATTTTTTGAAGAGTATCTATTTAATTTGATTGATAGGGTAATTATGTCTTTTGCTTTTACCGTAACTGATTCTTTTCCTTATTTTAATATGACACGTATTTTACATTACTAATTTGAAGATATTCTGTAAACTTAATTTTTTCCTTCTTCCATTATTCCATATGCAACATAATTTTTATTTTCTTTTCTTTTTTCAGATTTTTTTCCCCTCTTTATTAATGTATTTTATTTTATGTGTTTTCGATGCATCAATATATATGATTAGGGTATTCTTTTTGTGTTTACAGTATGTTTGCCTCGTTGTTTATTATTATTATTATTATTATTATTATATGAAATGCATTAAAACCTCATTTTATCTTAATAATATTTAAGCAAGCCTTTTATGTGCGAAATGCATCATGATTATAAGCAAAATGCATTGTTGTAGTAAGTAAATGCATTTTTTATACATTAATGCATTCATGATTTTGAAATGCATTATGACTAAACATTACATGACTATCAAAATAATGCATGAAAACTTAACCCCTAGTTAGGGAAACTAAACCCTAAAGCCCATCGAAAATCATAACCCAAAACTCAAAACCCTAACCCTTAGTCAAGAATCTAAACCAATTTGGGTTTAGTTTCCTCGAATAGGGTTTAGTTTTCTTGACTTGGGGTGTAATTTTCATTGACTAGGGTTTAGTTCTTGACAAGTAGGGGTGAAATAGAAAAATGTGCATTACCATATAACGTAAAATGCATAATATCAAGATGATGAATCATGTTTCTAAAGTTATTATATAAGATGCATTAATATTGTAAACAATATGCATTATCATTTTGAGTTTATGCATTAGTATTGCAAAAAAAATGAATAACCCAAACAAAGATCAACATATATGCAACACCAATTTAAAAAAAATGCATAATCAAAATACCATATATGCAAAGTTAAAACAGAAAAAATGCATTAATATGAAGTCGTAAGTTTTCTTGGAATATTTCAACTTCAAGGTATTAAGCTTCCTTGTCTAGAGTTTAGTTTTATTTTTCTTTAACTAGGGTTTAGTTTTCTCGACTAGGGTTTAATTTTCTTGACTAGAGTTTATTTTTCTCGACTAGGGTCTAGTTTTTTTGACTAAGGTTTAGTTTCCTCAAATAAGGTTTAGTTTTCTTAATTAGGGTTTAACACATGCAATTTATATTGTAAAAAATGCATAATCAAAACACCATATATGCAATATATTTTGCTACAAATGCATAACCAAATTATCATATATGCAACACTGATCGAGAAAATGCATAACCAAATAGAATTTAGTTTTTTCGACTAGGATTAAATTTTCTAGAGAAGGGTTATTTTTATCAAATATGTTTTAGTTTTCTTGACTGGAGTTTAAGAAACACATACAATATTGTAATTAAAAAATGCATAATCAAAACGCTATATATGCAATATATATTGCTATAAATGCATAACCAAATTATCATATATGCAACACTTATCGAGAAAATGCATAACCAAAATTATCATATGAAGTAGATAAATGTGCATTATCTTATTAAGTAAATGCATGATAGAATAAATAACATTGATACATGCGTTCTATAATTATTATGCGAAATGCCTTATCATGTAACCAAATGCATTCTTGTATTAAAGAAATATGCATGATTCACATATTTGTTATGCATATTTCGCACAATCAGTATGCATTAACTTAAGTAAAATATGCATAACAAATGAGATAAAAATACAATATGACATAATATTAAAAAAATTCATTATTATAGTAATAAATATATAAAGAGGCGTATATTTCTGTATGATTATTTTCCAATTTACATAACAATTCACACCGGATGTTTTTTTATATACAACTTTATAATACAACATATTAATATCATAATGGCAAAAATAATTAAACTAATCCCTAAAAATCTGCTGCTACGAATATGGAAAAAAAAATTGAGCTTTTCAAACATGACTAATTCACCCTTATTTGTGTACGTATCATAATTAATATGCACCGAATAACATTCTTAAGTTTATTTATACTTCTAATCCTATCCATCCATCTAAACTAAATCAAAGGTTAACAAAAGTTTTTAATTTTCACTCTAAGGGAGGTTTTCACAAGAATGCATCATATATATATATATATATAGAGAGAGAGAGAGAGGGGTTTTATGGATGCTATTTTGTTACGGTTTTGATTCGAAAAAACCTTTAAAATTAAAAGTTGTTAATGATAGATATGAAGGGTTAAACCTATAAGAATTGAGGTCGGTATCTAAAATTAAATGATTTTGGGTTGCAGATTTGGAAATTAAATAAGGAGATGTGCAAGTACTAGAGAAAGGCAGGAACGTTATATTGAAGTTTTACGTTATTTTCATTATCTTTTATAGTATCTTTTTATCATTTTATTTCTACATATTAATTATTGGCAGGGTTGTATTATATACTACCTCCATCCCGTTTATTAGTCTATGTTATAAATGGCACAATAGCCAATGTAAATAAGGATATGCGGTCGTAATTAATTTTAAGGTGAGAGAGTTAATTATAATCACAAATTTTTTGTCATTTTAGAAAAATTGACTAATAAGTGGGACAGACCAAAGCGAAAAGGTAGTCTAATATATAAGATAAAGGTAGTATATAATACTATTCCTTAACCAGAGATTTTTATTCTTAGAGGTTGTAACGCAGCCCAACTAAATTAAGATCCTTTCTACCAATTCTTTCTTCTTCTTTTTTTTTTTTTTCTTCTTTTTTTTCCTATTATCCAGACAAAAATAAAATAATAAAAGATGAATTTAATCAATATAAATACTTTCATCCGCGCTATCTTATTTTTCATACTTTCATGAATCTTGACGTCTTTTTTTAATCTAATATATATACTCCATGCGTCCATAATATGTTGAGTTTTTTTATTTTTATTTTTATTTTATTTTTTTGGGTCTGGACTCTGGAGTTTAATATAGTGTGATGATGTGTTAATAAATTAAAGTGTTAAACTATTTTAACTGTGGGTCATCTAATATTTTTAATTGTCTTAAAGTGTTAAAGTGTTAAAATTGTGAGTTCATCTAATATTTCTGATTGTGTTAAAATATTAAAGTGATAAAATATTTTTATTGTAAAGCCTACGTCTCAAAATAGAAATGATCAATGAATAAGAACGTTCCAATATAGTAATAGTATCAATATACTATATATGGACGGAGGGAATAATATTTATTAATAGGTGAATATTGACTCAATCAAAACTTACAGAAACGATCCATTACCTACTAATCTAAATGTACATTAATGTGTTAACTGATGATGTGGTACTGCTCACCGAGGGCTATAGAACACCACGTACTCTCAAAATTTAATAGTCTAAGTTTAACGAAAAATGTAAAATTAAAGATTAATGCTTTTTCTACTACCTATTTGTATATAATTTGTTTTTTTTTAATTATCATGAAGAGTGGACATTAATTAGTTTAAAGTGCTTTTTTTTTCCTTTTCTCCTTTGCATTGAAATGAAAGAAATAAAAATATGCTTAAAAATTATCTTTTCCTGAAGATAGATTAACGTAATGCTTATTTCTATAAATACGAAATAAAAAATTACTCACTGCAATACGCGAGCACAAGTACTAGTACTAGTATACATTAAAAAGTTAGACAAAAGAACATCATTTAATTATTTGCAATGCACGGAAAATAAGAAACTCAAATATAATACTGTAATTTAGGGTTCATATATAGATGGGTCATTAATAGATTTATGTAAATTTGTGGACGTTAATTAATTCTAATATAAAATACTCCATTACAAAAACTTAGTATGAAACGAACAAATTCCATCTTTACAGGCAGTTGAAAAACTCATATGTTAGAACTTAAATATCTAAAAAAGTCAATTAAAAAGTCAATTTATTGTTGGGAAAAATTACTCTTCAATGCATATATAGCAATTGAATTTGCCTAATATAATGCTTCTGATTTTTATGCATGTGTCGTTAACTTCAATCTTTTTCAATCTTTGTCGCACATCCATATCATTTTTTTTTAAATAAATCCAAAATCGACGGGTCAATTATATTGCTTAAAATAACGCATGCTAACTTGCAATTTTCTCACAACTTTAAAACTTTCTTTTATTTTTAAAGAACAAAACGATGTCGTTCTAGAGTACACGTTTGAACAAAATTTGTTGAAAAATATCGCACAGTGGAATTATGATTTCAAAACATAAATAAATATAAATACAATTTTGTGATTGCGGCGTTTCGATATGTCATGTGAACTATTATTAGAAATTTGATTAAATATTGTGTTGTTATGACAATTAATCGATCCAAATGATATGGATCGATTCACTAAATATGTATAATTATGCTGATTAATTTATTTGTAACAACCTAATTAGCAAAAATTTATCAAGGGGCGCATGTGTAAAAATGAACGTCACATTATTTTTATTATTTTTTTCTTTGAAAGGAACGAATTATTGAATTAATGTGAAAGCTTCGAATTGAAGACCACACGTGACTAAATTTTTAGACCCCAAATGTCATGCATGCATGAAAATATGTGGGTTGTGTTGAAAGCGACGAAGCTACACATATCTATTGATGTTACGTGTTGATTAGTATTTATTTATGAATTCATAAGTAAATATGTAAATGCCATAGTATCTACACGGTACAAAGTACATACATTTTGAAATATTTACAATACCGGTAATGCGTGTGAAAACATGGACGAGTATAGTGTAAATAAAATCATCAAGGACATTAAAAAAAAAATAAAAAATCATCCAAGACAAAGTTAGAGTAAGTAAAATTTGAAATCTATAATAATATAATAATAAAGGTGGGTGTGCCTCCTATTATCTCCATGCTGTGATCACATTCACATTGATGCGAACAAGTTAGCACGTGCGTAATATTTAAGCAGAGAAATAATAATAATAATAATAATAATAATAATAATAATAATAATAATAATAATAATAATAATAATAATAATAATAATAATAATAATAAATGCATGCGCGTAACATCCTTTTTTTTGTGGTTTAGATGAGTAATTCTTTTTTCTTGATGTATAATTGTTTAAATTTAATATAATTTACGATTGTTATCAAATTAAATGTAACCATGCATGCTTACTTCAATAGCAGCCGTAGATCGTACTAAAATTAATTATTTATATATATTTATATTTATCTTATCAAGATTTATTTCTATGTGAAGTCTTATTTGCACGACAAAATGAAAATATTATATTTAGTGACATTCTATTGATATAATCTTGATCTCATTGTCTATTAATTAAGAGATAAAGTTTACATGGAGATAATAGGAGCTAGGAGGCACACCCACCTTACGGCCTTACATTTGTATATGTAATACCCATAATTATAATCTCAAATCCTTATTTCTTTATATAATCTACCTCTCAACTAAAATAAAATAAAAAATAAAAATAAAATGTGCAGGGGGGGTATATCTTTTTGACAATTGCCTTACAAGTTGCAATTAATTAGCAATTTTATTTTATTTTAAGTAGTTTCAAAACTAGCAATTAGCCTCTAATATATAATGAAGTCAAGTCAATCGTATTTTATTAAGGAGGATAATTACGAGGGAAATAGCTGAGTCCTGATCAGATTGGCTGGATCACTTATTAGTTTTTATTTTATTTTATTTTATTTTATTTATTTATTTAATGAACTCATATAAGTTCGTTCTAAATCAAGGCATTAAATATTTGTTTATCAAGAAGGATGAGAGTCACAATTAAATTTATACACGAGCTTATGACGTACGGACGCATGAGGTTTCGAACTATATATATATGTCATCAACTTTGAATAATTACAATATTGAATAAATCTTTTGGAAAAAAATAAAGCTAACAATAGTACTGTTTATCTCATATTGTTAAATCAACCCTAATAAGCAAACAATAATAGAATTAAGAAAATTGATGTAAACGTGAAGAATCAATAGTGGTGGATGCAACAATAAGTAGGTTAGCATATACTCCCAGTATAAGGCTGTTACCGATTCAATACGTAGAAAAGAAAACAATAATAATAATATTTGAAATTTTGAACTCTCGCCCACATGCCGATCGACAAGTGTTTTTTATGTATAAAAAAATATGTGCAACTGTAAATTACTTTCACTTTGAACGTAATCACGTATGCGTAGTGCTTACTTTGAATTGTATATTTATACACAAGTAGTATGCCTATAATCAATTATGAAAACCTTACTAAACTACTTTTGTCGCTCTCGCTCATGATGCGCGTTTGTTTCTATTATTCGATGATTTAATCTCTCTATAATAACAGTAAATATAAAACAGATATGTAAAATTATCTTGAGGAAACTTAACATGATTGACCGCATAGCGCAGTGGATTAGCGCGTCTGACTTCGGATCAGAAGGTCGTGGGTTCGACTCCCACTGTGGTCGATATTTTTCCTTTTTAATTAATTTTTTTTGCATTATTTATGTTAACGGACCGTTTTCTTTTCCATTTCAATTTTTCCATTATTTCTGTTAATGGGCTGTCTCTTGTAACTTTGTATTTCCATTAATCCACTCATCTTTTCATTTTATACACATCTACGTATTTTTTCATCCAATTAAATATTTTTCCCCTTTTTGTTTTTTTGTTTTTTCACTATCGTACCAGATTTGTCTAACCGTACTACGTTACTGCGTAATTAATTATTTTAGATTTAATAAATATATATATGTTGCTTATGAGTTTCATTTCAATAAATGTAGAGAAATGTAATATATTGAAAGAAGAAAATTTCGTGTGGGCATAAATATTAGAGTAAATAATCCGTCGACGTAAGGAAATATAAGATCCGGATCTAAAGAGATCAAAGATCCGGACCCATATCCATAAACAGGTAGGCCCATAAAGGCAACAGACATCATGAATCAGCCCATTCCATTCCTTTCAAGTTTCAACCGTCAAAATCATAATATTTCTCTTTCTCAGTTTCTCTCTCTCTCTCTCTGCAAATCGAAAATCAGTATAACACACTTCACCTTCAAATCTCCAATGCCAACAACAAACACCTTCACCACATGAGATGCCCCCACCCCACCTGCCTCAACCTCATTTCCTTCTTCTTCTTCTTCTTCACTTCAACCTAACCTAACCTCAATTACTCACCCCTAATCTCTTCAATTCCTCTTAATTTCTCCTCAGCGATGAAGCAATTGCACAAGCAATCCTCCAGCGCCCGCAAAGATGAAGAAATGCCATTCGGTAACACGCCCCCCTACTCCCCCAAATCCCTAAAGCACCCGCGATCTTTCCCCAGATCGCTCAACTACATCCTCAAGGAGCAGCGCCTTCTCTTCATCCTCATCGGGATTTTGATCGGCTCCACCTTCTTCATCTTCCAGCCCTCCTTTTCCGTCCTGTCCCCGCCCGATCCGCGCAGCCGGATTTCAGCTGGAGCTCACGATTCCGTCGCTGGATTTCGCGATCGCGGCGAATTAACGAGTAATTATGCGAGTAATCATGCCGGTGGCGGTGGCGGTGGCGGTGGTAATTATAATAGATTCTCCAACGGGGTGGGGAGAGTTCCGGTGGGGATTGGTGCTAAGAGGAAGAGGATTGTCGTCACCGGCGGCGCCGGTTTCGTCGGGAGTCATTTGGTGGATAAGCTGGTTGCCAGAGGTGATGATGTGATTGTCATCGATAATTTCTTCACCGGTAGAAAGGAGAATGTGGTGCATTTGTTTGGGAATTCGAGGTTTGAGCTGATCAGGCATGACGTTGTCGAGCCGATTTTGCTGGAGGTGGATCAGATCTACCATTTGGCATGCCCTGCTTCGCCGGTGCATTATAAGTATAATCCAGTCAAGACTATCATATCCTACTACTCTACTTTTATTTGCTAGTTATTTTTCATGTGCCTTGTTAGATCTTGAGTTCAATGGAAGCTTATGTTTTTGTATATATGATCATACATTTGTTCAGTTCACTTTGATTTCATTTCATTTGATGAGTTGAGCCTGCTATGTTTTGTTCTAACATGGTTCAAAGTAGATGATCTTATTGAGTTTGGAAAAATTGTTTGAAATCCTTGACTTGTGATTACAAGACAAATGTGATGGGAACACTTAATATGTTGGGTCTTGCAAAGAGGATAGGTGCGAGGTTTCTTCTCACTAGCACAAGTGAGGTTTATGGTGATCCTCTTGAGCATCCACAGAAGGAGACATATTGGGGACATGTGAACCCAATTGGTCAGTGGCATTATTGTTTACCATGAATTATGGTTTTTTTTTTTTTTTGTTACATTCTTCTGATGTGATAGTTAACTAGGTGTGAGGAGTTGCTATGACGAAGGGAAACGGACAGCTGAAACCTTAGCCATGGACTATCACAGAGGTGCCGGTGTTGAGGTAATAGGCATGATAACATTCTATATCCTGAATACTGGGCTTCACCTTTGTTGAATTTTGCTTTTGTGAATGCTTTTGCTAGCATATTCCTCATCATAAGTCTTGTCTGGTGAATGAGATGGGGGTTGCTATTCCCTAAATCACGTTACAACAAAGACTTATCTATTATAAAAGGAATTATGAATTTATGGTAAGAGATTAGACATTGAGAAATAAGCTAAAGCCTGAAGGGCATTCTTTTCTCCGTCTCTTTCTTCTTTTTGAAAATGTTCCGTAAGGAGAGATGTGTCTTGGCAAGTGGCAACAACCATGCTTCTTTAAGTACGGCCTTTGTAACGATTTGAATTTTCCAGATTTGTGAAATTTTGTCTAATGATCTGTCTATTGTTTACAGGTGCGCATTGCACGAATTTTTAATACATATGGACCTCGGATGTGTCTGGATGATGGGCGTGTTGTCAGCAACTTTGTTTCACAGGTTTGTCTAGAGAAACACAATTCTGGTGATTGTGGGAAAAAGTAAATATCTAAGAATATGATAGATTGGAAGGAAATTAATTTGTGTTTCAATCCCTTTGACATTGTCCGAAGATTCATATGGCCACTGCTCTCTTTATGCAGGCTATACGGAAACAACCAATGACAGTCTACGGGGATGGGAAACAAACACGAAGCTTCCAATATGTGTCGGACTTGGTATGTGATGACTTCTCTGTTTGGTACACCTTAAAAGATTGATCTTTCTGGATATAGCTAGCCAATTGTTTTTCAAGTTATGCAACGCGTTAGTGTAGACTGAATCAGCCTCAACTGGAAAAAAAAAAAATAGTGGTTGTAGGATAGGATGCAGCTGATCAATTGTTTTTCAAGTTATGCAGTATATCAGATTAGATTGGTTACTACAAACTTTTGAATTATGTCAAGAGTTGAAATAAGTTCCTTAAGGAGATAATTTATAGAGATCTTAATGTACTGATTGTTTATGCTTCTGTGGAATAGCCCCGAGCATTATTATTCAGTCTAACAAATATATGTAATTGCAATCTTCTCTCTATCCCTGACCGACACCCAGCAATCTACTAATTTCATCTCTTCCTCTAATGCACTGTTTATATTCGTAGTAAGGTATCCCCCTTATATGTTGAATAATCAAGATTAACATCTTACGGCAACAGTATGGAGATGAAGTAAACCATGCATTTGTTCAATGTGTTGATAAAAGATCAGATTTTATGTTGAATGGTAGCTCGATATGATATATATATTCCTTTTTCTGGATTTTAGGTTGATGGATTGGTGGCTTTGATGGAAGGTGAACATGTAGGCCCATTCAATTTGGGCAATCCCGGAGAGTTTACCATGTTAGAGCTTGCTGAGGTTTGTACTCAATAATCTTTATTCTCTATCAATGCTATTGCTTTATATTTTGTGTTAAGACTTTTGTTTTCTGCATACTTGAGTGATTATCTTCCTGAAATAATAGGTTGTGAAAGAAACCATCGATCCTAGTGCCTCGATAGAATTCAGACCGAACACTGCTGATGATCCTCACAAGAGGAAGCCAGATATAAGCAAAGCAAAGGAGCTTCTAAACTGGGAGCCAAAGGTTTCATTACGAGATGGATTGCCTCGAATGGTGGATGATTTTAGAAACCGCATCTTGAATGAGGATGAAGGAAAGGGAAACTGATGAAAATGGTATGTATAGAATGGAACCAACATTTGCCACACATACGTTGATCCGACTTCATATTTAGCAATATGTTGTAGTTGCCATTATTTATCAATTTTGAAAATTTTTGTAATATACACTGGGATTTTGAACCTGGTCCTGTTTCCGCGCATCTTTGTGGTGTAAATGACTTCAGTACAGTGATTATATAATGTTTTATTCTTTTGCAACAATTTCTTTAACCTTATATTGTGCATGCTTCACTTCATTGTGCGCTCTCTCTCTCTAAATACCATGAATGCTGCAGCAAATAAAACTAGGATCTGTGAGAGTGATCTGAGCAAATTCATTTCTGAGTTGCCAATGCTGATTATATGATTTTTGTCTTGAATTATAAATGAATAAGATGTTACAGAAGGGCAACTTGGGCCAGCCCATAATTTATTTGGGTTGTGGAGCAGCCCCCATCAAGAAATTGGGCTGGGCGAATTTGGGCACATAACCCAATGGCAGAAACTTTTTCCAATAATGTGGAGCAAAGTTACTTTGTGTCTTTTCCCCAGAAACCAAACCAGATTACTATCACTATGCACCAAAAAGGCATCATTTTCACGTTAATAATATACTGTAAAAAAAATCTATACTCTATTATAAAGTATTTTGTTTTACAAAATTTAGTTTACTTATTTTGTCCCCATTATATAATTTAGTTTAAGGCTATTAATGTAATATCGTATTGTTATATAAAAATTTATAGGAAAAAAACCAAACATAATTTAGCAAATTACACAATTTTATAAATAAAAAACAAGTCAAACATGATTTACCTTATTGTAATTAGATACATACCTACAGGTACTTTGATCATAATTCTAAACATGATTGGAGTACATTTCAACATAATTTTATTCAACAATTTCAGTTTGATCATAATTCTAAAGATTTTTTTTGTTTTTTGTTTTGTTGTTGTTGTTTAAAAATGAACTTTGGAATAAAATAACTATACACTCGATCAATCGAGCCAACCTCATGTTAATTACTTACGCAAGACATAAAAGTTAATATAATATGTTTAATTTATTCAATTGTGATATTGGTGTATATTTTTATAGATTAGAATCATTATCCTGGTTAAAAAATATTAAATAAGAATCAAACACTATGATTATAAGTTCAATTATGGCTGAAGTAAATCCATAAAATATTTTAATCATTCTCCTAATAGAACTCTCTCATCATCCAACTTTACCTATATAATAAGAAGCTCCAAATAAATCATTAAAATGATATGAATATATGATGCATGTAAAAATTGTGGCAAATTGTGCCCTAATAAAGGAGGAGATACAAGATGCAGAAAGTGTAACAACCATGTCATTGAGACGTTACCAAAATAATAAGCGAAATTAAACATCATAAATAATTTATATAATATACACTTATTGACCGGACTATGGCTATACTATGCAATTTGATTATGTATAGGATAACCATGAATGTTACGGAAGGTCAATGCAATGCCTGGATTACAATATTCTATAGAGTTGTAGCATTATATGTCGGATGTCTCACGTGCCCGCAATATTTTCAAAACCAACAATAATTAAAAAAATTCATCATGAAAAAATGAGTGGTTTTGGAAATATTACGGACATGTGGCAATTATCTAACGGTGCAATAGAGCATGTCACATCGTTAAGCAATAGAAGATCTGAATCATGAACGTATACATTTACAAACAATATAAATAAGATAGGATTTAGAAATATATGGTCCATATTTTTGTCCAATCTTTACATATATTTTCTAAAATTTAGTTAAAGTTTATTATTATTATTATTATTATTATTATTATTATATATTTTTTTGTCTCGAGATATATTACCACTTAAAATAAATTAATCATATAAAATAAGTCATTTTTTTTTTCAATTAATGAAGTAAATTTATATTTCATATATATGCATCAACTTGGTGTCATTAAGAAATTTTGATTTTATACTTGATCATTAGTCTAACATATATGAATGCGCTCAACCTATAATAATTAGACTAACATTTGATTCTTTCTTCTTCTTTTTTTCTTTTTTTTTTCTTTTTTTTTTTTTCTATATAAAGCCATCGATGTAGCACAATGTAATTGTAGAAACCAAACAACTATTTAAAAAAATTTTTCTTTCTAGGAGAAAATAATTTTACATAAAGAAGTTGAACACACAAGCATCGACCATGATACGTTTCGTAACTGCAAAAAGATTTTTAAAAATTGATGATCGAGAAAATGTAAATATTACAATCGGCGGAATTTAAAAGATGAACAGGATAGATGCAATAAATGAATGAATGGTTGCATCAGTTGAAGACTTAAATCGAAATCGGAAGGAACAAGAGAAAAAGCCAATTGTAAAGCCTACACAGTCAAAACAAGAAAAAAAAAAACTAGAGTTTTCGGAAGCTTGCTTCAGTTGAAGACTCAAAGGAAGAAGAGAAAAAACCGATTGAAAAACCAAAAAGGGGAAGAAAGAAAAAAAAACAATTATAGAGTTCCAGTCTGCTGAAGCTAAAGTGCAAGATAATAAATAAAAAAAAGAAAAAAAAAAAGGAAAATCATAAGGAAGTAGAACGAGGACTACATTCAGATTCCAAATGATGATCATGATCAGCCGTTGGCCAAATTTATGTCTACAAGCAAATAAAGATGGAATGTTTTGAAGAGAAGAAGATCAAACAAAAAAAAAAAATACTTGTGAATTCATATCTGCATAATTAGCATATCATCTTTTAAATTTAATATACGTTAAGAACAAAATGTTATTTTATTTTCCTTTAATTTTGCTTATGTTGTTGTTTACTTATTGCTTGGGAGTTGCCCTGCCTTCTATAAGATTTACTTATTCATGATTACGAGTTATTGCAGTTTCCTGATATTTAACTGCTTACATATTTTGTTTTTGATAATTGAGGCATTTAAAGATTCATATGTTACTCCTTTCGTCCTCATATATGTGTGCATATTATCCGTTTGGGATGTCTCCCATACATATGTGTATTCTATAAATAGAAAGATTCTCTTATCAAAATTACTTATTTACCTTCACTTTATTCCTACTTTTCCCATTTTTTACCTACCTTTCCCACTTTCTACATACTTTATCTTACTTTTTCCACTTTACACCAACTTTGTCTTAATATGCGTGCCGTTTCTCTTTACACTCATATATGGGGACGGAGGGAGTAACATTTATTTAATTTTTCAGACAGTTTCACAAATGTGAGCTGTGAATTGCAAAACATTCTGTAAGAGCTTCGTAGTGAACTTGTTCCCACCATTGTCCAAGTAGTGAGAGTTCACAACGAGAGATGGAGTAACAGGAACGCCCACGAGCTCGATTGAGGAGATATCAAGCCTCTGGAGCCAGTGGCGGACGGAGAATTTCAAGTAAGGGGTGTTAAAGTTATACTCATTCCGTCCCGCCGAATAAGCCTTATTTCTTTTCGGCATGAGTTTTAATATAAAAAAAAACAAAATATATCATTCTCATAAATCGTTAAAATGTAAATTACAATAGGCCGCGATGATCATTAAGAATTAGGAATTTTAATATTTTTATATGTATTCAAATGTATATTTATGTATAATAATAACAAGGGTAAAATAGGTAATTCATAATGAAATTTAAGGGGTGTCAATTGACAATGACACCCCTTGTCCACACTTGCCTCCGCCACTGTCTAGAGCTGATGCCAAGAACTCAGCACTTCTAAGAGCACAACAGAGCGGAACTTGAATTCTTCTTCCCAAGCTAGTACTAAAAAAAACAACGTTGTTAGAAGAGTAGGGAAATTAGGCCTAGGATTATTGTTATTCATATCAAGAACTTGAATATTTGTGTTGTTATCCATATCAAGAACTTGAATATTTGTACTCAAGTTATGAAGCTCGGGCACGTCACCAGAGAGATTGTTCGCATTGTTTATGGTGTGCTAAAATGATTAAAGAATAATTGTAAAGAAAAAATGATATAGTATTCTTTTGTCATTATCATTTATGCATTGATTATTGATTAGTGTGTTTTTGTGTGATTTTTCTAGTATTTTGTGAGTCGTTTTTAGTTCTTTTGGTTCGTCTTTCTTGTTATTTTCTTTGTGTTTTAGGTGAAGTTGGGGTTGAGAGGAGAATTACTTGAAAAAGGAGAAAAGAGGACAAAAGAAAGCGAAGCTCGTTGAAGAGAAGAAGAAACGAGAAGAGGAAATGAAGAAAAAAAGGCATGAAGGCCGAAGAGACGGGCCAGCGGGTCGCTGGGCCCGTCAGTTTAAAAGAAATCGCGAAAGGGTTGCCCAGCGGGCCGCTGGGCCGGGCCGGCTTGTTATGTTATTTTCCTTATTTGAGTAGGTTTATGAGATCTATAAATATGTAAACATTTGTAAACGTGAATCTCTCCCTTCTTTCAGACCTAGTTTTTAGCTTTGAAAAACCTTAGATTTGTCAAGGAGAAATTAGATCAAGCTTTGAATCTTTACAAGTTTTTAATTCAAGTTTTCTTTTTCTTCAATTCTCCATTCTTCGTTTGTTCTTTAATTTTCGTTCGTATAAATTCTCATAAGCTTAGTTAAAATTCTTAGATTCAATTTCAAGTGCTTTTCATGTTCTCTTGCTTTAAATTTTCTAAGATTCAAACTTTGTTTAATTTCTCTAGATTTAATTTAATAAGCATGTCTAGGTTTCTTTGCACTAGTGTAGTTTTATTTGCTTTCTTTATTGCTTTCTTTTTCATTCTTGCCTAGGTAGATTTATTGTTTTCAATTTAGTTTTAAATTAAGTTTAAGTTTAATTGCTTTTATTTGTTTTTTTGATTTTAATTGTTTTCAAGCCTAGATTAATTTTAATTACTTTCTTTTATTTTAAAGCCTAGGACTTAATCAAAAATCCAAAATCCCCAATTTTTACTTGCTTTCTTAGGGTAGATAATCACACAATTGGTTTCCCTGTTAAGCTTTCCTCGAGATTCAACTTAAGGTTCATCTTACTAGTACTACGATGGATCTAGTCTTATTGCTAGTACTATTTTGAGTGAAACAAATTTTGATTAAGAGAAATAACCATGTTTCCTCAATGGTCCTAAACGATCCTATCCTCTTAACAAGAGACCACCAAAAATAAAATTGTAAAAATAAACATAAATGACTTTCTTTCTTTACTTTTAAATTTTTGAAACAATTAGACATCCAAATATAAACATCGTCATTATTTTTTTTTATTATATTTTTTATATCATATATGCGTAGTCATGAATCATTATAAAAATATCAAGATTATAAATAAATTAAAATTTTCTTTTATACTAAAAAATAGATCAACGTGCAACGCACGTTATCCTTGCTAGTAAACTAAAAAAACATTATTAGGCGGGCATATTTGTGACAGAAAGTTGCCATGAATTCTCATCAACTTTTGCAAGGAATCGAAAACGAAGATAGAGCAAATATAATATATCACTTTATTTATACTAAATTTAGACTATCATTTTGTGTGCTTGGACGATCGGATCATGACTAGAAAAAATATAAAATTAAATCAAGATAAAAATTGAGAGAGAGAGAGAGAGAGAGGTGGGGACTAGTGAGTGAAGAGGGAAACGTTGGTGATAAGGAGCAGAGATTGCCGATTATTTTAGCCGTTGGTTTTGTCTGGTTAGCCAATTATTTCTTTACTACGAGTACTACATTTTTATTTTTTTCACCTTCCTTTTCACTAATTAATTTCTTGTCAGGACTCTGTTACTGTTACTGCTACTGTTCAGTTTTAAATTCAGTGAACAATAAAAACAAAAAGGAACCGTTTCATCTCATGAACTGATAAGCTGTACAACTCAGTTTTCTTTTTTTCATTTTATTATTTCGTTCACGAAGCATGTACACCAGTACAAGTAGACATATATGAATTATTACTAGAATTAAGTTATTAACCTACCTCAATAAATGTAATTAATGTATAATAGAATCTACACAGTAGAAGATTCCAATTCCACTCTCCCTATTATATAGTAACTCACTTTGCAATCTCTCTCTCTCTCTCTGCCCACAAATATAATTAAAATTTGATTGTGGAAGGAAGCCATTGTCAGCTGAAACCTTATCTCTCTCTAGCTAGCTAAGCTACCAAAGATGAAAAGAGTCGACATTTTCTGCTCTTCACAAGCCGCTACTTCTATATGCCTTAGCATGGAACAAATCTCTGCATCTCCCTCTCCTTCCACCACCACCCTCCTCGGCGGCGGCGGCGGCAGAGTCATCGACCGCCACAACCCCATCCTCAGAGACTCCAAAAGAACTACTACTCCAAAAGTACCCACCTCCTCCAAGCCCCAAAAACCTCACCCCAAACCCAAAAAGACTTCATCAAAACTTCCTAATTCCGATGAAAACGAAAATCACCCCAGCAAAACCGCCACCACCACCATCGCCGCCGCCGCCGCCATTGGGAAGAAGAGGTGGAGCTGCACCAACCCCGGCGACTTCCTCTCTCCTCCCGGGTCGACGAGGTATTTGTTGAGAGAGAAAGTTTACTACAACTCAGTAGTGTCGTCGGATTCTGATCCAACACTACAGGAAAGCTCAACCTCAGATAAAGAGCCTACTCCTCCCTCCGATTCTCCACTAGAGGTTCTTCTTCATTTTTTTTAGGTTTAATCTATTTATTCATGACTATTACTACGGTATATTACTATAAATATTTAATTTTCTAAATATTAAAATAGTAAAAGTGAATTAATGCAGGAAGTTGAAGTTGTCCTGAGAGTGTCTTTGCACTGCAGAGGATGTGAGAAAAAACTGAGGAAACATCTCTCTAGGATGGAAGGTACTTACTAATTACTCATCCCGTCTTTATTTCTTTATTTTTAATTAAATAAATGATAGTATTAATTTCGTGTATTATTTATTTATTTTAATTAAAATATGATACATATAGGATGAGAACATATTGTATATACTCTGTTGTTGTTGGATATAATGGTTGATTGGTTATTTAGCTTTCGAGTAATAAATTCACAACCACCATTTCTTTCCTATTCCATTTCCCCCACCACACTTAACATCATATTCATATCATCAACAACTTTGGTAAAAAAAAAATTAAAAAAAAATGCTTTACTTATTATCTACAGTAATTCTTGCATGATGGAGTATGATTTTGAGGAATAAATTGAGTTCTGACTAGTATGAAAATATTACACTCATTAGGCTAGTAATTGGAGTAGTCAATACTACTTATTAGATTGTTATTTATTCTTAGGGAAATAATACTATTAAAATAAGTGACCATTTTAGACTCCCAAACAAGAATGAACTTTCTTTAAAAGTACATATTAGCCTAGACATGTCCCTAGCTAGCTAGGCTATAAAGAAGTTTTATACAGTCTAATCAGATTTTTATATGTCAAAATAAATGAGTTATACTTCCTTATACCTTTGTTTACATTACAGAAAACGAGCATTTGTCTACAAAAATTAAAGTATATAGTTTCAGCATTAATTTTAAGAAATGCTTATGTGAATGTTGTTTGAGTGAAGAAACGGACTCACATGTGTTATTTTGTTTTTTAAATAAAGAAGGTTGTGTTTAAAATTAAATATAATTGGTAAAGTTTATGAGCCATGTTTGGGGTTTTTAGCATAAACGAAAAAATTTAATAAAGTTTAAAATTAAGATTAGTGGGTGGGATAAATGTCAAAAATAAGGAAGTAAAGCAATTTTTGTGTAAACGGAGAAAGAAAGATGCGACAATTTTTATAGACGGAAAGTATTTTACTAAATTATTTTTGAGATTTATTCAATAACAAAATAAATTGCGTGAATTGATTTGTGCAGGAGTAAAATCTTTCGACATAGATTTTCCGGCGAAGAAGGTGACGGTCACCGGAAACGTGACGGCGTCGGAACTTGTCTTAACCGTATCAAAGTTGATGAAGAATGCGCAGTTATGGAGCCCACCAATTTCATCTTCAAATCCGACGTCAGAGGAGAATAGCATAGCAACTCTATGAATTAATTTAATTTAATTTAATTTAATTTTCAGGCTGTTTTTTTTTATAGGTTGGTGAAATTAATGATGTTTTTATTTCTATGTTGAGAGACACAAGGGCACGTGGCAAACTGAAATAAAATAAGAGATGAAATATTTATTGTTTAGCACCCAGAATGCAATTGCTCGATCCCACCTTTGATTCTTGAAATTATTTCCAATTAGTTTCAAGAACTCACTTTGTATTATTTCTGTCTCGTTCCATTTAACCTATATATATCGAGAGAAATGATATGCTACTCACCTCCCGGTAGGCATCTTCGTGGGCACCTCATCATTTTATCACGTTTGCATTGTTTTTTTTAATTTTTATTTTAATTATATATTCTAGTATCTTAGAAATTAATTTAGAAATCATAAAATCTAAAAAATACATAAAAATCAAAGCTCGATTTATTTTATTACTCATTTTTTGAAGTTAAAAATAAAATATAACAAATTGAACATTGATTTTTTAGATTTTATGATTTCTAAATTAATTTCTAAGATACTAGAATATATAATTAAAATAAAAATTAAAAAAAGCAATGCAAACGTGATAAAACGACGAGGTGCCCACGAAGGTGCCCACCGGGAGGTGAATAGCATATCATTTCTCTATATATCGATATATGAAAATATAAAATATACAAACGGACCAAATAAAATGGGACGGAGGTAGTAGTTTCATCTGTTCTATTTCAAAATTTAAGAGTAAATTAGTTAATTCTTATCATTTTATTCCAGTAATCAATCTATAATAAAAAAAAAGATGAAAAATATAAGCATATTTCTTTGTTATGTATAATTTGATGATAGAAGACACTCATATAATAACAACGAGAGTATGTTGTTTGTAATTGAGGAGGATTAATAGTATCTACAAGCATAATTAATGACTTTTATGCACATTATATATGTAATAATTTGCTGGATGAACTTTGGCTTCAACTTTTTGTTTCCCTTTCTTACAAATTTTAAAAGGTACTGCAATACATAAGACACCAAATTTTGTGTTGCGCTGCGGATTTCCTCGGAAACAAGATTTATGCACTGAATCTTTCATCATGCACACATTTTATGCCTGTACCCCTAATTTTTTTTACTAGTATTATAGGAGCAAATATTAGTATGATCAATTTTTTTATAAAAATATTCTCTCCATCCACCATATTTATGCACTGGATCTTTCGTTATGCACACATTTTGATCTGTCGAAAAGCGAATGATAAGATAAAATTTAAGTATCACTTGATACATAATATCTAAAGGAAGAGTTTAAGATATAAAAAAAGATGTATGTAGGAGATTTTTCCCATATTTATCTAGGAAAATACTATCATACACTGAGTACGATTCACCTCTTTTTGATAATGCCACCATTTTTAATTTCTGGCAGTTTTCTTGAACATTTTTCTGATGATTTAGGGGCGTGGGTAGCTAAATGGGAATGTGGCAATGAGAAGGAAAGAAAGAAATTGGTATAGGTTCGAAACTTAACGATGAGCAGCTTATAAAAATTGTAAGTTGTAACTCTTCCTTTCCCATTACATAATAATAATAATAATAATAATAATAATAATAATAATAATAATAATAATAATAATAATAATAATAATAAATAAAACTCAAGTGACGAAGAAGAGCTTGAATAAGCCCAAACCAAACTCAAACTTAATTTTAATGAGTTATTCACGTCACACGCCTTCAGCAATTTCTAGGAATTTGGTCACTTTCATTAAATATATGTGTTTCCTACGAGTTTCTTATGACAATGTTGTCAGTCACTTTCAATAAATGAAGACTTATCAAAAAATAAATTAGATATTTTAGTAATTAATTTTACTATTTTTGTTAACATTGCTACAAGATGGTACTACTTTTAATATTATACTCCCTCCTTACCCAATATATGTATAAATATTTCTTTTTAGAAACGTCTCCCAAATATGCATTATTAACCAAAATATAATACAATCTCACTCACATAAGTAAGGGTGTGTTTGGTAAAGAAGATGAACCAAGATGAACCAAGATGAGAGAGATCATCTTGGTTCATCTCACTGTTTGGTAACCAACTAAAATAAACTGGAGGGTCCGAGATGAATACAAGGCCCGTTGATATTTCACTGTTCCGCCTTGTTTAGTCATCTCATGTTTTTGGTCGGATGAGGTGAACTCATTTAAACAGTAACACAATATTTTTTCTCTCTTACCATTTTACCCTTATGTATTTATACGATTTCAAATAATAATAATAATAATAATAATAATAATAATAATATATAATAAAATAATATATAATAATAATGTAATAAAATAATATAATAATAATAAATAAATAAATAATAACAATAATAGTAATAATAAAATAAATCAATCAATAATAATAATAATAATGTAATAAATATAATATTAATGTAATAAAATAATCATAATAATAAATAAATAATATCAATAATAGTAGTAATAATAATAATAATAATAATAAAATAATAATATAATATTAATAATTTAATAAAATAATAATAATATATAATAATAGTAATAGTAAGTAACAATTATAATAATAGTAATAATAATAATAAATAATAATAATAATTTAATAATAATAATAGTAATATTATAATAATAACAAGAATAAAATAATAATAATATAATAATAATAATAATAATAATAATAATAAATAAATAATAATAACAATAATAGTAATAATTATAATAATAACAAGAATAATAAAAATAATAACTTAACAATAATAATAATAATAATAAATATTAATAATAATAATAATAATAACAATAATAGTAATAATTAAATAATAACAAGAATAATAAAAATAATAACTCAACACAAATAATAATATCATAATAATAAATATAATAATAATAATAATAAATAAAATAAGGGTACTATTTAATCTCAATGATAAAAAGTGAAATCGGTAGAGGTATTTAATAAGGGTAAAATAGTCAATTTAAATTTTAATCTAGAGTTTTGCAATTTGTACCAAACACAATATGATATCATCCGGGTCTGAATTTTTTGCTACCAAATGGTGAGATGAATGATTCATCTTGACACTATTCATATGAGTCATCTTGAGATGAATCATCATTCTTCATCTTGAGATGATTACCAAACGCAGCCTAAGACTCATCATCTACTTCCAACAACTTTATCAATTTTTTTAAAACTCGTGCCCATCGAGATTTTACGTATATATATTTTAACGGTTTTGTTTATGTATAGCACCCCCAAATTTCAAATCTTGGATCACGTGAATATCTACGTAGTTTTTTTTTCTATATATATATAAAAACAAAATGAAAAAAACAATTTTTTTCCACCAAAATTAGGGTAAAACAGTAATTTTCCATTTGAACAGTTATTTTTAAAAATTCAGTTGTCACACACGTTAAGGTCACAATTAAATACAAATATACAAATATATATCTATTAATTCTGATGCATGATCTCCACGATTGACAGTTTTTAAACTGAAAGTTTTGCGTTTATTTATTTTCCTGCTAAAACGTATTCTCTCTTCATTCAGTTTCGCCTTTTCTTTTTTCATCTTTTTCTTCTTCTGCTTCTTCTTCTTTTTTTGGTGTGTTTTCGAGGGCCAATTTTCCCTTTGTTAATTACTATATCACCAGAGCAATCTCTAAGACTAATTAAAGACGCATTAATTACTATCCAAGAGACTATTTTTTTTGTAATCTCAGCTGCAAGAAGATTGTGGACTTAATACACATTGTCTCCAGTCAAACGCACAAAGAAGAAATGTATGGCCTCAATATTAAGCATTCTTTTCTTAATACGTGTCAAGTTCTCTAGGCATCAAATAAGGCGCAACTTTTAATTTCATTTTGTAAGCCTCTTTTAAATTTATTTCCGGCAGAGTTTGATGGTGTTGTTGTGGCTAGGATAGAATTAATTTGGTTACGTTATATCGTACTTGAATGTATTTGTGCATATTTGGATGTTTTCTTGATTACTTTTTTTGTTTTTTTTGAATTATCAGTAAAAATTTAAGCAAAAAGAAGCAATCTCAATTGGTTCAAAGGAAAGGCCTCCATACGGGTGAAGGGAACAAGAAATTTGGTGGACAATTACGCACGGGTGTACGTGTGAATCGGTTTGGAACACTCATAACTGTCTGCAACACGATCTTCTTATACCCCAATCCCCATCATTAATTTTTCTTCTGCCTACGTTATCTTCACCCACGTTTAAAGGTGGGATCAAATTAAACAATCTAATCACAATTTCTACCTGCAGTAAAATATGTTAAGTGGAAAAGGACATGCCGCGGCGAGTCTAAGTAATCTTTATAGGTAATTTATCATTGTCACAATAGATATATTGTTTTAATTTCATCAAAATTTTCCTTCCATTTCACGTTCCACTATCTTAATTTCTCGACTTATTCGATTGTATATATTATAAATTTCAACAAGGGAAGAAGGGTCCTTCAGAACACGGAGAGGAAACGACAGTGGAGCATTAATAAATATGGTATTTGCAGTGGTATGGCCATTATTTATTGTGAAGCTCTTTTCCACCTAAGAGTTGGGTTGAACAATATTTTTTTAAGGAGCGGATCAAAGTGGAAGGTGGAGTGGTGGGGAGATGTGAGGCCGCCGCCGAGGTTGAGAAGGAGGCTCCGAAGAGCATGGCAAAACATATAATAAATATCAAGCTGAGATAAATATTTTTTTTTTTCTTTTTTTTTTTCCATTCATTTGGACGAACTGAATTGCTAAAACTACTTTTAATAGTCTGTAAGGTATGTAATTAGGTATTTTATTTATTGAGAATGTAAATTTTACTTGGTGCCAAATGAAATTTTTCTTCGGAGCTCCTTTCACGTGAAGATGTACATGCTCTGTATAACTCAGCCTAGCTTGGTGAATGTCAGTGCAATGCTTTTGGTTTATCTATTGATCAATCTAGAAAACTACAATTTCTTTTTTTAACGTGGGAGGTTGTAAAAATAGGAGATATGACAGCAAAGCAGAAAACGATCATACTCTTCTTTTGGACCTCAATCAAACATTTACCAGTGGGTTGGCTTCTTAAACTGTGGTAAGTTTATGGATGGATGGCAATTAAGAATGTTGGGAATTTTTATTTACATTTTCTTTCTTATTGTATTTTTCTTTTAAATATTTTATTTATCTATATTTTCATGCATTGATGGAAGGAATGCATAAAATTTTCAGAAAATTATAATTGTGATTTCCTCCTATGGCTTATTTTCAGATTTTGTGTTCGAAATGTTACTTTAATCATTTACGATTCGTGTGTATGCGAGTATTAATCTTATTGTTCATTCTACATTTGTTCCTTATAAATAAGTATACATTTTCTTAAGTGTGTTTATATTTATTATTTACAAGCGTGACACATTTCTTATCCGTGCATCGCACGGGAGCAAGTACTAGTTTATTATAAGACAATTTACAAAACAGATTTCAACTATTTAATTTGATTGCAGTCAATTATATTGCACATATGTAGTCTGATCTTAATCAAATATTACTAATAGGAAAATTGAAAAATGGATAGCTAGTAAAATAGATTCCGGGCATCAAATGTACCTATTAATTTTGTAAAAGAAGCATTAATGGAGGAAAAACCATAGAAATTTTCATTAATGAAGAAGACAAAATTTATACAAAATCTATTCGTAAATTATGCACATCAACTATTCTTATACAGAAAAATATCTAACGTGGAAAAAGAAATAAAAAAAAGAAAAACGTAAAACAGCAAATACGATTTCTACTCTAAACATTTATTTCTTCACTTCAATGTTGGCTCTACGCTTCACATCATTTCCTGCATGAGTATGAACACCAGTAGCATCATTATACTCCCCCTTAAGATAGGAGTAGAGGTTCTTGGAGAGAATACGAGTGAAAGCGGGGAAGGCTAGCAGCCCCAGTCCTGACAATAGAGAGGCCCTAGGCAAATTAAAACAAAAAGGCCCTCAATCAAAAAAAATAAAAAAATTTAATCATGTATTTATTTTATTAAAAAGAACACCTTTATTCAAGCTTTAACAAAAATTCAAAAGGAAAAAAAATAAAAAAAGAGAGATTAAAAAGTAGAAGCCACATAAAATTAAATTTTTTGTTTTTTGTTTTTTTTTTTTTATGTAAGATAAATCAAGTTAATGGGCTTTTTACTTTTTCATATGTATGTTTGGGCCTCTTTTCCATTGACAAAAATAAAATTGGATAAAATAGAAACTAATACTATAAGGCTGAAAAATAGATTTTGGGGCCCCTTTTTGGTCTGGGCCCTAGGCGGGTGCACCCCTTGCCTAGGCCCAGAACCAGGCCTGAAGGCTAGTGGCTTTGTGAATATATCAACAAGTTGTGAATTACTTCAAATATGTAAGGGCTTAATCACACCTTGAAGGTACTTCTCTCGAATGGAATGACAGTCTATTTCTATGTGTTTAGTTCGCTCGTGGAAAACCGAGTTAGAGGTGATGTAAATTGCAACATTGTTGTCACAAAACAAAGGCACTAGTTTGGAAGTGGGGACACCAAAATCATGCAGCAAAATTTCTATCCAAACAATCTCACAAGTAGCATGTGCCATTTACCTGTACTCAGCTTCAGCCGATGAGCGAGATACAATTTGTTGTTTCTTGGATCGCCATGAGAAGATAGAGCTTCCCAAGAACAAGCAAAACCCAGATGTGGATCGACGAGTGTCGGGACAAGCTCCATAATCGGCATCAGCAAAAATACTAGGTTCCAAAGCAGTAGAAGAAGAATAGAATAAGCCTAAACCAACTATTCCTTTCAAGTAGCGTAAGATGCGATGAGCAGCAGCCATGTGGTGCGCACAAGGATGAGCAACATATTGACTGAGTTTATGTACTGCAAAACTAATGTCGGGTCTGGTTATTCCAAGGTAGAGTAATCTTCCAATCAATTTCTTGTAGGGCGGCTTGGAGTCAGGAAGACTATCTTCAGTGCACATGTGAAGATGAGCATTTGGTTCCATTGGAGTAGTGTGAGGTTTGCAACCAGTAAGTCCTGTGTCAACAAGGAGATCAAGAGTATATTTTCGTTGACACACAGTGATTCCTTGAGCAGATTGAGCTATTTCAAGATCAAGAAAATACATAGGAAAACCAAGGTCCTTGAAGAGAAAATAATGTCCAAGAAAAGCCTTAAATTCTTCTACCAAAAGAGGATCACTAGCAGCACTTAGGATACATCAACATAGATGATAATCACAAAGTAGGAATTGTGATTAGATTTGTAGAAGAAAGAATGATCATCACAACTTTTCTTCAAACCAAACTGCATTAACACAGTAGAAAGCTTGAGAGACCACTGCCGAGAGGCTTGTTTCAGACCATACAAGGATTTGTTGAGCTTACAAACTAATTGTGTCTGCTCCCCCTTACTAGAAAATCCTGGTGGAAAATCCATATATATATCCTCATTGAGATCACCATGCAATAATGCATTAATAATATCCAAATAATGCATGTACAGAAGTGTGATTGCAGTTGCAATTTATTTGATATGGAAGGAAAGAAATGGACGAAGGATGAAGGGGGAATGCAAGCGTGTTGAGGAGATTATTCACCAAGGAAAGATATTGATGGCTTCATGTGGATTTCGGAACAAGAAGATAGGCAGAATATTGGGTATGCATGGGTAGTGTAGTTGAATTTTGCATGGTGAATATGTAGTTTTTTTGGGATGGTGCTATATATATTTTCCAAAAGGTGAATAAAATACACTTATTTACCAAAAAAAAAAATATCCAAATAATGAAGAGAATAACCTTTGACTGCAGCCACAACCAACATTAGTTTACAGGGGAAAAAGTGTCCAAATAGTCAATGCTTGCTTGTTGTGTGTACCCTTTTGCTACTAAACGTGCCTTGTATCTCTCAACACTGCCATCAGGTTGAAATTTACCCGATATACCCACTTGCATCCAATAGTAGACTTACCATGTGGTAAAGGAACTAAGCTCCAAGTATTATTCTTCATGAGTGCATCAAGTTCCTCTTTCATTGCCTTCTGCCATTCTACATACTTAGAGGCTTGTGCAAAGGTGTGAGGCTCAGACACAGCTGTGATGGAAGCAGCAAAGGCAGCAATAGAAGAAGGAAGAATATTGTAGCTGAGATATTGATCGAGATGATATGGACATGAGGTCTGAATAGAGCCACAAATGTAGTCATTCAGATAAGATGGGGTTTTCACTTCTCTACCAGAAGAGGTTTTGAGGGTAGGAGGTTGGTGAGGTGAGGAAGAGAAGGATCATTAGGTTGAGAAGAAGAGGGAGAAGAAAGAGGGTTGTCTAATGATGCTACTGGTGTTCATACTCATGCAAGAAATGATGTGAAACGCAAATTAGTATAATATGTATTAACATCAGAGCAGCGGCGGAGCCAGGAATATCGGATGGAGGGGGCTTTCTTGTTCGGCGCCGGCGCCCGGCGGGCTGAAGCATGGAAAACACGACAAACACTTCCTTTTCCTCAACAATTAGCATGGGCTTATACAAAAAATTCCCAAAAATAATCAAAATTATAAGAATAAAAAAAAAAATCAAATGGGGTGGGCTTCAGCCAACCCCCGGTTGTACGTGGCTCCGCCACTGCATCAGAGGCACCTTGTTGAACACTAAAGAGCTGCTGTTTGAGTTCATAAATTTGGGCTTTATTGACAACGAAACGCAACTCAGTTGGTAAGACGCTTCCCCTCTAACCAAGATGTCGGGGGTTCGAGTCACCTCGGGTGTGTGCGTGTATGTGTGAGTGTGTTGTGTTTTGCCTGATCAAAAAAATAAAATAAAATCGGGCTTTATTACCTTGAGAGAAGCGCTTACGTAGATCAGACCAGATCTTGGAAGCAAAGTTGAGATACATAAAGACTGGAGCGGATTTGAGGGACGGTGGAGTTTCGGAGCCATGAAACGACCATACCGTTGCAGCAATCCCAAAATGCAGCCAATGGATCTGCATTATCCAGAGATCTTTTGACAGAACCACCGATGAAACCAAGCTTATTCTTCGTAAGTAGAGCTATGTGCATAGATCGGCTCCAATTGATGTAATTAGAGCCATTGAGAAGATCCGTAACAAGGACGGTGCCCGGATTATCATTGGGTTGGAGGTAAAGAGGGTTGGACGGATTGTCGGGAGGAAATAATGGAACCTCACGTTGTGGAGGTCGAGCCATATTGAAAGAGAAGAGAACCAGCTAAGAAACGCAGAGGAAAGATAGGTTTGCTCGTGATACCATATTAATTTTGTAAAAGAAGCATTAATGGAGGAAAAACCAGACAAATTTTCATTAATGAAGAAGACAATTTATACAAAATCTATTCTTAAATTATGCACCTCAACCATTCTTATACAGAAAAATAGCTGACGTGGAAAAAGAAATAAAAAAGAAGAAAAACGTGAAACAACATATATGATTTCTACTATAAACATTTATTTCTTCACTTCAATGTTGGCTGTGCGCTTCACATAATTTCCTGCATGAGTATGAACACCAGTAGCATCATTATAGTACCCAATGATATATTCATTAATAAAATAAATTCCAGCAATCAATCGACTGCATGTATGCGGTCATGTTCTTATTTAGTCAAGCAAATATACTAACAGTAAAATAAAATAAAAAGAAAACATAGTAAGAATCTGAATCTGGACATCACTATATTGCCTTAATTAACTGTATTGGACATTAAGATTTTTCCTCGATACATCTCCTAAGTTTTTTCCGTTCTTAATTAAAACGTTTGCTTTATAAACCCCATTTCATGAGGAGAGAAATCACACTAAAATTTCCGCTCAAGAGAAATAACAGAATATAAGAACAAAAAAAAAAAAAAGGGATTTGAAAAAGAAGATGAGGAGCTTCAATTCGCTTCATACTTGGTGTGCGCCTTGCTTTTCTTGGCAGCAGGCTTCAGTGGCGAATCTAGAATTTTTTTCCCGATGGGGCTATGTTTCAGTTAATAAAAAGAAATTTGCTTCATACTTTCTGTTAACTTGGCAAATGTTTCTTTTAGTTAATTTTTATTATATAATTTCTAGTGAAACGACGTTGTTTGATATTGTTTCGCTCATTATATGCTAAATTATACTCCTAAATAGTCATATTTTCAGTCCCGACGACTATCTAATGAGGGGGCTATCTCCAAATTTTATTCAAAGTCACATAAATTTACACATAAAAATCCATGAATATAGTGGGGAGGGGGGCTTCAGCCGCCGCCCCCCGCCCCCTACCAGATTAGCCACTGGCTAGCTTGCAGAAGGGCGGAGATTGGTGATCGGAAACCTGCCGAAAGGGCCAGTTCCTCCTTCGGGGCCATCCCCAATCATTAATCATCCTCCTCGAAAACCGGCAAATTTTGAATCTACGAAGATGCCCGAGGGAAGCACTTGATTTTGTTTTGTTTTTATTTAATTTTATTTTATTCTATTTTTGTAGGATGGAGTTGGTTTTATTAATTGTAATTGTGTGAAAGACGATGAGGCATGCATGCATGTATTTCAACTTTTATCGAGCTATAGAAACGAATTATAGTTTTCACTACCAAAAAGAATTATATAACCAAAAATTCACACTTAAACCCTCATTACAAAACATTAAAACCATCTAGCTAGAAAAAATTACGGCTTGTTTACTGTGAACGTTCACTTAGAAAAAGGTAGTAATTAAAATTAATCATGTGAATTGTGCAGGAGTAAAATCTTTCGACGTAGATGTAATTTGCAGAGGATTTAATATATATACAAGCATAATTCATATGTTATCTATGTAGGTGATCGGTAGGCAATATTTAAAAACCAAGATAACATATAGAATAGGTGTTTAGTAACAATATAATAGTTCAAATTCTAGATTAACTTATAGATCGACAAAAATTATCATATAGTAGTAATATTTCTAAATTGGATCATTCACCCTCGTTAAAAGATCTTGTAAGAGGGGAGAGCATTCCAGTTCAAAACTTTTTCCAAATAAATGTAAGACAAATGGGTGACTTCGATCAACAGAAATCCTTCCTTAATTTCAATCTATTGTAGTTTGATTTTGTATTCGATTAAATTAACTTGTGCATATCTAAGCATTACATGAAACTCTTAAAAATATTTCGATTGCATTTTAATCGGTGAGAAAGGCTATATACGTTCTCGTTAATTGAAGAAGCTAAGATCATTTAATTAATATATTAGCAAATCGAATAGTTTTAAAACAGATAAAAACAAAATATATTTGTGGCCAAAGTAAAAGCTTTTTTCTTCATCTGACTTTAGACTCTGATAAATAACTTGTGCATTTTTCAAACATTCCATTTAATTTCTTGTTACAAGCAACAGTAACTCAACATTTTTTATTAATTTCTGGGTTTTTAATTCCTAATCCTCGATCGAGATCTCAAAGCATCGCTCAAGAACAACATGCATCAACCAGTAGGTCACGAATCGTACCTCAGGAAAGAGGTGACTTGCTTCAATAAGGTGGAAAGAATAATGAAAATTATAATAGTGAATTATGTACCTGCTTCCTTATCCTTCTTCTTCTTCTTCGATTTTGGGTTTGAATGAAAAAGGGAAAAAAATGAAAAAATGTCAATGTTAACAAAATGATATATCGGGTTTCGATTTCAGATTTGGTAGCTATATTATAGTAGTAGTATTTACATGCAACAAAATAAGAAAAATTAATTCTTTCTACTTGAAACTTCACAACAAATAAAACCTAGTATAGCAACGGATTTAGCACGGGTCGTCATTAGCAATGGTTTCGCAACGGATGTAATAAAATACCATATTTAGCAACGGAATAGCAATGATAGAAGGCGCCTACGATTCTGCGACTGAAATACCTATGGAATTTATTGTTGCTAAATTTAGCAACGGACAAATCCGTTGGTAAATATTTAAGTGAAATTATTTGATTTTTTTTTTTTTTTTTTTTGAATTATACCTACGGAATATTCCGATGGTATGTGTTGTTTGCATTTAGCAATGGATATATTAGTTGGGAATCCGTTGTTAAATTTGAGCATTTATTGAAGAAAGATAATCTTATTTCGCAGGGAAAGAAATATCATATTTTATTTTATTTTAAGATACTTTTATTTTAGAAGTATTAAATTATTTATGAAACTATTATTGAAAGTCAACAATTTATGTTAGGGCTTATTTTTCATAATTAGGGTTTTATATTATATATTTTCATCTTCATTTGTACTTTTTAGCTAATAATTCGTAATTTTTTTTGAGATAAAATTAGTAAAATTTATTGATATTATAAAAAATATACACAAAAATGATTAAAACAAAATCCCCAAAGTCTGCGTCTTATTCAAATTCTCCGCCCTAGTCCCAATTCGTCGTCTCCGCCGGAAATTCACAGGTACTCTCTCTCTCTCTCTCTCACCCTCGCCATTGTTCTTTCTTTGCTGGCGTAGCTGCTTTGGGCTGTGATCGATCTTATTTTCGCAAGATAGTTAATGCACGAAAACTAGGATTTAACGAACACGAAAGTAAACGGAACACAAAGGGATTTACGTGGTTCGATCTATTGGAATAGATCTACGTCCACGGGCGGAAAAAGTATAGACCTTTATTGCTTGTATGAGTAGTGATTACCAGATTGTTCTCCCCCTTTCAACCTATTCTAAGCCCCTATTTATAAGTGTTTACATATGGAATTCGACTAGGATTATAAGTCTTTTCCTATTAGGACTCTTTGGCTTGATCTCCTCCTTTATTGGATAAACACCGAGCTTCTATATCTCTTGTGGAGCTTGAATTGTAGTCGATGTAGGAGTTGTCTTGGTGTAGAGGTTCTTTTGAGGTGGGCCGAAGTGGACTCGGCCTAGGTGGGCTGTTTGGGCTTAGCCAAGTAAGGCTCTTAAGTGGGCTGAGCTGCACAGGCCGAGCTTGACAGTCGGAGCCCAATTATATTGGGCTCGATGCTTGGGCCTAGTAGCTAGGCCATATCCTATCACATCCCCCCCCCCCGCAAAAAGATATGGAAGGGAGGGTGTGATTTGGGGTAGAAAGGTGAAGCATGAGTAGTGAAAGTTACATTGCCACCTCGTTAAGACGAGGCGGGTAAGAATTTTGCATTGTCCCCTCGGAAATTGAATTTCGACGAAGTCGGAATGCTTGGTACCTCGTTAAGATGAGGTGGTTATAAAATTTGCATTGCCCCTTCGGAAATTGAATTTCGACGAAGTCGGAAAGCTTGCTACCTCGTTAAGACGAGGTGGTTATAAAATTTGCATTGCCCCTTCGGAAATTGAATTTCGACGAAGTCGGAATGCTTGCCACCTCGTTAAGACGAGGTGGGTATGATTTTTGCATTGCCCCCTCCGAAATAAAATTTCGACAAAGTCGGAATGCTTACTACCTCGTTAAGACGAGGTGGTTATAAAATTTGCATTGCCCCTTCGGAAATTGAATTTCGACGAAGTCGGAATGCTTACTACCTCGTTAAGACGAGGTGGTTATAAAATTTGCATTGCCCCTTCGGAAATTGAATTTCGACGAAGTCGGAATGCTTGCTACCTCGTTAAGATGAGGTGGTTATAAAATTTGCATTGCCCCTTCGGAAATTGAATTTCGACGAAGTCAGAATGCTTGCTACCTCGTTAAGACGAGGTGGTTATAAAATTTGCATTGCCCCTTTGGAAATTGAATTTTGACGAAGTCGGAATGCGTACGGCCTCGTTAGGACGAGGTCGAATTGAAATTCACATTGCTCCTTCGGAAATAAAATTTCGACGAAGTCAGAATGTGTACCGTCTCGTTAGGACGAGGTCGAACACGTGATGTGTCAGTTACATTTAATGCACCGTTTGGGGTCCCGATAAAGTAGGCTAAAAGTTACTAAAACTCCTTTCAGACGCCACAATCAACATTTTTGAAATTTGAAACCCTAAAAATTTTCAGCAATCCATCTTCTTCTTCACGCTTGCAGTGATGCCGTCAGTGTTACACCAGAATCCAGTGAACCATTCGTTATCATCACAGTCTTCCATCGCTTAAAAAGTAAGTCCATGGCTTCCTCTTCTTTTATGCGCGAGTCGAGCGGTAGTGGTAGTCAGGATTCGGGCGAAAGGTCTATGTCGCCGCCGGTATCTCATTCACCGGAAAATATAGATGTAGATGTATATACTGTAGAGTCGGACATTCCGTCGAATTGTAGGGTAGTTTTTGCTTCTCCCCGTGATTCAGTCGGAACAGTGTCAAAATTTTCTTCAACCCTAGATTCATCTGCAATTTTGAAAATTGCAAAAAATTATTTATTTCCTGATTGGATAGAGATGTTAGTTCCTCGGCCGGAGGATAGGGCGTCCAACCCTCCGGTTGGCTTCGTAACTATCTACGAAGATTGCTTAAGCCATGGTCTTTGTCTTCCCCTCCCCCCTGTTTTTGCCGATCTTCTTCGGAAGTTCGGCATTCCTTTAGCTCAAATAACGCCGAACTCGTTTAGGCAGCTTACTACTTTAGGCATACTTAGTAGTCGTCACGGGGTCAGCCTGTCAGTAGAGCTGATCCTGAAATATTTTCAATTTAATTCCTACAATGGGTGGTACTATCTGTCACCCCGTCTTGGCTTTCGAGTGAAGACGAAGTCAAAAATCCCGAACTGGCAGTCGAAGTTCTTTTTCTGTCGGTTCGGTGAGGTCCCACATTTCATCTGGAATGTGGGTAAACTGAGGAACCAAGGCACCGAAGAGAAGTTCGGTGTGCTTGATGAAGTGTTGACTAGCCTAGTCGATGAAGAATTCACCGAGGCCGATCTTGCTATGGCAGGGCTGGGCCCTTATGATCCAGACTCCATGGTTGAGCCGGTGAAGGGTGAGGCTCCACTTGGTCCGTTTATTTGTTTTATGTGTTCCGTTTCATTGTGATGAGGCTCTTACTGTTGTTCTACAGTGAAACTTCTCGGTAAGAAGAGGGCAAGGTCGAGCACTATCGAAAAGTCAGCGTCCGAGGTTTCTTCGGAACGAACAGAGAGCGGACTAGGTTCCTCACCAATGGGGTCCCCTCCGGAGCGACCTCTCGTTCGAAAAACAAAACAGCAGAAGTTGGTTGTTGCTGCTCCGACTGGAGATGAGGATTATACAGTCACTGCAGTCCGGTTATCTGGCGGTGTTGGACGCCAGGGTTTTGGAGAACTGGTGAATCAGCCTCGGCCATTTCCCGAGGTAGTATCACACTTACAGATGTACTTCGGCATTTCATTATTATATATTTGCCAACGTTAATGTGTGTTTATATAGGGTGCCGAGGACATGGTGGCGAGGCTGAGCGACCTTACCTCGGAATTAAGCAGTTTCCTGACCGCTGGGGTCGACCGCTTCAACAAGGTGGTCCGAGTTCAGCGCGACCTAGAGAACGAGAAGGGCGGCCTCGTCAACCGATTGACTTTGGCCGAAGCTAGGGTGTCGGTAGAACGGGTTGCGGTGGAGTCGGCAAAGGACGCTGCTGAGGCAGCGAAGAGAGAGGCGGCCATGTGGAAGGCCGAGGCAGAGGCGGCGAAGCAACAGGAGGCCGAGGCGGTAGCCATGCAGGGGTCGCTGCTTCGGTCTTATACGGAGAGGCTCTTCCGCTCTGAAAGATTCTCGGAGCTGGCCGGGCAGGTCGCCACGATCCTAAACACGCGTGCAGTTAGCGACGTTATCGACAACATCGCTTCTGATATTCCGAACTTGGACAAGGCCAAGTACGGATATCAGGAGATGTCAGATGCGGCTGTCAACCGCGCATATGCTGAGGCGTTGGTGGAAGGCCTCAAAAGCAATCCCGTGCTAGACAGCTTAGCCTCGTCGTCTACTGTGTTGACTGCCGAGGTGGTGGAGGGATGGCCAGTTGACAGGGATGAGGAGTTGGAAGGGTTGATTGCCGACCTCAGCCGTACTGCCGAGCCCGGGGCTGAGGATGCTGGCCGAGGCAGAGAAGAGGCCGAGGAGGAAGGCGATGCTGACGACAACAAGGCCCCTAGCCAGAATGAGGAGAATGCTGAAGTGGTCAGTTGATCACCTCTGTATATTCTCTCTCTCTTTTTTTTTTTTTTTTGTGTAAGGCTTTTGTACTGCGGCATCGGTAGGATGTCGCTTGACTTCCGCCTTTGTGGCCTTAATAAAATTTCGACATTTAATTGAAACTTTTTTTCTTTGCGTTGTAGTCTTCCCCCACTATTTTTGATGCATCCCCGTACATAGCTCAAATCAACAACTTATTGCGGGCTCTTGAAGCTAAGAATGTCGAAGCTCTTCGTTTGAGAGACCAAGCTAACCATATCCAGGACGAGGCCGACGTGAGACTTAGAGCCGCTCAAATCAAAAATGACGAGCTTCAAGCTCGGCTCCTAGAGCTTGGAGATAAGTATGACGCCATGAAGGAAGAATCTATAAGGATCGCCGAGGAGCATGCTGAATACGAGGCCATTGTCCGCCGAAACAGCGGGAAAATCATTGCTGAAGTGGATGCAAAGGTAACAGAAATCGCAGCCCAGTGTAAGGATTATCAAGAAAGATACGGGGCGGATTCCTGGCAACTCCAAGATCAGATGGTCGAGCTGAAGCGAATAGCTGGTTTGTACGATGTGATTCTAGCTCGGCGTCCGAAATTGGCTGCTCGACTGGGAAAGGACTCTCATCCTTCAAGTTCGTCCACTACCACTGATCCTTCGAGATTGTCGACTCCCGCGGATCGATCAGACATGAGATTTACGAGGCACTCTAAAGAGTTTTATGAACAAGAACGGCAAAGATTGGCTCGACGAGGTCGAGGTCGGAGTCTTCAACCGGGTAGGGGTCGGAGTCGAGGATGAGGTAGTGGTGAACGAGGTCAAGGCCGCTTCAATATAGATGATGTTTTAAATTTCAACTCCGACGGTGATTTTCCTACAAGATGGCTTAGTTTTAGCAAACCCAAGCCTTCGAGTTCGTCTTAATCACCATGTATTGTACTTTTCTATTTTTGAAATAAAACGGAATTCTCTGTACTCATACTAGCCATTTACCTTGTTTTTAACATAGATATATTTCCTTGCATTATACAAAAATAGGCCATAATGAGCATTACCTCGTCAAAAGACGAGATTTAGGGTTAAGTAGCCCGACTTCATCAAAGATGAAGTGTAGGCTTTAATTAGCACGACCTCGTCGTCCGACGAGGTTTAGTCTTTGAGCAGCACGACTTCGTCCAAGGTGAAGTTTAGGCTTTAATTAGCACGACCTCGTCGTCCGATGAGGTTTAGGCTTTGAGTAGCACGACTTCGTCAAAGGCGAAGTTTAGGCTTTAATTAGCACGACTTCGTCAAAGGCGAAGTTTAGGCTTTAATTAGCACGACCTCGTCGTCCGACGAGGTTTAGGCTCTTCTCTGTTTTAAACAAAGGCCGTATCTTTGTTTTTAACCGAGGTGGTGCCTCCTTGTTTTAAACAAAAGTACTTCTTCCTAGCTTTTAACAAAGGTGGTTCCTTCGTTTTAAGCCCAGACAGTTTGAACTTCTATTTTTAACAAGGTTAGGTCGGTACGCGCGCGTTTAGAATTTACCCCCAATGTGGAGTTTATTAAATTACCCTCGTCAGGGTTTTTAAAATAAAAGATCAAAATACTAAGCATAAGTGGAATAGAGAGATATGCAAGATATGATATGCAAGGATTTAAACGAATAATAAAGGAAAAATAAAACTTTATTGAAAATAAAACCGAAAAAAGAAAAACAGCTGACAAGACGACCTGACTCTTGACACTTACGACTTTAAATGAACTGATCCTAGACATTACTCTCTTCCACTTATACAAAGTATTTTTTTAAATGATTAATGTGCCATGTGCGGGGTAAGGGCTCACCGGATAAATGGGCAAGCTTGTACGACCCTTTGCCGAGGACTTCTTCAACTCGGTATGGTCCTTCCCATGTGGCTTCAAGCTTGCCGAGCCTTTCCGCTTTACTGACCTCGTTATTCTGAAGTACAAGGTCGCCTACTTGGAATTGTTGGTACTTCACCCTTTGGTTGTAGTACCGAGCTACTTGTTGCTTGTACTTAGCTTCTCTTATGTAGGCGAGCTCTCGTTTTTCTTCCAGCAGATCCAGTTCGGTTCGGAGGTCTTCCTCGTTGACTTCGGCTGTGAAGTTGATAGTACGCGGGCTCGGCAGGCCTATCTCTACCGGGATCACTGCTTCGGTTCCGTACACCAAACTATAAGGTATTTCACCGTTCGAGGTCCGGGGAGTTGTTCGGTACGACCATAGGACTTGGGGTAAATTTGAGGCCCAATCTCCTTTTGCTTTGTCGAGACGGGTTTTGAGTCCCTTGACGATCGTTCTGTTCGTAACTTCGGTTTGGCCGTTCGCTTGAGGATGAGCTACCGAAGTGAACTTTTGGTGAATGTGAAGCCCTTCACACCATTCTCTGAATGTCCGATCGGTGAATTGCGTTCCATTATCCGAAACGAGGATGCGAGGTACACCGAAGCAGCAGACCACATTCTTCCATACGAAGTTGAGGGCATTCTTGCTTGTGATCTTTGCCAAGGGCTCAGCTTCGACCCACTTAGTGAAGTAGTCGATGGCTACGATTAGGAACTGGAGTTGTCCGGGAGCTTTATCAAATGGTCCGACGATGTCGATTCCCCATTGCACAAACGGCCACGGGCTTTGCATGCTTATGAGGTCGGTTTGAGGTAATCTCGGTACCGTCCCATGGATTTGACATTTTGGGCATTTTTTGACTAGTTCGACTGCGTCTTGAAACATTATAGGCCAATAGTAGCCCCAACGCATGACCTTTTTTGACAGTGCTCGAGCTCCAATGTGGCTTCCACATGACCCTTCATGAACTTCGCTTAACGCATAGTTTGCTTGGTTTGGCCCGACACATCTTAGGAGAAGTTGAAGGTATGACTTTCTATACAGAATTCCTGCTTGTAGAACGTACTTTGGTGACTTGCTTAAGATCTTTCTTGCCTCAAGCTTGTCACTGGGTAGCTCGCCCTTCTCCAAATAATTCCGAAGAGGAGTCATCCAATTCGGCGCTTCATCATCAATTACGAGGCCGACCTCGGCTTCTTCTATACTTCGGTGTTTGATTCCTTCCACTGGAGAGCTTGTTGACGAGGACGCCAATTTGCTTGAAGCATGAACTCGGGTATTTGCTCCTCTTGGGATTCGTACCAACTCGAAGTAGGTGAAGCTTTCTTGCAGACTCTTAGCTTTTTGGAGATACTTCTTCATTCTGTCGCCCTTTGCCTCGTATGTGCCGAGCATATGGCTAACTATGACTTGGGAGTTGCAGTAGACTTGTACAGCTCGTACTTGAAGACTTTGAGCGAGGCGAAGTCCTACAATTAAGGCTTCGTACTCCACTTCATTATTTGTGGTAGGGAAGTAGAACCGAAGTGCATAGGTTATCTCCTGCTCGTCTGGACTGAGAAGTATGATGCCTGCACCGCTTCCTAATTTTCCAGAAGCCCCATCCACATATACCTTCCAACAGTCTTTGGGTGGTTTATTTGTGGGTTTGGCTCCGACAATATCCGAGGCGGCATCGGGTGGCTTCGGTGCTTCCGTAAACTTAGATTCTACCAGGAAGTCAGCTAAGGCTTGGCCTTTGATAGCACTGCGTGGACAGTAGCTGATGTCATGCTCACCTAGCTCGACTGCCCATTTCGCAATTCTCCCCGAAGCTTCAGGCTTCAGTAGCACTTGCCGAAGCGGGAGGTCAGTGAGGACCTATATAAGATGTGCCTGGAAATAAGGTCGTAGCCTCCTCGCTGCGTTTACTAACACTAGTGCGATCTTCTCTAATGGCTGATACCTCGTCTCTGGTCCTTTGAGTGCTCGGCTGATGAAGTAGACTGGGAGTTGCCGACGTTTCTCTTCACGTACTAGGACTGCAGTTATAGTCTCATCCGAAGCCGCGAGGTATAGGGATAGAATCTCACCTTCATGCGGGACCGACAAAGTTGGAAGCTTAGAGAGGTATTTTTTCAGGTCGGCAAACGCTGATTTCTGTTCCTCTTCCCATTTAAAAACTAGGTTCTTCTTAAGAATCTTGAAGAACGGGAGTTGCTTCTCTGCCGCTTTCGAGAGGAACCGACTAAGGGCAGCTAGGCAGCCCGTCAATTTGTGCACGTCGTGAATCTTCTCTGGAACTTTCATTTCTTGAACAGCTCGGACCTTGGACGGGTTAGCCTTTAATCCTTCTTGAGAACCCAGCATCCTAAAAATTTTCCGGATCGGACCATAAAGGTGCACTTTTCAGGATTCAGCTTCAGGTTAACTTTCCGAAGGAGGCCGAGGACGATCTTGAGATCGTCGACACAGGTGGTTGGCTCTTTGCTTTTGACGACGATGTCATCCACATATACTTCCACATTGTTACCGATGTGGGGCTCAAATATCTTGTCCACCATTCTTTGATAAGTAGCTTCAGCATTCTTTAGTCCGAATGGCATTTTCTTATATGCAAAGACGCCGAAGTCAGTGATGAAAGCTGTCTTTGGTGCGTCTTCGTCACTCATCAAGACTTGGTGATATCCTTTATACAGGTCTAAGAAACTGAAAACCTTGTGGCCGACCAGAGCCTCGACTTTCTTGTCGATGTTGGGAAGAGGATAACAGTCTTTGGGGTAGTGTTTATTTAGATCGGTGTAGTCAATACACATTCGCCAACCTCCTCCTTGTTTCTTCACCATCACCGGGTTAGCAATCCACGTCGGATACTTGACCTCGAAGAGTATTCGGGCCTCTAACAGTTGGTGCACTTCATCATGTATGACCTGGTTCCGGTCTGCTGTGAATACCCGCTGCTTTTGCCGGACTGGCTTTACTCCGGGGTCAATGTTCAGCCGGTGTGTGATAACATTTGGTGAAACTCCGGTCATGTCGAGTGGTGACCAGGCGAAGACATCTTTATATTCCCGAAGTAGTTGGACAACTTACTTGCGAAGTTTGGCTCCTCCAGTGAAGCCAACCTTAACAACCTTAGTGGGGTCGTTTTCGTACCCTACAACAGCTCCTACTGGCTCGTAGAATGCAGAGTTGTCTTCTAACACTTCGGATTTCTGTAATTGCTATGCTTGCGGATGCTGAGGTGTCCCAACACCTCGTAGGGCGATCTGCATGCATTCCTTCACCTCTTTCTGGTCACCGCGAATTATAATTACCCCATTCTTCGATGGAATTTTGATCGTTAGGTGGTACGCCGAGCATATTGCCTTCATTGCAACCAACCAATCTCTTCCTAGGATGATGTTATAGGGGGAGTTCGCCTTCACAACAAAAAAACTGACGAACTTGGTGGATGACAATGGGTGCTTACCCACTGTCACTGGGAGTTGAATTATCCCTTCGGTTTGCGTCTCTTGTTGGACGAAGCTTCTAAGGGGAATTGGTGCTGGTGTTAAACGAGCTTCTTCGACCCCTAACTTCTCAAAGCAATCCTTAAAGAGTACGCTTACTGAGGCCCCACTGTCGATGAAGATTCGATGGACGAGCTTATTAGCCACCACTGCCTCAATCACAATAGCGTCTTGGTGAGGTATCATTGGTGGCACTGGGTCCTTCTCTGAGAAGGTAATGACCTCGTCTTTTTTGAACCTTTTCTGTAAAGGCTCGTCTGTAGAGGGACTTCTGGCCTCAGCCTTGAGTGACGACTTTGTTGCTCCTTGTGGGAGCCCGGTAATAGCAGTGACGACTCCGTCGATCCGGGGTTGATCTTCGTCTCCCTCCTCATCATCAGGCCTGGGCTTTTTGTCGACATGGGGGGCGCAATTGTTCCATCCTCGGTTTCTGCGCTTTCCCCTACCCTGGGGTCGGGCATCATATTGGCTGCGACTTTGGTACTTTCTAAACGTATCGTCACGTACCAGGTGCTCGATATCCGCAGCTAGCTCCCTGCAGTCTTCTGTGTCATGACCGTAGTCCTCATGGAATCGGCAGTATTTATCCTTAGACCGGCGTCTTGACCCACCTCGTGACATGGGCTGAGGTCTTTGAAACAGGTTGGTATGAAGCTCATAAATCTCCGTCCTCGGCTTTGTCAGTGGCGTGAATTGGGTCTTTTCCGAAGTTTGCCGAGGTCCAAGTCGGGATTCAAGGGGGCCTCGTTGCAGTCTATCTAAGGCATTTCGGCGGCCCTGACTTCGGTCATTGCGCTCTTCTTTCCTCCGATCAGATGGTTCAGGCTTATCAGCCTCGCGCTTCTTCCTATCCGCTTCATCTGCTCGTGCGAAATGATCCGCGATGCTCCACAGCTGCTTTGACGTCCGTGGCTCTTCCCTTATGATCTCCTTGTAGAGAGCACCAGATTGGATGCCATTCTGGAAGGCTGAGATAAGGACTTCGTCGGTCAAGCGATTGACTTTCAGGCTTTCCTCGTTAAACCTAGTCATAAAGTCACTTATTGATTCTCCTCGTCTCTGCCTAATGGAAAGAAGTTGGGCCGGGGTAGTTTTTGCCTCGGCTTTCTGGAAAAACCTGCGTTCGAAAGCTTCGAGTAGGTATGCGTATGATCCGATACTACATGGAGGCAGGCTATCGAACCAACTACGAGCGTTATCGACAAGCAGTTCAGGAAATACCTTACACATGTAGGTATCCTCACTGAGACCTTGATTCATCATATTATACTGGGACAGGAAATTGCTCGGATCGCATGAGCCGTTGTAAGGCTTGATAGGAGGTACTCGATACTTCTCAGGGAGAGGAGTGTAGAGTATATAGTTGGTGAAGGAGTAAAGATCTTACTGTAAACAGTAAATCTCCCTCCTCGGTGATCGTCGTCATGCCGAGGTGAAGCAGTGTGACGACGAGGTGGGGTGATGGTACGGCGAGGTGAAGGTCTGTAGTTTCCTCGGCGTTTATCATCGAACCTCCTTTGACGAGGTGCCGCGTCTCGTGCGCCTACAATTTGGATGCTTTGAGAATCGTGTTGCTGATGGGAACGGGATGTAGCTCCACGTTCTCCATGCTGTATTCCAGCTCTTTGTTGGTTGACGAATTATAGGAATTCTGTGCCTTTATATGCAAGGAAACTCTTCACTGCATCTTCGAGTTCATGCGGCTGGAGCTTTGGGACCTCCTCTCCGTCACGACCACTGCTGTGACCTTCTTGGCTGGGGTGGAGCGGTCTGCCGAACTGATCCACCGGGATATCTCCTATATGCCCTTCTGGAGTCAACGCACGCTCCTTCCCGGGGCGTCTTTGATTAGAGCTGGGTGGATGGCTGGAGGCTTCGGTTGATTCATGAGTGGTTTGCTGGGCGTTTTTATGCTGGGCGTCCTTCTCCTTAGCAGCGGCGGCAGCCTCGGCGGCAGACTTATTAGCGGCAGCAGTAGATCGTGTTGATTTCCCGGCCATCGTGATTGTAGCAAACTTGCAAAATTTGATTAAGATTCACAGATTTTCTTTCCCACAGACGGCGCCAGTGATCGATCTTATTTTCGCAAGATAGTTAATGCACGAAAACTAGGATTTAACGAACACGAAAGTAAACGGAACACAAAGGGATTTACGTGGTTCGATCTATTGGAATAGATCTACGTCCACGGGCGGAAAAAGTATAGACCTTTATTGCTTGTATGAGTAGTGATTACCAGATTGTTCTCCCCCTTTCAACCTATTCTAAACCCCTATTTATAAGTGTTTACATATGGAATTCGACTAGGATTATAAGTCTTTTCCTATTAGGACTCTTTGGCTTGATCTCCTCCTTTATTGGATAAACACCGAGCTTCTATATCTCTTGTGGAGCTTGAATTGTAGTCGATGTAGGAGTTGCCTTGGTGTAGAGGTTCTTTTGAAGTGGGCCGAAGTGGACTCGGCCTAGGTGGGCTGTTTGGGCCGAGCCAAATAAGGCTCTTAAGTGGGCCGAGCTGCACAGGCCGAGCTTGACAGTCGGAGCCCAATTATATTGGGCTCGATGTTTGGGCCTAGTAGCTAGGCCATATCCTATCAGGCTGTGGACGCCGGACATACTTCACCGTGCGGCACAAAATTCCGCCATTAACAGAGTTGCTGTGAGATTTCTTCTCTCCTTCTCTCTCTCTCTCTCGTTTACACTGCAAAAGTGAACATCTAAGATAATTTGGTATCTAGAGTTTGGAAAGATAGAATTGATTAAGTGTGTCAATGTTGGTCGAACATAAGATAATTTGAGTTGTGAAATTGTAGATTGAGTTTCGTTGATTGTTTGATTGGGTTTAGTTTATTTCATGCCCTAATTGTCGTCCTCTTTCTGTCGATTGGCTTTAGTTTCCTGAAACTCAAAGCTGGAGCTGCAATTTTTTTTTTCTCCCTTTTGAGGAAATGAATGTATGTTCAACTTTCTTTCATGTTCGTCTATAGAAATCTGAAATGTGAAACTGAGTTTTGAGTCAATTTTGATTGGTAGTACTGCAGCTGTTCTTTCAATAATTATGCAAACAGTCTTTTGTTGTGTGCCAAAGCAGCTAAATCTGTTTGTTTTCTTGGAATCTCAAGGTTATCATATACTTCTTGTAAATTATTGTGGAAGATAGTATTCTATGAAGTGATATCGAATGCTTTGAATGAAATGTATACAATCTTATGGTGCTAATCTTTCATCTTTAAATGGCTGGGAGAGATAAGAGAATTCAGAGGCATGTTATTATTTGTTATGCCTGGTGATGATATACCTTCTCTAAGTAGTAATTAATGTTACTAAAACCTATTTTGCTGAAGAATATCCAGAATATCTATTTCCCTCTTTTGAAGAAAGGAGTAGTAAGATGACGGGAATAATTGATTTGAATCATGAGCCAGGTTGACCACTCCAGTAACTTATTCTTCTATCTGCCATAGAAACATTTTGGTAAGCATAATTGCTCTTTGCCTTAAAACAGATCACAATAAACTCTTAGTGCATTCATTCATTCCTTCCTTCTTTCTTTATTAATTGATATCCACCTCCTAACTCCAACCTTTTCTTGATACACTGCTATATGTATAATGCATCTTTTAGTTTTTATTTTTGCAATAATAGAGGTTCGGAGTTCAGTTATTTGCTTTTACCTTGTAGTAGCTACTCTTTTTCATTGTTAAAGTTAAAAAAGAGAAGTAAAAATGGAACAATTGTCTGTAGCTTCAAGTAATATTTCATGCATATGTGCTATTTATCTAATCTTTGAATAGCTAGACAATGATTTGGACATATCAAGCTTTGGGTTGCTGTCAATTCAATACATCATAGATAAACTTGTTTGAGATCTAATATCAAGTAGATTTAGGTGAAAAAAAAAAAATTGAACTTTTTTTTCTTTTCTTTTTTCTAATATTCCATTCTTGAATCTTTTGTCGAGCTTAAGCTAATCCACTCTTATGTTCCTATTTATGTTACAAATCTTTTGAAACATTACTCATTTTTATTGAACTTTTTTTTTCAAAAATTATTCTCAACAAAATCATCCGATTCTTGGATTTATAACTAATTTATATTTTACATGTGTAGGTATATATATAACTACTCGTAACCAGTATTGATAAATTTGAATCCTGCTAGATAACGGGACTACTAGGGGGATTTGACTCTGCATATTGTGCTGCTCAGCAAACAGGTTAGAAATGGAAAATGATTCACCTGCAAAGTAGTACTTCATGTCAGCATATTTATCTTCCAATATTTAACATGTTGATATTTATATGGCTTACTAGTGGATTCAGTATATGCATGGTGATATTTATTTAGCAACTATAGATTTGGTTCTATGTTTGAAAATTAATATTAAAAAACAGAAAATGTCTTTTTCATATGATATTTTGTCATCTCTTGTTAGGATTTGTAAGTATGAGTGATTCTCGCGAGTGGATGTATAGACGGTATGAAAATGGCATTTTGACTCCCCAATTTCTTGCGGGACTTGAGACTTTCATTGAATTTGCAACCAGCCAGAAAACCTTCATGGATAGAGACAAGATCAAGTGTCCATGTAGGAAATGTGATAATGAGCCGTACATAGATACGGATGAAGTTCGGTATCACATTTCAAGGTCTCACAGGGGAGGATCGAAATCAATTGAGATACTCGCTCAAGAGATGGTGAGTAATTTCTTGACTGATTGAAATCTTGTATATCCTAGAAGCATGCTTCCACTTTTAAACATAGATCATATTATTAGAATAAAGGTTAGTAGGCATCCTTGAAAAGATTAGCATAAGACATTAGCTTTACTGGATATTTGATTTAAACTATCATCTCTTTCACCTCACAAAGTTGATATGATTTATCATTATTACTTCTACAAAAAGAATGTGTGTGTTGTTGAATAGGCAGCAAAGGAAGGAATCCCCTTGGAAAAATGTATATACTCATCTTTTCGGGCCATCCATATGAACAAAGATGGAACTTATATGTCGAAGAAAGCTGAAAAAATTGATGTAAGTCGTATTTATAAGTATTTTATATTATAAATATATTCAGATTTTATCCTTTTATTAATATATAATATCTGTGCATTTTATTATTTATCTTGAAGACAAAGGTGAAAAGGATTGTTGCTGAATGCGGGGAGGGGGCTGATGTAAACGATATATATATGGAAGTTAATCAAGAGGAACTTCGAAAGAAACAGAGGATGTATGGCACTGGTAACCTGGCAGCTTCACTTCTGCATAACAAGTCGACTAGCACATCTCAGTTCCATGCATCACAGCAGTGTGATAATCGCTTTGTGGAGATGGAGAAGCAACTTCAAGAAGAGCGCGAGCAGAGGCAACGATTGGAGGAGGAGGTTCGTGCCACAAAGGAGATGATGAAGCAGTTCATGTCACAGCATCAGAGTCGCACTTCAAGTGATGATCGTCGAGATTCTCCGGAATGAGTTTATTTTAGGCATATGGTAGACTTTGCTATGAGCATACTTTGTTATGTAGACTTATGGTTGGGGTGCTCTAGGTATGGCTTTGTTATTTTGCACATTGAGACGTGGAATACTTGATGTTGGATTATGTGGATTTGATCGTGGAACACATTCTCTCCTTCTATATTACCATAATTATTGGATGTTATATTAGTGTTCTTAATTGCTTATTTGAGCAGGTAATAAAAAAGTAATATAATCTATAAGGTAAATTAAAATAGAAATAGAATATGCAGTTTTTCAGACATTAGCAACGGATTGCCTATAAAACATTCTAAGACATCCGTTGCTAATTAGCAACGGATTGCCGGTTGCCATTTAGCAACGAAACAATCCGTTGCTAATTCCTTGCTATAGTGATGCCTACGGCAGCCTTCTACCTATGGACATCCGTTGGTAAATCTGTTGGCTAGTTTTAGCAACGGCGTATTTTTAGTTGCTAATATTTACCGACGATGATTATTGCAACTAATTATTTCGGTAGGTAATCCGTTGCTATTTAATTTTAGCAACGGATTTTATGCAGATAGCAACGAAAATTTCCGTTGCTAAAAGATGCAAATTTTGTAGTGCTTGATGAAATTGTAACCTGAATATTTCTAATTAAGTTCATGTAGCAAGTGCAAGTCAAACTCCAATGATGGTTTTTTTTTTCTTCAAGATATCTACACTCCTGAGTTTTTGAATACTATGAATAATTTCAGTGTTTCAAATCATAAATTAATTTTGAAAATTGGCACTTCAATTATGTTGATGAGAAACATAGATCATGGTAATGGATTTTGTAGTGGAACAAGATTGATTGTTACAAGAGGCTCAATAATCATAATACGGGAAATAATGTCTTAATACCGAGGATCGTTAACACTAGCAGATCCAAAACTCATCAAATTTTAAAGACAACAATTTTCTCTTATTGTATAGTACACAATGACTAAAAACAAAAGTATGGGTTTATCACTCTCTTTCAAGTGGGATATATTGTTATTCAAACATTTTTTTTAGCTATGCTTTCTAGAGTAACAAGCAGTAACGGTTTGAAAATTTTAATATGTTAGGAGGATGATTTAAATTGCACATTTACCATTAATTTATTATTATATATTTATATTGTACATGAATTTGTAATTAAAAAAAAAAAAGTTTGTTTTAGACTTTAGAATTATTTATTGCTATAATGCAACATATGTTATAAATTATTCTACCCTGGAATATACAAAATAATCCTTCAAAGCATCACACGGGTGACATACAAATTTATAACAATATAAAAACGATATCGAACCCGGAAGCTTGAAGGCGAAATATCATATTTATGTGTTACGTTTTGAAGTTCATAAAAAAAAAATTAAAAAAAATCTGGACAAAAGTTCATGAATTTATTTGTATTTTTGTAAAATTCTTTAATTTATTGCAAAACGGATATTATAATAATCTAATATATATATATATAACAATTATTTCCTTCTACACTTCCTTCAAAAATAATTTATTAGACAATCTACAAGAGAAATTTCAACATATAATTTGATTGTAACTAATTGCACATATGCAGACCTGATCTTAGTCAAATATTGAATTCTAAGCAAATGGAAAAATGGAAACCTAATAAAATAGATTCCTCGCTTCAAATGTACCCAATAATATATTCATTAATAAAATGAATTTCAGCAATCAATCGATTGCATGTGCATGCGGTCATGTTCTTAATTAGTCAAGTAAATTTACTAACTGTAAAAAAATAAAAAGGAAACGTAGTAAAAAAATCTGAATCTGGACATTACTATATCGCCTTAATTAACTGTATTAGGCATTAAGATTTTTCCTTAATACACCTCCTAAGAGCATGTCCAATGGAGGGGTTCTTGTTCATGTGGCAAAAACAAGAGTCAGCTCCTAAATTTAATCCACCATTGGGGAGCCCAAGTTTAAGAGCCCAGACTTCAATATAAGATCTCCATTTTAAAAAAAAAATGACTTTTCAATCCAATTTTTTGTTTGTTTTCGTTTCTTTTCTCATTAACTTTCTTTTCTTTCACTTTGCATGTTCAAATTCATGCATGCATGAAGAAATAACTCTTCTAAACCAAATTTATCTTTTCCTCTCTAAATTTATATTATTTCTCAAGATCCTTCAATTTTACTTTCAATATCTTTTTTTTCATGGATAAAGATATGTCCACCAATTATGATCCAAATTCACATCAACATCCAATTCCTTCTTTGTTTGATGGATTTAATGTCCCACAAATTTTCCCACAATTTTCTCCTCCACCAAATTATCATCAACTCTCTCCATCTTCTGAAGGAATTCAACAATCTCCCAATCCCGTGCAATTCCCGAACCCTCATCACATTTCAAATCCGGTAGGAGTTCATCAATACTCCAACCCGCAGCAGTACGCAAATGCACAACGACTCGCTTCTCAATATTATTATGCTCAAGTTGAAAGGTTCATTCAAATTTGAGCAGCTCAAATTCCACAAGAAGTCACTAAACCTAATGTAACTATGCAGGGCCTCGACACGATCAATCTCAATGATGTGCTTATTGTTGCCAACGAAGCCAAGTCATCCCAACTGAAGAGACAGAGCTACAATAGCGACGAGAGTGAGCTACTAGCAAAATGTTGGGTCGACATAAGTGTTGATTCAATTGTTGGTAATGATCAAAAATAAGAAAAATATTGGCAACACCTTTCAGATGTGTACAACAAAAATCATCCGAAAGACTCTCCCATGAGGAAGGCACCAACGCTGAGGTACCATCTTCAGAAAATTCAAAAGGAGTCGAAGGTGTTTTCAGAATGTTACACTCAGTGTTGGGCAATGTGGCCTAGCGATTACAGTGACGCAGACATACTGGGGCATGCCCATGAAGAGTTCAAGAATCGTTCTAAGAAAAAGCCATTTAAGCATGAGGGTGTTTGGAGAATTCTTTGTAAACTTAATTAATGAACAAGATCTTGAAATCAATAATTCTCTCATATCTTTCTCCATGGTAAAATTGATAAATGGATACAACTAGCGTTTCTCTCCCTTGAAGGTTCTGTTATGTTCTCTCTACGTACGTGATGGTTTGTTCGATAAAGTAAAACTAGAGAGAATTGTAGAGAATTTCTTCATTTCATTTCATAAAATGGTTACAGAAACCGCCTTCTACATTCATATAAATATAAAAGAGCTAGATCTATTCTAACCAATCATGGAATGACACCTCAGCGCCACCTCATCACATTACAACTAAACTTACTAACACTACAGCTCATTCTACAGCTAAGCAACTGAATATTAAATTCCAAGTAAGTATTTTTAGAAATGATTCTTGATCTCAACACTCCCCCAACTATCCAGGTTCTTCTTCTTGCAGCCACATCTTCAGCTTGTTTCGAAGAAAACATAACCTTGTTTCAGCTAGAGGCTTGGTAAAAATGTCTGCTATTTGATCATCACCAGGAACATAGCCTACCTCTATCTGTTTAGCTTGCATCTTTTCCCTAATAAAATGCACATCCACCTCAACATGTTTTATCCTGCTATGGAATACTGGATTTGCAGCTAATGCTACAGCACCAGAATTATCACACCAAAGTTTGGGAAGAGACTGCTACACCTAATTCTTTAAACACAGATTGTAGCCACAACACATCAGTAGTAAGATTTGCTAAAGATCTGTACTCAAACTCTGTGTTACTCCTTGAAACAACCTCATGTTTCTTAGCATTCCACACCACTAGATTACCTCCCAAGAACACACAATGCCCTCCAGTAGATCTCATATCATCAGTACTTCCAGCCCAATCAGCATCAGAGAAACATTCAAGACTAAAGGTGGAAGTTGGAGAGAATTCTAGGCCAAAACCAGTAGCTCCTTTCAAATATCTCAATAACCTCTTACAAGCTTTCCAATGTAGTGTAGTAGACTGTGAAGAAACTGTGAAAGCTTGTTAACACTGAAGGCTATATCATGCCTAGTCAGTGTAAGGTACTGTAAAGTACCAATCACACTCCTGTACAGGGAAGGATCAGAAAATAGCTCTCCCTCAAATTTAGACAATTTAGGCACAGTCACCATTGGTGTAGGACAAGCATTGCACTCCAACATGTTTGTCCTCTTCAAGAGTTCAGTAACATATTTTTTCTAAGTAGGAACAAACTTGGATTCAGACTGAGCTACTTCTATGCCAAGAAAGTACCTAACATTCCCAAAAGTCTTGAGCTTAAACTGATTTTGCAGTAGTCGAATGAGTTGAAGAACTTCACTACTAGAATCCCCAGTGATAAGAATATCATCCACATAAACTAACACAATAGTAAGAACTCCCCCAACTGTTCTGTGAAAAAGAGAAAAATCAGAAGTAGATCTCAGAAATCCTAGCTCTAACAAACAGCTCTTCAGTTTGTTATACCATGCTCTAGGCACCTGCTTCAATCCATATAAGGATTTCTGAAGTTTACACACATGGCCAGGGAGCTGCTTATCCACAAAATCAACAGGCTAATACATGTAGATTGTATCTTCCAAATCACCATTCAAGAATGCATTTGTAACATCAATTTGTTGTACACTCCCTTTCCTAGTGGCAGCCAAGGTAAATACCAACCTTATAGTGGTAGATTTCACCACCGGACTGAATGTTTCAAGAAAATCTATTCCATCAAATTGTTCAAAACCCCTTGCTACCAACCTAGCCTTCAACTTATCAAGTGTGCCATGTGCTAAAGTCTTCACTTTATAAACCCATTTATTACTGATAACCTTCATAGCAGGATCATAGGGAACCAAAGTCCTGGTGTTATTCTCTAACAAAGCCTGATATTCTACTTCCATTGCATTAAGCCAAGCAGGATCATTCAATGCAGCTACATCATTTACAGGTTCACAAGGCAGACCAGTAGTAGTGAGAAAGACTTTTGGTTTAAAAATTCTATTTTTGGATCTGGTAATCATATGATGATTATTCAGAGTAGGTGGAGGAAATGAGGAAGAAGAAGAAGAGGAAGAAGAAGAAGAGAGGGATTCAACTATTCCAGAAGAAACAGAAGAAGGAGAAGAAGCAGTGATGCTAGGAGATAGATCAGTATCAAGAGAAGCATCAAGGGAAGAAGGAACATCAAAAATAGGAGATGGAATATCATCAAGAATAGGAGAAGTATATGCAGTACTATAATTCAAAGAAGAATAAGGAAATGCTGAAGGTGGCACTGAAGAGGAAGAAGAAAGAGACAAAGAAGAAGACAGAAACATCTTAGAATAAGGAAATTCTTGTGGATTGAACTTCACATAATCTGTAATATACACCCTTCCTGTAGAACTGAGACACTTGTACCATTTATGGGAATCACTGTACCCAAGAAATAAACACTTTGAAGATCTAAACTGAAACTTGTGTGTATTATATGATTTGAGAAAAGGAAAACAAGTACAGCCAAAGGGTTGAAGAAACTTGTAATCTGGAAGTCTAGAGAACAAAACAAAGAAAGGAGACTGAAACTCGGAGTAGGAAGTCTATTATTGATGATATATACAGCTGTATGGAAAGCCTCCCACCAAAACTCTAAAGGCATAGAGGCTTGAGCCAGTAAGGTGAGTTCTACATCAACAATATGTTGATGTTTCCTCTCAACTTTCCCATTCTGAGTATGGATATAGGGATAGGGATATTGAAAGTGTATGTCTAGAGAGAAAAGATATTGTTCTAAAGGTCTAAACTCACCTCTCCAATCAGATTGAAAAGCACCAATAGAAGTTTTAAACTGATTTTGCACTGTAGCAAGGAAATGTTTCACAATGCCAACAGCTTCAAATTTAACATGAAGTGGATATATCCATGTATATCTTGAAAAATCATCTACAAAACTGATATAGTATTTGAATCCAGACCTAGATTCAACATGATTAGGCCTCCACAAATCAGAGTGCACAAGTTCAAAGAATCTTGTGGTCCTAGTTGGAGTAGAAACATGTGGATGCTGATGTAGTTTTCCTAGACACATGCTTCACAGAAATTCAAAAGCTTGGATGAAAATGGAATATTTAAACTAGCACACAGTTTAGACAATATAACAGCATTTGGATGACCAAACATTTGGTGAAGTGTATTAGCATCAAGCTTACACAAGCCAGCAAAATGAGTAGAAGTTTCAGTTTTACATGAAACAGGAGCAGAAACAACTTGTGCTACATTACAACTGGAAGGAGTAGAAAAGAAAATAGAAGGTGAATGTTCAAGAGCAGCAGTGGAAGATACTTGATGCTGAGAAAGAAAGCGGCTGAGATCAAGCTGGTACAATCCATTAGACAGATTCCCCTCCAACAATGTCTTGTGACTGAACTTGTCCTTGACAAAATAAGAATTGGAATTAAACTCAATGATAACATCATTATCCTTTGTAAACTGTGATATGCTAAGTAGATTTTTTGTGATGTGAGGAACAAAAAGAATGTTATTAAGCAGAAGAGAATGAGAGGAAGTGGAAGGTATAGGAATAGAGTTAGAACCAATGGAAGAGATAGAAACTAGATTACCATTTCCAACCATGAGGTTTTCTCCACCGTGATAGTTTGAATTTACTGCAAGATTACTCATATCATTAGTGATGTGAGCAGTGGCTCCACTGTCCACATACCAGTTCCCATCTCCATCCACATATGTCTGCATACCACTCTCACCATTGCCGCCAAACTCAGCCATGTAAGCTTGCTGATTAGCACCTGTGATCTGTCCAGAAGAAGCATAAATAGGGGGTACTGAGGGAAGATGTATTAGTATCAGCACCAGTAAAATGAATGTCAAAACGTTTAATGCACTTAAGTGCTACATGGCCTGTTCTCCCACACAGCTGACAGACTAACATTTTTCCAAAGTTAGGCTTAGATCCACGACCTACAGCCATTCCCCGACCACTTACAGCACCATACACACCACCAGCACCAGCAACAACACCAAAAGAGGGTTGACCATGTCCTCTATACACTATATTTGCAGAATGTTCAAGCAGCACTTGGTGTTGCTGTGCCAACCTAACTTCATATGCTTGGAACGCGAGCTGAATCTCTTGTAAATTTGACTCATCAATTCGTTGCATAGTATTCACAACCAACGATTCATACTCTGGACCGAAGCCTTCCATGAGATACATCAACAATTCATCATCATCTAACGGTTTCCCAATTGCAACAAGGTGATCAGCAATGCTCCGCATTTTCATGAAATAATCCTCAACTGATGAACTGCCTTTTGTTGGAAAATTAAGTACAAACTTGCCGGGCGTACAAACGTAAATGAAGATTACAACGAACAAAAAATAATAAAAGTCGAGTCGAGGAAAACCCTATTTCCGCAAGATGAAATACGCCCCGGTAGTGCTCTCAGTAATAGCGTATCGTCCCCAAAGATAAAACGACTTTCGTCTCGTGAGCAGCAGCACCGCAAAACTCAAGAGCTCCGGCGAACTAGATATAGGTGAAAACTGAGCTCGAACAATGAACAAAGGAGAAATATGCAGCAAGATGCGATTTTATGTCTTATGCCTCTCTTTCAAATGCCCACAATCCCCTCTATTTATAAGCTGCTCACTATGTAGGGGAATTTAATGCATTAAATGCATTAATCAGCCATAAAGGCTATTTGTGGTAGTGGTGGAGTCGAAAGGTGAAAAACTGACTGTTCAGTTGAAGAGTCACCTGACTGTTCAGCTGAAGAGTCACCTTCCAGAACCTCTTCCGGATGCAGCTGAGCTAGGCAGTCATCCGAGGAGCCGAAGCCGAAGTGGCATAGGCCGAAGCCGAAGTGGCACAGGCCTGGCATAAGCCGAAGCCGAAGTGGCAGAGGCCGATGCCGAAGTGGCACAGGCCGAAGCCGAAGTGACTAAGCCGAGGCCGAAGTCAAAGACCGATGCCGAAGCCGAAGTCCGAGGACCAAAGCCTGAGCCCGAGGCCGAAGCCGGGACCGAGGCCGACGTCTAAGATCGAGGACCAAAGCCGAAGCCGAAGCCGAAGTCGAAGACCAAGACCGAGGCCGAAGTCGCAGACCTAGGCCGAAGCCGAAGTCAAAGACTAAGACCCGAGGCCGAAGCCGACCTCATCCACAACCACTTAACTTACACTTCTTTCAAGAAAGAAGTAACTCTCCACCAACCTTTTAACATTTATATCTCACTCACTGGAAATCGGTTTTGAGCATATAAATACACCACGTTTATCTACTCCACGAGTAGAACAATAATATAATATTTAATTTAATTAATAAATTAAATATTAATTATTATTTATTTGGTCAAAACACCAAATTTCCAATAATCCCCCACATGAGTGAGATAGCCATATGCAAATGTATGCAAATGCAAAAGCTCAGTCCTCACGAGGTATAAAAGTATTAGGATAGGTAGTTTGTGGCTTTGAACCTTCCATAGTCAACACCATCGGGTACACAGGCGGCATAGTAGCGCAATGCTTTGAACTATTCCTCCACGGCGTGCACCGAGACAACGATGTTAACGCTTATACACCTCAACCTCATCCGTTCTCACGTTTTGTATCCATTTCGGCCTTGGACACCCCTTTGGTTTCATAAGTGTTTCTTTAACGAAGCGGCCTCACTTCACACTTACATAGGTGATTCTTTACCGAGTATCTTGCCATACTCAACCTCCTCGAGGTATTTAGGAATCATTAAAAGTCATAGACTTAACCTCACCACTAGACAAGCTTTCAACACTCAAACGCTTTCTAGGGAATAGATAAATGTGAGTGTTTTCACACAAACTTTCATAGCTTAGTTTTCCCATTGAACCAAGTTCTTGGGGTTTCCAATCATCATGGTTGGGTTACCACTATGATAGTTCTTAATTTGTGGATTTTACTCTCATTCCCTCTAGCAACTTATGCATTTGAACACGGTTTAACCCTTTGGTTAGTGGATCCGCCAGATTATCCAACGACTTTACATAATCGACTGAGATAATCCCAGTTGTGATCAAATGTCTCACGGTATTATGTCGTCGACGAATATGTCGAGACTTACCATTATACAAACCACTTTTCGCCCTACCAATAGCCGCTTGGCTATCGCAGTGAATCATCACCGGAGGCAATGGTTTCTCCCAACATGGAATGTCCTCAAGAAAGTTTCTCAACCATTCGGCTTGTTCACCAGCTATATCCAAAGCTATGAACTCAGACTCCATGGTGGATCGAGCTATACACGTCTGTTTTGTGGATCTCCACGTAACAGCTCCACCCCCAATAGTAAACACATACCCACTTGTGGAAAGCGAGTCTTTCGTGTCCGAAATCCAATTCGCATCACAGTACCCTTCAAGTACCGGGGTGTATCTCAAAAAATGTAGCCCATGACTTTGAGTATACTTCAAGTATCTCAATACTCGTACAAGAGCTCTCCAATGCTCTTTGCTTGGATTGCTCGTGTAACGACTCAATTTGTTAACGGCACATGCTATGTCGGGTCTAGTGCAATTTGTAAGATACATTAAACACCCTATGACACGAGCATAGTCTTCTTGAGCAACCGACTCACCTCGGTTCTTGCTCAAATGAACATTAAGTTCAATAGGAGTTTTAGCGGACACGCTATCAAAAACGTTAAACTTCTTGAGCACTTTCTCAACATAGTGAGATTGTGACAAGACAATCCCATCGGATTTCCTTAGTATCTTCATACCAAGAATAACATCCGCTAAACCCAAGTCTTTCATGTCAAAGTTCCTCTTTAACATGCTTTTTGTTTCGTTAATTACACAGATATTGCTACCCATAATTAACATGTCATGTACATAAAGACACACAATAACATATCCGTTATTTGTGTTCTTAATGTAAACACATTTGTCACATTCGTTTATCTTAAACCCATTTGATAACATCACATTATCAAATTTCAAGTGCCATTGAAGTGGCGCTTGCTTCAATCCATAGAGGGACTTAACCAGTTTGCAAACCTTCTTCTCTTTACCAGGTTCTACAAATCCTTCTGGTTGTTCCATATAGATTTCCTCCTCTAATTCTCCATAGAGGAAAGCAGTTTTCACATCCATTTGATGTATCTCGAGATTGTGCAAAGCAGCAATCGCAAGAAGCACTCGAATGGAAGTAATCCTTGTTACAGGAGCATAGGTATCGAAATAATCGTACCCTTCTTTTTGCTTAAACCCTTTGACAACCAAACGGGCTTTGTACTTGTCAATTGATCCATCGGCTTTGTATTTCCTCTTAAGGATCCATTTGCTTCCTAAGGGTTTGCACCCTTCGGGCAAATCAACCAACACCCAAGTGTGGTTCTGCCTAATGGAATCAATTTCACTTTGTACCGCTTCTCTCCAAAGCGGACTGTCCGATCTAGAAAAGCTTCTTTGATCGTCGTTGGTTCTTGATCCAACATTAACACTACATAATCCGGACCAAATTGCTTTGGTTTCCGAACTCTACTACCACGTCTCGGTTCACTAACTTCCGGATTAGACCTTTGTCGTTTACGTGACTTAGGTTCTTCATCCTCGGATTTAGAACTCGTGGCTTCACCTTCAATTCTATTGCTAGAATTGATTTCTACATTACCCTTGTTTTTACAAGGATAAATGTGTTCAAAGAATATCGCATTCCTTGACTCGATCGTTGTTCCCACAGTCATGTCGGGTACTTCCGACTTGTGGATAACAAAGCGATAGGCGCTACTGTTATGTGCATACCCAATAAAGATGCAATCAACCGTTTTAGGGCTAATTGTAATTTGTTTAGGTAGAGGCACTTCAACCTTCGCCAAACACCCCCACACTTTAAGGTATTTGTACGATGGTTTCCAACCTTTCCATAACTCATAAGGTGTAATATCTTTACCTTTGAGTGGAATCTTGTTCAATAGATAATTGGCTGTTAAGACAGCTTCTCCCCACATGTTTTGGGGCAACCCTGAACTAATCAACAAAGCATTCATCATCTCCTTAAGAGTTCGATTTTTACGTTCAGCAACGCCATTTGATTGAGGTGAGTATGGAGCCGTCGTTTGATGAATTATACCACTTTCGTTGCATAATTCCTCAAACGGAGCGACATATTCGCCACCTCTATCACTTCGAACACTCTTAATTCGACCACTTAGTTGATTTTCGGCTTCATTCTTGAAGTGTTTAAATGCTTCAATAGCCTCATCTTTACCTCTTAAAAGATAAAGATAACAATATCTCGTGCAATCATCGATGAACGTGATAAAGTACTTCTTACCACCATGAGTTTGCACATACTTTAAATCACACACATCGGTGTGAATTAAATCAAGGGGTTTCGTGCTCCTCTCAACCGTATGAAATGGTTGTTTTGTCATTTTCGCCTCAACACAAATTTCACATTTGTTTTGAGTGTTAACTTCATTTAACTTTAGTAAATCTAAATTTACTAATCGTTTTATAGCATTTAGATTAACATGTCCTAATCTACAATGCCATAAATCAGAGCACTCAAGCATATAAGAGGAAGTAGTAGCATTTTCATTACTCTCAATAGATTTTGGTACATGGCGTATAGCCAATACATTCAATCTAAAAAGACCATCAGAGAGGTAACCCTTTCCAAGGAAAGTACCACTCTTTGACAAAATAAACTTGTCAGACTCAAAAACTAGTCTAAACCCCTTATTAACTAGAATAGAGCCCGATACCAAGTTCTTGCGGATGTCGGGAACATGCAGGACGTTCTTCAAAGTTAGAGAATTTCCCGATGTAAGCTTTAACACCACATCTCCAACTCCGACAACCACGGACGAAGCTTGATTCCCCATGTTGAGCTTCCTCCCCTCAACAACTTGATAGGTAACAAACTTGTTCCTATCGGCACACACGTGCGCAGTAGCGCCAGTGTCGATGAACCAGCCTCCCGGCTTTTCGACTTGGTTGACCTCCTCGGTGACCACAGCCGTAAAGTCTTCTTTCACCCACTCGCCGTCTTTTTCGGCGACGTTGGCAGCATGTTTCTTCTTCTTCTTATTCTTGGGCTTCTTGCAGTCCTTCGCAGTATGCCCATGCTTGCCACAATTGTAGCAATCACCATCAAACTTTTTCGATGGTCCCTTCGCCTTGCCTTTGTCTTTGGCATTTAGGCGTTCACGCTTGTTGGAGGGTCCGCCCTTCTCCATCAAGTTCACCTTGGCATCAGACGATGCCTTCGGTTTGTCTTGATCGCGCACATCCGACTCGATGCGTAGCTTCACAATCAAGTCTTCAAGAGTTATCTCCTTTCGCTTGTGCTTAAGGTAGCTCTTGAAGTCTTTCCAATTTGGGGGCAACTTCTCGATCAACGTTGCAACTACGAACGCGTCCGGAAGAATCATCCCCTCAGCATGGACGTCATGTACAATGAGTTGAAACTCTTGTACTTGCTCCATTATCGGTCGAGAATCGACCATTTTGTAGTCCAAGTATCGTGCTACCACGAACTTCTTCGTACCCGCATCATCGCTACGGTACTTCTTGTCTAATCCCTCCCAAATTCCTTTGGAGGTGTTGACACCGGAGTACACATTGTACAAGCTATCATCCAAGGCATTTAGGATGAAATTCTTGCACAAGTAATCTCCATTTCGCCAATTGTCGTAGAAGGCTCGAACATGGAAGCTCGCCTCCTCCGCACTTGGAACCGGTGGTTCATCTTCCGTTAGGAAGTTCGCCACCCCCAATGTTGTTAAATAAAACAACATCTTTTGTTGCCATCTTTTGAAGTCGGCTCCTCCGAACTTCGGTGGCTTCTCGGCGGGTGGCATCACCCTTGGTGCCGAGTTCACTCTCATAAGGGAGCCACTTGGGTTATGCCCGAAGGCACCCATAGTCGAGCCCACGAATGGCGCACCAACAGTTCCACTAAACGTGGAACCAACAGTCCCACCGAAGGTGGCACCAACAGAGCCGGTCGTACCGGAACCTCCGCTTGATAGGAATGGATTATTCCAAACCCATGAACTTGAAGGCCTAGCCGAGGCCGAGGTGGAACCGCCAGTGTTGGACATTGCCGAAGTAGTAGTGAAGGTCGGCAACGGCATGGTCGAGGGAGCATCAGTCGACGATATGGTGGATGGCATCGTCGAGGACACGATGGACGGAGTGATGGAAGCCGAGGTGGTAGAATCGGTGGAAGCAGCAGTGCTCGTCATCTTCAGTTACGTTGGAAGGCAAGTAGGTATTTCGTCTTGCGATTGTTGGAAAATTGAGTACAAACTTGCCGGGCGTACAAACGTAAATGAAGATTACAACAAACAAAAAATAATAAAAGTCGAGTCGAGGAAAACCCTCTTTCCGCAAGACGAAATACACCCCGGTAGTGCTCTCGGTAATAGCGTATCGTCCCCAAAGATAAAACGACTTTCGTCTCGTGAGCAGCAGCACCGCAAAACTCAAGAGCTCCGGCGAACTGGATATAGGTGAAAACTGAGCTCGAACAATGAACAAAGGAGAAATATGCAGCAAGATGCGATTTTATGTCTTATGCCTCTCTTTCAAATGCCTACAATCCCCTCTATTTATAAGTTGCTCACTATGTAGGGGAATTTAATGCATTAAATGCATTAATCAGCCATAAAGGCTATTTGTGGTAGTGGTGGAGTCGAAAGGTGAAAAACTGACTGTTCAGTTGAAGAGTCACCTGACTGTTCAGCTGAAGAGTCACCTTCCAGAACCTCTTCCGGATGCAGCTGAGCTAGGCAGTCATCCGAGGAGCCGAAGCCGAAGTGGCATAGGCCGAAGCCGAAGTGGCACAGGCCTGGCATAAGCCGAAGCCGAAGTGGCAGAGGCCGATGCCGAAGTGGCACAGGCCGAAGCCGAAGTGACTAAGCCGAGGCCGAAGTCAAAGACCGATGCCGAAGCCGAAGTCCGAGGACCAAAGCCTGAGCCCGAGGCCGAAGCCGGGACCGAGGCCGACGTCTAAGATCGAGGACCAAAGCCGAAGCCGAAGCTGAAGTCGAAGACCAAGACCGAGGCCGAGGCCGAGGCCGAAGTCGCAGACCTAGGCCGAAGCCGAAGTCAAAGACTAAGACCCGAGGCCGAAGCCGACCTCATTCACAACCACTTAACTTACACTTCTTTCAAGAAAGAAGTAACTCTCCACCAACCTTTTAACATTTATATCTCACTCACCGGAAATCGGTTTTGAGCATATAAATACACCACGTTTATCTACTCCGCGAGTAGAACAATAATATAATATTTAATTTAATTAATAAATTAAATATTAATTATTATTTATTTGGTCAAAACACCAAATTTCCAACACCTTTCTTAGTAGTTTGTAGCTGCTTACGATAATGCATGGTCTGAGCTTTAGATCGTGAGCAAAACACATTCTCCAACACCGTCTAGAGCTCACGCGACGACCGACATCTGACAACATGCCCAAGCATAGATTCACTCACCGAGGACAGCATCCAGCTAAAGAGGTATTGATCCTGACGTATCCACATCACAAACTCTGGATTAGGGTTCATTTCATCAGCAGAACCAGAAGGAAGCAACGGAGACGGCGGAGTCGCCGTCGGAGACACCATGTAGTACTCCAAAAAATTTTACCTACATTTTCCTATTTATTTATATTTATTTATGTGATTAAATTGTTGAGCTCCGTAAATGGCGCCTCTAGAGAAGAATAAATTATGCATGCATAATCACATAATTTTATATTAAACATATTTGCAATTATTTGTTACTAAGCATCTTTATCTTATTTTTTCTTATAGCCCAAATATTTTATTTTTTTACTTCGACCCATTCTTTTTAATTTGAGTCCAGCCTAAGAATTATTTCTTTTTCCCTCCTTCCTCTCATACAATGTGGCGGCTGAATTCAAATTTACTAAATTGTTCTACCCTAATTTTCTACATAGAACTAATGACATTTTGGAATGAAAATCCCTTGATTTTAGAACTTGTCTAACTTAGACCCCCAAATCAACTATAAATAGAGCTCATCTCTTCCCTCATTCTTCACACCACAAGCAAAGAACTCTTAGAGACATTCGTAGGTATTACTCTTCTCTTCTACTTCATTCAGTGACGCTTGAGACGGCGGCGCTCCGCCGGGTTCGGGCACCACTGTTAAAATAACAACTATTCTCCTCTTCTTCTTTATCTTTCTTTTATGTCTCGTTTCACCATTCCAAATGCCTCTTCTCCGATTTACCTATGTCGTTTATAAAAGCTTCTTTCTTTATACAGATGGATGTTTATTTACTTCTCTGAACCTCTGCGTTTATGGTCAATGATAGAGAAATATTCAGTTAATGATTATTTACTCCCCACCAGTTTAGCCATTAATTCTGATTATCTTCTGCAAAATAGTTGCCGACAAAAATTTTCTTGTCAAAGCCTTTAGAGTTATTGCATGATTATATGCATGTATGTGCCGCTGTTTTGTGAATTCCAATTCATCACTCTAAGTTAAAATATTATTACATTAGCATTTATACTGCATGCCAAATCATCATCTTTTGTTTCTTCTTAGATATAAAGCTTGTTTGTATATATATATATGAACATACGTATACTATTGTATTAGATTAAATTATGTGGCAGTACGATATTTTTTTGAATACATTATTTTTATAGTTATATAATTATATATATACATTTACGTATAGATTGGTAATGAAATTGTCGTGTAAAAATGCTAAGAATTATATTATCTGTGTGCCGTTAATTATTTTATTTATTTATTTTAGCAGTAATTAAGATTATATTTTTTCTTTAGGCGAGGCGCGTAAGACTTAACAATTTAATTGCAGTTTCCAAGGAGTCAAGTCGAGTCAAGAAAGGTTAAGGTGGGGGAAAAAGTTGCATTTTCGTGTTTATCCTTATTATACGTTTTGCTCAATTGATATGTGTGATATGCAACTTTAGCTTACGAGCTAATGAGAATAAAGAAATTTCGTCTTCGGACGTAAAATAAAGGAAGTGTCGTCTTCGGACGTAAAATAAAGGAAGTGTCGTCTTCGGACGTAAAATAAAGGAAGTTTCGTCTTCGGACGTAAAATAAAGAAAGTGTCGTCTTCGGACGTAAAATAAAGAAAGTTCGTCTACGGACGTAAAAATGAGAATAAGAAGAACATGTTTACATATATTCTTTTGTTGAAATTCTTATAATATGGATAAATGCAACCCACTGAGTTTATAGTACTCACCCCAAAACTATTTTATTTTTTTTTCAGGAGCAGACTCGGGCGATGAGTGGCGTGGTGAATGATGGTGGAGTCGGGATTAATTATTAATAAGCAAGATTTATAGCTGAATAATGTTAATTTTCGTAGTCAAGATTTCCGCTTTGCTAGTTCTATTATTTTTATTGGGTTTTTCAAGACTTATGTTGTTTTATTTTAATTAATTAATGGAGTTTTCTTCTTAACAAACCAATTTCTGTATTTATGAAAATTGGGGCGTTACACACCAAATCATCGAAACTGTGAGCACGAATCGCAGACTGGACTAAAACGCACCAAAAGGCATAGTTAGTACGATCCAATTTCAGTTGAATCGGCTGAATATGAGGAAGAGTAGGAGGTGTGCGGGAAGAATTCGACGCCATTGCAGCAAATCGACAGAAACAAACAACGAAAATCACCAGAAAAATCAACAAAAAATTAGAAAAATTCACTGATAATCAACAATGAATATGCCGATTATCGCAATTGCAGCAACGAATATGCTGGAAAAATGAAGATGAAGATCGGCGGAAACGAAAAAAATCAGCCTCTGGCTCTTGATACCATGTTCGATAAAGTAAAACTAGAGAGAATTGTAGAGAATTTCTTCATTTCATTTCATAGAATAGTTACAAAAACCGCCTTCTACATTCATATAAATATAAAAGAGCTAGATCTATTCTAACCAATCATGGAATGACACCTCAGTGCCACCTCATCACATTACAATTAACCTTACTAACACTACAGCTCATTCTACAGCTAAGCAACTGAATATTAAATTCCAACTAAGTATTTTTAGAAATGATTCTTGATCTCAACATGGCTAGGGTTAGAGATTAAACTTTATGTCAGAGATAGGACCTAGTTATATATGACTTTAGTGGGCCTTAATATGCTACTTCCATCAAATAGCAATTACCCATTAAATTGCTCCAATAAGCACAATTATAATTTAGTCTACATTATATTTATTTATTAATTCCATAAGTCACGTGAGACATAATTTCTTACATTCTCCCACTTGGATCATGTGACTTAACATCATGGAATAAATAAATAATCAAACATAAGATTGCACAAAAGACTAAATAATTTACATTCATTGAGTTTCATCATAATTTCATGATTAAGAATAGGAACTAATTCGAGTCATGGCGGTTGTACGTCACATGATTGACATAGTCCCTTCCATGTACCACAAATCAGACTTCTTCTTAACATGACCGTAACTAGGAGCACATTATGGTCCAACATAATATTTCAATATATATACTTGTTTCGTTTACTTCAAAATAATAATGCATGCTAATAGAAACAAGCAATTAGAAACATATAATAATTTGAGCTCAGAGTGTCAATCGTTCAAAATAAACATTAATCTAAACATCATTAACAATAATGCCCATACTTTCAACATGTTCAGTAAATGTCTTGGGCGGCCATCCTTTAGTTAAAGTATCGGCTATCATAAGATTTGTGCTAATATGTTCTATTGACACTCTTTGTTTCTAAAAATCATCCTTCACGACTAAGTACTTCAACTCCATATGCTTAGTACCTTTAGAGTACTTGTCGTTTTTAGAGAAAAACACTGCCGCAGAGTTATCACAATACATTTTCAGCGGCTCAGCGATACTGCCGACAATTCTAAGCTCTGAAATAAAATTTCGCAGCCAATTTGCCAGAACCGTAGCCTCAAAACATGTTACAAATTCAACTTCTATAGTAGATGCAGCAACAATTGATTGCTTTGCACTCTTTCATGATATTGCTCCTCCGGCTAGAAGAAATACATAGCCAAAAGTGGATTTTTTTTGTATCCACACATCTAGCAAGATCAGAGTCCGAGTAACCAATCACTTCAAGCTGATCAGACCTCTTATATGTAAGCATGTGATCTTTCATTCCCTGCAAGTGCCTCAGATCCTTCTTTGCAGCTTTCCAGTGTTCCATCCCTGGATTCCTTTGGTATCTACCCAACATTCCAGCTACAAAGCTTATGTCTGGTCGAGTACAAGTCTGAGCATACATAATACTCCCAACAACAGATGCATACGGAATTGCTTCCATCTATTTCCGTTCCAAATTATTTTTAGGACATTGAGCGAGACTAAATTTGTCTCCTTTATGAATTGGAACGGGCGATGATGAGCATTTTTCCATTCTGAATCTCTCTAGTATTTTATTAATATATGCTTTCTGAGACAAGCTTAAAAGTCCTTATGATCGATTTCGGAATATTTCTATTCCTATCACATAACTTGCCTCACCCATATCTTTCATTTCAAAATTACTAGAGAAAAACTTCTTTGTCTCGTGAAGGAGACCAAGATCATTAGTTGCAAGCAAAATATCATCAACATACAAAACCAAAAATATGATCTTACTCCCACTGACCTTCAAGTATATACACCGGTCAACAGTATTTTCCTTAAATCCGAAGGACATAACGGTATCATTAAACTTCAAATACCATTGACGGGAAGCTTGTTTAAGACTATATAATGATTTCTTTAATTTGCATACCATGTGTTCCTTTCCTTCAACCAAGAAACCTAATGGTTGATCCATATACACATCATCCGCTAAATCTCCATTAAGAAAGACAGTTTTCACATCCATTTGATGTAGCTCTAAGTCATAATGAGCTACTAGTGCCATGATAATTCTAAAGGAATCCTTTCGAGACACTAGCGAGAAAGTCTCTTTATAATCGACTCCTTCCTTCTGAGTAAAACCTTTAGCAACAAGTCTGGCCTTGTAGCGTTCAAGATTGCCATGAGAGTCACGTTTAGTCTTAAAGACCCATTTACAACCGACTCTCTTGCAATCTTCAGGTAATTCTACAAGATCCCAAACATCATTATGTTCTAAAGATTTTAACTCTTCTTTCATGGCTTCTAGCCATTTCTCAGAATTATCACAACTAATGGCTTGTGAAAATGAGATTGGATCATCATCCTTAATGCTTAATTCATTTTCCACTTCATATAGATATATCACATAATCATCTGAAATAGCTGGTCTTCTTTCTCTTTCAGACCTTCTTAAAGTTATTTCTTGTGGTACTTCTACAATAGGTTTATTTTGAATTATGGGATCATTATTATGTTCATCACCTTTGTTGTTGTTTGCTACAACTACAGGAGACAACTACAGGAGGAACACTCACTTTATTGTTAGAAAAACAAGTTATAGGAACTTGAACTCTAACTTCATTAATTTCCACATTTCGTGGAACTTCACTCCCACTAATTTCACCATTCTCAATGAACCTTGCATTTCCAGACTCAACAATTCTCATACGATGATTAGGACAATAAAATCTATACCCCTTTGATTTATCTGGATAACCAATAAAGTAATCACTTATGGTTCTTGCATCCAGTTTCTTTTCTTGTGGATTATATATCATTACTTCTGTCCGGTAACCCCAAACATGAAGGTGCCTTAAACTAGGTTTCCAACCGTTCCATAATTCAAAAGGTGTCTTTGGAACTGCCTTACTAGGAACCCGGTTTAACAAGTACATGGCATTTTTCAAGGCATACATCCACAAATAAATGGGTAAAGAGCAATTACTTAACATATTCCTAACCATATCCATTAAAGTTCTATTATGCCTTTCTGATACACCATTTTGTTATGGTGTACCCGGCATTGTGTATTGAGCACAAATACCACGACTTTGGAGGATTTTAGCAAATGGACCCGGGTGTTGCCAAGTTTCATCATATCTTCCGTAATACTCACCACCTCTATCAGACCTTACAACTTTCACTTTTCTGTCCAATTGTCTTTCTACTTCATTCAAGTAGATTTCCAAGGCATCCACTGCTTGAGATTTCTCATACAGTAGATAGACATAACCATAACGTGAATAGTCATCGATAAAGGTAATGAAGTATTTTTCCTTTCCAAAAGAAAGAACATCAAAAGGTCCACATATGTCAGTATGCACTATTTCAAGAAGCTGAGTGCTTCTCATGGCTCCTTTCTTTGTGTGATTTGTTTGTTTTCCTTTGATACAATCCACACAAATGTTCAGGTCCGCAAAATCTAGATCGAGAAGAACTTCATTCTTTACAAGTCTTTCCATTCTTTCTCTAGAAATGTGACCCAAATATTTATGCCACAAGAAAGCAGAACGTTCATCCACTAAACTACGTTTAGTGCCAACATTATGATGCAGAGTAAGGGCAGTTTCAGAATACAAACCATTCAAATTCAGTTTATATAAACCATTGCAAAGAATACCAGTATCAATGAGATGATTATTCTTAAATAAACTGAAACATCCATTGCCAAAATTAAAGGCAAATCCAGCAACGTCAAGTTTAGATAAAGAAACTAAGTTTCTAGATAAACTAGGTACATAAAAAGTTTTCGGTAGATCTAAATGACGCCCAGTGTCAAGGATTAAACGATAAGTCCCGACAGCTTCCACTGGAGCTTTTTCAGTCGATTGCCCATGAAAACGAACTTTTCATTTGGACTTATGGTTCGGATCGTAAGGAATCCCTGCATCGTGTTAGAAACATGATTCGTACATTCAGAATCAATCCACCATGTATCATGGGGAACTTCAGTTAAGTTTGATTCGAAACATACATAAGCATTTGCTTACCTTTCTTTTCGAACCAAGCCTTACGTTTCAGACAATCCTTTTGGATATGTCCCGGTTTGCCACAGAAATGGCAATTATTGCTCTTTGGCTCTTTTTTCTGGATTTGCAAAGACGCCTCATTAACCTTTAATGGCCCTTTGCCCTTACCATGTTTCTTTACAAACTTCTTTCCAGCTCCTTGATTTCCTTAGTGGCTCACATAATAAATAGAGTGACTTCCTAAGTTAAGCCTTGTTTCCTCCTGAACTAACATATTGTGCAGTTCATGCACATTCCATTTATCTTTCATGGTGTTATAGCTCATTTGGAAAGGGACATACTCAGTCGGTAATGAGTTAAGAACAAACTGTACTAGGAAGTTATCATTCATAGCCATACCCAAGGACTTGAGTTTTGCCGCAATGTTCGTCATCTCAATGACGTGCTCATGCATAGTACGCGAACCATCAAATTTCATGTTGGTCAGCGTACTCATTAGTGTCGCAGCAAGAGACTTATCAGCTCTTTGGGAGCGCTCTCCCACTAAACCCATAAACTCTTTAGCAGTTTCAGTTTTGGGGAGAGCTGTCTTAATACTGTCAGCAACAGTCATTCTCGATAACATCAGACTTAGTCTGTTTGACCTTTCCCAGGCTTTATAATAGACTATTTCATCCTCACTGCTATCATCAGTAAGAGCAGCATGCTTCTCTTCCATAATGGCAAGATCAAGATCCATAACTCCAAGATGGAATTGGACTTTCTCTTCCCAATCAGAGAAGTTTAGCCCATTAAAAATCGGAACAGACAATACGTGAGAACTTACATTGGGAACATGTACTGCATAATAAAAGTTTACGTAAGTGTTTTGAGACATAAAACACATGCTATTCATATAAGGCATTCAAACAATAATTAATGTATACTCATGTTCTCCTTTGGGTGATACATGAATATACATTAACATAATGATGCTAATAAATTTTTTAACAATATTCGGCAATATAACATATACCACTTAGATTTATTTACTACCTTTGGGTATATAAATAAACTAACAGTACATGTCAATTACCTATAATTATATTCACGAATTATAAGAACAAACAATCAACCTTTTAAGCAATTCATAATGCCTTATAACCATGAATTTCAATATACTCATAATCCAACACACATAAATTAGCATCCATTATAATATGGGTAATTGAATAAATTATTATTAGTTTAGAATCAAATCAACATACAAGTTTGACCATTTTGGTGATTAACAAACTTTCATAATATTCGATTCCAAAATAGTCGCATAATAAACACGTTTAGCAATTTCCTAGTACATACGTACGCAGAAATTTAATTGTTCATAATTCAATTCGATTATCTCCAAAACATAATTATCATTGCAAATATGTATATTGAGCCAAAACGAAATTCAACGATAGCCAACATTGTAATCAAACAATTGACTATTCAAGCAACCATTACCAGCAATTAAAGACATCATCATTATTTCTTTGATGGCAATACATATTATTTATACGAAAGTTTTCGAATAACAGCAATGATTGAAATAATACTCAATTCCTTAATAGCATGACTTTGAAAATATTAAACTATTCGAAATATGAACAGTAAGAATTCATGAATTGAGATAGTGCATATTATCAGGCAATCATTACGAAACTTCATGACTTGAAATCACTATGCAGCATTCTTTGATCAAGAACCAAAACACAATACAGATAAGTACAAGTACGTATATCAAGTCAATTAAAAACATGTAGTTTTCGGTAATTGATATCGATTCTTGCAGCGGAAGTCATAATACCCAATTTAAGAATTAGGATTCGTATATCATTAGAACATCATTAACGGAGAATTATGTGATTTCAGAACACATGGCTCTGATACCACATGTAAACTTAATTAATGAACAAGATCTTGAAATCAATAATTCCCTCATACTTTTCTCCATGTTAAAATTGATGAATAGATACAACTAGTGTTTCTCTCTCTTGACGGTTATGTTCTGTTCTCTCTACGTATGTGATGGCTAGGGTTAGAGAGATTACACTTTATGTCAGGGAGAGAAGTTATATATGACTTTAGTGGGCCTTAATATGCTATTTCCATCAAATAACAATTACCCATTAAATTACTCCAATAAGCTCAATTATAATTTAGTCTACATTATATTTATTTATTAATTTCATAAGTCATATGAGACATGATTTCTTACATTCTTATGCTAAGCCCAAAATTTGCAAAGGTGGATGGCGACATTCACTCTTCAAAGAGGAACAAGACTTCAGAGTCAGGCGAACACACTGGATCGGCGACTCCAGACTCAGTCACAAGCGAGTTCACTCATGCTCGTCCAGAAGGACAGAAAGCGGCAAAAAGAAAGAAAAAAGAGAAGGGAAAGGGAAAGCAAGCTGCAACTTCTTATGATGCGGTCTCGGAAAGTTTCATGCTGACAAATCGAAAAATTTCGGATATGATGACTTCAGTGGAAATGAAGAACGATTACAGCATCGTGGCGCGAAACACATCAAAAATGGATCTACCACAAAAGGGAAATTCACGAAAAAGTGTGTGAACAAATTAAGAAGAAATGGGGCTGGAATTGAAAAAAATATATATAGGCATGCATTAGAATTTTATTAAGTTTCTATTTTCATGGTAAGTTTGCATTTCTAAATTTATTTGCATGTATTGTACTTTATTTTCCGTCTGAAGGTTAATGAAAATCTAGTATTATTTTATGTTTTAAGTTTCTAGTATTGAACATTTAGGATTATTATTATTATTATTTTAAATTTATCGTCAAATATAGTTCACAATACCAAAAGTAAATAAAATAAAAATTAAATAAATGTTTAAATAAAAATTGTCAAATATAATTCATAACACCTGTTAAATTTTTACAAAAGTCATGGTGGGACCTATGAATAGAGTTAAGAACATCACTTTAAGAACCCCACCATTGTCAAATTTTTAAGAATTGAGCTCTAGTTTAGGTGGCAATTTTAAGAACCTCATTTTAAGCTCTTCCATTGTACATGACCTAAGTTTTTTCCTACTTAATTAACGTTTGCTATATAAACCCCATTTCACAAGGAGAGAAATCGCACTAAAATTTCCGCTCAAGAGAAATAACATAATAATACCAAAAAAAAAAAGGGAGAGAATTTGGAAAAGAAGATGAGGAGCTTTGGTTTATATTTGGTGTGCACCTTGCTTCTTCTGGCGGCAGCGGCGGCGACTTTCGGAAACGTCGGAGGGCTTGCAGAAGGACGCAGGGCTGGACCAGTGTAGAGGCTCAAGAGGCCGGCGCCTTGGGCCCCAAAAATTCAAGTGCCCATAATTTTTTTTTAATAGTATTAATATGTAATTTTTTTATTTTAACTAATTTTTTGATTAAACGCTACAAAATGCACAAACTTAGACTTGATTTCATTTTTAACATTATCTTTCAACAATTTCGAAAAATTATACCATCTTTGATCTTTATTCAATTTTGATACGAATTTGATTTTTGCCCAATTTGATTATGGCATAGTGCACGCTGTGCATTGTAAGTTCCACCCGACAATCCATGCATGTAGTAATGTATCTAAAAACGACATCGTGTGAAGATCAAAGTTAATGTATTTTTTTGAGTTTTGAAAGATTGTGTTGAAAATGAAAGCAAAATCTAAGTTTGCATTGCATTTAACCCTAATTTTTATCATATTTTCAATCATTCTTTTTCAAAATAAGATTATTTTTTTTCTTATTTCATGCTATTATTTATTATATGTTCTATTATTTTTTGTATTACGTACTACTCCGTAATTTTTTTCCTCGCTTTTTAGGGGGCCTAATTTTTCGTTTTCGCCTAGGGCCTTACGAGCACACAACCAGCCCTGGAAGGGCAGCGATTGATGATCGGAAAGCTGCCGAAAGGGCCAATTCCTCCGTCGGGGCCATCCCCCATCCATGATAATCCTCCTCAAACGCCGCAAAAATTTGTATCTGCGGGCGGCACTTGATTTTGTTTTATTTCATTTGTTTTATTTCATTTTATTTTATTCTATTTTTATAGAGTGGAGAGTTGGTTTAATTAATTATAATTGTGTGAAAGACGATGAGGCATGCATGCATATATGTATTTCTATTGTTTAACGATTTGATTAAGTACTAGTTTTCTTCTTTCCAAAACAAAAGAAAGAAGAAAGGAAGCGAGGAAAGTACTTTTGCTCCGGTTCTCGACAGATTTTAATAAATTGGAGCAATATGAATTGGACAGAAGGAATATTAATTTTCTTTATCTGTGGTTAGTTCATTACCATATTATATTATTAACTGGCCATCGATTATCTATTATGTATTAATTGGGTCTCTTTACTTTCATCTGTTTAATTGAAGCGATAAGATACACAATATCTGCTTGTCTTAGTGAAAGATAAATACTAGTCACAAACTTTAAAATATATAAATAATTTTTATTCTAATTATACTATTATAATTTATCATATTAAATTTAAAAATAATTAAATAGTAGTATGTAATATTGTGGTTGACGGTTGGGTGGTGATTGATAAACCATTAAAAAATATGTATGGTTGGGTTGGGCATAATATTGTATAAATAGAAGAGAGATAATTTAATTAAATATTAAAAAAGTTGGGTGTTTGAGTAGTCTTAATGAGCCCGTTCGCGCCCTACACATTAACAATCTAAAGTGGTTTGAAGAATTTTTCAAGCCATAAATAAATTAAATAAATTGCATTTGATACTCCATTCTCCAATGGCAAGTTAGGAATTGTGTGAAATAGTTTCTTAATCGGACGTAGAAAGTTTCCAAGTTGAAGCTTCTGCAGAGTACATGATTATTGGACAATTACGTTTCTTTTTAAACTCCCTATCATGCTAGCTACTGTTAAATTTTTTCCATATTCATTGGCTAATTTATGTAAGATAAAAAAATAATTCAATGTGTTACGAACTCAATAATTATAATTGAATTCATTACCAGCAAATATATGGTATCACTCCCACAAAGTTACAGAACGATATATTTGGAGTTATTTCATCTGCTCTCCATATTTTTCTAGGTTTATTCTTCCCAAGTTTATGTCTTCTTCTTCCCTCCTCCCAACACCATTTTCTCTCGTCAAAGTAAATACACATATACTCCCTCTATCTCATAATTTAGTCACAGTTATCCAATTTAAACTTTCCATAAATTGAATCTCATATGTAAAATGAAAACTTAATAACCCCCTTAAAACATATTTAATATAATTATTTAAAATAATGTATAATAAATGGTGCCAACCAACATTATGTTGTAAGATCAACACCAATAGCTTTAGGTGAACCTGCTCTAATACCAAATGATGTATAATCTGTTCAATAAATACCTTTGTAAACATGTGTGCCAAGAGATTTCAATAATTTTGCAAAGTGAGACCTTTAAATTTTAGTATAATTATTTTAAGAAAAAAAGAAGAAGAAAGAACTGTAAGCGGATCCCCGTCCAAATTTGAGCGTAATTAAATTATGATTTCACTATCGTGAAAGATTTTGGGCCTAACCCAATAAGCCCATAGTTTCATAGTTAAGCTAAAAGGCAACTCGAAAAAGGGCTCACATTTAAGCCTGATTTATGTTATTGGCTCACACAGTTTCTTCATCTGAAAAAAAGTACTCCACTTGTCTCGTTCCAAATGCCAAACTTTATTATTGTATACCTCATATTTATTCAAAAACTGTAAAATAAAATAAAATCAATTCAAAATCACAAAATAAAATAAAATAAAATAGGAAATTTGTAATAGATTTATTTTTTCGAACCCTCTCGTCCATCCCCGTTGTGCCGCGACTCCACTTTGGCGCTGTCACCGTCTCCTCCTCCACTTAAGTATGAAACACTATCGATTTTCTACTCAAGGTATGTAATTTGTATTTGTTTTCTTAACCAGCTCATGTAAAAAGACATTGATCCCTTATAGATCAGGTATTTGGATTTATGAATGAGAAAAAATAGGAAAATTATGTGTAGAAGCTGAGTTGGGATTGAAGACTAGTTTGTCGATAAATTTGCTGGAAACTGTTAGTGATGAATAAATTTCTAAATAAAAAGAAATAGGAATTTCAGGAATAGAACTTAAATTGGGATCAATTTTATAAAAAGCGTTTGAGGCGCACCTCAAATCGCCTCATGCAGAAATCACCCCAAGACGGTAGGTTCAAGTGCACTAAGACTACATTCATCAATGACTTGAATTGTAAGTCGTGAGAATACAACAAACTTGATCATTAACAAAAAATTGAAAAATCATTAAAGTCGCCACGACCCAAGCTCTCTACAACCCGCCTCATGACTTTGGTTATTCAAGCAAGTGTTGTCATTTGTCACAATGTTATTGGACCATTAGATTTTTAGAAGATAATTCTTATTATCCTAATAGTATCTAAAAATATCTGTTAAAAAAATAAAAAAAACAAATATACCATGATTTAAGTTTTTCAATTCTCTATAATAGAGATCCATGTTGATATAGTTCCATATAGGGGTGGAAATCGGTTAGGAAAAAATCGGTTATTTCAGTAATTAACCGATAACCGACGGTTATCGGTTACCCGCTTACCGTTAAAACAGTTATTCAGGTTGGTAAACGGTGTGAGTTTTTGGAATAATCGGTTATCGGTTATTACCTGATAACCGAATAAAGCTACCCAATAACCGATAATTATAATTAATTTATTAAATGTATATTTTATTTATTTAATACTTAACTTAATCGATCTAAATTATCTAATTATTCTTTTCAATGGTGTGGAAAATTACATAGAATAACAAACTTTGTTCTAGAATTTTATTCAAAAATTACTTTAATTAATTATTGTATAACATTTTACAACATAACTAAATCATCCCGATCATCTCGTAAACAAGCCGATTATAAGCAGTAAGAAAAAGATGAATATGAAATATTTTCTTTGAAAAAAAAAAATCAAAAATCAAAAATAAAAAAAAAATAAAAAAAGAAAAGAAAAAAGAAACGGTTAAACGGGTTACCCGATAACCGCACCGAAAATAAAAAACGGTTATCGGGTTAACCGAATTACCGTTCGGTGCGGTAAGCGGTAGCCACTTTCACGAAATATCAGTACCTACTAACCGAAAATCTCGGTGCGGTTAACCGCTACCGCACCGATTTCCAGCCCCCTAGTTCCATATTGAATTTTCTCCCACTGAGAACAACGTGGTTTTCTAGGAATGATAGACAGTATTGACTGCATGCACGGGGAATGAGAAAATTGTCCTACTGCTTGGGTGGGTCAATATGCAAGGAGAAGTGGAAAACCAACAATCATTTTGGAAGCTGTCGCATCATACTTCCTCCGTCCCATTTAAACTGATCAGTTTGATTATTTTATACCACCCATTTGAATAAACAATAGGTCAGTTTAAATGGGACGGAGGTAGTATGACTTATGGATATGGCATGCGTTTTTCGGAACACCGGGTACTTTCAATGGCATTAATGTTCTCCATTGATCTCTAGTTTTTGATGATGTCTTGAATTGTCGTGCACCAAAGAGTAATTTTGTTGTGAATGGTCGAGATTATGATCGAGCATATTATCTTACTGATTGCATATATCATGCTTGGGCTGCATTTGTCAAGTCAATTATTGCTCCACAACTTCGAAAACATAAGTTATTTGCCCAACATCAAAAGTCTGTTAGGAAAGTTGTCGAACGAGCATTTGGTGTGCTATAGCTCGTTTCGCATTTCTTCGACGATCTTGTCTTGTATGGGATAGGTTTTTGATGGGCGATGGCTTGTATAATCATGTACAATATGATCGTAGAGGATGAGAGGCACACATATATGAATTATCCAACATAATTTTTTGCGGACTCAAGAGTACAAGAAGAAGATGATGAACCTTTTCAATACTCGACTGCAAATATTGCAAGTTTGTCCTCTTGCATGACTAATCGGGCACAACTTCGAAACAGAGAAAGTCATGAAGCTCTTAAAGATGATTTAATTGAATATATATGACAAAAATTTGTCAGTAATAATTAACTATGTAATTTGCTTTTAGTAATTGTCATTTTGTATTTCAAGCAATTGTAATTTTGTATTTATAATTTGATTGTTCAGTTCTACCTCGTAAATAATTTCTTGTGATTTTTATTTTTTTATTTTATTTGAAGCTTTTAAAAATATGACTAAAAATTTTATAAATTTGGCATAATAGTATAATTTTATAATTTTAAATATAAAAATAATAAATAATATAAAACTCATTATAGCTAAAAATAATATGTAAAATAAATTATATTGTATATTAGGTTGAGTCATTGATAAAGTATATAAGTTGTGAAATTAGGTTGGGTTGTAGATTGTGTAGGTGGTGTCCACCTAAATTTTATCATTTTAGAAAAGTGGACTATTATATGAGACAAACCAATAAAAAAAAGTGGATTATTTAAGTGAGACGGAGAGAATATTTTATTTGTAGGTTAGGTTGCGGTAGGTTAAATTGTTGATAAAGATAGTTTAATTGAGCCAGATTGTCTCAATGCCTCAAATTGGATGATTTAATTCAATTATTCCAATGAGTTTTTTTTCTTTTTAGGCTTTGACGTGTTAAAACTTGATTGACATTTAAAATTGAAAAACCTTAAATCAAACTTAAAAAATATAGAATAAAACTAAAACAAAGCAAAAAAAAAACACAACACTTTAGGGCATAAATCATCGCGATTCGCAGCTCCTCCTTCCTCCTTTATTTTGCGGCTGCCCACCCCTCGCCGGACGCCTGCTGACTGCCGACGGCCGCCCCTGGCCGACCCTCTGTCCTCGCGCAGCAACTGCTGTAACCTGTAAGTATTTTTTCTGTTCTTATATTATTTCCTACAAGCTAAGTTTTTATTCTAGTGTAGTGGAGTGAGTAACATGATGTAGCAGCAGAAAATTACTACTTCCTATCTAAAACGCATAAAAAAGTTTGGAAAGATTAATAGGCACTGTGGATTCTGTGGAAAAGAGAATGTAGTTTCAGATTCTTAAATATTACTAGTATTATGCAGACAAGAGCAGTACAACGCTCAATGACGAATTCCATTATAAATGATGAATGGTGATATTTCAATCATTTATTTATGCTTTTTAATTTGATATTTTAAAGACATATAAGACTATTTAATTTGATCTTTTGTTTGTTATTTCTCTATTTTAAGTATTTATTCTTTTTATGAAAAAAAATTGCCTTAGGTTTTTCACAACATTGGTTGGGATTGAACATTAGTTTGGCAATGAATGTTCTGGATGCTATTAGTGATGCATATGGACATTTTTTTTAATTGAGTGCTGATGATGAGAATGAACCGAAGATTGCCTCAGTTGAAAACTGCCTGAGTTTTGGGAATTGATGAATGTGATGTAGTGATATTCTGAAAATTATGTGAGAAATTAAAACTGAGGGTGGGGTGAAACTAGCATTAGGAGCTTTGAATGGCTAAGGATTATGGCAAATGGCTAGCTATTTTGTCTTCTATTCTTCTTTTTGCAGCTAGTTAATGGTAAGTGCTCTCTTGCAAATTCATTATTCTTTGTTTGTGTGGTTTAGGTATGAATAATGTATTGGATTGTTCGAATCTGATGGATAAAGCCCCATTTCTTTTTCTGTCATCTCTTGATTTTTGAAGAAATATGATCCTTTTGCTGATCGATTGAGAAGTTAATACTTAATAGTAGCTTCTTGAACTATAATTATCTCTTCTTTGTCATTGCAGTATCACTTGAACTCTTTCCTTCAAACGAAATTAGGTGGTTTTAGGAAACCTTGCCTTAGTTCTTGGCTTATAACCATTCAAATCTCACTAAAAGCGACTGGAATTAGTTCTCTGACTGCTAGTGTACTAACTTGAAACATCTCAATGTATAGTGATGAACCAAGATTACCTTAATTCTTCATATCGTGGTTAGATTTTCGTTAGATTTTGAGGACGCCTGTACCTACACCTAACTGATTTCCCACATGTGAGTTGTTTGGTCGAATTATACTGTTTCATCTTGTTTGTTGTTAGTTGTTACTAGATGATCCCCTCTTCTTTTCGCATCTTCTTTTTGGCTAAGAGAGGGCTTTATGCTCTTCTTAGTGTATGCTATGGATAATCTTGTGGAAATTTCTGAACTGTTACTTATATTTATTCGATCTCTCCAGCACACCACCCGCCGTGAGGATGTCCTCCACCCGCCGGATTTTGGGTTTGGAGCAGAGAGGGAAAAAACAGAAAATGACGAGAAAGGATTCAAAAATGATTAGCGACGAACGATTTGCTTCTGCGCAGTCAGACCCTCGCTTCATGGATGCTCCGAAGAAGCATTCCAAAATCACCATTGACTCTCGCTTCCAGCGCATATTCACAGACCGCAGCTTCATCTCCTCCCGCGCTCCAGTAGACAAGAGAGGCAGACCCAAGACTAGAAACGCTTCCTCCTCTCTCGCTCATTATTACCGTCTGCAACAAGAAAATGACCCAGAAGTAGATTCCGTAGTAAGCCAAATTGGTAATCAAACTGAAAGTGGAAGTAATAGTACTAGTGAAAAAAAATTGAGGACTCTTGAGGGTAACGATGATGATGATGTTGACGATGATGATGATGATGATGATGATGATGATGATGATGATGGCGATGGACAGAGCGTGGACGAGTCTGCATCCACCAGCACTACTGATTCTGATGATGATAATTATGTGGACGAAGAGGAAGAAGATACCCTTATGCTTCAGGTTGGTGCTTCTTCCTTGTAAGCCCTGGACGAATAAAAGGGTACAATGCTCTAATGGTTTCTTTTTCTGCAGGAGAATAATGTACCTGAAATCGACAAGGAAACACAAAGGCTAGCTATTGTCAATCTCGACTGGAGTCAAGTTAGGGTGCGATGCCTCGTCTGTAGTACCTTTTCATTTTCTTGTCAGAGTCATGTTATTTACTTTGAAAGCACATTGTATAGCACGAGCTATAGTCGTTTCACAGGAATGGTTAGTTAGAGAAGTGTCCTTCAAAGGGTGAACCTTAATTTTATTCATCACATTGCACTGGGATTTTAATATTTCTCGGTAACCGTCGTTGGCCTTTGAATAAAGTATCCAAGATTCAAAGGCCAACGACAGTTACCGAGAAATATTAAAATCTCAGTGCTATCGTGGATACTTTATTATGGTTGTGTGGACCTATACAGTCAACTATATGATATCTCATTGGGAACTTGCTGAATACCTTGTACGCATTTCTTTATGGAAAAGATTTCAAATTAAATGTGCCCTCTTTTGTGCATCTAGGCATGGTATTCCTTTGATGTTAGTTGCACTCTATCTCAACATTACATATCTCATTAGTTATATGTTTTGGTTAATTGAATTGAATGCCCCCCCCCCCCCTTTTGTGGCACTTCTATATTGAATCTCACCACTAGTATCCTTTCTTTGCAGGCTGTTGATTTGTATGTTTTGTTAACTTCATTTCTTCCTAAAGGGGGTCAAATTTTGTCTGCATCTGTCTACCCATCCGAGTTTGGACTCAAGCGCATGGAAGAGGAGGCAGTCTGTGGGCCTGTTGGATTATTTGATGATGAGGATAAACATGATGATGTGGATAATGATGAGATTGACCAAACTAAGTTGCGTGCTTATGAGTTGAGTAGGCTAAGGTATATCTTCTCTGTGCCTGCTGGATAAGTGGTTTTCACATTATATGCAAGTATTAATTGGTTTTCACTTATTTTGAAAATTAATCTTGATAAATGATTGAAAAATACCTGTTGCAACTTGCAATGGAGAAAGCACTTAGTGAAGCCCTTTGCTTTCTAGTTTACAGCTTCTTCAAATGTCAGCACACTATGTAGGAAATATGATGCACTTGGAGGGAGAGGAATCAATTATATTGTCATAAGTAATTTGAATGGAGAAAATTATAATTGTCTTCCCTCTTTCTTAATTCAATGCATGAAAATAACACAAGTTATAATTCCTCTCATTTGGTGCCTGAATGACTATATATATTGTCATAAGAAACTTAAAAGGTGAAGTTGTTATGGTCTTTGTCTCTTTCTTAATTAAATGCATAATATAGCACGAGATCTGATTCCATTTATCTTTTGTTCATGAATGGCAATCTTTTTATGCTGTTTTCTTTGTTTTAAAATACTTGCCATGATGAACCTCTATTGTGTTTGACCATACCTTTTCATGTTAGGTATTATTATGCTGTTGTAGAATGTGATTCAGTTGCTACAGCAGATTATCTATATAAAACTTGTGATGGAGTTGAGTTTGAAAGATCAGCTAATAAGTTGGACTTGAGATTTGTCCCAGATTCCATGGATTTTAAGCATCAGCCACGTGATGTTGCCACTGAGGTAAATTCTGCCTCATGATTGGCTTCTTTATCTTTCTTCATGATACTCTGAAATTCAAATTTCTTCTGTGGTTTTTTCAAAAAATTAGGATTTTTTCTACTGATAGCTTTGTTTCAATATCTAATCACATACTAGTATAATACACATGGAATGAAGTAGGCAGGGTAATGGTAACATTGGTAAGAGTATGGTTCAATTTGGCTGTTTTTGCAGTTAGAAATAGATTTACGAGTGTGGTAAATATGAAAAAGGTACTCGATGCATCATGCTTCTGATGAGCATTTTAATGAATCGTATAGTTTCTTGTACTTAATTCATGTCACTCTTTTGATTTTATGCTGCTGAACATTTTTCCCAAGTTTTTTGAAATTGAATCGTCTTACAAACCTTTTACTAATTTTACTTTGGCTTGTCCCATTTTATGGTTTGTGTTGGGTAGAGGGCAGGTGGGGGGTGAAATAGCTTTTGCTGGAGAAACTTTGGCCACATATCCTATTTCTCTTCAATTATTAATCAAACTACTTGTCTATGCCAAAGCCTGGGGCCGACCTTTTCTATCTATGTTGATTTCCTGTTGGGGAATGGTTTCAGACTCTTATAATCTCTTGCCATCATGAGAGTTACACTGAATAAATCTTACTACTAAATTGACTATTCTTTAATTATTCTGATTCTCTTTTATTTAGGTACCGGCAGATTATGAAGGTTTAGATTTTCAAACTCGAGCACTGCAACATAGCAACATTCATCTCACATGGGATGAAGATGAACCACAACGGGCGAAAACATTCAAGAGAAAACTTGATGATGAGCAGGTTGGCTTCGTTCTGTAAATTTTAGACGTACACCTCATTTGGTTACTCATGGATGACCCACAAGTGCACGTCTTATCAGAAACTTCCAAATGTTTGAAACATTCGATCTTCCTGTCTTTCCAAAAAGTTAAAATCAAGGATTATGCAGATTTATTTCATTTTTCATCGTTTTCATTTCATGGTGCCAACTGCCAAGTAGAGAAACTCACAGTTGCTGCAATGGCTTTCATGGCTTATAGTGAGAAAAATGATTAATTTGTTTATGTCAAACTATAGTTGATAATTCTGTGGTTTTCTTTTTCCCCATGTGTAAATGTATTTCTGGTTCAAGTTCCTTCAAAACCTTGTGAAGTTTTAAGCCCAACTCTGAGTCATGTACAGTAATCCTAATATTTCCTTCCGTTGCAGATAGCTGAGTTGGAATTTAAAGAGTATTTGGCATCTGATGAGAGTGAATCAGATGAGGATAACGATGAAGATGAAGTGGAAGACAAGTCGGAAAAAAACTGCAACAAGCTTGATAAGTACCGAGCTCTAATCCAGTCAGCAGATGGCTCAGATAATGACGAAGAAGAAGGTAATGGGCAGGACATGGAGGTTACTTTTAGTTCTGGGTTAGAAGAAATAAGCAATCGCATTTTGGAAAAGAAGAAGAAGAAATCAGAAAGTGTTTGGGATGCCTACCTCAGAAAGAGTAAAGAGAAAAGGAAAGCTTCAAAGAAAGGGTCGAAATATACTTCAGATGAGGAGCAAAGTGAGAGCGATGAAGAGCCTGTGACGGAACAACCAGATGACTTTTTTGTTGAAGATACTCCAGCTGAGAAAAAAGAGGCAGAAAGAGTGCAAACACGACAGAAGAAAGAGAAGCAAGTAGAGCAGAACTGGAATTATTAACTGCTGATGACAAGTGTGAAGATACCAATTTAAAGGGCTACAACTTAAAACCTAAGAAGCATAAAGGCAAGCGAGGGAAAGAAATTCCTGAAGAAGGAAAGATACCATCGGTGGATTATGAAGATCCTCGTTTTTCAGCTTTATTCACCGCACCTGACTATGCTCCTGACCCAACTGACCCTCAGTATAAAAGGTACTTACTAGTATTTTGTAATTTTATGTTTGTACTAGTAGTAAGTGAGAGTATATTCTTCTGCTAATGAAAACGATTGTGTTATTTTGGTGGTACAGGAGTGCGCCTTATCATCGGTTGAAGCAGCACAAGTCGACTCAGACAAGGGAGGACTTGTAGAATTTGATTTTATGCCTAAGAGGCTAAGACTAACTATATAATTGTGGTTTTTTGGTTAAGTCGTTAGCTTAGGTTTGATGTTTGCATTGCAAGCACAAGCTGAAAAATGCCGAAAGAGGAGAAGTCTGTTCTTTTTTATTATCAGAAATGATGTTTTGTATTCTTACTTGCGATCATTTAAGAACCTATAAATAAATAAATAAAAACTGTGACCCACTTAATTATTTACATGTAAAAAAAAATGGCGAGGATCAAAATTTTAGGCAAGAGAAATAAAGTAGGAACCAATAACTTAGAAATAAATTAGGAACCAATAATTATATAGATTATTATTTCAATTACAACAATCCTTTTCTTCTCCTTATTTGGGCAAAATGTATGAGGGCTCGTTAATCCAATTAAGATTTATATTATTCTTTTCGTATATAATTTCAGTTTCATTGGTTAAAAGAATTAATAAATTCATAACTAGGGTATATAATTATTTAAATTTAAATCTAAATTTTTATTTATAAATGTGAATCATAATTCATCATATGACGATATATTTTTTATATAATAAATATATTTGATATAATAAAATTAGTTGTGGGACATGGAAGATGTAACACACTTCTGGAACCGATCGAGGATCTCATCCATCAAGAATTAATTGCTCACTATCTTTATGAAAAAAAAAAATGAAAAATGCATATGTATTTTTTTTTGGTAAAAATGCATATAAATACACGAACTGTGACTCATGTTCATTATTTAAACGGAATGATGGTCAAAGTTTATATATTTGTATGCATTTTTAGTTTAAAAAAATACCACGTAGATTGTCCCGTCATTTTCGATTTCGCCGGAAAATCCACGTAGATTGCCACATCAGTTTCAATTTCGCCGAAAACTCAATCGGTGTGAAAATTGAACACAGGGCAAAGTTCTTGTATTTAGAGAAAAAATCGAAAGTTTATGATTTAAACGAAACGATGGTCAAAGTTTGTGTATTTATATGCATTTTTACCTTTTTTTTTCAATATAACGTAAAAGTCTTTATTTTTTAATTATACATAAACGATAATTCAAATTATAAATTAAAACACACACACACACACACACAACCTACACTACACAGTCTACACTACAATACACAAATAAAAAAGTGTATTTTCAAATTGCAGTAAAGAGGCTGATGCTCATTTAAGCGCCACTGAGATTTATTTATACACAGATTGCATAGGAGAAACAGAGTAGTTTCACATCAAATGAACCCCAACAAAAGTGATCTTTAAAAAAAAATCCTCCTAAGTTCTCAACTAGTCCCTCCGTTCCATTCTTCTTGAGTCATTTCATTATTATAATAAACTCAGTCAATAAAATAGGCTCATTAAGAATGGGACGGTGGGAGTAGTTCCTAAAATTTAGCATCATTGAGTCATTAAGATTTTCTACTACGATTCCGACTAAACTACCATTATTGGTCGAATAAAAACTCGTTTATCAAGTCATCAATCAATAATTGCTCGATTTCATTACCTATGAAGACGATTTCTTCCACAAATTCTGGCCACTGCATTTCCCTATCAAGTATTCTCTCGGTTACCTGCATCATATTTGCAGATTCTCGACCAATCAGATTCTTGACACTTCTTCTGGCTCGTTCCTTCTGCCACGACAGATGCATTGAGGCGACTAATTTTGGCATCGCCCAGGGTCGAACATCAACGCGCTTCAAGAAAATCTCGGACAGTGCTGAGTTTATTCTGTCAAATAGCAGCATCCTCTCGGCTCTCGACCCACCCATCCCTTTGTATTTCTCCTCGAGGATGTCGAACAATCTGGAGTCGAGAGGGCAATTCAGGGAATGCCACATTATTCTGAACAAATCAAAGCCAAATTCTTGAAGGCCAGCGTGAACTAGTACGTCGATAGTGTAAGAGGACTCCCAGTCTTTAGCTGATATAGAGCCTTTCTCGAGGGGAGTATGTGCACCATAAGCAGTGAATTCCATCTTGAGGAGATGCAGTTGCATTCGCAATTCTATGATAATAATAATAAATAAATAACAGATCATCTAGTGATGGAAACGAAACAGAGGAAAAAGGAACAATTTGCACCAGATTCATGAAACATAAATGCAGATGTTTATATCATAACGATGAGCACGAGTTTCATGAAAAATATATATCAACAGATTAAATGCTCGATTGATATCCAAAAATGAATAGTGTACCAAAATAAGAATAAAATAAACATTAATCTCTGAGCTATCTCAAAAAAACCTACTTCTACATATTCATTGCGCAAAGGAAAAGAATATATTTAGAAATTAACACTACTCATCATTACCCATTGCAACTTTCATGGAAGCGCAGGACATAATTTAATCCAGGTAAATAATATAAGCAGATAGTGACAAGATCTCATACCGTTGAGTTCAGCATTGACTCTCACAGAGCTTTCTGAGCTAGATGATGCATCCTCAACAAAAGGACTCTTGAGGACGGAGATTGGACTAGCATAGTCAGCATCCTTGGAGCTCTCTGAAGTAACCGACCCAGCTCCAAGAGAATAATTAGAGGAATGATCAACTTCTTCAGAAACTTCCTGGTGCAGTTCCTAATAGATCGCCAACCAAAAAAGGAGTAAGCTTACATGAACAGAACATTCAAAGAGCAATACTTAAGAATAAGAATCCTGTCAACATATATCTTATTGCGATCGCAAGAAAAATTCATGAGAACCATCTCCCAAGAACTAAACAATAATGATATAGAATATAAAACATGTATAACCAGGATATGAATCAACTTCGACAGTCAGCATATAAACCAAACCATCTTTACACAGTAACCAACTCCTTTCATATAATTGGTAACATTTGGAATAAAGTTCATTTGGAAGAATCACTCATTTTTTGAAACTATGAGAATGTGCAATAATGAGTGATGTCCTTAAAAACATAGATATTTTATCTTATGATAAATCACAGATCCTACACATCAAAAAGATTGTTGAATATCTATATTCAATCTCAAAGATTGCGTACCATCAACCTCTTTAAGAAGTGAATTAAGCTACAGTGTACCACATCATATATTTGCAACCGTAACAATGATAGAGTTAATGACTTTTCTCTAAATAATTAAATAATACAGTTAGTGACAACCTTTCCTTTCCCAAACGAAGTAGCATTGTAACGTAGATATATCAGCATTAACAACTATTCACACTTTTCCTTTAAGAAACAACTAACTTCACTCTATGGATGTGGCAAAATGGCACAAATCTATCACAAACTTGAGAACCAGTCACAAGGAAATTATTATTTCATCGTCAGACTATGTATTACAACAGATGCCACACACCCCCATTTCCAAGAGAATAATGAAAAAACAGTATTAAAAAAATAAACCATTTCTGAGTTTCCTAAATATTGTTAATGTTATCGTTTTATAAGGGAAAAAAAACAATATCTGAATGGCGTACAATCAATTTTCTTCGAAAAAAGTGAAAAACAACTACAAATTACTAGTTCAAGAATTTACAAGAACATCATTAATGTAGCTTGCGACAATGTTGTAAAAGCAATTTTTTCATAGTGAACTTATCTTATCATATTTGGATAATTGCACATGGTAGGTTTTAATTGCATGTATTTACTTCTCACGAGTCTATAACACAACAATATGCAAAAGCAGCTTGGCATGAAGAACAGAAGCTCCGCCCAGGATGAAGCATGGCTGAACCCCCTTGGGCTAATAGCCTTGTTAGCCACCGCCAACTTAGGTGGTCTCTTAGCGAGTCGAGACATTAATAGTTTTCTTCTTTCTGTCAAACTAATATTGGAATTCTTAAATGATTTAAATTAAGTTGCAAGCCAAGTTATTCTTATGCTATAAAGTACATAAAGTAACTTAAGGCATCAAATATTGATACTAGTAGGTTAGAAGGGTTCTACAAATCCATGAGTGACACCTAGATAGGTTAGACAATCACCTAGCCACAATATGCCTATTACACGTGTTAAGCACAAATCGGTTACACTACCACACATCCAATGGTCCATTGCCACATGTCGATGCTTGGGGCCTTTAAGGGCATACATTTGTTTTTTAATCGAACCTATGTTCTTATAAATCTAATACTAATTGCGCAAACATACACACAAAAACTTCCAAAATAAACTCGATATTATGTATCATTTTATGTTAAATCCATAGCGTATGTTCTAGCTAGTGTGCTATCAGTAGTGAACACCTTTTCTTGCTATATAGATCACAAAAATACCCAAATGGCATTGGATCATACAAACAAATTTGGAGAAAATTTCTTTCATGTCTTGTTTTTTATGTAAAATTCAAGATACATATTCAAGTCCAATATGTAACATTACAGATTTTTATTCAGAGATTTCGGGCATTTGTTTTGCCCATTGATACTTGTGAGCATAGGCTCTGAGACCCCTTCTACAACCTGGTTAGAAGGCACATCATTAATTAAAGGGTTATAACATGATACTCGACTCAATAGTACACGCACTATGCCTTACAGAGAAATAATAAGAAAGAAAAGATTCTTTATACCCAACTTAACCATTCATAGAATGAGCTTTTGAAGGGAAATAATAATATATATGGTCATCTTATTCATAAAATAAGAATCTTTCAAAGATAGAAATTAAATCTTTCCTTTTGGATGTTTACCAAAGAAGGGAAAGAAAATCATGAAATCAATTGAGTAATTGATATATAGTTATAATCTACTTGACCACAGTTACTAATACGTTGTGTTATTTTGGATGATTTGGATGGCAACAAAGAGGCGCGGCTCGACTACTTCTTGATCCAAACGCTGACACGATGGTCTCGCCCTTTTCAAAAAACAACAATAGCGAGCATCACTACCTACTACATTTGGACTTTCAACTGTGATTGTCTGCTTTGGTTCAAATGTTTCTTTGTTTGTTCCAAGGTCAAATTTGTCTTCCACTGTGCCGAGCCCGTTACGTAGATATGTTGGGATGATCAATTTGCCGCTGTGGAGGCACAACCATTCAATGGATGGGATAGATTGGAAGTTGCGTCGCTTTGCAAAACCTAGACAAGTCCTTTAGTGCATGTTTGCTGGGCTGGATTAGGTAAGATAAAGATTACTATCTGGGCCTATCCAACTGTTTGCTCGGTGAGATAGTAATCCGGGTAGCCGAGTTTATAATCTGGGCCCGGAGAAAAAGCACTGTAGCCCTTTGTATAAGGTATCGAGGGTAAGGGGTCCGATTAGAATAGAGGTTGAACAGTGTCAATCAAAAGGCTCGTAAATTACCCCTTCACACTCTACCCCCAAAATCATGGTTCACCGGAAAAGAAGCGCTCGAGGTCGAATCCATGAGTGGAGGAAGAAATCATCAATGGCTTCTCCGCAACCGCCTCTGATTTTGCTCTCATCAAATCTCGATTTGAAGTTCGAGAAGGCACTGAGGACTCAATGGGGACTGATTCCCTCTTCTTCGGCTCTTACAGCTACGTCGCCGTCGCCACACCAAAATTCGTGCGGCGGACTCAATGCAATGAGAAACGCATCAAGATTGGTGCTGCCGTTTCCATCAGCTCGTTGCTGCGACGATCCGTACGGTTCTTGGAATGAATCGCTGATTCTTGCGGCGGCGAAGAGGTGGTGTTGGGATGTGAGAAATCTATGATTTGGGAAATGGGTCCTTGAATTTGGGGGTGCGAAAGTGAATTGGGGAGATTTCATGAAATGGGGCGAGAAGGGAAAGAAATGGGGCTAAGGCGTTGATAACTCGCGGCCGACGGCACTTTCCTTCTCGCCATTGATGGATTGATGGAGAAGGTTTCTGCATCTTCTTCCCAATTTTAATTATAACCCTTATGTAAATTATTGATTTGTACAGGGTTAAAAAGAGTAATTTATATTTTAGTAATGATCTTAATTTGGCCTACCAAACAAATAGCAAACACAATGATTAAATTACAATCTTAGTCAAGGTAAGATTATAATCACAATTCCAATCTTATCTATGCTTATCTTATGTGGTCTAGCAAACAAGCACTTAGAGAGGAGCTTGGCAAGATTGATGAATATATGGGCACATTTGTATCTCATGTAGTCCAATTTCCTAATCTTTCCAATGCACGTTGTTTGGATCCACTTTAGCATGGATTCCAAGACAGCTTCTAGGTTCGCATCCATTCTAAAGATGTTGACATCTAACATCCGGCGAATCGCAAATCAACCCAGGTCATTCATGTTTTTTTCAATCTCTTCGCGAGTGAAAGTACAAGATCATAGTTGAGTATGGGTCGCTAAAATACTACAACCTTATAGACGAATTATTTTCCGGAAGACACATTGATGGGAAAGGATTTTCCAAATGATAGTAGTAAAAATATTTCCTTTTGGATGGATATCAAAGAAGAGAATGAAAACCAAATCAAATCAGTTGATTGATTGACTTACAGTCACTTAGTTGTAGTGATAATTCATCAGCTTATATGAGGAATAGATTGTATTCTCAATTATTATTAGTAGAGTAGATTGTAAATGTAGGGATCATCGAGAAATTATATTGGATGATTAGGCTATACGGCAAGAAAACCTTTTGATGGGAGGATTTTTATGGGTATTTAATCTCCATCTTCCATTTATCCCATAAGTACAATTCAACATTCTTACTTAGATAATCATTACATTTCCCTTATGTTATCGATTAGACAATTATAATACATAAAAAAAATTGGGATCACACCGAAACAAATTTTGAGGATGCAGCATTTTTCAGGTGAAAACAAGTGATAGAAACAAAGATGTGGAAGTTTTTCTAGTTTCAGCAAAAAGAAAAAAGAAACTGAAAGGCACGCATTGGAACAACTTTGAGGATAATAGGTAACTAAAAGGTAGATCCAGAGAAATGGTCATAAAGAGTCATAATGGAAATGATTGGAGAAGCACAAAAGGAAGTGTGTTTCTTTTCAAGTGGTGAAGGGGCTCTGGCCCTCCCCCGAAAGTTTTTGGAAAATCTATGCTACAATTAAGATCCCAGCATTAGGTCACATTAAAAGGATTTCTAACAAAAGGGATGTTCTATTAGGACACCATGGAGCATGTCGTGGTTCTTGTTTCATCATCTCTCCACAATATTATGTACTACCATGTATTGAAATGTGATTATGAAAGCTTATTTTGTTGTGTGTGTCCTTTCATAAACTGAACCACTTTAAGAAGTGGAACAATCAAGAAATGAAGTTGCACAATAGTCGAATTTCTTTGGAATTATTCACTCCAAATTGAGGTTAAAGAATAATTTTTGAACCTAGCTAGTAAGTATGCTAGTACTAAATGCAAATAGCTTATGCATTGATGATAAATTATCTTAGGCTATAGGCATAACTCAACCTCTCAGCTATATATACCTTTTTCTTTAGGATCTGAAGAATAATATAGAGTCAATTCAATACTATACAAACAAATCGAGCTTGTTCAAAATCTATTAGATCGCATAATTTTATTTGAAGAGACAACCCATACAACTAGTTACAAGTTACAACTATTAGTTTATTATTGAATAAAAGGAAACCGTCAATGTCAAACGAAATTATTTGCCAAGAAAAAGGAAAGAAGAAGTTAAATGTCACAATCTCATAAGGGCCTTCCCAAGTACAAGCTAAAGTAGGAAACACACATCAGATATATCAAACATCTACACCGATCAAAGTCACTGCATTTTCATCTATTCCAGGAGCCCTATGCAGCATAGAGCTTATTAATAGATTTTGATATCACTTGTTTCTTACGAGATTAGACTCTACTCATGGAACAAAATATAATATCGATAAAAACAACATAAATCTTTAGCATGCGCTTTTGAACACAAGTAGTAAGAGAATAATTTTAAAAAATAAAAGCTAAAATTAGATGGGCAACAGAAAAAGCAGAATTTTGCAATCAAGCAAACTGCAGAGAAAATAGGAATGCAGTAGTACAAAATGTGATCACATGATAAGAAAAGTAAAAAACAATAGATGAAAGGCAAAGTAACATTCTTATGAGATATTCAAGCACCCAAAGAAAAAGTGAAGATCTAAACCTGATGACAAGAGTCCTTTTGATCATTTGCAGTAGAGCTTGAGCTTTCATTATCTTCGGAAGTATGGTTCAGATGCGAAAGAGAAGTTCTAGAAAGCAAGTTTGTGATTACATGTTCAGCATCAGCAGCCACTACCTCAGATACATCATCTTTTCCACTGCAGTCATCTTTCTCTCCCATCTGAAACATGAGTTGCTGGTAAGGTAATTCCTTAACATTTGCTTCCATTTGGATCTCAAACCTTGCTTCTAATGAAGACTCCATCTCCTCGGTAAAAAACTGCAGACATGGAAGAGGTTTCTTGCCCCTGAACATTGAACCTTGAGATGAAAAATGATCTTTGTGACTTGGATACTGCTTAGTGACCTTACCATGGCTTATGGGTTCATTATGAAACAAATGTTTCTCATTAGCCAACATGTCGTGACATGTACCTCTTCCGCGAATTTCCCCACCTGTTGGAGGAAGTGATCTTGATCTAGATATTCGTTCAGTTCTGTTCTTTGAACCGCCCCTAATAATAGTAGAACATCCATTATCACTACCCACTCGTGTGCTTGATCTGTCAATATGCACATGACCAGTTTGTTTGGACCTTTTTTCTTCATGGGGTTTGGAAAGCATTTCACCCAGTGTGCTAATCTCACCAACTATTTCCAAATCTCGATATCTATTAGTTATCTTCCACCTCTCTACAAGTCTCTTCTTTGCCTCCTCATTAACAGACCTAGAAGATGGATGACTACCCCGTTTATTATCATCAACACATGAACCTTTAGACAGCCGTTTATTAATCTGAAAATCACTGTCCAAATCACTTTTTTTAGCACCATATATACTCTCATCCACTGCACATCCTCCAAGCCCAGAATGTAATGCAACCTCACTCTCGTCACAAGCATCTCTCACTCGCCTAGTAATTTTCTGAGCTAATTTCCTAGCTTCTTCAGGTTCCAAAAACTCAGCATCATAATATGATTTTGTCTTCCTCCATGACAATTCTTTGGCACTGCCAACACTAGGGTTTACAGTCATTGTTGCAGAGTTGGGAAGATAACCTTGTGAATTATAAATTGATGCACTGTGATCATTCTGCTTATCTCCGAAGTTAGGCGTTAGGACCAAAATTGGTGTTGGAGGTGTTTTTCTCTTACTCTTTTCCTCTAACTGGATATCTGATAACTTGTGAGCAATACGAGCTCTGAGTCGGTGGTGAGGATCAAGTAGCAGACCGTCATTGCTGTTCGGATGATAAGCGATGTTGTGTTTACCTATTAGATCTTTATCAATATCTTTATCTGATCTCCTTGATTTTGCATTGTTGTACTTTGCCGAACTTGGTGGATTCAAAAATGCTGTAGGGCTACCAAGAGAACTGCTAGAACTGCCTCGTTTATCATACACACTACTCCCAGTCCCAGCGGAATTCTTTCTCCTACCAAAATGACTCATCAAGTCCCTTGAGCCTAGCATATCTATGGTGCCATCTACCTTTTCTGAGTCCCGAAGCTTCTCATTGACGGTCTCATCATAGGTGAAACGTTTCGAATCAAGATTCTGCTGAATGAGTGCCATCTCATATTTAGAAAGCATTGAACTCGCACTCCATCTTGAAGAGAAACGTCCATTCACAAAGGATGATGCTTCCAGATCATCATAGGAATCCTCGGATTCTTGCTTCTTTGGGCTTATCCTGTCAGGTTGGCCATCATACACTTGTCTATATCGATCAATGTTGGTTGATGTTTTATTTAGCCGATAGCTATCCAATAACCTCTTTTTCTGTTTATGTGCATTCCACAGGGAAGGCAACCCTTCACCACGTATTAATCTAGCAATGCCACTCAGAGATCGTCTCTTGGGTTCAGATTCTTTGTGAATTCTTTCTGCCTGTAAGTTCGTAGATGGCCTAGCAGGGGCTCGCCCAAAGGAGCTCTGCCTGATCTCCACCGACTGCTAGGTGACACCAAAATTATCAAAGATACATAGTTAAATTTCCACATATCATTTGATGAACAAATTTCACATAATAAAAAAAAACAGAGAATTCTAGAACGAACCGTATCATTCCTACTGCTTGCATTGATGTAGGAACTAGAATCAGGAGACAACCTAACAGTTCTAAGCTTCTGAATCTGAGGAAGTCCTGCATAACAGTTCAAAGTTTATAGTCACTATTTCAAGGTATAATACTATCACTGCAACACAAAATCTCCATACAGCAATCATCAAGCCATTAAGATTCTGGAAAATCAAAAATTGAAAAACCAAACAGTAAGTAATCAAAACACAACGAGTTCAAATAAAATTCCTCCCATAAATGCTTCACCTACTGTATACCTGCACCGATCATTCATGCGTGTGTGTGTGTGTGTGAGATTGTGTGCGTTTAAATATATAGTGACTGATGTTTCTAGTTCAGTTCACCATCGATAAAACCTACCAATATGAGATTAGTTCAACCAAAATTCACAAAAAATAGATGTACTATAAGCCAATTGTGAAAAAAACTACCAACAAAAGGAGTTTTGGAATTTCAATCAGTGCGCAGTGATAACGACCGTTCATAAGTAGGGAAATTCAAAGGGAAAAAAATAATTCAGATACAATTATAGAAAAGAGCCTACTTTTTTGAGTTCTTCAACAGAACTTTATCAAAATGAAGACGATGACGATGATCAATAATCCATTGTAGACTTTCATCACAACAGAAAACTGAACATAGAGAGAGAGTGTAGTGTTTAGCTCCCACCGTCCTTTTCTTTTTCTCAGTGCCGTTTTGGTCCAATGTTAGAGAAGGAGTGAAAAGTGCAATTTAAATTTTGGACGATTAAATATACTCCGTATATGGTAAAATAAAAGTATGTAGCCCAGCCCATTACTCATCAGCTGACACAAGCTACTGTAACTACCATTTTTTTATGAATATATTTATATCTTCCCTTTTTCCTTTTATGGGATTTTTTTTTTTTTTTTGGCTTCTTTTTTTATTTTACATTTTGTTTTAGCAAGTTCTTATACGTTTTGTTTTAGCAAGTTCTTAATAAGTCCATGTTTTCTTGTGCGTTGTGGGCTTCCTTGATAATCAGTCCTTCGTTAATAAGGTATTGATCTTTTGATTATACAAAAATAAAAAATAAAATAAAAAAGATCGCGAAAGATAGGCTTGTCAAACCCCCGGGCCGGGCCGGACCCCCCAAGCCCGTTTGGCCTAAAACAAAAGTTGGGTTGGGTCGAAATTTTATTCGGGCCGCAAAATTAAAGCTCAAACTTGGCCTATGAGAAAATTATAATGTAAAAATGATTGGGTCATCCGACTATACATCGGGATGAGATATTTTAGGTCAAATTTGACAACTCTAGTGAAAGAATCGATAAAACATGAAAAATAAAAATTTCAAGAGAACCCAATATACAATGAGAGTAAATTCAAATCAAACAGAAAGTGTACTTTTATCTTTTCTTTACAAGATTAAAAAATGTGTAAGTTACAACGGATAATAACCTATTAACGTTGTCAAAATAATTAATAAACAGAAGAATCTAATGAATATTTTCACATTTCCTTCTCAAAAAAAGATAAGGGATACATAAGTGGATGGACATGTATTTTTGTGTGTAATAATTATTTTCAGTAATGAGCTTGTTGTACACCAATATACTACATACAGTAAAATACTTAATTTCTTTATAAATTCATGTATAAAAAATGGTTTTGAAGTGTAGATTTGACACTTAATTCTTATGCTAGCCTAGGTGCATCCTCTTTATAAGAGTGATTTAGCTAAAGAGCCTAATTAATTACTAATAATTGTTCTAATTTACAAAGAAGAAAATTTGCAAAAAAAAAAAAAAGTATAATAGGCTCAATCCATAGCTGTATTTCGTAATCACACATCAAACTAATTACGTACCATTATCCTCCAAAATAAATGATAAACTAATTAATATTATCCAAAATTGGTTAAAGATTAGTTATACGGTTATACCTATTTATGCATCCCATTTTATGTGACCGGAAATTTCAAAATATGTAATAAAATTAATGAATAATACATGCTATGATGTGTAGCCAAGCATATATTTAATTTTCTTGCATGGACATATAGTCATATAAGCATGAATAATAAACATTTTCAATTCAGAAAGTGATAATTTATATCCTTAAAAAAAGTGATAATTAATATTATAACCAACTCAGCAGCATTTATGTTTATAAAATTATAATTAGTTCTTATTGGAAATTAAATTATCGTATGATTCAAAATATAGCGGAGACAGTATATAATTTCATCAATGTTCGCACGTATATTTTTCAAAAAATTCTAGTTGACAGTAACATAAGTTTTAAGTAAGATATATACATGCAACAAATTAATCTTTATAATTAGAATAAGAGAGACTATATAATATAATAAATCTCATCTGAAATTCATTCATAGGTAAAACACATTGATTGCATTTTGACTTCTCTCTAATTTTTCTTTAATTATTATTCATAAAACCATGGGTTACGGTTTCTGAAATCACCAGCATTGCTAACCAACAAGATGGAAAATGAAATCAAAATTCTTTGCAAGAATTGACAAAGCTAGCTAGCACTTATTTTTTAACAATAAATTGAAAAGGACTGAAGAAGAAATAAACAATACTATTACAAATTGAAAATATATATGCATGCACACCCTTAAAATTCTCATGCTGAAGTAGGAGAAAGAAAGAATCGAACAGAAGGGAATGTAGCACACACACACACACACACACGTACATAAATATATATAGAGAGAGAAGGTGGGGCAAGGCAAATAAAATTAATGAATATTGAAGTAAAATACCTTCAAAGTCTGAAGCGCTTTTCGACCTTCTATGCTGCCGATCTCTCTCCATTTTCTTTTCAGATAAAGGATTTTCAAATAAACAGGCTGTGATATATGTAGCACATCGATTAGTAAAACAAAACTACAAAGGGTTGATTTATGATTAAAAAAGAATTTTTTTTTTTTTTTTTTTTTTGAGGAGTTAAGAAAAATCGAAGCTGCTAAAAGAAAAAAGAGGATGAACCAAACCACCTTCGAATTCTATCCCGCGCTGTTAGAGAGAGAGAGAGAGAGGGAGTAATTAAGAAGAAGTGGAGCAGAATAAAAGAAGAGAGTAAAATCGCAAGCATTCATCTATCTGTAGATACAAATATTTAATAAGGAGATATGAGTGTGTGAAAACAAAAGGAGAGTGTTTGTTGTTGTATCGGATTTCCAGAGAGACAGCTCGGCACGAGCGGGGGAAATGAATGCTGCAGGGACCCCACTATACACGTGCCGGATGCCCAATATTGCCACGTCGGAGATCCCGTGGACTATTTCCGGAATTTCAGAGAATCTTTTTTTCTTTTTTGGGTCAAAACGTAAATTAATAATTTCTTTTTTATTTAAGCCTTTAAGGTCACAAAATATTAATTCGAGCATTTTAATTTTATAATTATAATTTATTTTATAGATAAATTTTAGGGCAATTTACGAATTAATTGTCAAACTATTCATTTTTTCACAATAGCGTTCCAAATTAAATGAAATGTCAATTAAATAGCTAAACTATAGATAGTTTTACAATTGTGTTCCCGATTAATTTTCCGGTCACCAAGAGCTGACGTGGCTGACCGGAGTCTGACGTGGATTTTTTATTTATTTTATATTATTATTATTATTTTATTTTTATTTATTTATTTTATTTTTATTTTTTTTGAACAGTTATCGGACCTCGACCTCTCCCCAATCCCGGCCAATTATCGACCCCGGCGGCGCAGCCCAATCGGAACGCGTACCTGAATCTGCGGCTGCAGCAAGGCGCTGCCGCCCAGGCTGGGAATCCAAAAGTAACCCGACTCTAATGGGCGATTCGGAGCCGGAGGCCACGGTTAAGGAGTTGTTGAAGAAGATAGCGAGCAACGACTTAGGGGAGATGGGAATTTGAAGAATGTTCAGATCGTGTCCATAGAAAAGGGGCTTTGGTCCAACAAGAATCAGATTGCAACCAAGATGGAAGAATTGGGGGGATTGATTGGCAATAGGATTAGAAAGGGAGGGATGATTCTTGATTTGGGGGATTTGAAATGGCTGGTGGAGCAGCAGCAGCAGCCGCCGCAGGTGGTGTCGGAGATTGGGAGGGAGGCGGTGGTGGAAATGAAGAAGCTGGTGGTGAGATTCGCCGGAGGAGGAGAAAGCAACAAGCTTTGGTTGCTCGGAACTGCGACTTGTGAAATATATTTGAGGTGCCAAGTTTATCATTCATCCATGGAGAATGATTGAGATCTACAGGCCGTGCTTATTGCTTCCAAATCGAAAAAAAAAAAAAAAAAAAAAAAAAAAATCCACATCAGACTCCGATCAGCCACCTCAGCTCTTTGTAGCCGAAAAATTGATCGGGAACACAATTGTGAAATTATCGATAGTTTAGCTATTTAATTGATATTTTATTTAATTTGGAACGCTATTGTGAAAAAGTGAATAGTTTGACATTTAATTCGTAAATTGCCCTAAATTTTACTCCCTCCGTCCACTTCACTAGTCTTGTATACTATATTGAGTCGTCCCACTTCAGTAGTCATGTTTCCTAAAATGGAAAGAATTAGTCATCACTAATCATTTCATCATCTACTCACCTCTCAACACTTATTCCAATATAATTTAAATCTTAAACATTTAAACTATCATAACTTGCTCGTTTGTTCTCCGATTTTTATAATTTTTATACTAAATTAAAGGTTTTGATACGATCTTTTATTTAATACCAGACATCAATATATTTTTATGCATTTATGACGCTCTAGTTTTAAAATATTAAAATTTGCATTATAATATCAAACACTATATTTTATCTCTAAACATATTCTCCTAAAATCCTGTGCCGAAAAGTAACAGGACTAATGAACTGGGACGGATGGAGTATTAATTATAAAAACTGTTTTTTTTAGGATAATTATAAGAAATATTACTTGGGCGTTCCGTAATTCTAATAAAGGGCTTATTAATCAATTCAAAAAACAACTCATTATTTTTCTTTAGTGTCGCTTGATAGTTTCAATTATTTTGAATCTTAAATTTGATATTCGTAAAGGTGAATAATTAGAGTGGGACAGAGGAAGTAGTTTTTATATTGAGACACACTTGGGTCAGCCGGAGGCACCGTGCTAAAATAATGACACTTTTATTCATATAGATTGACAATTTTCTGTATAAAGATTGACACTTTTAAAAATTGTCATTTTATTCGTAAAATAATTATGTTAAAGATTGACACTTTTATTCATATAAATTGACACTTTTCTGTATAAAGATTGTCACTTTGGGCCCGGCCGCACGGTGCCTCCGGCTGACACAAGTTTTTGTCTTTTATATTTAGGATTATAAATTAATATACAGCCTATACTGCGAGCCTTAAATTTATAATTTATCGTAAATTGATATTGTTCGAGCCTTTTTGTTTGAGGTATTAAATTTAGTTTTAATTATCTAAATTACAACATTGAATTCTTCGCGTAGGATTCATCTTAGCTTTCTCACAGACTCACAGTAGTATTTAATTTGCAGTACTGTCAAAATGAATTGTAGCATCGTAGTACCATTTAATTTGCTGAATATGAAAATATAATTTCCCATGTGAAAAATCCAAATTAGAGATAAATTCCGATTTGAAGGGGTCAATGCTTTTTGTTGGGTCTTTTTGTTGGTTTGTGTAAAATCAGACATTCAAACATGGGTTATAAATCTATTACTATAAATATGTAACTGCATCACTTCGTACCCAAAAATCAATGTCTAATTTCAATATTAAAGGGGTCTGTATTTTGTCTATTATTTTATTATTTTAAAACAATAGAAGAAGAAAAAAACTTCAAGCATTATTATTCGAGATATACGCACGACATGAACTTCTACTAGTAAAAGATCGGAACTGTAAGAATAAATGGTTTAATAAAAAAATCCTTACACAAAAAGAAATTCCACATATAGTTTTACATTAGGAATCCAATAAATAAATAAAAAAACTATAGCATTTAAACGACACAATATTTTACATTTTACACAGAGAATAGTCATACTATTAATTATTTGAAAGTTATTAGGCGGCCAACTTCGTAGTATTTTATTTACAAATAAAAATTATTGTAAAATTTGTGTATCTTAGGACAATTTATCTAGTATATTTTCCCACATAATTATGATAAAGACAATATTTAAGTACAAATATGGATCATGGGCTTCGTATGAATTAGCCCTATAACCATGGGCTTTATATAGTAGTTAAATTGGGGAATATGAGGCCCAAAAGGGACCGGCGCAACTGGCCACCTAATCCCCATAAAAATGGTCTCATTCGGCAAATACAGATACTCTCTCCTCCGTCGTGTTATATTAGTCTTGTTTCTTTAATATATATGAAGTACTCTCCATCTACTAGAAGAAAAAATTATAGATAATGCAAGGTTAATGATCGATCGGGGATTTTAGAATGTTTGTACGACGGAAAGATTTACAGAAAAATATGAACACAAAGAGTTACGTGGTTCGATCTTTTGTTAGATCTACGTCCACGGAGGAAAGAGATTCAATGTATTAATACTTTTTTTGAGTTACAGAGTGTGTCTTCTATCTATCCTAGAGGCTCTATTTATAGATGCCCAGGTGCGGTTATGACCGAAGTCGTGTGCCCGAGATCGTGGGGTGCCACGTCCGAGATCGTGGGTCAGCCGAGCTTCTGGGCTTTTGGGCTGCGCTTCTGGGTTGGGCCGAAGTGGCTTCTGGGCCTTTCAGTTGGCCGAGCTCACCTAGGCCAAGCTTATTTGCCGAGGTCCAATTATATTGGGCCGGCGCTTGGGCCTAGTAGCTGAGCCGTATCCAATCATATTCCCCCCCAAAAAGTATAGAAGCGAGGACGGGATTTTTAGCTGGGACGTAGTCGAAATGCATATCGCCTCATTTAGACGAAGTAGGGATGGAACTGCATTGCCCCCGTCAAAATTAAGATTTTGACGTAGTCGAAATGAATGTCGCCTCGTTTAGACGAGGTCGAGATCGAACTACATTGCCCCCGTCGAAATTGGGATTTTGACGAAGTCGAAATGCATGTCGCCTCGTAGACGAGGTCGAGATCGAATTGCATTGCCCCCGTCAAAATTAGAATTTCGATGAAGTCGAAATGCATGTCGCCTCATTTAGATAAGGTCGAGATCGAACTGCATTGCCCTCGTCGAAATTATGATTTTGACGAAGTCGAAATGCATGTCGCCTTGTAAACGAGGTCGAGATCGAATTGCATTGCCCCTGTCGAAATTAGGATTTCGACGAAGTCGAAATGCATGTCGCCTCGTTTGGACGAGGTCGAGCTCGAATAGGCAGGATTTGAAGAGGTACGACTGTTGGAGTCCAGAGTAAGTGGGACACGTGTCGCTTCCTTATTGGGGAGATGAAGAGGCGGGATGTGACAAGGCGGAAATTTTACTTATAAAAGCTTCCATTGTACGCCTGAAAACATTTTCCCCCCATCTATTTTCCGAGTTAAGCGAGAAAGCAAAAACCCTAAGTCAAAATTCTGCAACTGCCGCCGCCGTTCACTCCATTATCCAATGAAATTTTGTCAGAGAACCTTGACAAGTAAGTTTCTTCCTTGTGAATGTCTTCTTCTTCGTCTTCTTTCCCAATGGATATGGATAGGGTGAACGTAGGGGTTTCGCCCACGCCGTCTAGGGTACTTCCGGCGAGGGTTCCATTAAATGTGTACACACGTGCGTTTGTCCCTCCTAGCCTTCAAGAAATTGAATTCCTACCCTTAGTTGGGTCAGATGCCGCCCTTCAATATGCCTCCACCATGAGTGAGTCGCATATGCAAAAATTAGCTCGGAAAGTTTTATTTCCAGAGTCGACGGAGCTGGTTCTGCCACGTATTGATGATAGCGGTAGTTCTCCTCCTGTAAGATTTTTTACTGTGTACGAAGGCTATCTTCAGTTCGGTCTTCGCTTTCCTTTAAACCACATTTTTGTCGAACTCTTAGAGAAACTCCAACTGTCGTTAGGTCAGTTGGCGCCGCCCTCCATCAAGCAGGTCGTCGGGTTTTGTGTTGAGGTCGGTCGCCGTGGTGGTTCGGCTTCTGTAGATTTGTTGCTTAAGTTTTTTAGACCTAAGCGGGGTCCAACAGGGTGGGTGTACCTTTCTCCCATCAATAAGTTTAAGTTGGCTACACCCTCCAAGGTGTTGAACTGACAGAAGAATTTTTTTTTTCTGCCGGACTGAAGGGGTGCCTTTGTATTCTTGGTCCAAGGCCAAGTTCGTACCTCAAGTCTCTGAGAAACCAATCAGTGAACTTGAGACGAGCTTGATGAATCTCGGCCTCATTGAGAGGAATTATTCTGAGGCCGAGCTTTCGAGGTATAGGTTGAGCCCATATAACGGCACCTTGACCGCGGATTTGGGTGAGGCCCTGCTTCATATATTACATGATGTGTTATCTGTCGGATGTTTAATGTGTGCTTTCGTGTTTACAGTGAATCCTCAAGCTCTCCAGGTCGCTGTTCAGAGGAAAAAGAAGAGAGCGAGGTCCTCTCCTGTTGTAGAGAAGACGGCGTCTGGTACGTCATTTGAGAGAACAATCGACCTGACTAGGTCGTTTTCAGAGGGCTCACAGCTGGGCTCACCTCGCGCCAGTTCGCCTCCACCTCAGACGGTATCATCAAATTCGGGGAGTTCAGCTCCCCTCGATCGACGAGGTGGGGGCTTATGGGGGTGGCCAGCTCTCTGGCCAGGATGCATTCCGGGAGATGTCATTTCCCGAGGTGAGTACTAGTTGGTTGATCAGATAGTCTGTCAGATATAATTCTGATGCATCTTTGTGCAGGAGGCCGAGGTGGCATTAGCCGGGTTGAGAGGCTTGGCGAACTTCGTATCTGGCGGGGTCGTCAAGTACCAGAAGTTGTCTGCCGAACTCGAGGCCGCAAGGACCGATCTGGCGGCGGAGGTGACGGTGGCCGAGGCAAAGGCCAAAAAAGCGGTGGAACAGGAGGCTAAGGCCGTCGCCGCTACCGAAGAGGCAAAGAAGAAGGCCGCCGACCTGGAGGTCGAAGTTGCCGGGTTGAAGGCCCAGCTTACCGAGGAGTAGGAGAAGATGGCCCGTGCGGTTGCTGGCAAGGGTGGTATGCTCCGGGCTTTCGCCGAGCGGATATTTCGGTCCCATCACTTCGGTGGGGCCGTTACGCAGCTGGTGGATGCTATGAGCACCTCAGTCTCTTCGGCAGTCATCGATATGATTGCCCAGGATTACCCGGGTCTTGACAAGGCCAAGTACGGGTATGCGGCATGGTCCGAGGAGGAGATGCTGCGGGAGTATGCCGAGGTGCTTGTGGAGTGCACTTCGGAGGGTACCGGTGGTAGAGAGGCTGGCCCAGCACAAGTCCCTTCTATCGGAGACGGCGGTCCGAAATTGCCCCGTTGACAGGGATGACAAGCTGGAGGCTGCTATCGCCAGGCTTCCGAAGGACCTAGTGACCAATGCCGCTGGAGGGAGGTCGGGGGAAACCGACGACGATGAAGAGGTCGGCAGGGATGAAGGAAACCATGATGGGGTTAACTGACTCATTCCATGTGTTCTTTCTCTCCCTCCCCCCCCTTTTTTTTTTTTTTTTTGTTTAGCCTTGTACTCCGTCACCAATAGGGTGGCGCTTCTTTTGCCGTATTCAGCTGTAAATAAAAACGCCTTTTTATTCTTGTATCTTATTCTTTGTAGTCTGCTCCTGATTCTTACAATGCTTCTCACTTCGTGAAAGAAATATCCGCACTTCGTCGAGCTGTTGAAGTGGCCGAGGTCGATGCTAGGCTTCGAGCAGCTCAGGAAAAACTCGACGAAGTGCATGCCAAGTATCTGGAGCTCGATGACAAGTACCAACAAGCTATAGATGACATCAAAACTTTCAAGGACATGGTCGAGGAGCATATGGAGTATGAAGATCTCATTCGCAAGAGCGGACGGCTAACCATTCCTGAAACCCATACAAAGGTAAAGGAAGTTCGTGCTCGGTTGAAGAGATATATTAAGGAATACGGCGAAGACTCCCTGCAGGTCCGCGAACAGGAGGACGAACTTTTAAGGCTGGGGTCCTTGTATAGAACGGTTCTGAACCGAAGGCCGAAGTTAAAGGAGTAGGTGTTGTCCAAGAAAGCTCTGCTCAATTCATCTTCCCAGGACTGGTTAGATGGGAACTTAGCTGGTGTACATCCTCCTAGCGCGGTTTTGACCAAAGAGCAGACATATGCCATAATGTCTAGAGGCCGAGGTGATAGCCGACGAGCTTTAGGAAGTCAAAGTCGGTCTGTTCCTGCAGGTCGAACTCGCGGTACCTTGAAGAAAGAAACCCGGGGTCGGGGCATCAGCCGAGGTCAAGGAATGGCCTTTTTAGATTCTGTGTACGATCATGGCTCTGGTTCAAGTTCGGGTCCGGGCTTCGTAGAGAAATATCTTAGATGTAGTAAACCTTCAAGCTCGAACCCTTCGCCATGATGTAATTTTTTTGTGAATAATGAAACAAAGTTTTACCCCTTTTGCACTATTACTTCTTAAAAGCTTGTCTCGATTGTATAATCAAGTTCGCTTTAAGATTATTTGTAATGGCTAATGTGGAACGAAGTTCGGCTTTTTAAATAGCTCTCTTCGCTCGGGGATAAAAATTCACTTCGTCAAAACGTGAAGTTTTGGTTTATAGGTAGCCACTCCGTCTGAAGACAAAGTTGAGGTCTTCAAGTAGCCACTTCGTCTGAAGACGAAGTTCAGGCTTTCAAGTAGCCACTTCGTCTGAAGACGAAGTTTTGGGCTTTCAAGTGGCCACTTCGTCCGAAGGCGAAGTTCAGGCTTTCAAGTAGCCACTTCGTCCGAAGATGAAATTTAGGCTTTCCAGTAGCCACTTCGTCCGAAGACGAAGTTCAGGCTTTCAGGTTCCTTATTTGTCGAATTTATCGATAGGGGTGGTCCCCTTTCGCGTGTTTAGATGCTACTCTGAAATTGGAGTTTGGTTTGTTTTTTGTTTTCCTCGTCAGGATTTAGTTTAAGTGTTCGAGATAAAATGTATAAGTAGAAGAAACATGCACCAACTAAAATATGCGAGACCCGAACTTCATTGATAAAAATAAGACACTTTAAAAAGATGGAAAATTTAAATCAACCCAACAAACTACTTACATACACCTGTTTCCACTTATTGATAATACCACTTCAAATGAGAAATGTGCCAAGTTCAGGATATTGGCTCACCAGACAAATGGGCGAGCTTGTATGACCCTTTGCCAAGGACTTCTTGAACTCGGTATGGTCCTTCCCAAGTGGCTTCTAACTTGCCGAGCTTCTCTGCCTTACTGACCTCATTATTCCGAAGCACGAAGTCGCCTACTTGGAATTGCTGGTGTTTCACCCGGTTGTTGTAATACCGAGCTACTTGCTGTTTGTATTGAGCTTCTTGTATATAGGCTTGTTCCCGCTTTTCTTCCAGCAAATCCAAGTCAGTTCGAAGTCTCTCTTCGTTGTCTTGGGCTGCGAAGTTAAGCGTTCGGGGGCTCGGCAAGTCAATCTCTACCGGGATCACTGCTTCAGTTCCGTAGACCAAACTATATGATGTTTCACCATGTGATGTTCGGGGAGTAGTCCGGTAAGACCATAGAACTTGGGGCAAGTTTGCCGCCCAATCTCCTTTGGCCTTGTCGAGACGGGTCTTTAATCCTTTGACTATCGTTCGGTTCGTAACCTCAGTTTGGCCGTTCGCTTGAGGATGAGCCACCGAGGTGAACTTTTGTTGAATATGGAGTTCGTTACACCATTCCCTAAATGTCTTGTCTGTGAACTAGGTCCCATTGTCTAGACGAGGACGTGAGGTATACCGAAGCGACAAACTATATTCTTCCAAATGAAGTTTAGGGCGTTCTTGCTCGTAATCTTCGCCAATGGTTCGGCTTCGACCCACTTCGTAAGTAATCGATGGCTACTATAAGGAACTGCAACTGGCCGGGGGCTTTTTCGAATGGGCCGACAATGTCTATTCCCCATTGCATGAACGGCCAAGGACTTTGCATGCTAGTCAGCTCGGTCTGTGGCAACCTTGGTACCGTCGCATGGATCTGGCACTTCGGACATTGTTTGACCAGGTCAATCGCATCCTGAAACATGGTGGGCCAATAGTATCCCCATCTCATGACCTTCTTGGATAAAGCGCGAGCTCCAATGTGACTGCCACAAGATCCTTCATGTACTTCGCGTAGCACATAGTTCGCTTGGTTGGGCCCCACACACCTTAGAAGAGGCTGAAGGTACGATTTTCTGTACAGTTCTCCCTGCTTTAGAACGTATTTGAGGGACTTGCTTTGAAGCTTCCTAGCTTCGACTTTATCAGCATGGAGTTCGCCTTTTTCTAAGTAATTGCGAAGTGGTGTCATCTAGTTCGGCTCATCATCGGTTACCATATTTACTTCGGACTCGTCAATACTTCGGATTTGTACTTCTTCCACAGGAGAGGTCATGGATGACGACGCAAGTTTGCTTAGTGCGTCAGCTCGATCATTGTCTCTTCTCGGGATTCGCACCAACTCGAAGTATGAGAAGCCTTGTTGTAGGGTCTTGGCCTTGTGGAGATACTTCTTCATCCGTTCGCCTTTGGCCTCGTATCTACCTAGCATGTGGCTCACTATGACTTGGGAGTCACTGTGAACTTGAACAGCTCGTATTTGGAGAGTTTGGGTGAGAAGAAGTCCGGTGATTAAGGCTTCATACTCCACTTCATTGTTTGTTGTCGAGAAGTTGAACCGGAGTGCATAAGTAGTTTCTTTCCCTTCCGGACTGATGAGTAAGATCCCGGCTCCACTTCCTTTATGGCTTGATGCACCATCTACGTAGACTTTCCAACAATCTTTTGGTGGTTGCTTTGGTGCTCCATTTTTAGATTTATATTCGGTAGGTTCGGCGGACTTCGGCAGTTCCGCAAATCTGGCTTCTACTAGGAAGTCTGCTAAGGCTTGTCCCTTGATGGCTTGGCGAGGTACGAAGGAGATCGTGTGTTCGCCGAACTCTACCGCCCATTTAGCGATTCGTCCAGAAGCTTCGGGCTTTGTGAGCACTTGCCGAAGTGGAAGGTCGGTCAAGACTTGTATTGAGTGTGCGTGGAAGTACGGTCGAAGTCTCCTTGCTGCGCTTACCAATGCAAGTGCGACCTTCACCAGAGGTTGGTACCTCGTCTCTGGTCCCTTTAGGGCTCAGCTTATGAAGTAAACAGGTAGTTGACGCCATCCTTCTTCTCGCACTAGGACTGCGCTGATTGACTCGTCCAAGGCAGCGAGGTACAGAGAAAGGGTCTCGCCTTCCTTTGGGACGTATAAGGTGGGGAGATTTGCGAGGTACTTTTTTAGGTCTTCAAAAGTCAAGCTGTGCTCGTCGTTCCATTCAAAGTTCAGCTCCTTCTTTAGTATTTTAAAGAATAGAAGTTGCTTTTCGGCGGCCTTAGATAGGAAACGACTCAGCGCGGCTAGGCAGCCCGTCAGCCTGTGCACGTCATGGATGGACTTCGGCACTTGCATCTCCTGAACAACTTTAACTTTTGACGGGTTGACTTTTAACCCTTCGCGAGAAACCCAACACCCCAGAAATTTTCCAGATCGGACCATGAAAGTGTATTTTTCCGGGTTTAACTTTAGATTTGCTTTACGAAGTAAGCTAAAGATGACCTGAAGGTCGCTTGTACAAGTAGCAATTTCCTTGCTTTTAATGACTATGTCGTCTACATACACTTCGGCAATTCGACCGATGTGAGGTTCAAATATCTTATCGACCATCCTTTGGTATGTAGCCCCAGCATTCTTCAGTCCAAAGGGCATCTTTTTATACGCATAAATGCCGAAGTCCGTGACAAAGGCAGTCTTTGGTGCGTCCTCGGCGCTCATAAGAACTTGGTGATACCCCTTATATAGGTCTAGGAAACTGAACACCTTGTGGCCAACAAGGGCTTCGACCTTCTTGTCAATATTGGGAAGGGGGTAACAGTCATTCGGGCAGTGTTTGTTGAGGTCAGTGTAGTCAATGCACATCCGCCACCCTCCTCCTTGCTTTTTTACCATCACGGGGTTGGCCAACCAGGTTGGATATTTCACCTCGAATAAAATATCAGCCTTCTGGAGTTGGCACACCTCGTCATGGATCACCTGGTTTTTTTCGGCTGCAAAGGTCCGTTGCTTCTGCCGAACTGGTTTCACTTCAGGATCGATATTGAGGTGATGAGTGATGACACTCGGTGATACTCCAGTCATGTCTAGAGGTGACCAGGCGAAAACATCTCTATATTCCCGAATGAGTCGAATGATTTGACTACAGAGCTCGCTTCCTCCGATGAACCCTACTTTGATGACCTTGGAAACGTCATCTTCGTACAACGTGACGTCTTCAACTGGCTCGACAAATGATGGTGACGTCGGCTCCATCTCTTCGGGGTCCTGTAGTTGCTATGCCTGAGGATGCTGCGTCCCGGAGCCTCAGAGTGCGACCTGCATGCACTCCTTGGCCTGCACCTGGTTTCCCTGAAGCACGATCACCCCGTTCTTAGACGGAATTTTGACCGTTAGGTGGTAGGCTGAGCAGATTGGCTTTTACGACGAAGAAGTGGATTATCTTTGTAGAAGATAGCGGGCTCTTCCCAACAGTCACGTGAAGTGAAATGATGCCCTCCGTCGTCGTTCCTTGTTGCGTGAAGTTCTTCAGCGGGATGGGTGCCGGCTTTAGATGTGCTTCTTCAATATCGAGCTTATCGAAGCAGTCTTTGAAAAGCACGCTCACAGAGGCTCCATTGTCAATGAATATTCGATAGACTAACTTGTTGGCTACCACCGCCTCAATTATGGTGGCATCCTGATGGGGTACGGCACGGGGGACTGGGTCATCGCCGGAAAAGGTGATGACCTCGTCCTTCTTGAACCTTTTCTGGGAAGGTTCTTCCCTCTGTTGACTTCGGGCCTCGGCTTTCAATGAGGACTTCGTTGCGCCATGAGGCAGCCCGGTAATGGCACTGATGACTGCATCGTATTGAGGCTGGTCCTCGTCTTCATCCTCGTCATCGTGCCTCGACTTCTTGTCGTGGTGGGGGGCGAAGTTGTTCCCTCCCCTATTCTTTTTCCTCTTGCCTTTCCCTCGAGGTCGGGTTTCTTGCTGGTTGGGACTTTGGTACCTCCCGAGGGTACCGTCGCGTACTAGGTGTTCGATATCCGAGGCGAGATCTCGGCAGTCCTCAGTGTCATGACCATAATCATCATGGAATTTGCAGTACTTTTCTTTAGATCGTCGCTTCGATCCACCTCGGGACAAAGGTGGTGGCTTCTCGAACAAGTTCGCATGAAGCTCGTATATTTCGGCCCTGGACTTTGTCAGCGGTGTAAGCTGATTCCGATCCTGATTGGGCCGAGGTCCAAGGCGGGATTCAAGGGGTCCCCACTGTAACCTATCAAGAGCACTTCGCCGACTTTGCCCATGGTCGGCGCGTTCCTCTTTCTTCTTCTTGTCATTATTTTCTGGTCGGTCCGCCGCCCTCTTCCTCCTGTCGGCTTCGTCCGCCCGGCAAATGTGTCAGCAATCCTCCATAGCTGTTTGCAGGTCTGGGGGCGTTCCTTTACGAGTTCTCTGAAGAGAGTGCCGGACTGGATATCATTCTGGAACGCCGAGATGAGGACGTATCGGACAGACGATTGACTCTAAGGCTCTCATTGTAGAATCGAGCCAGAAAGTCGTTGATCGTTTCTCCTCGTCCTTGCCTTAGTGTAAAGAGTTGGGCCGGACTAATCTTGGCCTCGGTTTTCTGGAAAAAATGACGTTCGAAGGCGTCAAGTAGGTCGGCATACGACCCGATGCTGCAGCGAGGCAGGTTATCGAACCAGTTTCTGGCGTTGTCCACCAGCAGCTCGGGGAAGACTTTACACATGTAAATGTCCTCGGCGAGCCCTTGGTTCAGCATGTTGTACTGGTACTGTGACAAGAAGTTGCTGGGGTCACACGACCCGTTGTAGGGTTTGATAGGCGGTACTCTATATGTCGGTGGGAACGGAGTATAGAGTATTTTATTGGTGAAAGGGGTGGCGATTCGACTGTAAACAGTGAATCTCCCTTGACCGTGGTTATCTTCGTCACGCCGGGGTGGACCGGCTTTTCGACGAGGTGACGTCGAACCACGCCGAGGCGAGGCGCGGTCGTTGTTCCCACGGCGATTGTAACCACGTCGCCTTTGGGGAAGTTCGATGTTTTTGTCCCCGATGATTTGAGACTCGGGGACCGTTGTCGTGATGGTCCGGTTCCATCTTCTCCATCTCGACTCTGTTGCCGATGTTGATCGACGAACTTAAGGAAATCTTGTTCATGGAGGTCTAAGTACGCCTTAAGTGCATCTCCAAGCTTGGGTTGGAGTGCAGCGTTTCTGCATCGGTGACCGCCCTGGCTTGGCTCACCGCTACTAGTTGAATCACTGGACTGGCCTGGTAACACTTCCTCCTGGCGGCCTTCAGGAGTTTGGTGGATTATGGGCTGCTGGTCACATCGCACTTGGGGAGCAGCTTGCTGAGCCTGGTTTACGTCGGCCTCCTTCTCGTTGGCCGGTGTGTAAGGTGGATTGGTGGACGGGTCAGCTTGGTTCTGCTTCGCCTTGGCAGCAGCAGCGGTGGCGGCGGAGCAGGTTGATTTCACCATCATATCTTTACTCAAAAACGCTGATCGACTTCACAAAAAGAATTCTGCGTTTCCCACAGACGGCGCCAGTGATCGATCGGGGATTTTAGAGTGTTTGTACGACGGAAAGATTTAAAGAAAAATATGAACACAAAGAGTTACGTGGTTCGATCTTTTGTTAGATCTACGTCCACGGAGGAAACAGATTCAATGTATTAATACTTTTTTTGAGTTACAGAGTGTGTCTTCTATCTATCCTAGAGGCTCTATTTATAGATGCCCAGGTGCGATTATGACCGAAGTCGTGTGCCCGAGATCGTGGGGTGCCACGTCCGAGATCGTGGGTCGGCCGAGCTTCTGTGCTTTTGGGCTGCGCTACTGGGTTGGGCCGAAGTGGCTTCTGGGCCTTTCAGTTGGCCGAGCTCACCTAGGCCAAGCTTATTTGCCGAGGTCCAATTATATTGGGCCGGCGCTTGGGCCTAGTAGCTGGGCCGTATCCTATCAGTTAATTTTGGTCGGGCGCAATAACATATTTTGAAATATTGTCTATAAGTGTTTATCACCTGTTCTTTAATTATCAAAGACAATAGGCAAAATAAGAGTTTGAACGGTCATATAAATATATAATTATGGCACACACTACCTTAACTCTCCTTCACTTGATGAAAGTTCATTGAGTGAAGCTCGTTATATGGAAGAGTGAAGGTTGATCTTAGCACCATTCAAACTAAAAAATTTAATATTATAAACTAGTACGTCTTATTATTGTACTTTAGATTAGCTAGTAGCATGTTTATTTTTGAATCTCAGTTCACTTTAGTTGTCGTAATAATCGTTGAATTTAGTAAATAATATCATAAATTATATATTTTTTAGAGAGTGATTGATTATTGAAAATTTAAATGTCTAATTAGAATTAATGACGCTCGTAAATCTCAAGCTATTTAAAATAGAGACTGATTTCGATTCAATAATAAACAAGTCGAGTTTGAATTAGGAATATTCAGATCCAACTCCACTCTATTACGCTTTTAAGTCATAATAATACTTGATGTATTTAAGAAAAAATACTAAGAATGTGTACGAGGTTATGAAAAACCACACGAGAACTTCACTTCGATAAAGGTTATTGCGATGGCTAGGAGACTGTTATGGGACATATTACCAACAAGAGAGAATTTTCGTTGTAGAAGGGTGTTTGGAGCTGGAGCCGAAACGTTATGCGCTTTATGTAGAGAAAAAGATAAATTTGGCTCGCATGTGTTTGTGGAGTGATAGGATATGGCCCAATAGGCCCAGATCAGCTCGGCCCATTCCTAATTCCCCCGGCCCAATCAAGGATAAAGCCCAGTGGAAGTCAAGAAAGTCAACCAACTGCTCCCAACCACTCCACAGTGCAGACAGGAGCACCCACGACCCCCAACCACTCCTGAAACACCCGTGACCTCCATCCTCTATAAAAGGGAATCATTTGTAAAGAAAGAGGCAGGTTGTAATAGCGGTGAAAACACGAAAAGATAAAACATTCTCTCCTTCGTGGACGTAGATCTAATCAAAGATCGAACCACGTAAAAACCTCTCGTGTTCTTCATTCTCTCTCTCTCGTATAATCACTCTAAAATACACGATCGATCACTGGCGCCGTCTGTGGGAAACGAAAGAATTTTGTGAAACCGATCAGCGTATTTCAAGTGAAAACACGATGGTAAGACCAACCCGCTCCGCCACCACCGCCGCTGCCGCCGCTGCTGCCAAGGAAAAACAGAAACGAGCTAACCTCTTTTCCAATCCACCTTACATGCCGGCCAACGAGGAAGAAGGTGACGTTAGTCAAGCTCAGAAAACTGCTTCCCAGATCCAGCGTGACCAACAGCCCATCCGCCGAACTCCTGAAGGCCACCCGGAGGAGGTCCCATCTGGGGGTTCAGCTAGCGACGATGGACCAGATCAAAGTGGCAGCCGACGCGGGAATGCTGAACTCCAACCCGAGCTGGGAGACGTACTGAAAGCGTACCTGAGCATCCATGAGCAGGATTTTCGCAGGTTCGCCGATCAACACCGACAAAGTCAAAGCAAGGAAGACGAAGTCGAACCGTCACAAAGGCCATCCCCAAGTCTTCGGATCGTTGGAGGCAGGGAGGCCGAAGTTCCCCGTAGGCGACAAAACAATCGCCGTGGGAACGGTCGCGCTTCACCTCGGCGCGGTTCAACGTCACCTCGTCAAAATACCGTTCCTCATTGGCGTGATGAACGGAACGTCTATCAAAGAAGATTCGACGTTGAGCCCGAAGTTCCCCGAAGGCGACAAAGCAATCGCCGCGGGAATGATCACGTCTCACCTCAGCGCGATCCGACGCCACCGCGTCAAAACGCCGTTCCACCTCGGCACGATGAGGAGAACACCTACCAAGGAAGGTTCGCCGTCTACGGTCGAATCTCGACTCCCTTCACTAATAGGATACTCTATACTCCCCTCCCGTCGACGTATAGAGTACCTCCTATCCCGCCTTACAACGGAACCCAAGATCCCAGCAACTTTTTATCCCGGTTCCAATACAACATGATGAACCAGGGGTTGGCCGAGGACGTTTACATGTGTAAAGTCTTCCCCGAGCTACTAGTAGACAACGCTAGAAGCTGGTTCGATAGCCTCCCTAATTGCAGCGTAGGATCGTATGCCGACCTACTGGACGCCTTTGAACGTCGTTTCTTCCAAAAAGCCGAGGCAAAAATCAGCCCAGCCCAGCTCCTCACCTTAAAGCAAGGGCGGGGAGAAACGATCAGTGATTTTCTGGCCCGTTTTTATAACGAGAGCCTAAAAGTCAATCGTCTCTCCGACGACGTGCTTATCTCGGTATTCCAAAATGGCATCCAGTCCGGGACTCTCTTCAGAGAGCTCGTAAAGGCACGTCCTACGACCTCCAAGCAGCTATGGAAGATCGCCGACACATTCGCCGAAGCGGACGAGGCCGATCGGAAGAAACGGGCTGCAGATCGGCCCAAAAACAATGATAAGAGAAAGAAAGAGGAGCGCACCGACCTTGGGCAAGGCCGCCGAAGTGCCCTCGAAAGGTTACAACGAGGACCCCTCGAGTCCCGATTAGGACCTCGATCCAACCAAGACCGAAGTCAGTATACACCACTGACAAAGTCAAGGGCCGAAATATACGAGCTTCATGCGAACTTGTTCGAGAAGCCGCCGCCCTTATCTCGAGGTGGGTCGAAACGTCGATCCAAGAAGAAATACTGCAAACTCCATAATGACTACGGTCATGAAACTGAAGATTGCAGAGATCTCGCCTCGGACATAGAGCACATGATACGCGACGGTACCCTCAAACTGTACCAAAGTCGCAATCAGAAAGAGGCCCGACCTCAAGGGAAGGGCAAGAGAAAGAAAAATAAGGGAGGCTATAACTGCGCCCCCCAAAATGACAAAAGGCCAAGGCACGACGACGAGGATGAGGACGAAGATCAGCCTCAATATGACGCAGTCATCACGGCCATCACCGGACTGCCCGAAGGCACGACGAGGTCATCATTGAAAGCCGAAGCCCGGAGTCAACAGCGAGAAGAACCCACTCAAAAAGGTTCAGGAGAGATGAGGTCGTCACCTTTTCCGGTGATGACCCAGTTCCCCATGCGGTACCTCATCAAGATGCCACCATAATCGAGGCGGTGGTGGCCAACAAACTGGTCCACCGCGTATTTGTTGATAGTGGAGCATCGGTGAGTGTGCTCTTTAAAGACTGCTTCGATAAGCTAGATATCGAAGAAGCACGTCTAAAGCCAGCACCCATGCCATTAAAGAACTTCACACAACAAGAGACGACGACGGAAGGCATAATTTCACTGCCCGTGACAGTTGGAAAAAGCCCGTTGTCTACTACGAAGATAATCCACTTCTTCGTCGTAAAAGCCAGCTCCCCCTATAACATCATCTTAGGAAGGGATTGGCTAATATCGACAAAGGCAATCTGCTCGGCCTACCACCTGACGATTAAGATTCCATCTAGAAACGGAGTGATCACGCTTCGGGGAAACCAGCAACAGGCAAAGGAGTGCATGCAGGTCGCACTCCGAGGGGATAGGAATCAACACCCCCAGGCATAGCAACTACAGAAACCCGAAGAGGTGGAGCCGACGTCGTCTCCATCCATCGAGCCGGTAGAAGACATCGCATTATACGAAGATGACCCTGCCAAGGTCGTCAAAGTAGGGTTCGTCGGTGAAAACGAGCTCCGAAGTCAACTTATCCGGCTACTTCGGGAGTATAGAGATGTCTTCGCCTGGTCGCCGCTTGACATGACTGGGGTGGCACCAAACATCATCACTCATCACCTCAACATCGACTCTGCAATAAAACCAGTTCGGCAGAAACAACGAGCCTTCGCAGCCGAAAGGAGTCAAGTAATTCACAACGAGGTCCGGCAACTGCAAAAGGCCGATATTTTATTCGAAGTAAAGTATCCAACCTGGTTGGCCAACCCCGTGATGGTAAAAAAACAGGGAGGTGGGTGGCGGATGTGCATTGATTACACGGACCTTAATAAGCACTGCCCAAAGGACTGCTACCCCCTCCCCAACATTGACAAGAAGGTCGAAGCTCTTGTTGGCCACAAGGTGTTCAGCTTCTTGGACCTATACAAGGGATACCACCAAGTCCTCATGAATGCCGAAGACGCGCCGAAGACCGCCTTCGTCACGGACTTCGGCATCTATGCATACAAAAAAATGCCCTTCGGACTGAAGAACGCCGGAGCCACATACCAGAGGATGGTCGATAAAATTTTTGAAGCCCACGTCGGTAGCATTGTCGAAGTATATGTAGACGATATAGTCGTAAAGAGCAAGGAGATCGCCACTTGTGTAAACGACCTTAAAGTTGTCTTTGGCCTACCTCGTAAAGTGAACCTAAAATTAAACCCAGAAAAGTGTACTTTTATGGTCCGATCTGGAAAATTTCTATGGTGTTGGGTTTCACGCGAGGAGTTAAAAGCCAACCCTTCGAAAGTCCGGGCTATCCAAGAAATGCAAGTGCCAAAGTCGATCCACGACGTGCACAAACTGACGGGCTGCCTAGCCGCCCTAAGTCGCTTTCTATCTAAGGCCGCCGAAAAACAACTCCCATTCTTCAAGATACTAAAGAAGGCTCCGAACTTCGAGTGGAACGATGAGCACAAAGGAGCTTTCGATGGTTTGAAGAAGTATCTCGCAAATCTCCCAACCTTATCTGCACCAAAGAAGGACGAGACCCTCTCTTTATACCTCGCCGCTTCGAACGAGGCGATCAGTGCAGTCCTGGTACGAGAAGAAAGACGTCATCAGCTACCCGTCTATTTCATAAGCCGAGCCCTAAAAGGGCCGGAGACGAGATACCAGCCTTTGGAAAAGGTCGCACTTGCGTTGGTGAATGCAGCGAGGAGACTTCGACCATACTTCCATGCACATCAGATACAAGTACTGACCGACCTACCACTTCGGCAAGTACTTACAAAGCCAGAAGCGTCTGGGCGAATCGCTAAATGGGCTGTAGAACTCGGCGAGCACATAATTTCCTTTATACCTCGCCAAGCAATCAAAGGACAAGCCCTGGCCGATTTTCTGGTGGAAGCCAAGTTCACGGAAGCACAGCAATCCGTTGAACCTACTGAGGATAAACCAAAGGCCGAGGCACCTAATCCACAACCGCGAGACTGTTGGAAGGTCTACGTGGACGGGGCATCAGGTAACAAAGGAAGCGGAGCCGGGGTTTTACTCATCAGCCCGGAAGGAAAGGAGATCACCCATGCACTCCGGTTCAATTTTCCGACCACAAATAACGAAGTTGAGTACGAAGCTCTAATCGCTGGACTTCGCCTAGCCGAGGCTCTCCAGGTAAGGGCCATTCAAATTCACAGCGATTCCCAAATCATAGTGAATCATATACTGGGTAAATACGAGGCCAAAGGAGAACGAATGAAGAAGTACCTTCATAAGGCCAAGATCCTACAACAAGGCTTCTCGTACTTTGAGTTAGTGCGAATCCCAAGAGGGGATAACGGGTGAGCTGACGCACTAAGCAAGCACGCGTCATCATCAACAATCTCTCCAGTGGAAGAAGTACAGCTCCGAAGTATCGATGAAGCCGAAGTTAATATAGTAACCGAAGATGGACCGAACTGGATGACTCCACTTCGCAGCTATCTAGAGATAGGCGAACTCCCCACCGATAAGGTTGAAGCTAGAAAGCTCCTGGCCAAGTCCACCAAGTATGTCTTTGAACAGGGAGTGTTGTATAGAAGATCCTACCTCCAACCTCTCCTAAGATGTGCGGGGCCCAACCAAGCAAACTACACACTGCGCGAAGTCCATGAAGGCTCCTGTGGCAGTCACATTGGAGCCCGCGCCCTCTCCAAAAAGGTCATGAGGTGTGGGTACTATTGGCCCACCATGTTCCAAGACGCTACCAACCTCGTCAAAAGGTGTCCGAAGTGCCAAATCCATGCGACGGTTCCGAGGTTGCCTCAGACCGAGCTGACCAGCATACAAAGCCCTTGGCCATTCATGCAGTGGGGAATTGACATCGTCGGCCCATTTGAAAAAGCCCCCGGCCAATTACAATTCCTCATTGTAGCCATCGACTACTTTACGAAGTGGGTCGAAGCCGAACCATTGGCCCGGATCACAAGTAAAAACGCCCTGAACTTCGTTTGGAAGAACATAGTTTGTCATTTCGGCATACCTCACGTCCTCGTATCAGATAATGGAACCCAGTTCACAGACAGGACGTTCAGAGAATGGTGTGACGAACTCCACATCCAGCAAAAGTTCACCTCGGTAGCCCATCCTCAAGCGAATGGCCAAACCGAGGTTACGAACCGAACGATAGTCAAAGGGTTAAAAACCCGGCTCGACAAGGCCAAAAGAGACTGGGCTGCGAACTTATCCCAAGTCCTATGGTCGTACCGAACCACCCCGAGGACATCACACGGCGAAACACCATATAGCTTGGTGTATGGAACCGAGACGGTGATCCCGGTAGAGATCGGTCTGCCGAGCCCCCGAACGCTTAACTTCGCAGCCCAAGACAACGAAGATGGACTTCGAACTAACTTGGACTTGCTAGAAGAGAGACGGGAACAAGCCTACATACAAGAAGCTCGATACAAACAGCAAGTAGCTCGGTATTATAACAGCCGGGTGAAGCATCAGCAGCTCCAAATAGGCGACTTCGTACTCCGGAATAACGAGGTCAGTAAGGCGGAAAAACTCGGCAAATTAGAAGCCACCTGGGAAGGACCATACCGAGTTCAAGAAGTCCTCGAAAAAGGGTCGTACAAGCTCGCCCACTTATCTGGTGAGCCCATACCCCGTACATGGCACATTACTCACTTGAAAAGGTACTTTGTATAAACAGAGAGCAGTGTCCGAGTCCATTTAGGTCCTAGGAGCCGGGTCGTCTTGGTAAATTCTGTCTTTTTTTAACTCCATTCAATTAAAGTTTTTTTTTTTAGTTCACTTAAATAATTTGCATGCATGGTACACCTCTCTCTCGTTTTATACCAAGTATCTTGATTTTAAAATCCTGACGAGGATACAAATAAACTCCACGTCGGAGTAACACCTAAACGCGCGTAAGGGGACCACCCCTATCGATAAACTCGACAAATAAGGTACTTGAAAGCCTAAACTTCGTCTTCGGACGAAGTGGCTACTTGAAAGCCTAAACTTCATCTTCGGACGAAGTGGCTACTTGAAAGCCTAAACTTCATCTTCGGACGAAGTGGCTACTTAAAAGCCTAAACTTCGTCTTCGGACGAAGTGGCTACTTAAAAGCCTAAACTTCGTCTTCGGACGAAGTGGCTACTTAAAAGCCTAAACTTCGTCTTCGGACGAAGTGGCTACTTGAAAGCCTAAACTTCGTCTTCGGACGAAGTGGCTGTTTAAGAGCCTAAGCTTCGTCTTCGGACGAAGTGGCTGTTTAAGAGCCTAAGCTTCGTCTTCGGACGAAGTGGCCACTTAACAGCCTAAACTTCGTCTTCGGACGAAGTGGCTGGTTAAGAGCCTAAGCTTCGTCTTCGGACGAAGTGGCCACTTAAAAGCCTAAACTTCATCATCAGACAAGGTGGCTAACTGAAAGCACAAATCTTCGTCACAAGACGAAGTGACTGAGAAAGTTGGTAAACGCAAATGCAAAAATTTCTGTTTTATTTGAATAAAAATAAATGTACATTGTTACATTAAGAAGGCGAGGAACCCGGAGGCTTTGGCTTACTAAAGCTAAGCCAATCTCTAGCAAAATCCCTGCCGGAGTTGAAGTTCAAAACATCGTCTATACTAAACCTGCCCCGACCGCGTCCAGAAGCCGAACTTCGGCCTCTACCTCGGATATTCTGGCTCGCCCGACCCCGACCCCGACCCCGTCCAGATGCCGATCGCCGCTCTTGACTATAAATTTCTTGAGAATGGCGTGTCACAATCTTCGGGTCCGGGTCAGCAAACCTCGAAGATTCACCTCCCAAAAATTCTCTAGAAGTACGGTCGAGCAACTTCGGATCCGGATCGGAAGAAACTGAAGTCGCAGAACCAGCTTGTAAAGACAGACGCCGCTTCAGCTTCGGAAATCGATCAAGGACTGTCTCATAAATGCTCGCCACACGAACGAGCTCTTCAAACTCACCTCTAACCTGCCAGGATTCACTCCCAAATTCCTCCCTGTAACTTCGGCATCGGGCCTGGAGCTCCTTGACCTTATCGTAAGTCTCGGAAATCGTGGATCCCCCAGCTCGGTGAATTATGGTCTCGTATTCCATATGCTCCTCAACGATCTCTTTGCAAGCCTTGATGTCATCCCGAGCTCGCTGGTACTGGTCTTCGAGCTCCATGTATCTGGCATGCATCTCATCGAGTTTTTCTAAAGAAGCACGAAGTTTCACCTCGGCCTCGATCTCTATGTTATTAGCCCGCTTCTTCCAGTTCGAAACATCGAGCTCGGCCACCTCTACAGCTCGGCGAAGCTCGGATATTTCTTGAACAAAGTGGGAGGCATCATAAAACTCGGGAGCAGACTACAGAACAAATACAAGCAAGGTTCAAAAAGAAATCCTTTTATTTATGTATAGCCGAAAACGGCGAAAGAAACGCCACCCTAACGGTGACGAAGTACAAAACTAAAAAAAAAAAAAAAAAAAAAAGAAAAAAAAGAGAAGAGGGAAAGAAGCCAAAAATCGTGAAGTGCCAATTCACTACTTCACGATTTTCTCCTTCTAGGCCGACCTCTGGTTCCTCGAGGTCGTCGTGAGCTGGTTCCTCGGTGGTCTGTGCAGCCGGGGTCTTCTCAAGGTCGGCAATGACCGTCTCCAGGAGTTCATACCTGTCGGCGGGACATCGCCGAATAGTCCCTTCAGTAAGAAGAACCCTCTGCGCGGCGAGCTGCTCGACCACCGGGATTGAAGAACCGAGCTCCAAGAGCACACCGGCGAAGTCCTGCAGCGTTTCCTCCTCCGTCATGACACCATACCCGTACTTGGTTTTATCAAGCTCGGGGATGTCGGCGGCGATGTTGTCGAGCGCTGCAGAGACGATCGGGGTACTCAAGGCACTCGCCAACTGAACGGCCATGTGGGAGAAATGCCTCGACCGGAAGACACGTTCCACCACAGCTCGGAACACGTCCCCCTGTCCAGCCACCACCCCGGCAATCTCGTTGGTCAGCCGGTCCACTTCAGCCTCCAGCTCGGCGTTCCTCTTCTTCGCCTCTTCGGCGGCAGCCAAAGCCACCGCCTCCCTCTCCTGTGCTGCCTGTGCCGCGGCTTCGGCAGCATGGACCCTGGCCATCAGCCGATCCTCCGTAGCCGCGGCTTCGGCAGCCTGTGTTTGTAACTTGGCGACTCCACTCCTAATGAAGCTCGCCAAGCCCTGCAAAACCGCCTCGGCTCCCTAAAACCCGAAAACAAAGGGGAGATTAAAAAAGGAACAATCACTATGTGTATATGTTATATTCAGTTGTACACTTACTTCAGGGAATCCTTGGCTCGAGGTCGCGCCGCTCTCGACGATCGTCACTTCGGCATCCAATGAAGTTACGGCCCCTCGAGGTCGTCGGCCGACCACCTGCAGTGGAGAGGAACCATGGACAGGCGCCTCCAGCTGCGAGCTTACGGATACCGACCTTGGAAGGTCGGTCGTCCTCTCTGACGACGCCGCTGAAGTCACCCTCTCCACCACGGAAACAGAGGGCTTCTGCCTCTTCCTCTTATTCTTGCCTTGTAAGGCGGCCTGGAAAGCTTGGGCATCCACTACAAAAAAAAATATATATATATATTGTCAGCAAAAAACGAAAGAAATCACGAAACGCAAGTCAGCGAAGCAGAGCCTCACCCAAGTCCGCGTCAGACACGGAGTTATACGGGCTTAGCCCATGATTCGCAAGCTCGGCCTCGGCATAATTCCTTTCAACGAGGCCGAGGTTCACCAAGCTCGTCTCAAGCTCACCGGTCGGTTTCCCAGTGTCTCGAGGAGCGAACTTACCCTTCATCCAAGGGTATAACGGGACACCTTCACACCGGCAAAAGAAGAACTTCTTTTGCCAGTTCGGCACCTTAGAAGGCGTCCCCAACTTGAACCTATTAATAGGGGAAAGGTAAGCCCACCCCGTCGGACCAAGCTTAGGCCTAAAAAACCTAAGGAACGACTCTACGGTAGGCGTACCACCACGTCGGCTGACCTCGAAGCAAAAGCCGATGATCTGCTTGACAGAGAGTGGCTGCAACTGACCTAACGCCGGTTCAAGCTCTTCTAAGAGCTCGACAAAAAAATGGTTCAAAGGGAACCGTAAACCAAAATGAAGGTAATCTTCATATACAGTAAAAAAACCCACAGGAGGCGAACTACCCCTATCAACATCACGAGGTAAAAGGAGTTCGACTGACTCGGGAAATAAAAAACTGCGGGCCAAACCCTGCATATGAGATACAGACATGGTGGAGGCCACAGCCAGAGACGTGTCAGACCCGACCAACGACGGGAATTCAATTTCCCTAAACGCCGGCGGGACTAACGCGCGGGTATATACATTCAGCCAAACCTTCGCTGGAAACCCCCTAACCGGCGAAGGCGAAACCCCTACGTTCTCACTATCACTATCTACTTGGGGAAAAGGAGAAGCATCCATTGTGAAGAAAATTACTTACTTGTCACAGATTTTCTGATCAAAAATCACCGGGAACTGGCTAAACGGCGGCGGTTGCAGAGGTTGGGGCTTAGGGTTTTCTCTTGCGCGATATTGAAAATCGATTGAGAAAAATGTTGTTTAGCGTACATAAGAAGCCTTTAAAAGGCAAGGGCACGCCTTTTCAAATCCCGCATCTTCACCTGCCCCAACCAAAAAGCGACGCGTGTCCTACCTACGCTGACAACAGCAGTCACACATCACGCCACGTCTATTCAAGCTCGACCTCGTCAAAACGAGGCGGTGTACATTTCGACTTCGTCAAGATCTCATTTCCGACGAAGCAATGAAATTCAAGCTCGACCTCGTCAAAACAAGGCGTTGTACATTTCGACTTCGTCAAAACCTCATTTCCGACGAAGCAAGTACAATTCGACCTCGACCTCGACCAGTTTACACCTCCCCACAATGACCTCGCTGCTCCGGTCTTTTGGGGGGGGATGTGATAGGATATGGCCCAATAGGCCCAGATCAGCTCGGCCCATTCTTAATTCCCCCGGCCCAATCAAGGATAAAGCCCAATGGAAGTCAAGAAAGTCAACCAACTGTTCACAACCACTCCACAGTGCAGACAGGAGCACCCACGACCCCCAACCACTCCTGAAACACCCGTGACCTCCATCCTCTATAAAAGAGAATCATTTGTAAAGAAAGAGGCAGGTTGTAATAGCGGTGAGAACACGAAAAGATAAAACATTCTCTCCTTCGTGGACGTAGATCTAATCAAAGATCGAACCACGTAAAAACCTCTCGTGTTCTTCATTCTCTCTCTCTCGTATAATCACTCTAAAATACACGATCGATCATGGAGTGCAAGTTGACAAAACCCATTTGGATAGTAACTTACAATTGGTACAAAATATTGCTATTCACTTCCGATTTAAGGATCATTTTTA